>JBBGZY010001369.1:102500-702500 GCA_037952925.1 Lithobates clamitans | reverse complement strand
ATTTGCATTTCCCTGGTGGTCTAGGGGGGCAAACCTGGTGGTTCAATGTGGATGGCCATCCTGGTGGTCCTGGGCGGCATGATGTTGGTCCTGGTCGAGATCCGAGGGGGGCTGTGCTGATAAACAATCAGCACAGACCCCCCTATCAGGAGAGCAGCTGATTGGCTCTCCTCTAATTGTGTCTGTCAGACACAAGTGAGGAAAAGCCGATCAAAGGCTCTTACTGTTTGTCTCTTCATATTCCCCTGATGAAGACACGTGATCCCTGTGTTGAACACGCGTAGGGGAGGGGCCAGGACGGAGTGAGCAGCACTGAGTCTGTAGTGGAGACGCATACCATACCACACGCCATACCTGCATTTATTGCTATTACGGAGGCTTGTTATAGAGCGGTGCACTTACGCACCGGGATAATCTGAGTACCCCGGGGAGTGTAATTTATTTAACCGGTTCAATACCGGGCATTTTCACCCCCTTCCTTCCCAGACCAATTTTTAGTTTTCAGCGCTGTCGCATTTTAAACGACAATTGTGCGGTCGTGTGACGCTGTACCCAAACAAAATTGACGTCCTTTTTTTCCCCACAAATAGAGATTTCTTTTGGTGGTATTTGATCACCTCTGCGGTTTTTATTTTTTGCGCTATAAACAAAAGAGCGACAATTTTGAAAAAAAAACACAATATTTTTGACTTTTTGCTATAATAAATATCCCAATTTAAAAAAAAAAAAAATTTTTTTCCTCAGTTTCGGCCGATACGTATTCTTCTACATATTTTTGGTAAGAAAAATCGCAATAAGCGTATATTGATTGGTTTGCGCAAAAGTTATAGCGTCTACAAAATACGGGATAGATTTATGGCATTTTTTAAAAATATATATTTATTTATTTTACTAGTAATAGCGGCAATCGCGTTTCTTTTTTTTTGTGACTGCGACATTATGGCGGACACATCGAACACTTTTGACACATTTATACAGCGATCAATGCTATAAAATTGCATTGATTACTGTGTAAATGTGACAGGCAGTGAAGGGGTTAACCACTAGGGGGACACAAGGGGTTAAATATGTTTCCTAAGGGAGTGATTCTAACTGTAGGGGGAGGGGACGTACAAGGGGAGGAGACCGATCAATGTTCCGCTGTACTGTGAACACGGATCGCTCTCCTCACAACTGACAGGACGTGGATCTATGTTTACACACACAGATCCACGGTCTGGCCCAGTTAACGGGACATCACGGCCGCCGGGCACCCGCACCGGGTCCCGAGCAACGCGGCGGGCACGCGCACGCGCCCCCTAGACAGCCGGGAACCCAAGGCCGTCATATGACGTCCACCCAGGATGGAAGATCCCATCTGTGGACGTCATATGTACATACGCGGGTAGGGAAGTGGGTAATAAATTTACCCAACGATATTACACTATTTGAGTTTCTCTCGTTTATGATTATGGAGCTGCATTGAACCAGGCTGGAGATCGGCACCTGTTAATCAGTACAGAGCCCGGGGGTGGCTCCAAAGCGCTTTTTGCCTCAGTGTAGCAGCTGGGTCACACACTCTGAGATGAGCGCAATAACCTGGGGGGCCACTGAAGTGCACCGGAGCATGGTTTACAGCACCAAGAATTTCATGAGCATGTTGGATAACACTATTCATGGACACTGCTTTACACACCTTTTTGATGTTGATTTTTAGGACTTTTCACCTATCACTTTATGATTAGGGTATTTATCAGGAATGTTTAATATTGTGGAGCAATAAGCACTTTTGTATCCATTGATTCACTTTAATTATTTGGCAATATTTCATATGCACATTGCACTTTAAAATTGTTTGATAAATATGAATTGATACATCTTTGTTTATCAGTATCTGAATGACACAGAGAGGGTTAATTTGCATATATCTTCTACTCAAGAGATAACATATTGATCTAATTTACTCTAGCGCAGCGTATATATTTTTTCTCTCTGTGATTGGACACGGCTGATCACGTGGTTAAGAGCCTCCGTCGGAGACTCTTTACCGAGATCGGTGGTGCGGTGTGTCAGACTGACACACCGCACCACCGATCGCCGCGGCGGCTGGCATCCTGCTGGACATCATATGACACCCAGTCAGGATAACTGAACCACCGCCTGGCTGTCATTTTGCTGTAAGCCGGGCGGGAAGTGGTTAAAAAACAATGAAACAAAGTCTGAAAAACAAGAGTCTTAAAGTAAAAAAAATGTAATAATGAAATTTGTACTGGTGGAAACAACCATGACATTTAAAATGCCTGTAAATGTGGTAACTCGGGTTTAGCAGCGTTTCGTTTACAGACGTTTTTCATTTTAACAAAAAAAAAAAACAATAAAAAAAGCTTCTAGACGCGAGGGGTGTGGCCTGGTGGGAACCCGGGCTGAGGTCTCTCCCATCACTACTACATTAGGGACCAGGGATGTTTTTTCTCTCCTCCCTATAGTGACTACAGGAGGTGGGATGAGCTCCCTCCCTCGCCGGCACTCCTGCAGCACATTCGGTATCGTCTACATTACTCCCCTCATCGATTTGAACCTGAGCGACACACTAACAAACCATGGGTCACAGGGGTCACCTGCTGTTAGGGACAAATTACTGACCCTGGATGCAGAGAGATTTTATCCAAGGGCAAAAATGTATTCTTACCTGCAGGTCACCACTGGATGTGCAGATACAGGTGGATACATGTTTACAGCAGCAGACAGCCTTGGCTCTTTTCAGCCAATCACTGAGGAGTACAGGCTGAGCAGATATGAGAACATCTGAGATCCCGGGTGCAGGTATTTGCAGTATAGATATAAATGGGTGGTGCTGCGCTAATCCTAAGTTGGACTAAAACAATATGGCATAAAAATAAATAGAAAAGACTTGTGATCAGATCTTACATCACCAGAAAATAAATCAAGTGGTTCGTGACACTAACCAAAAAATTATAAATAATAGAAACATATATCATAAACGTGGAGACATGTTCATAAGGACACACATATTTAAAAATACCACCGTAGCATATGGTTGACTCACAATCAGTGAAAAAACATTCCTTAATACAGTCCAGGTAAATATAAATAAAAGAGTCATTTAGACTATGTGCAAAAACAGCTCAAAAAAATGACAATGTGCAATGGTGTATACAGATCTATACAGCATGGATATCAAATGGGTCAGTGCACCATGCTTCACATACAGTGACAAATGTGCAAAAATTCATCCAAATAGATACAACATAAATATCACAAAAGAAGTCCTTATATAAATGAAATATGTGACAGCAATGTCCTAGCATGCAATCGTTGCAATAAAAGTGCTCAGAATGGATAACATCAAGTGCATCTTCGTGTGCATACACACAAGTGGGTAATGGCCCCTTACCTTAGGGTAATAGGGCAAAAGCATATGACCAGAAAGGCTTTTTGGGGCGTCCACCTAGGGGCTCCAGCGCATCCCTCACCGTCCTAGATCCGGGATAAGGTTCCCTCAGATGTAGTGCAGGGAGGTATATAAGATAATAAAGCAGGAAGGATCCCAATAGTGTAATTCCGTTTAGTAAAATGGTAATTTTTATTAAAGAAATTCAGGTACTCACATCAGAAATGAATGAACGGCAATTTGATCCAACGAGCGGCGAGCTCGTAAGCCTCTATCAGTGTATGCAGCCTGTCCCGTCCCTACGCATGACGTCACACCACACATGACTTCATCGGGAATGCGCTGGAGCCCCTAGGTGGACGCCCCAAAAAGCCTTTCTGGTCATATGCTTTTGCCCTATTACCCTAAGGTAAGGGGCCATTACCCACTTGTGTGTATGCACACGAAGATGCACTTGATGTTATCCATTCTGAGCACTTTTATTGCAACGATTGCATGCTAGGACATTGCTGTCACATATTTCATTTATATAAGGACTTTTTTTGTGAAGCACTTTTTATATTTATTTTTATTTATTCTTTTTTGGGATATTTATGTTGTATCTATTTGGATGAATTTTTGCACATTTGTCACGGTATGTGAAGCATGGTGCACTGACCCATTCGATATCCATGCTGTATAGATCTGTATACACCATTGCACATTGTCACTTTTTTTGAGCTGTTTTTGCACATAGTCTAAATGACTCTTTTATTTATATTTACCTGGACTGTATTAAGGAATGTTTCTTCACTGATTGTGAGTCAACCATATGCTACGGTGGTATTTTTAAATATGTGTGTCCTTATGAACATGTCTCTACGTTTATGATATATGTTTCTATTATTTAAAATTTTTTGGTTAGTGTCACGAACCACTTGATTTATTTTCTGGTGATGTAAGATCTGATCACAAGTCTTTTCTATTTATTTTATGCCATATTGTTTTAGTCCAATTTACGATTAGCGCAGCACCACCCATTTATATCTATTTATTCCCAAGGTCAGGTGTGTACCCGAATCGGTGCAAGCAGCTTTTCCATTTCTAGCCGCCTTCCATATCTGATAGCGCGGGAATAATCTTATTATCACTATTTGCAGTATATATACTTGCTGCACCATGATCATGTAGGATGTATGAATGAGACCCAAGACTGGAATTTAGCTAACCTTACTGTGCAAGTTGAGCAAGTGAAAGAGGCGACATATAGCGGTGGGCAGGAAATTCAGTGATTTATTTAAACCTTAAACAAAATGTGTCCTAAGAAATTTTATGAAATGATTTAAAATATGAAAAAAATAAATATTGTGCACTGCCTACCACAGGATGGGGCCCTTTGTACCTGGTCAATATGATTGGCTTTTATTCAGTCTTAATGTAGTAAACCCAGCTTTTGAACTTGTACCTACAAGTAAGCCTACAATAACACTTACCTGTAGGTACAGTGAATATCTCCTAAACATGTGGTATTTAGAAGATATGCACATGGAAAGCAGCCGGTGATGTCACCGGTGCATGTGCTCTGAAGGGACGGCATACCGCTTGGTTGTACTTCTCCTGGGGAGGAGCGCAGTTCATTCTGCACTTTTATGACCCATTTTTAGCCGACAGCCACCTATAGCCCGCTGTCAGCTGACATCGCTCAGCAGGTCCAGGCTATGGAAAGATTCTAACTTTTAAAGTCAGCATTCACCCAGATGCCTGGACCAGCAGCTTGCTCAGCATCTCAGTGAGCCACAGAGACCCTGAGCCAGCCGCTCCTGCCCCCTCCACAGCCTGGCATTCCAGTGAGTGTGGGGGAGGGGGGCAGAGCCAGGGACTGACAGTCACCACTCTTTGCTTACTGAAGGACTGAGTAATCAGCGATCTTTGATCGCTCTGTTGTTGGTCTTAGAAACAGTTGGGGACAGATGCAACATTGGATCGATGCTCCATCCACCTAGGTAAGTATAATTTACAAAAAAAATCTTTTAAAAAGTCTCCCTCTCCCTCCTAAGAACCCTCCTTCTCCAAGCAAAGATGCCCACTGTAAAAAAAATCTCCCTCCCTTAAATACCCCCCTGTCTCTAAACTGACCCCCCCAAAGCAAAAATATCTCCCACAGTCAACACCCTCTCCCCCAGCAAAGATTCCTAATTATTAGGAAAATCTTCCTTCATCCAATCAAACTCCTTCCCAGAAGCAAATCCCCTGCCATTAACCACCCCCTGTAAAATTCTCTACAAGAATCTCCTCTCTACAAGAATCTCCCCCTTCTCCAAAAGCAAACCCACCCCCTTTCCTTAACCTCCCCCCCACCAAAAGAAACTCCCCCAGGCTGGAATTCTCACTTCCTCCTTCCCAAAACAGAAAATTGCCTCCCCACTTACCAGACCTCAGATTCAGCACGGCACAGAAGTAGGAAAACTTCTGCATCCCCAGTCTCCCTTCGGCTGTGTCATATGATACCTTGAGGAGGAGTCTAGGAGTTCCCTCAACTGTGCACTGTCAATTTCCAGCATCTGAGACCTTACAGTAATTTCATGCTTTTCAGGGGGACCCCTTATTAAACTAAGGGGATGGGACACAATAGAAGGGGGTCTGGCTGCTGCACTCTGAAACTCTGATTGCTTCTACTGTGCTGAGGCTAAACAGCAGGGACACTGTCTGGGCATTTTGGCAGGATGCTCTGGGGGGTTTGAACACCCCCGACCCCCCCCTTATCTACGCCCCTGGCACTATGGGAAGAAGACAAGCCGGCAGAAGCTTGAAGAATCTGCTACTGATGAATTGATGCCAGATAACACAGCATACCTTCAGAGGTCTAGTGGAGTCCATGCCTGGATGGGTCAAGACTGTTTTGGTGGCAGAAGGGGGACCCACTCAATATTAGTTGGGAGATCATAATGTTATGGCTGATCAGTGTATGGGTCTATATGCTCTTTTATATAAATGCAATTCTTATAAGCAAAAAACAAAAAGAAAAAAACAAACAAAACGCCCTTGTGTTCCTGCTCCTTTCTGAGCGGTAAGCTTCGCGTGATGTGAATTGCTGCAATTGCCACACAATTTATTGTGCAACAATTGCGGCAGAACTGCACCGTGTTTAGGTAGCATTAAAAATGAATGGCACCCAAACATGCGTGGTGCATTTTGTCACTATTGTAGAGTGATTTGGGATCGCAGGCAGAATCGCAGCATTTCTGCCCGAGATGCCAAAACGCCAGATGTGAACGGGGCCTCAGTGTACCCTTACTACCTGGTTTGGTGCCGGTTTTCTCTGATATTGCACTACTATTGGGTACTGAGCATTACCTTCAGGGATTTCCTGTGGTAGTGTATGTTTGTACACTCAACTAGGTGTGTCAGAGGGGCTGAGGTTTTTTGGAGAAGGTCAAGGCAAAGAATAGACTCATCCTAATCAGCGGCTCCTAGGGGGGTTAATGCTACACCTACAAATATCTCTCTCCATCCCCCCCATATCCATCCATCCAGTATGACATTCGTAAATTAAACAATGTCATCACTTCTATATCGGTACAGGGAATGATGGGCTGTGTATATAATAATCACCAAACCCTCATGGATCTCCAGATTTCAGAAAAGGCTTCAGTGTAATAGGGCGTACACACGGTCGGACTTTGTTTGGACATTCCGACAACAAAATCCTAGGATTTTTTCCGACGGATGTTGGCTCAAACTTGTCTTGCATACACACGGTCACACAAAGTTGTCGGAAAATCCGATCATTCTGAACGCGGTGACGTAAAACACGTATGTCGGGACTATAAACGGGGCAGTAGCCAATAGCTTTCATCTCTTTATTTATTCTGAGCATGCGTGGCACTTTGTCCGTCGGATTTGTGTACACACGATCGGAATTTCCAACAACGGATTTTGTTGTCGGAAAGTTTTATCTCCTGCTCTCCAACTTTGTGTGTCAGAAAATCCGATGGAAAATGTCCGATGGAGCCCACACACGGTCAGAATTTCCGACAACACGCTCCGATCGGACATTTTCCATTGGAAAATCCGACCGTGTGTACGGGGCATAAGAGTTAGTGTCATTAAACCCATATCATAAAAAACTACCAATAAATGGTGCATTACATGCTGTTCATACTCGCTCAGTCACTATGAGATCCGTTTTCTGTATTCTGAAAAAATCCTGGGTGATCCTGCTGCTCTCTATCTCCCCCTTCTTTCCATGTCCCCACTGCAGTTGGCGATTTTGCAGAGCAGTATTGGCAGTTTCGCACATGCTCAGTTTTCAGAGTTTCTATGCTGAGCATTTCCTTCCTATCACATTTGAGCAGCCCATGTGACTACAGAGTCACACATGTGGTCATATACACAGTGGTAAATGACAGCCCACTCCCTCCCTCCTCCTCTATGCCCACTAACCAGCTAAACACAATGAGGGTGCAATATTACATTTCAAATGATTATTTTTATTATTATTATACAGGATTTATATAGCGCCAACAGTTTACGCAGCACTTTACAACATTAGGGAGGACCGTACAAGTACAATACAATTCAATACAGGAGGAATCAGAGGGCCCTGCTCCTTAGAGCTTACAATCTAGAAGGGAGGGTCAAGTTATACAAAAGGGTATTAGCTGTGGGGGATGAGCTAATGGAGAAAATAGTGCAGTTGTTAGATGGAGGCAGGATAGGCTTCTCTGAAGAGGAAAGTTTTCAGGGATCGCCTAAAAGTGGATAAATTTGGAGACAGTCTGACAGATTGTGGTAGGGAATTCCAGAGGATGTGCGAGGCTTGGGGGGAAGTCCTGGAGGCGGATATGGGAGGAGGTGATGAGGGAGATAGAGAGCAGGAGGTCCTGGGAGGAACGAAGAGGGCAATTAGGTTGGTTTTTTGAGACTAGGCTAGTGATGTAGCTGGGGGCAGAGAATGATGGAGGCTTCACCTCCCTGTTATTCTAATGCAGTGTACACACGATTGGACTTTCTGGGAAACTAGGTCCAACGGTCTTCCCGACGGACTTTCTGAATGGATGGACTTGCCTACACACGACCGGACTTTCCGGCAGACTAGGTCTGCCGGTCTTCCCTATGGACTTTCAACGGAGTTACGGCGGACTTTCCGAATGAACAGACTTGCCCACACACGGACAAGTCCGTTCATTTTGAACGTGACTCGGGTACAACGGGACTAGAAAAGGAAGTCAATCTCGCCGCTTTTATCGGCGAGATTGACACCTTGCAAGCCCCGTCGCGGGGCATACCAGGTCCTTAGGTATGGTATGGATTTTAATGGGAAACCCCTGCGCTGAAAAAACGGCATGGTGTCCCCCCGAAATCCATACCAGACCCCTATCCGAGTACGCAGCCCGGCCAGTCAGGAAAGGGGGTGGGGGTGAGCGAGCGCCCCCCCTCCTGAGCCATACCAGCCTGCATGCCCTCATCATGGGGGGTGGGTGCTTTGGGGGAGGGGCCGCCCTGTGCCCCCCCAAAGGACCTTGCTTTCATGTTGATGAGGACAAGGGCCTCTTCCCGACAACCCTGGTCGTTGGTTGTCTGGGTCTGCGGGCGGAGGACTTATCGGAATCCAGGAGCCCCCTTTAATGGGTCCCCCAGATCCTCCCCATGTGAATGAGTATGGGGTACATCGTACCCCTTCCCATTCAACTAGGGAAAAAGTGTCAATAAAAAAACACACTACACAGGTTTTTAAAGTAATTTATTAGACAGCTCCAGGGGTCTTCTTCGGGGGTCTCTCCGACCTCTTCTCCCAGCGTCAGGTTCTTCTCTGCTCTCTCTCCGGCCTCTTCTCCCGGTGTCCGGTTCTTCTGCTGGTTCCTCCGCTATCTTCTGCCGCTCTTTTGCTAGCGGTGGCCCGGACTTCTACGTCACCTTCTTCCCTCTTCTCCTCGTCTTCCGATGTTGACACGGCGCTCTCTCCAGCTGTAATGCTGTCTGAGCGCTCCGCTATGACTTATATAGGTGGTGACCCCGCCCCCTTATGCCATCACAGTCCCAGCATGCCCAGGGACTGTGACGGCATAAGGGGGCGGGGTCACTGCCTATATAAGTCATAGCGGAGCGCTCAGACAGCATTACAGCCGGAGAGAGTGTCGTGTCAACATCGGAAGAAGGCGACGTAGAAGTCCGGGCCACTGCTAGCAAAAGAGCGGCAGAAGATAGCGGAGGAGCCGGCAGAAGACCCGGACACCGGGAGAAGAGGTTGAACACCGGGAGAAGAGGCCGGAGAGAGCGGAGAAGAACCGGACGCCTGGAGAAGAGGCCGGAGAGACCGCCTAAGTAGGAAGAAGACCCCCGGAGCTGTCTAATAAATTACTTTAAAAACCTGTGGTGTGTTTCTTTGTTTTGTTTTTTATTGACACTTTTTCCCTAGGTGAATGGGTAGGGGTACGATGTACCCCATACTCCTTCACATAGAGGGGGGCAGGATCTGCTTAAAATCAAACAATAAAAGTGTAATATTCCTTTAAATCTCGTACCTGTGGGGTGTCTATAGTATGTCTGTAAAGGGGCGCATGTTTCCTGTGTTTAGAACAGTCTGACAGCAAAATGACATTTCAAAGGAAAAAAAGTCTTTTAAAACTACTTGCGGCTATTAATGCATAGAACACATAGAAGTTCATTGATAAAAACGGCATGGGAATTCCCCACAGGGGAACTCCAAAAATTTTGTTTTTAAAAAAATGATGTGGGGGGTCCCCTAAATTCCATACCAGGCCCTTCAGGTCTGGTATGGATATTAAGGGGAACCCCGGCCAATTTTTTTTTAAAAAACAGCGTGGGGTCCCCCCAAAAATCCATACCAGACCCTTATCCGAGCACGCAACCTGGCAGGCCACAGGAAAAGAGGGGGGACGAGAGAGCGCCCCCCCTCCTGAACCATACCAGGCCACATGCCCTCAACATTGGGAGGGTGCTTTGGGGTAGCCCCCAAAACACTTTGCCCCCATGTTGATGAGGAAAAGGGCCACATCCCCACAACCCTGGCCAGTGTTTGGGGGGGTCTGCGGGCAGGGGACTTATCGGAATCTGGAAGCCCCCTTTAACAAAGGGAACCCCCAGATCCCGGCCCTCCCCCCTGTGTGAAATGGTAAGAGGGTACGTACCCCTACCATTTCACTAAAAAACTGTCAATGTTAAAAATGACAAGACAGTTTTTGACAATTCCTTTATTTAAATGCTTCTTCTTTCTTCTTCTGGTTCTTCTGGATCTTCTTCCGGTGTTCTCGTCCAGCATCTCCTCCACCCTGAAGGGCCTGGTATGGAATTTAGGGGGACCCCCACGTCTTTTTTTTTTCTTTAATTTTGGTTCGGGGTTCCCCAGTGGGGAATTCCCATGTCGTTTTTATCAATGAACTTTTATGTGTATTGTCAGACCAGCAATTCATTAATAGCCGTGAGTAGTTTTAGGCCCCTCTCACACGATTGGACCATTCAGGTCCGCCTATCAGTTTTGACAGCGGACCTGAACGGGCGCTCCATGTTAGTCTATGGAGCGTCGGATGTCAGCGGAGACATGTCCGCTGACATCCGACCCGGTCCGATCCGCTAAAAGCAGACGGATGGCTCTACGTCCAGGTCCGTTGCTGGCGGATCGGGGGAGATCTGACGAAAACGGACACGCTGTCCGTTTACTTCCGATCTCTCCATAGGCGGCAGCGGCACCTGACAAGCCCCTCCCCACTCAGTGAGCAGAGAGGGACCTGTCATCCGCCGGCTCAGCGGAGATCAACGGACTGATCTCCCGCTGAGCCGGCGGACCGAGGCGGGCTCCGTAGAAGCGGAGCCCGCCTCGTGTGAAAGGGGCCTTAAATGACTTTATTTCCTTTGAAATGTCATTTTGCTGTCAGAGTGTTCTAAACAAGGGAAACATGCGCCCCTTTACAGTCATACTATAGACACCCCCAGGTACAAAATTTAAAGGGATATTACACTTTTATTGTTTGACTTTAAGCATTATTAAAATCACTGCTCCCGAAAAAACAGACGTTTTTTAAAACTTTTTTTTGCATTGATACATGTCCCCTGGGGCAGGACCCAGGTCCCCAAACACTTTTTATGACAATACCATGCATCTAAGCCTTTAAAATTAGCACTTTTGATTTCTCCCATAGACTTTTAAAGGGTGTTCCGCGGCATTTGAATTTGCCGCGGACACCTCAAATTGTTCGCTATTCGGCGAACTTGCGAACAGCCCATGTTCGAGTCGAACATGAGTTTGACTCGAACTCGAAGCTCATCCCTAGTCTGCAGCAAGAGCCATCAACAAAAACTGTTTGTGCAGTAGGAATTGGTACTGAAAGCATATCTGCTCTAGGTGAAGTGTCCTGATGTATTGATTGTGTACAGTCATGAGGTGGTGATAAGTCATTCAAAATTGGAGCTGGGCCCGAGTTTGTTTGAACTTTTTATTTTCAGGTTTGGATTGGACAGGAGGATGACTTCATACCCACTCAATCTTTGTGCTGACATATGTTAAGTATGTAAAGTTTTGAGGAGTGTGGTGTGTGCAGTATGTAAGGTGGTGTCATGACCTAAGGTAAAAGGTGTTGCCATCTCTACAACCATTGCACAAGAAGCCATGCTCTGAGACACGCAGGCATGCCTAATGTCACGTACACACGAGCAAACTTTGCCCGGCGGACTTTTCAACGTACTTTACGACGGACTTTCTGAATGAACGGACTTGCCTACACACAATCCACCAAAGTCCGTCGAATTCGTACCTGATGACGTACGTCCAGACTAAAACAAGGAAGTTCATAGCCAGTAGCCAATAGCTGCCCTAGCGTGGCTTTTTGTCCGTCGAACTAGCATACAGATGGCAGATTTTTCGACCGGACTCTATTTCAACGGATTCATTTAAAACATGTTTCAAATCTAAGTCCGTCCAACTTTTGAGAAAACAAAGTCCGCTGGAGCCCACACACGATCGAATTGTCTGACGAAATCCAGTCCGCTGAGCAAAGTCTGCCATAAAGTCTGCTCGTGTGTACGCAGCATTTCACCTGTACTAGAACCACCTTTGAGATAAAAAGTCACAGGGCGCAGTCTCCCACCATGTTCCTTGGCCAGTACTCCCGCCATGGTTCTGTAATTTCCCCTGGCAAACAAGTGAAACATTTTGCCATATTCAGGGAGGCCAAGGCTCGGGCTGGTAACCATTGCACATTTCAACATGGCAAAAGCATTTAACATTTCATCAGACCATTTTACAATATCAGAAATTTCAGAGAGGGTTGCTTGTCCCAGTATATTGTCATAGAAAGAGCAGTCAGATATCCATTGGCGGCAGTAACCAATCATTCCAAGAAAGGTAAGCATGTCTTTCTTGGTGAGTGGGCGGGGCTGACCCACCAGAGTGGCAGCTCTTTTGTGACTGATTTTCCTAACTCCCGGAGACAGCACAAACCCTAGGTACTCAACCTCCTGTTTACACCATTGTAACTTTTTCTTAGACACTTTGTGACCACATACATGTAATCATTTCAATAAGGATAGGCTATCAGCTCGGCATTCGTCCTCTGAAGAATTACAAATCAAAAGATCATCAACATATTGCAACAGTACAGAACCATGAGGGGCAGTCCAAGGCCTGAGGGTGGTTTGGAGCACTATAGAATAGACAACAGGTGAGTCTATGTAACCCTGGGGCATTCTACATCAGGTAAAATGGCGATTGTATTGGTCAATTGACACAGTAAAAGCAAAGAGTGGCCGTGTCTCTTCGTCTACAGGGACGGAGAAAAAAAACATTCTTTAAATCAATCACAGTAAAACATTTGGCTGTTGCTGGAATGGAGGACAGGAGTGATGGGACATCAGGTACAATGGGTGCTATTGGGACTATGAGGTCATGTATGGCCCTCAAGTCCTGTACAGACCTGAAGGAGCCATCCGGCTTCTTTACAGGGTTAACAGGTGTGTTGTATGGAGAAATAATTTCTTCCAGGATCCTATCCTTCAGAAACGTTTTCACCATTGGCACTATGCCATCCATCTTTTCCTTAGAGAGTGGATATTGTTTGTGATAGGAAATGCACCTACATCCAGATCTGTTGTAGACCAAACCTGGGGGTCTATATCCTCAAAATCTTCTTCACTACTTTGTTGTGACAGCATTAATAAACCTGGTTTATATGCTACTATAGTGATTTTATCTGAGAAAATGTCTAGACCTCCTTCTGAGTTGGTTCTAATTGTGATTCCTAGTGGCCCAAACAAGTGTCTTCCCATCAAATTTACAGGGCACCTTGGTATTATCCTAAAAGAGTGTGTGCATATGGTGAATCCTTCATCATCCTCTATTGGTAGGGGTGGGGTCCTATATGGTTTTTGTCAGTATCCCATTAATTCCCAAAGAGGATTCTGCTGGTTCCCATTTGCCTTTGAAATAATCTTCACAAATAGTACTCCTAGTAGCCCCACTATCGACGAGATAGGGAAGAGGTCTCCCATTTACTGAAATAACAACCATTGGAATGTCAGTGAAATCATTTGAGACAAAAGGAAAAGCTGGCAAACTACCCTCCGGGCCCCATCAATGTTATTGATTTCCCCATTTGATTGGAAATGTTGGACCTTGTTGGATGGATGCCTGTGGTTGTTGTGTCTGGTTAGGGGC
Organism: Lithobates clamitans; assembly: GCA_037952925.1. NCBI lineage: Eukaryota > Metazoa > Chordata > Amphibia > Anura > Ranidae > Lithobates > Lithobates clamitans. Next base: position 688,461 of record JBBGZY010001369.1, on the reverse strand, counting down.
AGAGCTGGAGTTGGGAGTCTGAGGAGAGGTGGGGTGAGGACACCGACTCGCCCAGTGATCCTTGGCACCGCGGTTGAAACATCCATTGTTTCTAGGGCGACTCATCCCTCTTCCATTTCTGCCTCTAAACCTGCCTCTACCTCTTTCTCTAAAGCTCCTTCTGAATAAACTCCATTCCCTTGGCCTCCGAGAGTCTGCTCTATCCTGGTTCTCTGCCTATTTATCACAGTGTTCCTTCAGTGTTATCTACAACTCTGTCTCCTCCTCTCCATTGCCCCTTTCTGTGGGGGTCCCCCAAGGCTCGGTTCTTGGACCCCTTCTCTTCTCTATCTACACCTCCTCCCTTGGTCACTTGATAACCGCCCACGACTTCCAATACCACTTATATGCTGATGACACCCAAATCTATCTGTCTACTCCTCACCTCACTCCTTCAGTCTCCTCTCGCATTACTAACTGACATATCAGCATGGATGTCGCACCACTTCGTTAAACTAAATATTTCTAAAACTGAGCTATTAATATTCCCCCTCCATGACTTTTCCATCAAAATCAACAATGCAACCATCAGTCCCTCTCCTCACGCCAGGGTACGAGGTGTAATCCTAGACTCTAACTTGTCATTTCAGCCTCAAATCCAATCATTGTCAAAAGTTTGTAGAATTCACCTCTGTAACATCTCGCCCCCTTTTAATAAATTAAACCACCAAGCTCCTCATTCTCTCCCTTCTTATTTCTCGCCTTGACTATTGCAACTCCCTTCTCATTGGCCTACCGCTCCATAGGCTCCTCCCCTCTTCAGTCTATCATGAATGCTGCTGCCAGACTTATCCACCTTACCAACCGTAACAAAACACTGGCCGCCGCCCACACCCATAACTGGCCTTCACAGTAAGGAGCACATGGAGGGCATATACATGTAAGACGAAGACAATTCCATAGCTCAACTCACCAACCAGTCTGCTGACCAACCAAATTGGCTCGTCTAACCGTCTGTTAAAAGCAGGGGTTTAGTTAGCACACATTTGCAAACGCATGTGAAAGCTGCAAGGCCTCGTCAAGGCACCCTGTATTACTTGCAGTCCTAACACTACTAAATTTATAAGTGTCTCCACAGTGGAAGCACATGCATTGAATGGATAGGTGTGAGACAGGTGAGCCTGGAGGCGGCCCAAGCCCCCTTAAAGGGGCAGGAGCACACTGGACACCCAGCAAGAGCACAATGGCAGCAAAGGTGTCCAGTGTGTCCCCGACCCAAATTCGTAAATTTGGGTCGGGGACACACTGGACACCTTTGCTGCCATTGTGCTCTTGCTGGGTGTCCAGGGTGCTCCTGTCCCTTTTAAGGGGGCTTGGGCCGCCTCCAGGCTCACCTGTCTCACAATTATCCATTCAATGCATGTGCTTCCACTGTGGAGACACTTATAAATTTAGTAGTGTTAGGACTGCAAGCAATACAGGATGCCTTGACGAGGCCTTGCAGCTTTCACATGCGTTTGCAAATGTGTGCTAACTAAACCCCTGCTTTTAACAGACGGTTAGACAGGCTAATTTGGTTGGTCAGCAGACTGGTTGGTGAGTTGAGCTATGGAATTGTCTTTGTCTTACACCTTACCAACCGCTCAGTGTCTGCCAACCCTCTCCTCCAATCCCTACACTGGCTCCCAATCACCCAGCGAATTAAATTCAAAATACTAACCACAACATACAAAGCCATTCACAACTCTGCCCCGAGCTACATCACTAATCTTGTCTCCAAATATCACCCAAATCGACCTCTCCGCTCTTCTCAAGACCTTCTACTCTCAAGCTCTTACGTCTCCTCCTCTCATGCTCGTCTCCAGGATTTCTCCAGAGCCTCTCCCATCCTCTGGAACTCGCTACCTCCACCTGTCCGTCTATCCCCTACTCTTGCTACCTTCAGGCGATCCCTGAAAACTCTTCTGTTCAGGAAAGCCTATCATGTCCCCAACTAATCTCCTACTACTTCCATCAGCTCATTCCCTACAATTACAACCTTTTGTACCACCTGCCCCACCCTATTAGATTGTAAGCTCTTCTGAGCAGGGCCCTCTTAATCCTTTTGTATCTTATTGTATTATAACTGTATTGTCTCCCTTTTTTATATTGTAAAGCGCTGTGTAAACTGTTGGCGCTATATAAATCCTGTATAATCATAATGCCCCGTACACACAGTCGGACATTGATCGGACATTCAGACAACAAAATCCATGGATTTTTTCTGACGGATGTTGTCTCAAACTTGTCTTGCATACACACAGTCACACAAAGTTGTCGGAAAATCCGATCGTTCTGAACGTGGTGACGTGAAACACGTACGTCGGGACTAAAAACAGGGCAGTAACCAATAACTTTCGTCTCTTAATTTATTCTGAGCATGCGTGGCACTTTGTGCGTCGGATTTGTGTACACACGATCGGAATTTAAAGGATCAGATTTTGTTGTCGGAAAATTTTATAGCATGCTCTCAAACTTTGTGTGTCGGAAATTCCGATGGAAAAAGTCCGATGAGCCCACACACGGTCAGAATTTCCCAAAACAAGCTCCGATCGCACATATTCCATCGGAATGTCCAATTGCGTGTACAGGGCATTATACTACATCACACTTCTCTACACTGCATTGTACTCTATGGGGGAAGAAGTGTCTATTATACAGGATGAGTGAGGAGAGGAAATGAGTTCTTCATATAACAGATTTCCAGTATTCCCCACTGATATCTCCCCATCTGTCCTCCTCAGTATAACACTGGAGGGGTGTGGGCATCGTGTCCCTATTCCAGGCCCCAGAGGGTTTGTGACAAACAGTGAGAGGTATGAAATATACAACATAATATCTTTTTCATTTAGAAATCCCAATCCTATCAGTAATAACTGCTCTGGTCACAGGATCAGATCTTCATTTACTGGAACCGTCTCTCCATTCCCCACCATACATCTGTAATTGTTTCTTGCTTCAGCCCTCTAATGCCCCATACACACGATCGGAAATTCAGCCAGCAAAAGACCGATGAGAGCTTTTGGTCGGAAAATGTGACCGTGTGTATGCTCCATTGGACTTTTGCTGGCTGAATTCTAGCCATCAAAGGATAGAAAGCATGTTCTAAATTTTTTTGGTCGGGAAAAAGTTCCTATCCAAAAATGCGATCGTTTGTAGCAATTCCGACGTGCAAAATTCCTAAGCATGCTCGAAAGCATTGAACTTAATTTTCTGGGCTTGTCGTAGTGTTGTACGTCACCGCATTCTTTACAGTCGAAAGTTCAGCGAACTTTTGTGTGACTGTGTGTATGCAAGCCAAGCTTGAGCGGAAACCCATCGGAAAAACCATCCAAGATTTTTCTGACGGAAAATCTGCTTGTGTGTACGCGGCATAAGTCTATAGATCTCCTATCAGTGATCAGTAGTCCTCAGTTGGCCATGACAATGACATCAGTAGAAATGGACACACAAAGAACTGGAGCTGATGAGACTTTGGGATGATCGTTGTGTTTGTTTCTCTTCTCTGCTGGGACTCTAGAAATTGCATTTGGGTTTTTAGGGGTACTGTGTAAGTTCTGCTGACATTTCTGATCTGTCTTCTCCTCCCAGGTCTCCTGTGTATGATGATCATATCGGTGTCATCAGGAACGGTGTATGTACAGAGCGGATCAGACATCACTGACTGTAATATGAAGTGTCCTGAGGATGATGTTCTTGTGGAGCTGTACAGACAATGCAGAGGGGAGGATAGAACATTGCTGGAAAATATTTGTTATTTCAATTCCGCTAAATCTCATGACTCCAGAGTCCGACTGCACACAGGGAGCGGATGCTGGAAGCTGACACCCGCCAGAAAGGATGATTCCTGTGTGTATAATGTCTGGAGTCACAGCGCTCCAGGTTATCTAATATCCTCTACAGAGATCCGTGTTCTGGGTAAGAGTCCATATACTACATCACACTTCTCTACACTGCATTGTACTCTATGGGGGAAGAAGTGTCTATTATACAGGATGAGTGAGGAGAGGAAATGAGTTCTTCATATAACAGATTTCCAGTATTCCCCACTGATATCTCCCCATCTGTCCTCCTCAGTATAACACTGGAGGGGTGTGGGCATCGTGTCCCTATTCCAGGCCCCAGAGGGTTTGTGACAAACAGTGAGAGGTATGAAATATACAACATACAGCGCAGTGTACAGCCTGGAGAGGAGTGGAGTATATACACTCACCGGACACTTTATTAGGTACGCCTTGCTAGTACCGGGTTGGACCCCCTTTTTGCCTTCATTCTTGGTGGCATAGATACAACAAGGTGTTGGAAACATTAGTCAGAGATTTTGCTCCATAGTGACATGATAGCATCACTCAGTTGCTGCACATTTGTTGGCTGCACATCTATGAGGCCAATCTCCCGTTCCACCACATGCCAAAGGCCCTCTATTGGATGAGATGTGGTGAGTGTGGAGACCATTGGAGTACAGGGACCTCATTGTCCAGTGGTGAGATAATTGGAGCTTTGTGACATGGTGCATTATCCTGCTGGAAGGAGCCATCAGAAGATGGGGACACTGTAGTCATAAAGGGATGGACATGGTCAGCAATAATACTCAGGTAGCTCGTGGTGTTTAATCGATGCTCAATTGGTAGTAAGGGGCCCAAAGTGTGCCAATAAAATATCCCCCCCACCATTACACCCCCACCACCAGCCTGAACCGGTGATACAAGGCAGGATGGATCCATGTGCCAAATTCTGACCCCACCATCTGAATGTCGGAGCTGAAATCCAGACTCATCAGATCAGGCAACGATTTTCCAATCTTCTATTGTCCAATTTTGGTGATCCTGTGTGAATTGTAGCCTCAATTTCCTGTTCTTATCTGACAGGAGTGGCACCTGGTGTGGTCTTCTGCTGCTGTAGCCCATCTGCTTCAAGGTTCCATGCGTTGTGCATTCAGAGATGGTATTCTGCATACTTTGGGGTGCAATTCCACATAAGCCCATAGCCTGTGTGAGCAATATATCATTTAGTGACAACTTTGTGCAAAAAAAAAAAAAATTGTCACTTTCCCGCAACTTGTGTCAAAATATAAAATATTCCATGGACTCAACATGCCTCTCAGCAAATAGCTTGGGGTGTCTACTTTCCAAATGGGGTCATTTGGGGGGGTTTGTGCCACCTGGGCATTTTATGGCCTTCAAAACTGTGATAGGTAGTGAGGAGTAAAATCAAAAATTTACGCCCTTTGAAATCCTGAAGGCGGTGATTGGTTTTCGGGGCCCCGTACGCGGCTAGGCTCCCAAAAAGTCCCACACATTTGGTATCCCCATACTCAGGAGAAGCAGCAGAATGTATTTTGGGGTGCAATTCCACATATGCTCATGGCCTGTGTGAGCAATATATCATTTAGTGACAACTTTTTGTAATTTTTTTTTTTTTTTTGTCATTTTTCAATCACTTGGGACAAAAAAAATAAATTATCAATGGGTTCAACATGCCTCTCAGCAATTTCCTTGGGGTGTCTACTTTCCAAAATGGGGTCATTTGGGGGGGTTTTGTACTGCCCTGCCATTTTAGCACCTCAAGAAATGACATAGGCAGTCATAAACTAAAAGCTGTGTAAATTCCAGAAAATGTACCCTAGTTTGTAGACGCTATAACTTTTGCGCAAACCAATAAATATACGCTTATTGACATTTTTTTTACCAAAGACATGTGGCCGAATACATTTTGGCCTAAATGTATGACTAAAATTGATTTTAATGGATTTTTTTATAACAAAAAGTAGAAAATATCATTTTTTTTCAAAATTTTCGGTCTTTTTCCGTTTATAGCGCAAAAAATAAAAGCGGCAGAGGTGATCAAATACCATCAAAATAAAGCTCTATTTGTGGGAAGAAAAGGACGCAAATTTCGTTTGGGTACAGCATTGCATGACCGCGCAATTAGCAGTTAAAGCGACGCAGTGCCAAATTGTAAAAAGTGCTCTGGTCAGGAAGGGGGTAAATCCTTCCGGGGCTGAAGTGGTTAAATAAGGTGCCTCGTTTTTGTTTTTTTTGTTTTCTTGTTTTTGTTTTTCAAGCTATGAACATTTTCAGCAAGTGCAGGAAGTGGAGAGTCCTTGTCATTTACTGTAAGCTAAACAGGAATCAGTAGCAACCTTATCTTCTTTCTGTAAACTACCAGTCTCATCATCCCCTATTTACCACTTCAATACCGGGCACTTGGACACCTTCCCACCCAGGCCAATTTTCAGCTTTCAGCACTGTCGCACTTTGAATGACAATTGTGCGGTCATACAACACTGTACCCAAACAACAAATTTTTTATCATTTTGTTCCCACAAATAGACCTTTCTTTTGGTGGTATTTGATCACCTCTGCGGTTTTTATCTTTTGCGCAACAAATAAAAAAAGACCGAAAATTTTGAATTTTTTTTTCTGTTAAAACTTTTTGTAAATAAGTACGTTTTCTTCTTCAATGACGGGCACTGATATGGCTGCACTGATGGGCACCGATGAGGTGGCACCAGTGAGGTGGCACTGATGTTGCACTGATGATGGGCACTGATAGGCGGCACTGATAGGTGGCACTGATAGGTAGCACTGGTATGCGGCACTGATGGGCACTCATAGGTGGCACCGATGGGCACTCATAGGTGGCACTGATGGGCACTTATAGTCAGCACTGATGGGCACTCATAGGTGGCATTGATGGGCACTCGTAGGTGGCATTGATGGTTACTTATGGGTGGCACTGATAGTTGGTACTGATGGGCACTGACAGGTGGCACGAATGGACACTGATGGGTGGCACTGATGACACTGCTTGTTTGCAGTGATGCCCCTAAGGGTGGCATTGCTGGGCATCACTGCAACATAATGGTGCCAATCAGTGCCCATTTGTGGGCACTGGCACAGATTTGGCACACTGGGCACATGTGGATGGCCATGGGGTACATACATGGCCATCCACATGTTGCCCCTTCCCTGGTGGTCCTAATGGCGATCCCTGGTGGTCCAGTGTGGTGATCTGTGGGGGGGGCTGCGCTGATAGACAATCAGCGCAGACCCCCCCTGCCAGGAGAGCCGCCGATTGGCTCTCCTCTACTCGCGTCTGTGAGACATGAGTGAGGAAGAGCCGATCAACGGCTCTTCCTATTGACAGCGTGATCAGCCGTGATTGGACACGGCTAATCATGTGGTAAAGAGCCTCCGCCGGAGGCTCTTTACCAAGATCGGTGTAGCGGTGTGTCAGACTGACACACCGATTGCAGAGATGCACGCCCCCGGGGGCATGCTGCGGCATGTTATCCTGCTGGACGCCATATGACGTCAGGATAACAGAATCACTTCCCGGACGTCAATCCGCCATAGGGCGGGCGGGAAGTGGTTAATCTATGGGGGGCTGAAAAAAGAAAGCTAATACCGCCACCATGTCTAAAGACTATTAAATTGCAATGTATTAGAGAAGCACTTTAACTATAGGATGGGAAATTAGTGATCAGGGTGTGTACAAGAGCTAGCAATCTATTCCATGTATCGGGGCTCTGTATTGGTGACCTGTGCCTGATGGTGACTGTCCTTCTCCAGATCCGGTTCTCATCTCCAACATCATCAGTACCGGGGGCCGGTTGGGTGAGGAGATGGCTGTGAGCGTCCATTTCTCAGGAGAAGAGAGCACTGTGACCTGAGAGGGGGATGGGGAGCCTCTCCCTGAAAGATACCGGCTGATAGATGACAATCAGGGATGTAGATAAGGGGGGGTTGGGGGTTGAAACCCACCCAGAGCATCAGTGCAGAAGTAGTAATGTTATGTGTGCTTCAACTACATCGCCACACTGACTCACACACACTGTTGTTGTGTGCTGCCTGAGGCTGCTGTTACACTGCCTGACCACCGGGGTGCATCGGCCTGGGCTGTTGGGCTCGGCTTGGGCTGAGGGAGGCTCTGTCATCAGGGAGGGGTCGGGCCGGGAGCTCCAGTGACGCTCTGACCCTGCCCTGCCCCACCCCATGTAGCCTGTATGTGCTCGGAGCAGAGAGGGAGTGCTGAGAGTGCCTCTCCTGTACATCTGAGAGCCCCGCCCCTACCACAGAAAGCCCCGCCCCAAGACCTCTTAGAGCAGGAGGTGAGCCCACTGACCAGGTAGGTCTGTCTGCCAATACACACTGCCTATAGACTCACTGTTACACTAAACCATCCCCGACAATGTTGTTTACCCCCCTGTATAGCTGCATTGCTGAAAGTTAGAATTTTAAAAATGGCTACCTGATCATCTCCTGTAGTATGTCGCAGCTGCAGTCTCTGGTTATTTCCTGTAGTTGAATCCGCAGTCTCTGGTCATTTCCTGTAGTTGAATCCGCAGTCTCTGGTCAGTTCCTGTAGTCGTCTATCAAAAGGAAGGGGGGGACTTTAAATGAGGCACATATGTGGTGTGCCTCCATCCCTGGTACATATGTATGCAAAAAGAAGGAAAAAGTGGGACTTTGAATGAGGTGGCTGACATGTGGAGGTGAATTTGAACAAATAAAGTTTATTAAGCAAGAACATTGTATGAAACATGGCAGTATATAAAGCACATAAACTCTGGTATACTAAATCATATTAATCCACCCACATGTAACATACAGGTGTGGTGTGGATATAAAGGACATAGGTAAAAGGTTTCTATTTAATACATTGCATGAAATAAATTCATATAAAATTGCATTGGACATGGAAGCAGCACTAGCAGTAAGAGTATGGATAAATAAATAAAACAATGAGACCGTAATTGATACCTCAAGTAAATAAATAAATAAATGGGCTATTTGAGACAAAAGTCAACATCATAATTCATTGTAGATATGGATCAGCATCGCATATGCCCAATGTGTTTCGTGTAAAAACACTCTTCAGGGGCGGATGCTCAATTAATCTATAAAGTACAAAAAAAGGTAACATTAGTCTAGTTGTAAATAATATAGAGGGAAGGCAGGTTGGCCCATCCTAAATACTTACATAGGGTCCAATATGGTAAAATACTGCGGCCATGCGACCAAGACCCCAAACATGATCTTTTCCGGGAGCTGAGGTAATTGAAGCCGTGTGCAGCAGGATGCATACAACCAAATCTCCCGATGACACAAAGACATGCTGCTGGTAGCTATGTGGAAAAAAAAAGTATGTAAAAAATTATAATGAATGTGCAGATTGTGTGAACGAGAGCCAATGGTATGAAGAGGATTGAGGGTTAAAAAAAGGTGAGGCCAAATAAACAAGCCCAAAGTGAAAGGCATGAAAAGGAATAACATAAAAGTGTGTCAAACAGTCAACAAACTTACTAGTGGAACAAACTGAAAAGGGGATTGAGTGCTGCAGTGTGGTGTGGCATCTTGAATGTGTGGCAGCAAGGTTGTGTCAGGGGAGGCAGTATATATGTGAGTCCCGCACACATGCACACCGGCTAATCACCAGCATCACGCAAGCATGGCGTAGGCAGGGAGGGGCTCAGGCAGCGGCGGTAATCACCGCCCCCAACAGAAGCCCATGTTTCCTGCCAGGGCAGCTGGATGGAAAATCACTGGTCAGAGTGTTGGAACCAAAAACGATGCCACACACTGGGCAGGATGCACGGCACCGATGCGCTGTAAGTTGCCACCCGCTACCCTAAACAGCTCTCTGCCCCTAATGGGGGGAAGGAGGGGAAGCATAGAGCGCATCGCAGCTCCCAGGTACAGATCAGGAAGGAATCCGGGATCGTCACAGCGGCAGGATACCCCCCATATGCTTGACGCAAAGTGCTGCAAAATCTCATGGACACAATGTAGTTGTGTCCCGAGTATGCAGGACCTGAATGTGGTACATTGCCACCCAGGGCCTACAAACCTCTTACTTGGGCAACAGGGGAACACTGCCAACCCTGTCAGCAAACCTCCATCCCCAGTATATATCGAAGCCGCAGTCCCTGGTCAGTTCCTGTAATCGGAGCCGTAGTCTCTGGTCAGTTCCTGTAGTCGCAGTCTCTGGTCAGTTCCTGTAGTCGCAGTCTCTGGTCAGTTCCTGTAGTCGCAGTCTCTGGTCAGTTTCCTGTAGTCGCATCTGCAGTCTCTGATTATCTGTGCTTGTGGCTGTGGCGACTGTGACATCAATGGACAAGTTTAATGGCGAACGCCGCCTGTGAAAATTGACATTTCAGGTTGCGGCACCGTGAAGCCAAGCATTGATGTCACAGCAATGTGTAGTCAACGATGCAGCTGCTATGTTAATCTAGAGGTAGCTGGCCAAGGGGTGGTTCTGTTTAATCCTTCCCTTTTGAGTCCTTGTTCACATTGACTGCAGCTTTGAAATCGTGCAACTTCATCTGAAATCACATGATTTCAAATCCGCATGTGAGCGCGACTTCAGGTGTGACTTGGAAGACATCTGTGCGGCTTCATGCACAGATGTCTATGCAAGTCGCACCTGAAATCCCCAAAAGTAGTGCAGGAGCTACTTTTTTAAATCGGTGCGGCATTTTAACACGGCCATTGCCAGCAATAGTGTGTGACTTGTCCAATGTGAATAGGGGCTTAGGCCATTCTTATACCCAATCTGGTCATGCCCTCTACTCTCTGCGGCATGCTCAACAGAATCTGTTTTTCAACTGTATCCCAGGAGGGCTGGTATTTTGTCACACTGCTGTAATCTCTAGCAACCAATCAGTGAGCGGTAATGATAAGCAGCAATCTATCCCTACCAATCAGTGAGCAGTAATGTGCAGTAACCTCTAGCAGCCAATTAGCAAGCAGATTGATGTTCAGTAACCTCTAGCAACCAGTCAGTGAGCCGTAACATGTGCTGTAACCTCTGGCAACCAGTCAGTGAGCAGTAATGATACACTGTAACCTCTGGCAACCAATCACATTCGCTGCCTGAATCTTCCACAGTAAACTGATTTTGAAAATGTTTGCTCAGGGTCCATTTAATTTTAAAGAGGGTCCTGGCTCAGGACCCGTTTCCTGATTGGCCAGAAGAAGTATCAGAAAGACAATAGCGAATATTAATTCGCTATTGTCACACAACTGGGTGGGCTCAGGGCGTAGTGCTCTGCACCCCGGGCCCACCCTTTTTTGAAGCCAATTAGAGCCTCAAGCTCTAATCATGTACTTCCAAAAAAACCCATTGAAATCCATGTGTCTGGCGCCCTTCATGGAGATTGGGGGGCCTGGTGCATGGATTTAGGGAGGGCAGCGCCCCTTATGGACGGGCCGCCACTGGTGCATCCACTGCATTGTGCATAGATTTGTACATATCAAGTAGAAGAAGCTCATTTTAGATTCGTCTTGAGGCTTCAATTCTTAAAATCTTAACTCCAGATCCCTCAGGTCATTTGTATTCCTTTTTGTAATCTAAATTATGTTATTTTTTTATATGCAACTTTAGTGCCTTTAGATATAAAGAGCATTTGTTTAACCACTTCCTGCCCGGCCTATAGCAGATTGATGGCTGGGAAGTGGTTCTGTTATCCTGACTGGGCATCATATGATGTCCAGCAAGATGGCGGCGCATGCAGATGCAGCGGCTGGGTGCTCTGTACAGCATTTATTTATTTTTAAATAACATTTTATATCTTGATATATTTAAATAGATATGTGGGCATGTGCTAGGAGTATGTATGTGTGGTTTTCTTGAGAAATGTTTTATTGCTGCTGTAAAGGGTATCCGAAAAAATTTTGTTGTATGTATACAATGACAATAAAGTATATCTCATCTCATGTTGTAGCGTGCAGCACGGTGATCGCGAGTGTGGCACGTCCTTTTGACACACCACATCTCCGATCATGGTAAGAAGCCAAGGCCACGAGAACCACGTAATCAGCTGTGACCAATCACAGCTGATCAGTGCGTGAACCAGGAAGTGCCGGTAAACAGCAATTCTCGGTTCACGCTGACAGGGAGAGCCGATCAGCGTCTCTCCCTGTCAGAGGGGGTCTGTGCTGATAATTATCAGCACATTGATTATCAGCACAGCCCCCATCAGATGTGCCCATCACCTGCCTATCGGTGCCCAACAGCTGCCAGTCAGTGCCCCCTCAGAAAAATCTCAGTGCCCAGCAGTAACACCTGTCAGTACCTCATCATCAGTGGTGTCCATCAGTGCCGCCTATCAATGCCCATCAATGCTACATATCAGTACCTCCTCATCAATGCCTATCAGTGCCACCTTATTAGTGCCAACTCATCAGTGCCCATCAATGAAGGAGAAAACAAAATTTTATGACAGAAACTAAGGAAAAGTTTTTTGTTTTTTGTTTTTTTTTTAACATTTCGGTCTTTTTTTAGTTTAGCCAAAAAATAAAAACCCCAGTGGTGATCAAATGCCACCAAAAGAAAGCTCTATTTGTGGGAAGAAAATGATAAAAAAAATTTCTTTGGGTACAGTGTTGTATGACTGTGCAATTGTCATTCAAAATGTGACAGCGCTGAAGGATGAAAATTGTCCTGGGCAGGAAGGGGCGAAAGTGCCCAGTATTGAAGGGGTTAATGTACGTTAGCCTAACATTGAAAGAACAATTACCGTATATACTTGAGTATAAGTCGAGTTTTTCAGCACATTTTTTTTGTGCTGAAAGTGCCCCCCTCGACTTATACTCGAGTCAAGCACTTTTCTGCAGCAAAAAATTTCATTTTCCGAACCTACTTTGGGGCCCAGTATCTCAGGGCCACTTGGTGCTAGGAACCCCAAATCTGGTGTGCAAACCCAGTGGAACTGGTACCACAACATATCTAAAGATGGAGTTCCTAGCACTAAGTGACCCCAAAATCGGTTCGGAAAATGTCATTCTCTGCTGCAGAAAAGTGCTTGACGTTTTCTGAACCAATTTTTGGGGCCCTGTATCTCGGGGCCACTTGGTGCTAGAAATCTATTTTATGGTGCTAGTTCCACTGGGTTTGCACACCAAATTTGGGGTTCCTAGCACTAAGTGGCCCCAAGATACGGGGCCCCAAATTCGGTCAACTGTGTCAATCTGCAGCAATGTCATTTTGGGACCCTTTGGGTTCAGAGACCCCAAATTTTGGCTGCAGCTAGGGGGCATCTAGGAACCCTTAACTGCTGAGTTTGAAGTTCGGGGGACCTATGGCTGCAAATGGGCACAGCGAGGCATGCAAATGGGCATTGTTGACCCTCTTTTCCACTTACAGTAGCTGTGCATTTCTCACCCTCGTCTTATACTCGGGTCAATAAGTTTTTCCCATTTTTTTAGTGGTAAATTAGGGCCTCGACTTGTACTCGGAATGACTTATACTCGAGTATATACGGTACACTCTTTGCATCTAAGTGGCTGCATGCAACTGCAATGATAGGCTAACATACATTAAACAAATGCTTTTCCTATCTAAGGCACTAAAGTTGCCTATAAACCCAGCTCTGCTCTCGAGCATGGCCACCCACCGACTGCATTGTAAGCTGAATAAGTAAGGGGCAGGGCCACCTGGTGACACCGCCCCCTTGTTGTGTCACCGACCGATGCATGATGGGGGTTGTCCCTGAATGGCAGTTTGGAAATTTGGTCACCCTAGTATTGCTGGCAGATCACATAACTAATCATTGTGGGTACAAGAGCTAGCACTCTATTCCATGTATCTGGGCTCTGTGCTGAGTTATGACTGATGGTGACCTTCTTTCTCCTGATCATTCCAGATCCGGTTCTCATCTCCAACCTCACCAGTAATGGCAGCCGGCTGGGTGAGGACACGGCTGTGAGCGTCCAGTTCTCTGGAGAAGAGAGCGCTGTGACCTGGGAGGTGGACGGGGAGCCTCTCCCTGAAAGATACCGGCTGATAGATGACAATAGGACGCTGATTATCCCCAGTGTGCAGAGAGACGACGCCGAGAGGAGATTCCGGGTCAGGATCACAAACCCGGTCAGTGAGGAGATCCGGGAATACCGGCTGACCAATGATACGATGTTAATCAGAATGCTGGAAACAGAAGGTATTGGTGACTATGGGGGGTCATGTTATATTCCATGTATGGGGGTGTTATAGATTGGAATCCTGTCTCCTCTTCTCTGGGGGGTCATAGTGGGAGTGTGACACAGAATAGTAACATTGTGTCTTGTTGTCTCTTCTCTTCTCTTCTCTCCTGATGGAGGATTATACAGGTGAGATGTCACATGACCACCGACCATACAAACTGATACATTGTACATTTATCTTTTTTTTTTTTTTTTTTAAAGCTAATATATTTTACATTGTATTTTCTGTCTCAGATTCTGAATCGCCTAGGAAGTGGTATCATCGTGTTGGTCTTATTGCTGGTGGTGTCATTGTCCTAGCAATATTGGTGGCTTTCATCATATATCCGGTGAGTGACATTCCCTCTCCATATGTTACACTATTATACTCATATTAAAGCAGTAGTAAACCACTGCATTAAAAAAACACCTGACTGTAAGGCAATTGCATAATGTGCTAATATGCATCGCATACTAGCACATTCTGAAATACTTAACTTAGAATGACACCCTCCAGTGGTGCGCTGTCACTGGTGACTCTTTCTTCCAGGTTCGCGGGCTCCGGCTGTATGAGTGGCCGGATCCATGATGATGTCACTCTCGGCTCTGACACGAAGTTCTGAAGGTCCGGCATGGTATGCCAGATCTTCAGAGCACATGTGTCTGTGACTTCACCGGCTGCATCCAGTGTGAATATCTTATAAAGTGCACTTTTAGGAGATATTCATTTTATCTACAGTACAGGAAAGAAATCACAACGCTTCACTTTTTCTACATTTTGTTATGTTACAGCCTTATTCCAAAATGGATTAAATTCATTATTTTCCTCAAAATTCTTCAAACAATCCCCCATAATGGCAACGTGACAGAAGTTTGTTTGAAATCTTTGCAAATTTATAAAAAATAAAATCACATTTACATAGCTATTCACAGCCTTTGCCATGACTCTCAGAATTGAGCTCAGGTGGATCCTGTTTCCACTGATCATCCTTGAGATGTTTCTACAACTTGATTGGAGTCCACCTGTGGTAAATTCAGTTGATTGGACATGATTTGGAAAGGCACACACCTGTCTATATAAGGTCAGAGCACAAACCAAGCCATAAAGTCCGAGGAATTGTCTGTAGACCTCAGAGACAGGATTGTATGGAGGCACAGATCTGGGGAAGGGCACAGAAAAATGTCTGCAGCATTGAAGGTCCCAATGAGCACAGTGGCCTCCATCATCCGTAAATAGAATAAGTTTGAAACCACCAGGACTCTTCCTAGAGCGGGTCGCCCAGCCAAACTGAGGGATCGGGGGAGAGGGGAAGTCAGGGAGGTGACCAAGAACCCGATGGTCATTCTGACAGAGCTCCAGCATTTCTCTGTGGAGAGAGGAGAACCATCCAGAAGAACAACCATCTCTGCAGCACTCCACCAATCAGGCCTCTATGGTAGAGTGGTCAGACGGAAGCCACTCCTCAGTAAAAGGCACATGACAATCTGACTGGAGTTTACCAAAAGGAACCTGAAGGACTCCCAGACCATGAGAAACCAAGTTCTCTGGTCTGATAGAACAAAGATTGAACTCTTTATCCTGAATGGCAAGTGTCATGTCTGACCAATACCATCCCTACAGTGAAGCATGATGGTGGCAGCATCATTCTGTGGAGATGTTTTTCATCTGCAGGAACTGGGAGACTATTCAGGATTGAGGGAAATATTAATTCAGCAATGTACACAGACATCCTTGATGAAAACCTGCTCCAAAACACTCTGGACCTCAGACTAGGAAGAAGGTCCATCTTCCAACAGGACAACGACCCTAAGCACACAGCCAAGATAACAAAGGAGTGGCTCCTGGACAACTCTGTGAATGTCCTTGAGTGGTCCAGCCAGAGCCCAGACTTGAACCCGACTGAACATCTCTGGAGAGATCTGAAATTGGCTGTGCACCAACACTCCCCATCCAACCTGATGGAGCTTGAGAGGTCCTGCAAAGAAGAATGAGAGAAACTGCCAAAAAATAGGTGTGCCAAGCTTGTAGCATCATACTCAAAAAGACTTGAGGCTGTAATTGGTGCCAAAGGAGCTTCACCAAAGTATTGAGTAAAGGCTGTGAATACTTATGTACATGGGATTTTATTTCCTTTTTTATTTTTAACACATTTACAAAGATTTCAAATTTCTTTTATGTTGTCATGTTAGGGTATTGTTTGTAGAATTCTGAGGAAAATAATGAATTTAATCCATTTTGGAATAAGGTTGTAACAAAATGTGGAAAAAGTGAAGTGCTGTCAATACTTTCCAGATGCACTGTAAGGCTTACTTGTAGGTAAAAATCACAAAGTGGACTGCAGAAACAGATATCGCCACCTGCTGGCTGTGAGCTGACATTGAATGTATTAAGAGGTTTGTTTAATCCAATTGCTGCCAGAGCCGTTTTTTTTGTATTCTTTTTTTCACACATTAAAAAAATCATTCTATGCTTAAAAATTACTTAACCACTTCCGCCCCGGAGGGTTTGGCTGCACTTTTTACAATTTGGCACTGCATTGCTTGGTAATTGCGCGGTCATGCAATGCTGTACCCAAACTAAATTTGGGTCCTTTTTTTCCCACAAGTAGAGCTTTCTTTCGATGGTATTTGATTGCCTCTGGGATTTTTTATTTATTTATTTGTTTGTAATATAAAAACGGAAAAAGACCGAAAATTTAGAAAAAAAAATATTTTCTACTTTTTGTTATTTTTTTTTAATAAACTCAATTTTAGGCCAAAATGTATTCGGCCACATGTCTTTGGTAAAAAAATGTCAATAAGCGTATATTTATTGGTTTGCGCAAAAGTTATAGCGTCTACAAACTAGTGTACATTTTCTGGAATTTACACAGCTTTTGGTTTATGACTGCCTATCTCATTTCTTGAGGTGCTAAAATGGCAGGGCAGTACAAACCCCCCAAATGACCCTATTTTGGAAAAGTAGATACCCCAAGGAAATGATTGAAAAATGACAAAAGAAAAAAAAATTACACAAAGTTGTCACTAAATGATATATTGCTCACACATGGCATGGTTATATGTGGAGTTACACCCCAAAATACATTCTGTTGCTTCTCCTGAGTACTGGGATACCTCATGTGTGAGACTGTTTGGCAGTCTAACCGCATACAGGACCCCGAAAGCCAATCACCGCCTTCAGGGTTTCTAAGGGTGTAAATTTTTTATTTCACTTCTCACTACCGATCACAGTTTTGGAGGCCATGAAATGCCCGGATAACACAAAAACTCCCCCAAATGACCCCATTTTTGAAAGTAGACACCACAAGCTATTTGCTGAGAGGCATGTTGAGTATTTAGCAGATCTCGCTTTTTGTCACAAAGTTTTGAAAATTGAAAAAAGAAGAAAAAAATGATTTTCTTTCTTAATTTTCAAAAATAAATGAGATCTGCACAATACTCACCATGCCTCTTAGCAAATAGCTTGGTATCTACTTTCCAAAATGGGGTCATTGGGGGGGGGGTTGTGCTATCTGGCCATTTCAGGGCCTCCGTAATTGTGATAGGTAGTGAGGAGTGAAATCACCATTTTACGACCTTAGAAAGCCTGAAGGCGGTGATTGGTTTTCGAGGTCCTGTACGCAGCTAGACTCCCAAAAGGTCTAACACATGTGGTATCCCCGTACTCCAGAGAGGCAGCAGAATGTATTTTGGGGTGTAATTTCACATATAACCATGGCATGTGTGAGATCTCTCTCTCTGCGCAACGATTTTTCAAACGCAATTTTTTTTTGGAAAAAACACTTTTTTTATTTGAATGCACTAAAACACACACTATATTGCCCAAATGTTTGATGAAATAAAAAAAGATGATCTCATGCCAAGTACATGGATATCAAAAACGACATTCTTTAAAATTGCGCACAAACGTGCAGCCGTGACAAACTACATACAATTTTATAAGCCTTTACAAGTTACCATTTTAGATTTACAGAGGAGGTCTACTGCTAAAATGACTGCCCTCAATCTAACCTTCGTGGTGATACCTCACATGCATGGTGCAATTGCTGTTTACATATGACACTAGACCGATGCTTGTGTTTGCCTTTTGCGCGTGAGCACGGGGGGACAGGGGTGCTTTTTTTATTATTATTATTTATTTTGCTTTTTTATTATGTTTTTTAAACTGTTCCTTTCTTTTTTTTTTTTTTTAATCATTCTTATTGTTATTTCAGGGAATGTAAATACCCCCTGATGGCAATAGGTAGTGACAGGTACACCTTTTTTTTTTTTTCTTTTTTTTGAAAAAAATGGGGTCTATTAGACCCTAGATCTCTCCTCTGCACTCAAAGTATCTGACCACACCAAGATCGGTGTGAAAAAATCCTTTGCCAATTTCCCAATGACGCTGTTTATATCCGGCGAAACCTAAGTCATTAAATGCTTGTAGCTTCCGATTTCTTAGACCATAGAGATGAATGGAGCCATTCTGGTCTCTTATCAGCTCTATGGTCAGCTGGCGGAACCACCGGCTGATTTCTTAGGTTCCCTGCTGGAACAGGAGAGCTCAAGAAAACCATGGAAGATGGTGGGGGGGACGTTCCTTCCCACTGCTTATAAAAGCAGTCTAGAGGCTAATTAGCCACTAGGATTGCTTTTATAAGAAAGCCGAATGCTGGCTGAAAGGAATACCAAGATGATACCTAAACCTGCAGGCATCATTATGGTATAATCATTCAAAGTCCAGTACATTGCTGGTCCTTGTTGGGAATACATTGTAGTGTTCTCTTTTTCATGCAGCCTGTGGCCTGAATGAAAAAGAGATTGATTGGTGGGTATGCCCACCATTAGAATACCATCCTTCATCCACCTACTTCTAATGGTGAGCATACATGCACCATTTTTTTTAACTGTGGTGTTGAAATCACCTCCTACAGCGCCGGAGTCGCTGAGTTACGTATTGTGGGAGAAAACGCTGTTGCTGTCAAGATAAATAAATCAGTGCTACAGCTGAATGGTGTACCAATAAAACAAAGTAACATTACAGTATAACAGTAAGACTTGCCATACCTGCCAAGCAAATACAATAAAACAGTAAAAATAAAACATTTTTTAATGCAATCTGTGCCTAAAAAAATATATGCCGAAGCATGGGGCATCCACCTCTAATGATAGGAGCAAATTGCTCCACCACCCCTGCCCCCATGCTTTGGCATATATGCTCTTTTTTTTTTTTTTTAACTGTGGTGGTGAAATCACCTCCTACAGCGCCGGAGTCACGGCTTTACGTATCGTGGGAGAAAACGCTGTTGCTGTCAAGGTAAACCTGTGCTGCAGCTGAATGGCGTACCTGAAAACAAAAAAATGGTTAACAAAAAAACACAGTAAACAGTATAAGAATTACATACCTGAAAAGCAAACATGATAAAACATTGCATTGTAGAATAAATTAGTAAAGTAAAGTAAGTAGTAAAAAAGAGCAGAACAATAGAGGGAGAATAGAGAGAGAACAATAAAATGACAACTATTTATTTATTTATTTTTTTATATATTTTTTTTTTGTAACTATAATGGTTCAGTTCGGGGTCTCCCAAAATGCGATGGCATCTTTGGAGACCCTGTGAAAGTGTGTCCTAGTCTGTGAAGTGTTGTACCCTACGCTAACACTCCACTAGTGTGTGGTAGCATCCAAAACATTCACCAATGCAAAGACCAGGACAGGAGGGACAATAATAGCGGGTGTCACGCCTATATCTGTGCTTTCTACAGACACAACATTTTCTTTGGGGGGCTCATTGGGTAGGGGTACCAGGGAGGACATACGGAAAATGCCTCTCATGCAGCCGGTTTACTGCATTTGGATTCTGAAGTTGGGCAACAGCACTGTTTGGAAACAGAAGGGCTGTGATGATCTCTTCCTGGAATTTAAGGAAGGATCCAGTTTGTCCTGAAGCTCTGTATAGCACATAAGCATTCAGCAGAGCCAATTGAAATAAGTATACAGACACTTTCTTGTACCAGCGTCTGGCCTTACGGGCAACTAGGTACGGCGCCAACAACTGGTCGTTGAGGTCCACTCCTCCCATATTAAGGTTATATTCATGGACACAGAGGGGTCCTCCACAACACCAGTCGCCGTAGGAATTTGGACCATCGTGTCTGCGTGAAGGGAGGACAGAACGAAAACATTCTTATTATCCATCAGCTTCACAGCAAGCAAATTATTATAGGGCGTACACACGGTCGGACTTTGTTCGGACATTCCGACAACAAAATCCTAGGATTTTTTCCGACGGATGTTGGCTCAAACTTGTTTTGTCTACACACGATCGCACAAAGTTGTCAGAAAATCCGATCGTTCTAAACGCGGTGACGTAAAACACGTACGTCAGGACTATCAACGGGGCAGTGGCCAATAGCTTTCATCTATTTATTTATTCTGAGCATGCGTGGCACTTTGTCCGTCGGATTTGTGTACACACGATCGGAATTTCCGACAACGGATTTTGTTGTCGGAAAATTTTATCTCCTGCTCTCCAACTTTGTGTGTCGGAAAATCCGATGGAAAATGTCCGATGGAGCCCACACACGGTCGGAATTTCCGACAACACGCTCCGATCGGACATTTTCCATCGGAAAATCCGACCGTGTGTACGGGGCATTACACTTCAAGCAGGCTCTCTCCCCCAGCCTAAGACGGGAATCTATAAGCTGCTGATTAGATTGCACGGTGCCACATGCGCCAATTCCGTGATCAAACAAGTGACTAAAAAATGGCACGCTCGTGTAATAATTGTCCACATACAAGTGGTACCCCTTTCCAAATAAGGGTGACACCAAGTCCCACACAATCTTACCAGCGCTCCCTATGTAGTCTGGGCAGTTCTCCAGCTCTATGTGACTATCTCTTCCCTCGTAAACCATAAAACTACATGTATAGCCTGTGGCCCTGTCACAGAGCTTATACATCTTGACCCCATATCTGGCACGCTTGCTGGGAAGGTACTGTTTGAAAGACAAGCGGCCAGAAAACTTAATCAGGAACCCATCAATGCAGACAACTTGATTGGGAGTAAACAAGGCTGAAAACTGTTGGTTGAAGTGGTTTACGAGGGGCCGAATTTTGTTGAGCCGATCGTATTCAGGGTCACCCCGAGGACGACTGAGTTCATTGTCATTGAAGTGCATGAACCACAAAATCTGCTCGTATCGTGCCCTGGCCATGGAGGCAGAGAACACGGCATATGGTGAATTGAATCAATGGACTAATATGACCGCGAGATACTCATTTTAACTATGCCCATGAGGAGGGATAGGCCCAGAAAGGTCTTAAATTCGGAAAACGTAATAGGTTTCCAATCTCTGGCAAGTGTCAAATGGGGTTTAGCGGCGATGAATTGACCAGCATATAAATTGCTTAGGTCCACAATTGATCTATAGAGACACCTGAATTCTGGGTTGGCCAGTGAATGGGGGAAGTACGGGCGCTGCAGAAGTGGTGGGCTCCTAATTAGGATTGGCAAATGCAGCAGGAAAGGTACTATGGGCTCGACGGGCCTGTGTTTGTCTTCTTCTTGGTGGCTGCGGGACACTAGTTGTGCTTGCCACCTCACCAGCTTGATCTACACTTATGGGACTTGCCACGTCACCAAGTGATACTGCAGTGCTGGATGTACTAGGCCGCTGGTGCTTGCCAGTTCACCAGAAGGATGAGCGGCTAGTATTAGTACTAGCTCTCTGCTCCATACGAGAGCCCTGTGGTTCTTGCACCTCAATGACAACAGAATAATGGCGTCGGGTACGCCTGACCTTGGCAGGGACCACAACTCTGTCGTTGGAGCTATCTGTCAGGGTGGCTGCTGCTGTCTACACAATTGTATTCTGAGCCTGAATCTGACAGATAAGTGACTTCCTCTTCACTATCTGTCATGCTCAGAAACGTGTAGGCCTCTTCACCAGTGTACCTTCAATTTTGACATTTTGGGCTCTAAATTTACTGGTACAATAGTGAGACTCGCAGTAAAAAGAGCTCCTGACTGTCGGCGACTGATTCAAACGCTACCAAAAAACTGTTAGCATTCGCAGGGATCAGGCCTGACTCTGCGAACGCTGCAGTTATGTGTGTTGTGTTTTTGTGACAGTGATCGATTGATACTGCACTTGTGTGGGCTGGGCGGAGGGGCTAAATGCAGGTGCTAGCAGGTATCTGTGCTGATCCCGCTAACACTGCGTTTTTGGAAACCCTAAACTGCTGGAGACGCTAGTATAGATCTGATAAGATCAGATAGCGATCTGTTCAGACAGTATACTACTAAGGGAGGTGTATGGTGCGTGTGTGGGTGTTAGCGCTACTGCCACTAATCTAACGCTGCCTGGGGTGACGCAGACCCTGACTGATGCTAAAACCTGATATCACACATCGGGCGATCAGAGTGTTAAACCTTTATTGGGTAGTATACAGCGGGTGCCCCGATGCTATAAAAAAAACGAACTAACCAGTATCACCCATAACAATAATACGGTGATCACTAGTGACGGGGTGAATGGGTTAACTAGGGGGCAATCAGGGGGTTAAAACCTTTGTTCGATAATATATGGGAGTACCTGATGCTATAAAAACCTGACGGTGAAACGAATAAACTAACTGGCTAACTAGCGTCACCAGTGACACAAATACGGCGATCGATTAGTGACCCTGGCGACGGGGTGAAAGGGTTAACTGGGGGGCATTCAAGGGGTTAAACCTTTATTAGGAGTGTTTAGTGGATAACCTAGACCTAACGGGACCAACTACTAACTGCCTTAAAACATATTTCAGTCACAAATTACACCAATGCAGTGATCAGCGAAAAATCTGAAAACTGCAATTGATGACAGTGACAGGGAGTGAAGGGATTAACTGGGGGCGATCAGGGGGTGACAAGTGTACCTGTGTGTACTGGTGTTAGTGTAGTGTTGTGCAACTCGCGGTAAGACGTCTTCTCTCCTCTCGCTGGAATCAAAAAGACTCCACGAGGAGAGATGACATCACTTCCTCCTGTCTGTGTTTACACTTACACAGACAGGGGAAGGTTTCCATTCATTAGGAGAGATCACCAGGTCCAGACCATAAATCATTGGTCTGGCCCTGGGGACTGATCGGTCCTCTAACGAATCCGACCACCGCGGGCATGGGGGGGCACTCAGGGGGAGGGAGGGACGTACAGGAACGCCCATTTGCCCACCCGTGCCATTCTGCCAATTTACATCGGCATGCAGTGGTCGGGAACTGGTTAAGTTGCCCCCTATTTCCACATCCGCGATCAGGCCTGTATTGTTAGTAATCAGTAGGGGTCTAGTAATGCATTGTTTCTTTTTGGTGCATTTACCATCTGACCCATGAAATTGTCCTGTAAGACATTTAGGAAATGGCGAGCTTTAGCCAAATGCATGGTTCCTTCCACTCATCTATGTTTGGATAGTTAAAATCCCCCCATTATAATGACACTTCCCATCCTTGCCACTATTCCAGGGGTTAAAATACACAAAACCAGGTTCACTCTCCAGCAAATTTATAGTTCATTTTGGTGAATCTGGCTTTCTCCTCTATAAAGCTAGATCCAGAGTTACGATGTCTGCCTTCAGAGCCGGTGTATGCACAGGTCATCCAACTATGGAAGATGTTCAACTCCCATCTCAAATATCCAGGTCTGCCTGATGTGGCCATATCCTACAGATGTCAAACATTTTTGTGTATGTCTTCAAATATGTGATCTGATCTTCATCAGTCATTATAAAATAAACACATTCTCTTTTTACTGATTCCTCCCTGATTACAAGGCTTGGGCTCCAAAACAACATCCCCATTATATTCCCTTTACCATGCCTATGGTTATAATTGTGTCTCTTTTGTCTGGTTTTATCTTGGAATATTCTTCTAGTAGTGCTGTGGAACATCCGGGTAGTTTGACCAAACTTGACCTGGACTGCAGCATTTGCTTGGAGAGTAGTGGTTTCCTCTTGGGTAGCCTCCCATGAAAGCATCTTGTTCAATGCTTTCCTTATGGTGGACCATTAATAATAGATGTCATGTTCAAGAGAGTCCTCCATATTCTTAGGTGTTACTTTTGCATACCCATAGGTTTTACATTTCCATTCCTTTACAAGTCTGTCTGACATGAACAAAAGCCCCTGGACAGATCCTTACACCCTAATAGCTGATGCAGCAACTTGTCTCTTTGCTCTCCTTCCCAGTGTTGACTTGCCCTCATCTTTTCTTAGCAATGCTACAAATTCCTCCTGTTTGTCAGCTCCTCTCCCCCTTGTTGTTATCCTGTGCCCTCCCTACAGCACACATTGTATTACATGTTCAAAAATTGAAAGCTGTGAGCCCTCCCCATTACTGCACAACACTTATACAGGGATGCCAATAGGAGTAGAGCCAACCTTCCTGTGCGGGGCCGGTGCCCTGTCAATTCAGCAGGAGGCAGAGAGGGGGCTTTTTACTTCTGAACACCAGTGAAGTAATCCTGCAGTCTCCAGCAATTGACTTCCCCAGTCCCATCAGTTCAGCAGGGGGTGGAGGAAAGAAAGGGGACTATTCATGGATTTTTGGGTCCAGGCTGAGCAGTCCTCTGTGCCACAGTTCCTGAAAATTATAGTTATGGCCTCTCCTTCTATATTCATTTGTGGAGGCAGCCTGGAATCTAATTGTGGAATTAAATAATCCTCTTCCTTCCCCCTGTCTCCTGCTAAACTCATTTGGCCTGGGGAATTTTTCTTTCTTTTTTTCTTTTTTTCTGGAGACGGCAGGATTAATAAATAGCCCCCTTTCTGTGAGTGTTAGCCCTGATGTGCTGTGTGATCCAACTCTGTGAAGTTATCAGGAGAGCTAGGAGCAGATCACTAATGAGGATCACCCTCCTGGTATCCAGCAGATGGGGATGGAGCTGGCTGAAGGGAGTCCAGCATTAAGGGTGATGTGTCAGAGGTTGGAGGCAAGTGGGAGTATCGCTATGCTGCCCTTTCAGCTGGGGGGATGGCTGCTTCCCTGGAAACTGACTTTACAGGGGGCATTGCTACAGATTAGTGGGATGCATGAAACACTGCTGGGCTTATTTTATGGAGCAAGAGATAAAATAAATGTAGCAAACTTTATCATTCGTGGCCAGTGACAGAATATATTATGCACCCTTCATCCCTACACTCTATGCATTGCCCTCTCCTGACTCGTGGACTATGTGCATTACACACTCCTGACCCCTCCACACTGCAGTACATACTTATGATCCATGTACCCTGTACTGTATATGACCCACTCCTTTTCTATGTACATTACCCACTCCTGACCCCTATACTATGTATATTACCTACTCCTGACCCCTATACTATGTACATTACCTACTCCTGACACCAGCCCTCTGTGGATCACATACATTTTACCCTTGTGCTCTCTTCATAAACTCAAGATTTAAACCCCTCCCAATTGGGGCACAATTTTCCAATCAGAGCACACTGCCTTCTCCTTCTCTGCTGGCTGTTGAGGAAGGGGAGGGGCTCGGGCCCTGGCCCTGTCAGGTTGGACATGACCCTGCATATAGGGCAGCCAGATGTACAGTCACACAAATACCTTAAAACAATGTAAATTTCCAAAAATTGTTATTAGAAGAGCATTGTGTCCATATGGTGCAATTTCTATTTCTGGTGAGCTTTTAGAGTAGGGGCATTGAATTAAAAGTCACCGAGGCCCAATCAGTAAAATTTTCTTCCAGCAAAGGTCCGAAGATCATGCCGGTATCCATGCTGCATTTTCACATGTGCCAAACTGCATGTTGCTGCAGCACCATGCAGCTTGGTGTGGTGCAATTTTGGAAAAAAAGTCAAGGACTTCTTCAGGTTTCTTCCAGGTAGTGCGGCCCATTAAAATGGACTGACCTAACCATGACATGTGTACCTAATGCACATACAGAGATCTGAACCCATTCTTATATCAGCATCCTCAGTCCTCACTGCACATCCATCCCCTCCCCCTTCACATCAAGATCCCTTCTTGATGAGTATCCTCAGTTCACCCTTTACATCACCCCCCTCCACCCCTTTTACAGTGGTGTCCCCCCTGACAGTACTCTGCCCCTTTTACATTATCCCCCCACATTACTGTCCCCCATCCCCCCACATTACTGTCCTCCGTCCCCCCCTCACATTACTGTCTTCCGCCCCCCCCCCCCATTACTGTCTTCCGTTCCCCCCCCATTACTGTCCACCGTCCCCCCCCCCATTACTGTCCACCGCCCCCCCCATTACTGTCCACCGTCCCCCCCACATTACTGTCCACCGTTCCCCCCACATTACTGTCCCCGCCACATTACTGTCCTCTGTCCCCCCCCACACATTACTGTCCTCTGTCCCTCCCACACATTACTGTCCTCTGTCCCCCCCACACATTACTGTCCTCTGCCCCCCCCCCACACATTACTGTCCTCTGCCCCACATTACTGTCCTCTGTCTCCCCCACATTACTGTCCTCTGTCCCCCCCCCACATTACTGTCCTCTGTCCCCTCCCCAACATTACTGTCCTCTGTCCCCCCCCACATTACTGTCCTCTGTCCCCCCCCCACATTACTGTCCTCTGTCCCCCCCCACATTACTGTCCTCTGTCCCCCCACCCACATTACTGTCCTCTGCCCCCCCCCCACATTACTGTCCTCTGTCCCCCCCCCACATTACTGTCCTCTGTCCCCCCCCCACATTACTGTCCTCTGTCCCCCCCCCACATTACTGTCCTCTGTCCCCCCCCCCCACATTACTGTCCTCTGTCCCCCCCCCCCACATTACTGTCCTCTGTCCCCCCCCCCACATTACTGTCCTCTGTCCCCCCCCCCACATTACTGTCCTCTGTCCCCCCCCCCCACATTACTGTCCTCTGTCCCCCCCCCACATTACTGTCCTCTGTCCCCCCCCCCACATTACTGTCCTCTGTCCCCCCACCCACATTACTGTCCTCTGTCCCCCCCACACATTACTGTCCTCAGCACCTTTTTAGAATTTGACTCTAGTGGCAATTCTAGGAAGGACACATTTGGCTTCTTGTTATATTATGATGATCACATTTAGAACCATTAATACAGAAAATTTCCTGTCCATTATTTCTTCCCATATTGGTGCCCCGTGGCTATTTGCTGCAATCTCTTATACCCCCTACACCCCCCATCTGGGGGTCATCTACTGTATGTGGGATCAGGACAACATCCCTACATATACATGAAAAAAAACTCCTTATAGAGGATAATTATTATATGTAGAAAGTCGAGTCATACAATGAAATGTATTGAGGTGATCAGGGATGGGGAGGGCCTCCCAAATGTCTTGGGGAGCCACCAACTTGGCTGAAAAAACAGGAGAGTCACATGACTGGGGACAGTCAGTGAATGGATGAGGTGTCACTGCTATAAATCCTGTGTGATCTGTGAGGATATTGTGTGCTGTCATCTGACTTGTCACCTTATGTTTTATATTATTAGATACGTTCCAAGAGGAGAAAGAAGAAGAAAGTGATCTTCAAAACAATTCCTCTAAATGAGCTGGAGCATGGAGCTGTGCCCGCTGTGGGGAATGGAGCTGTGCCTATTATGGGGAATGGAGCTGTGCCCGCTGTGGGGAATGGAGCTGTGCCCGCTGTGGGGAATGGAGCTGTGATGAGCTATATGACCTGTACCCAAATCTGATACTGGAAGAAATGAGAGACCATGTAGAATGTGGGGAGTGCAGATGGGAAATACTTTGAAGTAGTTTTGAATGAAGTCTGATCTCCAGAAAAATACTTGAACATACAGTTGAAACAAAATAAGTGAAATGTCTTATCTGCTAAAACGTGTATAATTCTGCTCAGCCAGTCTTGTGAGATTTCCCTGCAGGACCACATAGTCAAGTCGGTGACCTCACTTTTTAATCAACTGACCCAACCTCAGCGTGCTGATTGGACAATGAAGGAGAAGAGCCACTGATGAGGTCACCTCTGCACTCCCATGCTCCGGTGTTACATTGACAGCAATGTGGTAAATAACTGATTGGTTCGTATCGCTGCTCAAATCTTCTGTACATAGAACTACATAGGAATATTCTGGTTTTATGAACGTTTTTATGAAGAATAACAAAGTCCTTCAATTTTCCACATTTTATGCTACAAAAAAAGACAACAGATGTGAATTTAAACAAAAGGGACCTATAGTACTCAGCAAGGTTGAAACTTGGTCTGCAATCAATTTGTTACAGGCACATCAAATGAAAATTGCCAACCAAGCTTCAGAGCACAGCAATGTAATATTCAATGTATATATATATCAAATGATCAGAGTATATATGTACTGTATGTATGTATGTATGTGTGTAATAGTGTTGTGTCCTGTCACAGTGTGAGAAAAGGGTTAAGTGTTGCCCAGGGTTCTCATGTAGGGAGGTTGAGGGGCTCCAGGTTGCTTGTGTCACACAGAGGAATCTGGATTTTCTGTTTCCCTAAAGTTTGGTAAAACCCAGTTAGTTTGGGTCCTGGAGTCCGGAGATTTCATAGAGACTTTGGGGGGGTGAAGCCTCCAAATCTGGGCCCAGGTTTTGTGGACAGCCATCCAAATGTACAGGGACCCACCTTTGTGGGATGTGAGCAGCCAGAAGTGCAGAACAGTGTGTGAGAGAACTGTCTGCAGGAGAGACAGACAAGGGGCTTAAAGTTTAACAAAAGGTAAAACTTAAACACTCCATCCAAAACTTACAAAAAGAAGTTTGTCTTTAGTTATACTTTAACCACTTGCCGACTGCTCTATAGCCGGATAATGGCTACAGTGATGTCATCCAGTTTTGGAAGGGCGTCTATTAACATTCTCTCAGAACTGCGCGCCTTTGGACACAGCTGATCACAGATCAGGGTAAAGACCCAATCACAGAGGCTCTTTACCATGTGATAAGCTGTGCCCAATCACAGCTGATCATGATGTAAACACATTTGCCGGTTATCGGCATTCCTTTCCTCACGCAGTGTGAGGAGTGAGCCGGTAACCGGCAAGTGTGACAGAGGACATCTACACTGATAATCAGGACATCAATGACCAGTGCCCTGATTATCAGTGTAGCCCCATCAGTGCACATTAATGAAGGAGAAAAATCACTTGTTTTCAAAATTTTATAACAGAAACTCAAACTTTTTTATTTTTTTTCAAAATTTTTGGTCTTTTTTCATTTGAAAAGGAGGTGATTAACCCTCCTGGTGGTAATCCTGAGTGTGGTACCATTAGCGGTAACCCCGAGCCACATTCGGGATTGCACTGCAGTGTCCTGGTACAGTGTACTTACCTTGTCCCCAGGATCCTGTGATGTCCCCCCCGCTGTGTCCTCCGCCGGAGCATCCGCCCGATGCTCTGTGTGCCGGGCTCCGTTTCCTGCGAGCGTTGCAACGCATGGGGCGGAGCCCGGCGGCAAATTCAAAAAGTACAAAATAACAGAACACATACAATACACTGTAAGATTACATCACTGGATGAAATCATTTCACATCCCTTTTGTCCCTAATGCTTTGTCCAATGCCCTGCATGTGTATGTATGTGTGTGTATATACAGTATGTATGTGTGTGTGTGTGTGTATGTGTGTATATATATATATATATTATACCGTTCTTTCTGCCTGGAAAAGGTGTCCCTTTACGTCAAAAGTGGTTTTAGACCAGCTAGAAAACAGCGATAGTAAATTAGAAACACTTGCAGAATTGAGCGATAGTGAATCATGGGAAAATCATAATTTTATGATTTCATGTTTCAAACTTTATCATACCCGAGATGTCTATTAGACTCTTGTGTGGACAGATTTAACCACTTGCCGACCGCCGCATGTACATATACGTCGGCAGAATGGAACGGCTGGGCAAATGGGCGTACCTGTATGTCCCATTGAATTTGCTGCCAGCGACGCGCTCGTGACCCTGACGTGAGTAGGATCGTGGGTCCCGTGGACTCTATGTCCGGGGGATACCTGCGATCGTCTCACTGAGAAGAACGGGGAGATGCTAATGTAAACAAGCATCTCCCCGTTCTGCCTAGTGATACTGATCATAGCTCCCTGTGATCGGGAGCGGTGATCAGTGACATGTCACTCATAGCCACGCCCCCTAACAGTTAGAAGCACTCTCTAGGACACACTTTACCCCTTCCTAGCCCTCTAGTGGTTAACCCCTTCACTGCCAGTGTCATTTTTACAGTAATCAGTGCAATTTTATAGCACTGATCGCTGTAAAAATGACAATGGTCCCAAAAATGTGTCAAAAGTGTCCCATGTGTCCGCCATAATGTCGCAGTCATAAAAATCGCAGATTGCCGTCATTACTAGTAAAAAAAAAAAAAAAAGATTAATAAAAATGCCATAAATCTATTTCCTATTTTGTAGACGCTATAACTTTTGCGCAAACCAATCAAACGCTTATTGCGATTTAAATTTTTCTTTTTTAACAAAAATATGTAGAAGAATACGTATCGGCCTAAACTGAGGAAAAAAATAGTTTTTTATATATTTTTTGGGGATATTTATTATAGCAAAAAGTAAAAAATAATGTGTGTTTTGTTTTTTTTTGTTTTTTTTTCAAAATTGTCGCTCTATTTCTCTATTTTTGTTTATAGCACAAAAAATAAACCCCCCAGAGGTGATCAAATACCACCAAAATAAAGCTCTATTTATAGGGAAAAAATGATACAAACGTCATCTGTGTGCGATGTTAC
Source organism: Lithobates clamitans (assembly GCA_037952925.1). Classification (NCBI taxonomy): domain Eukaryota; kingdom Metazoa; phylum Chordata; class Amphibia; order Anura; family Ranidae; genus Lithobates; species Lithobates clamitans. The sequence continues at coordinate 657,765 of JBBGZY010001369.1, read as the reverse complement.
ATGACCGCACAATTGTCATTCAAAGTGCGACAGTGCTGAAAGCTGAAAATTGGATGTAAACTTTCTCCTCAGGTGACACAAAGAGATGAAACAAATCCTCCTACATACGTTGTACCTGTTTATCTGCAGTTTTCTCTTCTCTACATCTATTCAAAGTGCAGAATTTACACAGGATCTCTCGGCTTTGAAAAGCAGGGGACGGGGAGCTAAAATTACACACTGCAGAGCTCTGTGATAGCCGATTGGAGGGAAGGGATACACCCCCCTTCATACAGCACACAGGAACAGAGCTGGGGATATCAATCACAGGCTGTGATCCCTCCCATCACTTTTTTCTTTTGGTGTCAGGAAAACCTGTCAGAATTGACTCATGCTGATAGCAGAGGAAGGAGGCAGCAGACAGAAATTACACTTAGTGCTCTGGAGTGAGACAAGTGCACACTATAGAGGGATATGCTTTGTTCTTGTTTCATGTCTGAGGTTTACAACCACTTTAAGCCAGAGCAGCAGTGCTGTATTACAAGCCAGGAGGATGGTGTTTTTTTTGCTGAGGAATGCTAAAAGACCCCTGCGAGGGTAACCCTGGTGTGTTTGGGGGGATTTGGAATAAAAATGAACAAGAAAAGCTTATAAAAAGTTCATATGTAATGTTACATTTTAATAAAGTTTTTTTAAGAATAAAGTATTCTTGGTCTGAGTTCTTATTGTTACCAGACATGCTGATCAATTATAACCGATAATGAATATTAGGAGGTACATTTCATGTGTCTAACTTCATGTTCTAATCTAGAAAGGGTCTGTGTGTGACTAAATCAGGGGGTGAAGAACAACGACATTAACCCCTTGGCACTGCCCTCCTCCCGGACCTTTTAGAGTTCTAAAGGGCGGGCATTCAGGTCATGTGATTGCTGTGGTTGGCTGTCACAATGTTCACATGATCAGAAAGCTCCGGATCGCAAGTATGCCATCCCACTGACTACCATGCAGGGAGCGCTCTCAGCACAGGAAGTCTTTTAAAAAGGGTCACCTATATGTGGATGCTCGGTGTTAAGGCACCCCCCCCCGAGAGGCCCCATATATGTGTACTGTCAGTGCCAAGGAGTTAAAGTGGTATTTATACTTGGCACATGTACACTGGTCCACCCCCTGAGGTGCTCAGTGGTGCGATCCCATAACCACTACCTCCATGGTGAGCAGCCGGGGTATGGTGATCACTATGACCAATCCTAGCAATCAAATGATTACAATTAGGCAACTTTCACACTGAGGCTCTTTTCAGGAGTTTTAGCGCTAAAAATAGCACCTGAAAAGCGCCTTTCATACCTCCCCAGTGTGAAAGCCCCGAGTGCTTCTACACTGGGAGGTGCGTTTTGTGGGATGGGAAAAGTCCTGCAAGCAGCATCTTTGGGGTGGTTTGCCCATTGGAATGCATGGGCAGCGCTTCCGAAGCGCCACAACACAGAAGCTCGTAACCCTTTCTTTGGCCGCTAGCGGGGGTTAAACTAGCAGCCGAAAAGCACCGCTAAAATGACAGTAAAGTGCTGCTAAAACTAGCGCCGCTTTACTGCTAATGGACCCTCACCCCAGTGTGAAAGCAGCCATAGGGATGCACCCATACATTTACTTTTTTTACTTTTACTTTTTTTTTCGCACACACAGATGCCTACCAGCAACTGTTTTGTGTACACTTCAGCTGTTAGTAATAGGACAAAGCATTAAAAAAGTTGTTTACAAATTAAATAATTATTTTTTTATTTATATTAGTTTTTGCTCTTTTTTTAATGTTAAACGGGTAAATATATGTTAAAAGGTAAACAGAGCAAATGAAATTATTAATAATTAAACTTTTTTTTGTCTTTGTTCTATAAAGAAAATCTGCAGGAAAAGAATAATTAAATGGAGAAGGAGAATAAGGAGTTAAATAGGGCAGATTAAAGTAAATTAAGGGTTAATAAGGGGTTAAACAGGGATCTGCAGATTTAAATTCTTCTCTTCAACTGTAGATTAATAAAAAGGATACAAAATGAAACAATGTTTCTTTTTATCCTTCTGTTTTAAGCAGCTGAGCAATGTTGTTGATAAACATTGCCCTTTTTTTTTGACAGCTTCAATAACCGGGACTTTGTTTACACTTCAGCTGTCAAAGGGGAACCTCACCAAGTCATCAGTTGTTAAGGGGGAGTAATGTCATCAGTATACCAAGAGCTTCAAAAATGAGTCCAAAGCTTTAAAATGATTGTAAAGTCTTTTTTTTCTATAAAAATAACAAACATATTATACTTACCTGCTCTGTTGTAGTGGATTTGCACAGAACAGCCCAGATCCTCCTCTTCTCAGGTCCCTCTTCTGTGCTCCTGACCCCTCTGTCCTGTTCAGTGCCCCCACAGCAAGCAGCTTTCTATGGGGGGCACCCAAGCTGAGTCACAGCTCCGTGTGTCCATTCAGACACAGAGCCCTACCCGGCCCCGCCTCCTCTCTCCCCTGATTGGCTAGCTGATTATGACAGCAGCGGCGCCATTGGCTGTCTCAGCCAATCAGGAGGGAGAATCTCGGACAGCTGAGACGTGGACAGAGATGGACCTCAGGTAAGTGTGTGGGGGGGGGCTGCTGCACACAGAAGGCTTTTTATATCTTCATGCATAGAATGTACCTTCTGCCTTTACAACTCCTTTAATCAGCGATCACATCGCAGCCACACAGGACCCCTTCATCAGACATGTGACCACAGGGGTCCTGTGTGGATCCAATCATTGCTCTCTGCTGTAATGATGTGATCGCTGATTAAATCTTTGGTCTCATTTTTGGAGATCTTGGTGTGCTGGTGACTCTCTCTGACTATACACGGTTCCAGCCGATGGTCGCTTCATCACCGACTTACAAATACATCATCTCTACAGGAATGTGTGTGTTGGAATTGGATGTTAATGACGCGATGGCCCCGCTCCTTAACAACCAGTAATTGCTGCTTTTTTTTGTCTTTCATTATTTATTTTTTTACATTTCAGCTGTCAGTGGGGGAATCCCGATGACAGTTGAAAGTATCAGTTTCAGGTATTGCAGCATTTGCACAAGTACCGATACTCCTGCCGATTCTTAGTATCGGTACTGATACCGGTATCGGTGCAACCCTAATTACAATGTAAGCAGAACTGTCATGAATGGCTTCCATTAATGACAGCTTCTTTACTATTGTGATCCTGTGATTGGCCCACAGCTATCACATGGTACCTGCCACACTGTAGCTAATCAAAGCATCACAATAGTAAGCAGTAGAGAGTAGTACAGAGTCACTAAGCCTCAATATCCATGCCAAAATGTCACTATTTCTGCAAGGGGTTGCAAACTTTTGGACACAACTTTAATCAGTAGCTACTGTATATCGTATTTGGTCTCACAAATTGTCATTCCATTCTGTGCAATAATAAGTTTTCATATTGTGAAATCTCAGCAGACAGAAATCTAGGTGTATGTAGTAAAGTTGGCAGTAAAGTTGTGCCTACTGGAATCTACCAAAATACTCTCCAGCCCCCTTCATTCCACCCCTCAGACCCTTTGATTGGATGGAGTTGGTTCTGTAACACTCTCTGCATTTGGCAGCTCTGAGCTCTCACTTGACATCAGAACTACTAAGGATGGTGAGAAAATCCCATTTCTGAGGGCCGGTGACTCTTGTAAGCATCAGATTGGATTCACTCTGCAAGTGAATCGGACCGCACAGAACCAAAAAGACGGTGAATTTCATTGTAAGTATTTTTCTGCTCTTTACTGTTTTGTTTTACTGTTGTTACTGTCAGTTTGTATTTTTTCTTAAGGTTTCAGTTTTTTCTTTTTTCATTAAAACTATATTCAAAATCAATACCAGAATCTCTGATTTCTCTCAGTAGAGCGCTGGCAATGAAAGGGTTAAGAAATGTCTTATTATTGTTTTGCTGGAAAGTCAAAGAGCGTCCCATGTGCAGCTTTCCTGCAGAAGAATGCAAACTGTGTGCAGCTCTACCACCTGCAAGAATTCGGGGCCTCATGGCAGGGGTGACCCATCCATTAAGGGCGCATGGGCGCCACTCCCCCTATCCATGTGTCCAACCCCTTTCAGGACGCCGGATGCATGGATTCCAATGGGGGGGGGGGGGGGTTTTTAAGCACCTGATTAAAGCCAGAGGCTCTAATTGGCTTCAAAATAGGGTGGGCTGGGGGGGGGAAGCACTGTGCCTAAAACCCACCCAGGTGTGTTACAATAGCGAATTAATATTTGCTATTGAAACACTGATCCTCCTCCCGGCCAATCAGGAAGCAGGTCATAAGACCCATCACCCAATTGCTTGAAAGGACAGGCAATCCTATTGGATGCCTAGGAGGAGGGGAGGAGAAGCACGTCCACTGAGAAGGAGGAGATGCCTGCTGCCGATGCCAGATCCCACTGCTGATACCCACCACCTAGAGGGGGTAAGACAGCGAGCGGGCAGGGAATCTGGGAGGTTTGAGATGCCACCGGCCATGGGGGGTGATTGTTTGCCACCCCCCCTCAGAAAAAAAGACACCAGCTGCTACTGCCTCATAGACCACTATCAGTGGCGTTGCTAGTGGGGTGCGGTCCGTAGCAGCCATCCGGAGCAGCGCAGTGGCAGTGAGTGTTCTCCTCCTCTTCTGTCTCTCTCAGTACGGCGCTGCTGCCTGTCACATGACGATCCATTCTCCACCCGGGCGGCGTGGCTGCACACTGTCCTTTCCTTTCCAGCTGCCGCCCAGGTGTTCCATGTGTGCCGCCCGTGCTAGTGCGGTAAGGGTCGGGGGGAAGGGGGTGTCGGCTTGTGATGAGGGGGGAGGAGGGATGTCCTCTGTGGTGTTGACAGGTGGGGGGGGCTGTACTACTCATATAGTTTGTCCTGGGGGGCTGTACTGATGGAGGGGGTGGTTTGTCCTAGGGGGGTTGTACTGATGGAGGGGGTGGTTTGTCTTGGGGGGGGGTTGTACTGATGGAGGGGGTGGTTTGTCCTGGGGGGGTTGTACTGATGGAGGGGGTGGTTTGTCCTGGGGGGGTTGTACTGATGGAGTGGGTAATTTGTCCTGGGGGGGTTGTACTGATGGAGGGGGTGGTTTGTCCTGGGGGAGGGGGTGTACTGATAGAGGGGGTAGTTTTTCCTGGGGGGGGCTGTACTGATGGAGGGGGTGGTTTGTCATGGGGGAGGGGTGTACTGATAGAGGGGGTATTTTTCCTGGGGGGGTCTGTACTGTTGGAGGGGGTGGTTTGTCCTGGGGGGCTGTACTAATGGATTGGGGTGGTTTGCCCTGGGGGGCTGTACTGATGGAGGGGGTTTATATTTAGTGAGGGGTCTATACTGAGGGAGGGGGGTCTGTACTAAGTGTGGGGGGTCTCTACTGAGGGTGGACTATACTTGGAAGGGGAAATGTACTGAAGGAGGGGGTCTGTATTGAGGGGTGACTATAGTTGGAGGGGGTGACACCATGTTTTACCGCACCAGGTGACACCAACCCTAGTGACGCCACTGACCACTATTACAAAAGATGGCATGCTGAGGGGATGCAGACTTTTGAATAGGGGCGGTGGCATTTCATTGGTTTACTTGTTGGCATGTCTTGTTTTATGATTGCGCCATTCTGTTATCACCTACAATTACAGAATAGGAATCCCAGAAGAAATACAAGAAATGGATTTTGCCGGCTCACTCAGGTTTTCTTTATAAATGTTCCATCCTGTATCTAGACGTGTGCAGAACAAAAAAAATGTTTCATTTAGTTTCAATTCATTATTTACAGAAATTGTTTTAGTTGAATTTGTTTAATTCATTTAATTAGTTTTTTGGAATTCGATTTGTTTATTCAAGTTCAAATTAATTCAAATTTAAATTCCATTCACAATAAAATCGATTCTATTTGAAATTAGAATTTTGGAAGATGGTTTTAGTCTCTCTATTCCATTCCATTCTATTCGAAATTCAAATTTCGGAAGATGGTTATATTGTTATTGTTGTTTTTTCTATTCTTTTCTATTTCATTTTCACATCTATTCTATTTGAATTCTGGAAGATGGCTATATTCTTTCTTAATTTTCTTTTTTTTTAATTTTTTTTATTCAAATTCAATTTTATTCTATTTGAAATTCGAATTTCAGAAGATGGTTATATTTTTTCTATTTTATTCTATTTTTTTTAATCTATTCTATTCTTTTATTTTCTATTCTAATCAATTCTATTCAAATGTATTCTATTTGAATTTCGTAAGATGGTTACATTGTTAGTCTTTCTTTTCCTTTTTTTATATTCTATTATTTCATCTTCAATTCTATTTCTTTCTATTTGGATTCTGGAAGATGGCTATATTCCATCTATTTTTATTCTTTTTTTATTGTTTTTTTTTCTATTCTATTCTATTCTTTTTTTTTATTATTTGAATTCAAAATTTATTCAATTTGAAATTTGAATTTTAGAAGATGGTTATATTCTTTTCTTTTTTCTATTCTATTCTATTCCTTTATTTTCTGTTCTATTTTATTCTGTTTTATTGTATTCTTGTTTTCTATTCTATTCTTTTATTTTATATTCTATTTTCTAGTCTATTCCTTTTATTTTATATACTATTTCATTCTCTTTTTGCAATGTATAAAAGTTCAGTTTTAGCTCAAAAACCCAGGCTCACAGATGTATATTGCTTACTAGATGCATTACTTCATTTGGCATATTTTGAAGACCCCCCTAGTGGAGATTTTATTCCATGCAGCTTTCTGTGTTCTGTCGAAGGTGCTTTATCAAATGTGTCCCCTTCACCGGCTGCCCACCACAGACCTGAGCGCTTCTGTTACTGAATTTTGGAGGAACGATGGTGCCATGTTGCAGGGCCAGCAGCAGCCTGTCACTGGGCTAAATCTGCAATCAGAATGACAAAAAATTTTTCTGCATCAAAAACAAAAGGAAAGTAGGTTATATGGTCTCCAATGGCATAGTTCACACCAGTGCAGTCAGTTCCAGGGCTTTCAGTTCCCGGGAAAAAAAAGTAGAACATGCTGCATTTTTCCTTCACTGGACTGTACTGGAACACAGTAAAATGCATCAAAAATGCACTAAAAAGCACTGGAACACATCAAAAACGCAATCAAAAACATACTGAACCCTAGTATAGTGGAAAAAAAGAGAAAAAAAGCACCTGGAATGTATCCAGAACCACAATGAAAATGCACTGGAACGCATCAAAGATGCGTTAACCACTTCAGCCCCAGAAGAATTTACCCCCTTCCTGACCAGAGCACTTTTTGCGATTCGGCACTGCGTCACTTTAACTGACAATTGCGCGGTCTTGCGACGTTGTACCCAAACAAAATTGACGTCCTTTTTTTCCCACAAATAGGGCTTTCTTTTGGTGGTATTTGATCTCCTCTGCTTTTTTTGGGCTATAAACCAAATAACGACAATTTTGAAAAAACGCATTTTTTTAAAACTTTTTGCTATAATAAATATCCCCCAAAAATATATAAAAAAACATTTTTTTTCCTCAGTTTAGGCCGATATGTATTCTTCTACATATTTTTGGTTAAAAAAAAAATCGCAATTAGCGTATATTGATTGGTTTGCGCAAAAGTTATAGAGTCTACAAAATAGGGGATAGATTTATAGCATTTTTATTATAATTTATTTTATTAGTAATGGTGGCAATCTGTGATTTTTATCGGGACTGCGACATTATGGCGGACACATCGGACACTTTTGACACTATTTTGGGACCATTGTCATTTAAACAGCGATCAGTGCTATAAAAATGCACTGATTACTGTGTAAATAACACTGGCAGTGAAGGGGTTAACCGCTAGGGGTCAGTGAAGGGGTTAAGTGTGTCCTAGGGAGTGATTCTAACTGGGGGGGATGGGCTACAACACACAGAACAGTGATCACAGCTCCCAATGACAGAGAACAGTGATCTCTGTCCTATCACTAGACAGAGCGGGGAAATGCTTTGTTTACAAATGCATCTCCCCGTTCTTCCTCTCTGTGACACGATCGCGGGCACCCGGCGGACATCGAGTCGTGCTCACAACACCGCTTCTTAAAAGGGACGTACCTGTACGCCCTTTTGCCCGCCAGTGCCATTCTGCTGACGTAAATCGCCATGCGCTGGTCGGCAAATGGGTAAAAATGCACATGCAGAAGCACATCCGGGATGGATCTGGAGTGCGCTTTTGTGGTGTGAACCAGCTTTAAGTGTTTAAAATTGATTTTTATTGAAAGTACTAATTAAAAAAATGTTTAATTTGGTCAACTATTTATACTATAATTATTGAGAGTTGGTGCACAAATTGGGACAGACATGTAGGGGCCCCAGTGCATTACTTTGCCCCAGGGGCCCATGATGCTATTAACCCTTTCATGACTAAGCCTATTTTTGAAATTTGGTGTTTACAAGTTAAAATACGTATTTTTTGCTAGAAAATTACTTAGAACCCCCAAACATTATATATATATATTTTAGCAGAGAATCTAGAGAATAAAATGGAGATTGTTGCAATATTTTATATCACATGGTATTTGTGCAGCGGTGTTTTAAACGCAAATTTTTGGAAAAGGGACACTTTCATGAATTTAAAAAAATCCAAACACTAAAGTTACCCCAATTTTTTTGTATAATGTGAATGATGATGTTACGCCGAGTAAATAGATACCAAACATGTCACCCTTTATAATTGCACGCACTCGTGGAATGGCGACAAACTACGGTACCTATGAATTTCCATAGGCGATGCTTTAAACTTTTTTTACGGTTACCAGGTTAGAGTTACAGAGGAGGTCTAACACTAGAATTATTGCTCTCGCTCTGACGATCGCGGCGATACCTCACATGTGTGATTTGAACACCATTTACCTATGCGGGCGCGACTTCCGTATGCGTTTTCTTCGCTGCACAAGCTCGCGGGGACAGGGGGCGCTTTAAAAAAAAATTTTTAATTTATTAATTTTATTTATTTTTATACTTCTAAATTGTGTTTAAATTTTTTTTTTTTCTTTACTTTTATTGCTGTCACAAGGAATGTAAACATCCCTTGTGACAGTAATAGGTGGTGACAGGTACTCTTTATGGAGGGATCGGGAGTCTAAAAGACCCCCCATCCCTCCTTTGCACTTCAAAGTATTCAGATCGCCGAAAACGGCGATTCTGAACACTGTATTTTTTTTAAAACTGGCGCCATTGGCGGCCGAGTAAACAGGAAGTGACATCATGACGTCGCTTCCGCATTTACAATGAGCAGGCTGGAACAAAGTCGCCCACAGCTTCGCTCCAGCCCGTCCCCAGCTGCCTAAGGCAACTGATTGGATACCGGGCCTCCCGATCGCACGGGAGGCCCGGTAAGAGCGGCGGGAGGGGGGATGTCCCCTCCCGCTCCTCCGGTATAACAGCCGAGCGGTACGGCACTGGGATGATACCTGCAGCTGCAGGCATCATCCCGGTATAACCCCGGAAAGCCGAGTACGCACATCTGCATACGGTCAGCGGGAAGGGGTTAAGACAGCCCTGGTCCCCGGGAGACAAAACACTAAACAATGTATTATGCCCCCACATGGGATTACTTTATATTAAGATACATGCAAGTACTTATCCTAATTACTACTATTATACTAATGTCCAAAATGTGTTCATTTTCTAATAGTTTTTTAGCATCTGCCTGGAATTTAGTTGTACGTTTTGCAGGGTAATGGTGACACACTTTTTAAGTGAACATGGGGTGGAGGCAGCCAGTGAAGAAGGAATTGTGGTGTGTATGGTCAGACACCTTGCAGTCTCTCTCCCCTTGCTGTAAGATTTGTTGGACTTCACATAAAAGTCAGGTTCCTGTCCGCTGTCTATAACAGGAATCTTTGTAGTTCTATTTGTGTCCTGTAGATGGCGCTGTCTGTTTTTTCTCTTCAAAGAGGATCTCCTGCATTTGCAATACACAAGAAAGGTGTGATGTTACAAAGCTGCCAGTAGGTGGCAGTGTAATTCCATGAAGATCTATCATAAAAATGAACAGAGACTTTGTATTAACACAGAAAAATGTGATGTTCCTGAGTTGCCAGCAGGGGGCAGGATGTTATTCACCTACATGAGATGAATTGTTACTTTGCACTAACAAAGGGGTCACTGTATGGTAACAAACAAAATAAAAATAAAGGTTATATAGGATTAAAAATAATAATATAGGCTGGTCCTCTCTGTAGATACAAAATGGAACTAGATGACTATATTAAAAATGTAAAATTCAATGATAAATATTAAACACTGGCAAGGTTGCCAACTGTCAGTAAATTCACAGACGGTTTGCAAAATCTGTGATTTTTATATCTGTCCATCAGTGTCTGTTATAGGCAGTCTGCATGTCCACAAGACATTTATGGACAGATGTATAAATCACGGATTTTTCAAACCGTCCGTGAATTTACTGACAGTTGGCACCTGAACATTGGTAGATGGACCGGGAATATTCAGTTTGAAGATCCAACAGTTTAGTGTACCGGCTCCTCTCCTGGACTGAAATTGCTTCCTCTGATATCACCGCACACTGCGAGCTTCTCTCCATGTGCATTAGAAGCTGCAGCAAGTCAGATAGAGCCCCGCCTCATTTCCTGGCTGGAGGACATCCAGTATCATCTAGCCCTTTGCTCCTCAGCTTGACTGTCCCTGGGTCCACCCCTTTCATTAGTTGGATTTCAATTCTTTCAATCACAGGGGGGTCAGCATCACATGTGGGCAGTATGCATGCAAATACAGCCTGCCTAGGAACATCATAACTGACATCCACCTATCAAAACACTTTGACTTTTGCATAACTCTCCTAAAGACCCGCCCACTACTTGAATCAGGACTGAGGGCTCTTGAGAGGAGTACTGAGGCCGGATGCTGTGATGTTTTACAGGAAGCTATTTACAGCACCCTAATAAAGTAATAAATTGTGATAGCGCTGCTGGTAAACCAAATAAACTAAATCAACATATAAGTGAAATAGATAATAACAATAAAGTTCATAAAGTGCACAAAGTTCATTTGTAGTCCATTTGTGACATTATATGTGATAAATCTTCCTATAAAGGTGCAAAAAAAGAGCAAAGCAGGAGGCAGCGGTGGCAGGCTCCAATCCTGGAAGTAGGCCACTTATGGTGGCAGAGCAGGTCGGAGTCCTGGGCTGTGATCGTGTCTCACTACACACAGCTGGTGATGGAGCTGGTGGGCTGTGGGAAGGTGAGAGTCCATAATATTAGGTGGTATGACTGGACACCGACCCCTTCACCACGACTGATGTAGTGATCAGGGAACCCTGCTGATAAAATTATACAGATTACAATATAACCTTTTTTGGGGGGGTGATCTCCCCGTGTAGTTTTAGGGAGGGAGACTGGGGAGTATCCAGGTGTATTATAGGGGGTAGGGGAACCCCCCTTGTCTCTTCTAACCACTCTCTCTCCCCCTTACTCTCTCACTCTCTCTCTCTCCTCCCACCTTTTTCCGCCTCCCTCCTTCTCTCCTCCCACCTCTTTACCCCTCCCTCCCTCTCTCCTCCCACCTCTTTACCCCTCCCCCTCCCTCTTCCCCCCTCCCCCTCTCCCCTCCTTCCACTTCTTTCCACCTCCCTCTCCTTCCTTTTCCATCTCTCTCTCTCTCTCCTTCCTATTCCTATCTCCCCTCCCTCACCCCCTTCTGTCTCTATCCCTCCATCCCCTCGAAGTTTCTAATAGGAGATTATATCATATTTCAGGTTCTCAGTAAAAAATATGTTGTGTCAGTAGATTTTCCATGTTTTCTGTAAAAAAAAGTTGTGGGGGGTTGGTAACCCTGTCAGGCAGAAGTTAAGTGGGAGCTAAAACAGCAGCGCAAGGCATTTAACCCCTCGATCACCCGGCACCTTTACTGTACTATGTAATCAGCAGGCGCTACCTACAGCCCCTGAAAACCACACCCAATTTTTGCTGCTATGCGCTGTGCGTGCCACATTGCTTTCTCTGGTATTAGGACCCAATTTATGGTCTTGCACACAGGCCCACTGGTTGCATCATAAAGATGGCTGCCATGTGGCAGGCTTGCGGGGGTGGGTGGGGAGGTGACACCAGTGATGTCATAAAATAGGCAGATTAAAAACTGAGAAGAGATTCTCTAGTAAAGTATTAGAATGGCGGCAGTAATATTCTCTACTTGTTGTTAATGTAATTATCAGAATACGGTAAACATCTTCTTCCCAAAGAACAAATATGACATGGTTTAAATTAGTACTAAATTAAATTAGAACTAAAAAGTATACTCAATAAAAAATAAAAAAGAATTTTGCACGTGTGTAATCGTGATTGTTTTATTGCCGGCTTCACACTGCAACATCTTCCTATTCCAGATATCCCCCAATATCAGAGAAGGTGTGTACATTTATTTAAATATATTCTTCAATAGCCAAAAAGGATATAAATCCTCTGTGTAAATGGCCCGTAGTGTTGATGACTGTTAGCTCTTCAAACAAGGCATCCACATTCAGTGCAGACACAGGTAAACATCTGTTTTATGGTTGATTATTCTGACTTTTTTCCATGTAGTTCCCCATGAATACTGAACATAATATAACGAGGCCAGGTTTGTGTGGGGCAGTAATCCAAAAACAGACTGGAAGGTCATCTTGGTGATGAACCCCTAGTGCACATCAGGGGCGTCTCCAGCTTTCATATTTAGGGGGGCACATGGGGGGCCAGGGACAAATTACAAATTAGTACTCACTTTTGTTGCCAGTGGTTTAGACATTATTGGCTGTGTGTTGAGTTATTTTGAGGGGACAGCAAATTTACACTGTTATACAAGCTGTACACTCACTACTTTACATTGTAGCAAAGTGTCATTTCTTCAGTGTTGTCACATGAAAAGGTAGAAGAAAATATTTACAAAAATGTGAGGGGTGTACTCACTATTGTGAGATACTGTATATATATCCTGGGGCCCTTTACTACGATCCCACAATGGGCCCTTTCATGTGTTCTGCAGTGAGCTCCTTCCTACTGTATTGGGGTCCCCCAGGGTGGCAGAAAACAAGAGATATAAGTCACCAGCATACCAAGAAAATATAAGGGTCCAAAGCAGTGGGAGAACTATCAGGGTTGCAAAGGTTGTCTTGCCACCGGGCCCTGGTGTTCCGCCACTGTGGGGTTCACCAGCCTCCTCTTGCTGTCCTGCCCCTGCTATTGACAGCGCTGGTCTGGCATCTGTCTCCTTGGCAGCAGCGGCAGTCTATTAGGACCTAGTGCTGGTGACATTATGGGTACATGTAGGGGAAGGCTGGCACTATTGGTTGTAGAGAGCGGAGCCCCCAGCTGGTCACCTAGCAGCTGTAATGCTGTATAACCTTCTCTGACATGCTGATCGGGATGTGATCCAGGTGATGCTCCCAGTCAGATCTAATAAACACATTATTTATTAGCATCAAGAGTACAACCACATCAACTGTATGTTCAGCAGCCATGTGGGCTCCATGCCTGTAAGGTGTGGGCTTTGATCAATAAAATCACTATGATATTTAACATTAGGAATTGACTAGGAGCATCACCTGGATTGCATCCCGATCAGCATGTCAGAGAAGGCTGCACTGCTGCTAAGCAACCTGCAGGGAGCTCCACTGTCTTCTCTACAACCATTAGAGATGGGCTCCGGTGTGTGTGAATTCCCACATTCCGGATCCCGCCAGGAAGCCGACACTTCACACGGCTAATCACAGGCAGGGAGACATTCCTGATCAGTGCAGCTGTGGACCGGGAAATGTCTCAGTGCCTGTGATTAGCGCTGTGCAGTGCCGGCTTCCTGGCGGGATCGGGCAGGTGGGATTTTGAACATGCCCAGCCCATCTCTAACAACAAACTGCGCTGACCCTCCTGTACATCAGCCCCATAAAGTAACCAGCACTGGGTACCAATGAGCTGCCGCCGCTGCCATGGAGACAGAGACCAGCGCCGTGAATAGCCGGGACAGGACAGCAACCCTGGTAGTTCCACCACTGCTCCACACTGGGAGGATTATCCACCTATAATGTGTGTATGGGGGAATTGGATCATTTCTTCTTTTTTTTTCATTCAACCTCCTAGTTGAATGAAAAAAGTGATCGATTACAATGTAGTGCAGTGCACACACTTACCCACGGGGTCCAGGCTAGAAGCTCCGGCATCATTGACACACAGCCAGGAATGCTGCTGATTTTCATATTTCCCACCCACATATCCCCCCCTCTTCATATACAGCCGCATGCCGGGGATAGTGTGGGCGGGACTCAGGAGGAACAGGGGCGGGGGGAGGGGAGGAGCTGTATTCATCTCTGCTCTCACATACACGAGGAGAGTGAGGAGGAGGAGGAGCTGTATTCATCTCTGCTCTCACATACATGAGGAGAGTGAGGAGGAGGAGGAGCTGTATTCATCTCTGCTCTCACATACATGAGGAGAGTGAGGAGGAGGAGGAGCTGTATTCATCTCTGCTCTCACATACATGAGGAGAGTGAGGAGGAGGAGGAGCTGTATTCATCTCTGCTCTCACATACATGAGGAGAGTGAGGAGGAGGAGGAGCTGTATTCATCTCTGCTCTCACATACATGAGGAGAGTGAGGAGGAGGAGGAGCTGTATTCATCTCTGCTCTCACATACATGAGGAGAGTGAGGAGGGGGAGGAGCTGTATTCATCTCTGCTCTCACATACATGAGGAGAGTGAGGAGGAGGAGGAGCTGTATTCATCTCTGCTCTCACATACATGAGGAGAGTGAGGAGGAGGAGGAGCTGTATTCATCTCTGCTCTCACGTACATGAGGAGAGTGAGGTGGAGGAGGGGCTGTATTCATCTCTGCTCTCACATACATGAGGAGAGTGAGGAGGAGGAGGAGCTGTATTCATCTCTGCTCTCACATACATGAGGAGAGTGAGGAGGAGGAGGAGGAGCTGTATTCATCTCTGCTCTCACCTACATGAGGAGAGTGAGGAGGAGGAGGAGCTGTATTCATCTCTGCTCTCACCTACATGAGGAGAGTGAGGAGGAGGAGGAGCTGTATTCATCTCTGCTCTCACATACATGAGGAGAGTGAGGAGGAGGAGGAGCTGTATTCATCTCTGCTCTCACATACATGAGGAGAGTGAGGAGGAGGAGGAGCTGTATTCATCTCTGCTCTCACATACATGAGGAGAGTGAGGAGGAGGAGGAGCTGTATTCATCTCTGCTCTCACATACATGAGGAGAGTGAGGAGGAGGAGGAGCTGTATTCATCTCTGCTCTCACCTACATGAGGAGAGTGAGGAGGAGGAGGAGCTGTATTCATCTCTGCTCTCACATACATGAGGAGAGTGAGGAGGAGGAGGAGCTGTATTCATCTCTGCTCTCACATACATGAGGAGAGTGAGGAGGAGGAGGAGGAGCTGTATTCATCTCTGCTCTCATGTACATGAGGAAGAGGAGGAGGAGGAGCTGTATTCATCTCTGCTCTCACATACATGAGGAGAGTGAGGAGGAGGAGGAGCTGTATTCATCTCTGCTCTCACGTACATGAGGAGAGTGAGGAGGAGGAGGAGCTGTATTCATCTCTGCTCTCACCTACATGAGGAGAGTGAGGAGGAGGAGGAGCTGTATTCATCTCTGCTCTCACATACATGAGGAGAGTGAGGAGGAGGAGGAGCTGTATTCATCTCTGCTCTCACATACATGAGGAGAGTGAGGAGGAGGAGGAGCTGTATTCATCTCTGCTCTCACGTACATGAGGAGAGTGAGGAGGAGGAGGAGCTGTATTCATCTCTGCTCTCACCTACATGAGGAGAGTGAGGAGGAGGAGGAGCTGTATTCATCTCTGCTCTCACATACATGAGGAGAGTGAGGAGGAGGAGGAGCTGTATTCATCTCTGCTCTCATGTACATGAGGAGAGTGAGGAGGAGGAGGAGCTGTATTCATCTCTGCTCTCACATACATGAGGAGAGTGAGGAGGAGGAGGAGCTGTATTCATCTCTGCTCTCACCTACATGAGGAGAGTGAGGAGGAGGAGGAGCTGTATTCATCTCTGCTCTCACATACATGAGGAGAGTGAGGAGGAGGAGGAGCTGTATTCATCTCTGCTCTCACATACATGAGGAGAGTGAGGAGGAGGAGGAGCTGTATTCATCTCTGCTCTCACATACGTGAGGAGGAGGAGGAGCTGTATTCATCTCTGCTCTCACATACATGAGGAGAGTGAGGAGGAGGAGGAGGAGCTGTATTCATCTCTGCTCTCACATACATGAGGAGAGTGAGGAGGGGGAGGAGCTGTATTCATCTCTGCTCTCACATACATGAGGAGAGTGAGGAGGAGGAGGAGGAGCTGTATTCATCTCTGCTCTCACATACATGAGGAGAGTGAGGAGGAGGAGGAGCTGTATTCATCTCTGCTCTCACATACATGAGGAGAGTGAGGAGGAGGAGGAGGAGCTGTATTCATCTCTGCTCTCACATACATGAGGAGAGTGAGGAGGAGGAGGAGCTGTATTCATCTCTGCTCTCACATACATGAGGAGAGTGAGGAGGAGGAGGAGCTGTATTCATCTCTGCTCTCACATACATGAGGAGAGTGAGGAGGAGGAGGAGCTGTATTCATCTCTGCTCTCATGTACATGAGGAGAGTGAGGAGGAGGAGGAGCTGTATTCATCTCTGCTCTCACGTACATGAGGAGAGTGAGGAGGAGGAGGAGCTGTATTCATCTCTGCTCTCACGTACATGAGGAGAGTGAGGAGGAGGAGGAGCTGTATTCATCTCTGCTCTAATGTACATGAGGAGAGTGAGGAGGAGGAGCTGTATTCATCTCTGCTCTCACGTACATGAGGAGAGTGAGGAGGAGGAGGAGCTGTATTCATCTCTGCTCTCACGTACATGAGGAGAGTGAGGAGGAGGAGGAGCTGTATTCATCTCTGCTCTCACATACATGAGGAGAGTGAGGAGGGGGAGGGGTGGCTGGACTCGCTGGGCTGGGAAAGAATGTCATAGACTGACCCTCGGCTCAGCTTGCAGTCACCACTCATGGAATTTACAGGCTGGTTCTCCTGTCCTAAGGGGGAGGGGTCAGGGAGAGAGAGGAGGGGCCAGGGAGAGAGAGGAGGGGTCAGGGAGAAAGAGGAGGGGTCAGGGAGAGAGAGGAGAGGTTAGAGAGAGAGAGGAGGGGTCAGGGAGAGAGAGGAGGGGTCAGGGAGAGAGAGGAGGGGTCAGGGAGAGAGAGGAGGGGTCAGGGAGAGAGAGGAGGGGTCAGAGAGAGAGAGGAGGGGTTAGGGAGAGGTCAGGGAGAGAGAGGAGGGGTCAGGGAGAGAGAGGGGGGGCATGGAGAGAGGGGGTGGTCAGGGAGAGAGGGGGGCAGGGAGAGAGAGAAGGGGTTATAGATAGGAGGAGGGGTCAGGGAGAGAGGAGGGGTCATAGATAGGAGGAGGGGTCAGGGAGAGAGGAGGGGTCAGGGAGAGAGAGGGGTGGTCATAGAGAGAGAGGAGGAGTTGTCATGGAGAGAGAGGAGGGGTCATGGAGAGAGAGGAGGGGTCAGGGAGAGAGAGGAGGGGTCATGGAGAGAGGAGGGGCCAGGGAGAGAGAGGAGGGGTCAGGGAGAAAGAGGAGGGGTCAGGGAGAGAGAGGAGAGGTTAGAGAGAGAGAGGAGGGGTCAGGGAGAGAGAGGAGAGGTTAGAGAGAGATAGGAGAGGTCAGGGAGAGAGAGGAGGGGTCAGAGAGAGAGAGGAGGGGTCAGGAAGAGAGAGGAGGGGTCAGGGAGAGGTCAGGGAGAGAGAGGGGGGGCATGGAGAGAGGGGGTGGTCAGGGAGAGAGAGGAGGGGTCATGGAGAGAGAGGGGTGGTCATAGAGAGAGAGGAGGAGGGGTCATGGAGAGAGAGGAGGGGGTCATGGAGAGAGAGGAGGGGTCAGGGAGAGAGGAGGGGTCATGGAGAGAGAGGAGGGGTCATAGAGAGAGGAGGGGTCAGAAAAAAGGAAAGGGGAGAAAGGGAAAGGGAGAATTTTTTTTTATTAAACTAGAAATAGTGGAAAGGGGTGTGATTAGGTTTTTAATTTTATACATTTTGAATAATTTGTGAGTAGAAAGAATTAAATAAACATTGAAGAAATACCACTATGATGTGAAGATAGAGAGAGAAAATGAACGTAAAGTTGAATAAATCTCTCGGCAGAATTCTCTGAAGTGGTAAAAAAAATAAAAAAAATAAAATAAAAAGAACAGATACTCTGGGAAGGCGGGTTGGAAACATGCAATCTGGGCCAACCCAACCCGCCATCACAGAGCAGGAGGGCGCGGGCCAGCGGTTGGGCACCCCAGCTCTACACAATGAAGGGCGGATGTCGGGTCTCTGATATTTAATGACATATTGGAGGTGTCTCATGTTGCTCATCCTGGTCTGGGGTACCAACACCATGACCACACACGACTGCAACAACCAGAATCACTCCCCACCATGCTGCCTGTCAGGACAATAGAATTCAGAGCTGAAAGAAGCTTCCCCGAGGCTCCTCCCCATCTCTGAAGAGTCACATGACAGCAACAAAATTCTGATTTACAATGCAGCCAAAACCCAGACAATGTATTGTAGTGTGATGGGTCACATTGTGGTCTCCTGCAGGCAGGTGTGTTGTCCTCTAATGTATTAGCCCATTGGGGTCACCCATTACACTGGGGGTACATACCTCCCTGTGTGCTTCAGCAGTGCTGTACAGTTTTTCCCAGCCAGTGTAACTCAGGATTACTGAACAGCTTGGTCTGTTACAGGAAATGACACAGACAGCGTGTTCAGGGGCCGTGCACCCACACAGATGTCATATTGGGAGCGTCTGTGTTGTGAGTCCCAACTGACATGAACAGGGCTGCCTGCAGGGGAATGCATGGAACTCCTGTACATCCCCATGCGGGTAAACACGGCCCTCATACGGGTGTACATTGTAGTACCCTTGTGTCAATCAGGCCTTATGGGGCGTACACACGGTCGGACTTTTCACATGCAAAAGTCCGACGGACGCCGCCGGACCAAATCCGGTGGACAATCCGACCGTGTGTAGTCTCCATCGGACTTCCGACGGACCGTTTCGGCCGGAAATCCGACGTACTTTAGATTTGAAACTTGCTTCAAATCTTACGTCGTAACTCCGCCGGACTCAGTTCCTGACGGAAAGCCCGTTCGTCTGTATGCTGGTCCGACGGACCAGATACGATGGAGGAGCAGGTTACTGCATCTCGCGCTCACTGCAATAGGAAAAACAAATTTTTCCATTGCGGCGAGCATCCCAGGCCCTTAGGTCTGGTATGGAACTTTAAGGGGAATCCCCTACGCCGAAAAACCGGCGTGGGGGTCCCCCCAAAATCCATACCAGACCCCGATCCGAGCACGCAGCCCGGCCGGTCAGGAAAGGGGGTGGGGACGAGCGAGCGCCCCCCCCCCTCCTGAACCGTACCAGGCCGCATGCCCTCAACATGGGGGGTGCTTTGGGGGAGGGGGCGCCTTGCGGTGCCCCCACCACAAAGCACATTGTCCCCATGTTGATGAGGACAAGGGCCTCTTCCTGACAACCCTGGCCATTGGTTGTTGGGGTCTGCGGGTGGGGGGCTTATCGGAATCCGGGAGCCCCCTATAATAAGAGGGCCCCCAGATCCCGGCCCCCCCACCCTATGTGAATGAGTATGGGGTACATGGTACCCCTACCCATTCACCTAGGGAAAAAGTGTAAATAATAAAACACAACAAAGGTTTTTAAAATATTTTATTAAACAGCTCCGGGGGGGATCTTGCTCCGGCTTCGGGGGTCTTCTTCCAGCTTCGGGGGTCCCTCCGGTTCCTCTTCTCCCGGCGTCCGGTTGGTTCTTCGGCCGGCCCCTCCGCTGTCTTCAGGTAGCTCTATTGCCAGCGGAGGTCCGGGCTTCTGGGCTTCTGGGCTTCTCTTCTCTTCCCCAGATGTTGACACAACGCTCTCTCTGGCTGGACTGGTCTCTGAGGGCTCCGTTGTGGCTTATATAGGCGGAGACCCCGCCCCCATATGATGTCACAGTCCCTGGGCATGCTGGGACTGTGACGTTTTAAGGGGCATGGTCGACCAGGGATTTCCGCATAAGGGAATTTAGTAAGACACGCGGCCATTCACTAAAATTAGAAGAAAAGAGATTTAACCTTACACTGCATAGAGGATTCTTTACTGTAAGAGCGGCAAGGATGTGGAATTCCCTTCCACAGGCGGTGGTCTTAGTGGGAAGCATCGATAATTTAAAAAAACTATTAGATAAACACCTGAATGACCACAACATACAGGGATATACAACGTAATACTGACACATAATTACACACATAGGTTGGACTTGATGGACTTGTGTCTTTTTTCAACCTCACCTACTATGTAACTATGTAACAAATGTTCCTCTTTTTAAAGTGGCTGTAAACCCTTTACAACCACTTTTTTGCCTATAATAAGTCTTACCTGTAGCTACCCCAGATATCTCCTAAACCTGCATGGTATAGGCGATATCCCCTGTATCAGCATGGGCCGACGTCATCGGCACATGCGCACTGAAGCAATGGCACATCCGTGCTGTTGCTTCAGTTAGTGTGCCGTTACCGGCAGCTCCCACATGCATGCGTGGGAGTGATGTCATCGCGGCTCTGGCCAATCACAGCGCCCGAAGCCTGCGATACCCGGAAGTAACTCCAGGAGCGATGTCGTCAGCCGGTGCTGTGTCTGGGGACCACTGCGGAGGCTTCGATCTAAGGTGAGTATTTCATTTGTAAATAACTTTCCAATGCTTTGTACAGTTGCTGACAGCTGAAGTGAAAACAAAACAGTTGCGGTAGATATCGGTAATCGGTATTGGCGAGTACTAAAAAAAAAAAGTAATCGGTACTGGTAAAAAAATTGGTATCGTGCATCCCTAGTATTTGGATTGTAATATGTATAGGGGACCATACTGGCAGGTTCCCAACAGGTAATAAGACTATGTTACTAGGGGGGCTCCGGAAAAACAGACTGCTGTGTTGATGCAATTAACAGACTGCATCATATATGTCCTGATTGTTTTCTGTTGTCCAGAGGGGGTGGGGCATTTAACCCCTTGCCTACCAGACCAATTCTGACATTTCTCTCCTACATGTAAAAATCATAATTTTAGTTGCTAAAAAATTACACAGAACCCCCAAACATTGTATATGTTTTTTTAGCAGAGACCCTAGAAAATAAAATGGCGGTCGTAGCAACTTTTTAGCTCGCATGGTATTTCCACAGCAATTTTTCAAACGTGTTTTTTTTTGGTAAAAAAACTGTTTTGTGCATTAAAAAACAGTAAAGTTAGCCCAATTCTCTTCAATAATGTGAAAGATGAAGTTACACCGAGTAAATAGATACCTAACATTTCACACTTCAAAATTGCGCACGCTCGTGGAATGGTGCCGAACTTCAGTACTTAAAAATCCCCATAGGCGACGCTTTACATTTTTTTTGCAGGCCACATGTTTTGAGTTACAGAGGAGGTCTAGGGCTAAACTTATTTCTCTCCCTCTAACGTTTGCAGCGATACCTCACATGTGTGGTTTGAAGGTCTTTTACATATGTGGGTGTGACTTACGTATGCACAGGGGAGGGCTGGCACCCTTAGGCCTGGGGGGCAAGTCCAGTCAAGTGGCCTATTGAACTACCGAATCAGCTCACCATCACCAGTGCCCATCAATGCAGCCTCAGCACTGCTGGCCTGTGGGTCCTGCTGGGAGCTGACCATAGCCTGTGGGTCATGCTGGCCATGGCCAGCTCCCAGCAGGATCCACAGGCCATGGCCAGTTCCCTACAGGACCCACAGTGTTAAGGGCTTTTTTGAGGTTACTGGGTGGGTATTGGCCTGGGGCAGGGTAAATAGGGTGTATGGGGGGGTAGATGTGATGTGGGGTTCAGCTGCGGGTGTCAATGTCTCTAACCTCAGTGATGGCAGCTGCCCATGCCAGTGCCAGCTCAGCAGATCCTTGCATGGCTCTCTTCACAACTTTGCCCTTGCAATTTGTAGAGTGCGCCAATGCCAGGACAAGATCATCCAGTGCCCAGGGCAAACTCCTCGCCCATATATGCCCCCTTCTAGCACAAATCCCCCCTCTCAGCACAAATCCTCGCTCCCCACATCCCCCCTACAACATAAATCCACAAATTCTCTTACTCCCAATCTCCCCTCTCAGCACAGACCCCCGCCCCCTCCATCTCCCCCTAGCAGCAAAAATCCCACCTTTCAGTACAAATCCTCACCCTCATATAACCCCTTCCAGTACCAATCCCCCTTCTCAGCACAAACCCTTGCCTCCACCTTCTTTCCCAGCACAAATCCTCCCCCATCTCTCCCTCTCAGCATAAATTCTCCCTCCCATCACAAATCCTCTTTCATCTCCCCCTCCCAGCATTAATTCCCTCTCTTAGGCAAAATCCTCCCCATCTCACCCTCCCAGCAAAAATCATCCCTCTTATCACAAACCCTGCCCTAGCTCAAAACCTGTGCCTCCTTCTCTCCCCTTCCAGTACAAATCCCCCTCCCAGCTCCTTCTCCTATTCTGTAAGAGCAGCTTGATATGCTGAAACTTGTAGTGCCCTAGACTACAGGGGACTGAAGAATGGCAGCCCACTCTGCTGGGACTTTTAGTGCCCTCTGTGGGGGACTGAGGGTTCTTCAGTCCCCCCACAGTCTAGGGCACTACAAGTCCCAACATAGGAGGCTGCCATATCTCACCCCCCCACAGATGGCACTACAAGTCCCAGCAGATCAGGCTGCCACCAGTCCTCCAAACACAGCATTAGACTGCACAGCATTTCACTCCCCCCATACACTCCTTCCCACTCTCCCCTTACAATGGGGTCCTCGGCTCCTGGCCGCCCCTCTCCGGAGTCTGGGTGGCATGTCACACTGCATGGTGGGGCAGTGGGCGGGATTTCCCCTTGTCAGACACGTCCCGGCTCCCAGACTCCGGCACAGCACACAAGGCTGGAGATCATACCTCCCAACTTTTTGAGATGGGAATGAGGGACACCTATCAGCAAAAGTATGCGGGCATAGGACACACCCCTTGCCACGCCCCCTTAAAGGAGAATTGTACAAAAAAACAAAGATTGGTTAAACCCACAACTGCTTTTTTTTACGACTACTATTCCTTTATATTGGCTTTTGGAATTTACAAATGCAGCAATTTAGAAATCAGATGAAAGGTTTAGTGCTGGAAAACACTTTTTGATAGATAAAAAGTGCATTTTATATACATCTATATAGATCAGACCAAAATGAGGGACAAATGAGGAGGAATGAGGGACAGAGGGACATTGCTCCATATCAGGGACAGTCCCTCAAAATCAGGGACAGTTGGGAGCTATGCTGGAGATCACTCTGGCACTGCTCAGACACCTCAGTGGC
This sequence comes from Lithobates clamitans, assembly GCA_037952925.1. Lineage (NCBI taxonomy): Eukaryota > Metazoa > Chordata > Amphibia > Anura > Ranidae > Lithobates > Lithobates clamitans. The sequence goes on along the minus strand of JBBGZY010001369.1, from coordinate 634,369 downwards.
TGTGGGCAGCGGTCGCCGGATCTACAGACTGGGCATCTGCAGATGTGGCCGCTGACTTCCTCAGAGAAAAAAAATATATCAGCGAGCGGCTGCCGGCCGTTTTACATATAAGTTGAAACAGCCTGGGGGGAAATTGCCACCCTGCCCCCCCAGCCCAGCCTGCCCTTGCGTATGCATTCGCTTCTGTGACTGAGCTCACGGGGACAGGGGCGCTTTCATTTTTTTTTCTGTTGTTAATTTTACTTTTATTTTTATAGTTTGATGTTTTCTTTAAAAAAAAAAAATTTGGATCACTTTTATTCCTTTTACAAGGAATGTAAACCTCCCTTGTAATAGGAATAGTGAGTGTCAGCTCCTCTTTACAGTGAGATCTGGGGGGTCAATAAGCCCCCACATCTCTCCTCTAGGCTGGGAAGCCTGGAATTAAAAAGAAAAAAAATGATCTTGGCTTCCCTTTTTTCAAATGCAGAGGCCGGGCGTGATGTCATAACATCACGCCTGGCCTCCAAACGATCATAGAGACTCCGGGGACCATCTGGCCTACCGGAAATCTCTATGGTCATCATCCAGCGCCGGTCGGTTCCTTCTCCGGTTTGCTGATCGCAGGGACAAACTGGGGGAAGCACCAGAGGGCGGCGGGAGGGGGGACGTCGTCCACTCCCGCTGCCTGTAAGAAATTTCAAGCGGCTCAACAGCCACTATGATTGTTCTATGAATAAGCATCCAAATGATGTGAAACGTGTTAGCAGTCTACCACCCTGTACATCTCTGCAATTGACTGTATTGTTGGATTTTATTGAAATAAAGATGTCCTTATCCCAGAGTGCGGCTATCCAGGATTTCTTTCTACCTCAATGATTGTTCTTATGGTATAGGGAATCGCCGGCTCTAAAAGAAGATATCTGGATGATTCCTGTAGCTGCACCCATCATTCAGATATCCCCACTTCAAGTCTGCGATGTCATATGACGTTGGGATGGGTAGGAAGCGATTAAACAGCAATGGGATCTTTTACCTCTTCAGTACAGCCCCACGTACATGTACTGTGGGAGGGCGGCCCTTCAGCGCAAAATCACATACCTGTACGTCATCTTTATTTCCAGGTCTGAGGCGCGCATGTACACCGCCGGTGACCTGTTCCTAATGTGATTGGACACAGAGGGAGCCAATCAACAGGTCCGGCGGACCTGATGTTTGCCGGCACCCAGCGATCGTTCCTGAGAGAGGCAGAACGGCAGTCTGCCTACAAATACAAGGCAGATCGGCGTTCTGCCAGAGGAGAAGATGGAGATCTTGTGTTTCTGCTAAGCAGGAACACCGATCTCTGTCTTCCCCCAGGCAAAGCACCCCCCCACACACACACAGTTAGAAAGCACTCCCTAGGCACACAGTTAACCCTTTGGTCACCCCTGATGTAAACCCCTTCCCTGCCAGTGTCATTAGTACAGTGACAGTGCATATTTTTAGCACTGATCACTGTATTGGTGTCACTGGTCCGCAAAAAAGTGTCAAAGGTGTCACTTAGTGTGCGATTTGTCTGCCGCAATCCCGCTATAGGTCTCTGATCGCCGACATTACTGGTAATAAAAATAAATAAATAAAAATGCCATAAAAATATCCCCTAGTTTGTAGACGCAATAACTTTAGCACAAACCAATCAATATTCACTTATTGGGATTTTTTAACCAAAAATATGTATCAGAATACATATTGGCCTAAATTGATGAATAAGTTAGATTTTTTACATTTTTTATTGGATATGTTTTTATTGGATATGTTTTTATTGGATATGTTTTTATTGGATATGTTTTATAGCAGAAAGTAAAAAATATTTAATATTTAATTTTTCAAAATTGTCGCTCTCTTTTTTTTATAGGGCAAAAAATAAAAACCGCAGAGGTGATCAAATACCACCAAAAGAAATCTCTATTTGTGGGGAAAAAAGGACATCAGTTTTATTTGGGTACAGCGTTGCAACGATCGTGCAAATGTCAGTTAAAGTAACGCAGTGCCGTATCGAAAAAAAATTGGCCTGGTCATGAAGGGGGACCCTGAGAATTGGGGGGGGGGTTATCCATCCAGCAGCTCTCTGAACACCAGACACAGGGGACAATGGTGAGGAGGGGGCCAGTGTTCAGAATACTGCTACCCATCAGAAAATGCAACCAAAGTGACGTTCCGTTGCAGCCATCTTGGTACACCCCGCACTCGTCCGCACTAAAGATACAATGAGAGGGCAGCAAGCGGACATCTTGTTACACCCACTGAAGTCTTGCATTTCACATGTATTTTTACCAGTAAACTCAGTTTATATAGTGAAATACAATATTTGGAAGTCGGTGACACTGTTTAGATATTGAATTTTAAAAGCAGCAGCAAGCCCGCTGATCTCACAGGTTTGCTAATCTGACAGAACACCTCTGCTTTGAAAAATCAGCATCAAAACGCTCTTATGGATTTTAAACTACAGTGGAACCTCGGATTGCGAGTAACGTGGTTAATGAGCGTTTCGCAATACAAGCACTGTATTTTTAAAAATCTTGACTCGGTTTGCGAGTGTTGTCTCGCAAAACGAGCAGGATTCAAGCCACAGTGGTATGCAGTACCATGTTTGGCCTGAGGTGTGGGGCGCCGGAGCCGAGCTGAGCCAATCAGAGCCGTTGGGAAAACCTCAGAAATACTCGATTCCCGAGCCTTTCCAAAGTTCAGCTGAGCTGTCCTTGGGCCTTTCCAATCATTTCCAAGGCTCTCCGGTCCCCCCCCACCTCTGGTCACATGCGGTATTGCATGCCATTGAAGTCAATGCGGAACAAATTATCTTCGTTTCCATTGACTTCTATGAGGAAACTCGCTTTGATATGCGAGCACTTTGGATTACGAGCATTCTCCTGGAACGGATTATGCTCGTAATCCGAGGTTCCACTGTACTGAATTTCACCATAAAAGCTCAGTTTACTGTTAAAAATAAGTGTAAAATGCAAAACTCCAATGGGTGTAACAAGATGTCCGCTTGCCGCCTTCTCAGTATATTCTTACTATGGACGAGTGCGGGGTGTAGCAAGATGGCAGCGATGGAACATCACTTCCATTACCAAATGTGACGGGTCGCCTAATCTGATGAAACACCGGACCTGTCGGGAAGTGTCATGAAGACTTTGCAACTACATTTTGTGTGGTGACATTTTACCTGGAGGAGGAACCTACATGATGTCACCCCAGAAGAAGCGGAGACATCCACTCAGGAAAAAGAGCCCCTGTTTCGTCAGATTAGACGACACGTCAGAACGGAAGTGACGTTTCATCGCCGCCATCTTGCCATACCTCCCAACTTTTTGAGATAGGAATGAGGGACACGTATCAGCAAAAGTATGCAGGCATAGGACACACCCCTTGCCACACCCTCTCAAAGGAGAATTGTACAAAAAACAAGATTGGTTAAATCCAGAAGTTTTTTTTTTTACCACTACTATTCCTTTATATTGGCTTTTGAAATGTACAAATGCAGCAATTTAGAAATTGGATGAAAGGTTTAGCGCTGGAAAACACTTTTTGGTAGATAAAAAGTACATTTTATATACATCTATAAAGATCAGATCAAAATGAGGGACAAATGAGGAGGAATGAGGGACAGAGGGACATTGCTCCAAATCAGGGACAGTCCCTCGAAATCAGGGACAGTTGGGAGCTTTGATCTTGCTACACCCCGCACTCATCCACAATAAGGATACAGTGAGAAGGCGGCAGGCAGACATTTTGTTACACCCACCGGAGTTTTGCAATTTACACTTATTTTTTAACAGTAAACTGAGTTTATATAATGAAATACAGGATTTTGAAATCTGTCTGTTAAGATGCTGAATTTTAAAAGCAGCGGCAACGGCAATCCTGCTAATCTCACAGGTTTGCTAATCTGACAGAACACCGCTGCTTTTAAAATTAAACATCTAAACAGATGGATTTTAAAATCCTGGATTTCACTATATAAACTTAGTTTACTATTAAAAAATGAGTGTAAATTGCAAAACTCCGGTGGGTGTAACAAAATGTCCGCCTACCGCCTTCTCACTGTATGATTACTGTAGACCAGTGCGGGGTGTAGCAAGATGGCGGAGACGAAACGTCACTTTCGTTATAAATTCTGACGGGTCGCTTGATCTGACCAAGCATTGTGACCGAAAACTAGCTGCAGGCAAAGCCACGCCCACTAATCTGTTGCTTCTCATATTAGGGATCCGCCCCTAATTGGTTTCCAGTGCCTGACTGGCCGGAGAGGATGAATAATAAGTAGCCATGTGCGCGGAGCCACGCCCATTACAGAACGGGAGTTGCTGATTGGAGGGTGGGCGGATACCGGCAGTCAGTGTGGGCGGAGTGTCTCCGATCATCTGTAGGAGTGTGAGAGAGAAGACGCCGATCACCGGGTGCGGATCGGAGATGTCGGTTCAGTGCTGAATGTTTCTTAGAAGGGGGAGGGGAGAAGAAGGTTAATCCATGTTGTATATAGATTTTGGTGTAAATTACATTTTAATAAAGTTGGTTGAAATCCACCAAACTGTCCCAGACTGCTCAGTGCTGATTGGACCATCATTACATCCAAATCAAGGACTTTTCCCATCTATCTCCTCCCCCTGGGGGGGGGGTCTCCCTGTTTAGTCCACCTGAGATTTAAGATTCATTTCACCTGCAATCCCCACATTCCCCGTTCACCTTTACATTCTCTATGTATTTGCGGAATGTTTTTTCCAATGATTTATTTTAGAATTCCCTGATTTGCAATCACATTAATTTGTGTTGGTTTACATGTGTATGTCAGTGTGATAACATGGAGCACCTCCAGAACATCCCACCATCAGGTGATATATAATTGTATTATATATTTATTCCTATATACAGAGATCTCCTGAACCCCCCTAATAACTTGCATAGAAGCCTTTAAAATGAGAATTTTTTATTTTTCATGTTCATCGTGTCCCATAGACTTTAGCGGTGTTCATACAAATTGTTTGCCTGTTCGCATGTTCTGGTGTGAACTGAACCGAACCGGGGGGTGTTCGGCTCATCCCTAATTCCTATATACAGAGATCTACTAAACACCCCCCTCCCCCCACACACACAAATATTGGATACTTTGTAAGGAAGATTGGAAGTTTAGGTAATGAATGGTTCTATATTATTATTCCTATATACAGAAATCTCCTGAAGCCCCCCCCCGCCTCACATAGTGGATACTTTGTATGGAAGATCAGGTGATGAATGGTAATATATACCGTATTTATTGGCGTATAACATGATTTTTTTTCCCCTTAAAATCAGGGGAAATCGTGGGTGCGTGTTATACACCGATCCCCACTGTCTGTGAGTGTGAGGGCAAAGGAGTGCCGCCGCCATAGACCAAGCCGAGTGTACTGTGTACTCAGCTAGGCTCGGCTCCACTCGCAGTCACGCCCAGTCTCAGCCTCCTAGCCTTTATGTCCCGCCATTGGACCGGTGTTGTGTCCATCATAGGAGCCGGGCCAAGGGGTGGGACGGGGCAGCCGAGTACACAGTACACAGTACACAGGGCTCTCGGCTTGGTCTATGTCAGCGGTGCTCCTCTTGCCCTCAGAGACAGCGGGGAGGAGCCGAATACATAGGACATCGCTAAATTTAAAAACCCATCATGCTGCAATTTTGGGCAAGGCTGCAGATGGACACTGGGGAAGGCTGCAGATGGACACTGGGGAAGGCTGCAGATGGACAATGGGGAAGGCTGCAGATGGACAATGGGGAAGGCTGCAGATTGACACTGGGGAAGGCTGCAGATGGACAATGGGGAAGGCTGCAGATGGACAATGGGGAAGGCTGCAGATGGACACTGGGGAAAGCTGCTGATGGACACTGGGGAAGGCTGCTGATGGACACTGGGGAAGGCTGCAGATGGACAATGGGGAAGGCTGCAGATGGACACTGGGGAAAGCTGCTGATGGACAATGGGGAAAGCTGCTGATGGACACTGGGGAAGGCTGCTGATGGACACTGGGGAAGGCTGCTGATGGACACTGGGGAAGGCTGCTGACACTGGGGAAGGCTGCTGATGGACACTGGGGAAGGCTGCTGATGGACACTGGGGAAGGCTGCTGATGGACACTGGGGAAGGCTGCTGATGGACAATGGGGAAGGCTGCTGATGGACACTGGGGAAGGCTGCAGATGGACACTGGGGAAGGCTGCAGATGGACACTGGGGAAGGCTGCTGATGGACACTGGGGAAGGCTGCAGATGGACACTGGGGAAGGCTGCTGATGGACACTGGGCAAGGCTGCAGATGGACACTGGGGAAAGCTGCTGATGGATGCTGATAAGGCTGCATTGATGGGCATTTAAAATGTACGTTTTTTTCCTTAAACTTCCCTCCTAAACTTGGGGTGTGTGTTATACGCCGGCGCATGTTATACCCCAATAAATACAGTATTTATTGTTATATACAGAGATCTCCTGAACACCCCCCCCCCCCCCCCACACACACACACACATAGTGGACACTTTGTATAGAAGATCAGGTGATGAATGGTGTTATACAGTATCTCACAAAAGTAAGTACACCCCTCACATTTTTGTAAATATTTTCTTCTATCTTTTCATGTGACAACACTGAAGAAATGACACTTTGCTACAATGTAAAGTAGTGAGTGTACAGCTTGTATAATCCAGCTTGGGATGCCCCACAGATGCTAATAGGGTTTAGTTCTGGAGACGTGTGTAGCGAGGTCCCGACCCCCAGAGGCCTAATGGTGACCTCCAGAGTTAGGGACACCTGACATCCTTCTGTGTAGAGTTAGTTAAAAGCATGTTGGGTGTAATGGAAGGTGGATTGATGGGCGCCAGACACTTCTTGAATGCAAAGAGATTTATTGTCTCTTAAACAGAACTGAGAGAGAGGGTTAGGGCCAGGACACCCTTTACTAATTGCAATGATAATTGGCAGACTCCGAAACTTCTATAGGCAGACAGCCATGCAGGGAAAGGCATCCAACTAGACATCACATCTGCATGAGTAGGACCGCTGTCTCCTATGGCAACAATCTTGTAACAGTTTCTAACAAAGAAAGAGAGCACAGAGCGGGACTTTACATGAGGCACACAGAGGCAAAAACATAAATTGTATAAAAAGCAGATTTTAATAAATACAAATAGTCATAAATTTACATATTTATACACATATTCTTATATTAATATTTCCTATTTCATTGAGGTATACATTCCAACAAGGACTTTTTTGCAAATACATGAAAAAATTGATACCTGAAAAACATAAATAATATATAAATAAATGACACATTAAAAAGTGTCATTTAAAGGGAATAACAGAAAAAAGAAAAATGAGGTCAAGATGGAACGTCCATACATAGTTGATAACTGTGTACACATAACGGTAGTTGTAATCTCTACGCGTTTCGGGACCTTATAGCCACTCATCAGGAGCAAAACCGTAGTGATCACCTAAGAATAGGGAAGAAAACCATATTGTAAGTAGTCTAGGAAAGGAGTGGGCAAATGGAGAATATGAAACCCCCCACATATGTACATTTGACCCACAGACTTACATATATATATCTGCGCAATGGAGGCACAGCCGCGAGAGTCAAACCAGCCAGAGATGCCACATCCCAGAGCTGAGGGAGCATATCCAGGCAACACACAACCAACACAGACAACATCCCAGATGGGTCAAAGTGTGGGAAAATGACACTAGTGGGTGGAGAAAGAGGGGTGACCTATTGAAAATGAGAATGAAATATAATTGAAAATAAGGGTAAGTGAAAAGTAAAGTGTATGAAGGAATGGTGGGGAGTGAGAAAGAGTGAGAAAGAAAAGAAAAGGGTGAATATAAAGAAGGTGAAAGGAATTTGTTTTCGCTTGTTTTGATGCCCACGGCTGGTTAGCTTGGCTGGGCTAGTGGCCAGATCCGTGGTGTGTCCCTCGCCCCTCAGTCTGCTGGTGCATGTGGTTGGGGGCCGTTCTGTGGCAACTCTCCCCGCATAGGCTTCCCCCACTATTGGGTCTCACACCCTGGTCTCCTTGTACAACTTTCCTATTCACCCCACATGCGTCCTGGCTTCCTTGCCCATATTCACCTTGCAGCAGGTAATTATTCCTTTCACCTTCTTCATATTCACCCTTTTCTCCCATTTTCCTCTCTCAACTTTTTCCTTCACCGTTGTGGTCTTTCCTATTTTTTCAGTCTCCTTCTCTATTACCTTCTTTTCTCTTTTTTCCTTTTTTCTTCTTTTTCTTTCTTTTTTTTCCTTTTTTCTTCTGCCTCTCACTCTTTCTCACTCCCCACCATTCCTTCACACACTTTACTTTTCACTTTCCCTTATTTTCACTTATATTTTATTCTCTTTTTCAATAGGTTCCCCCTTTTTTGGGGTTACCCCTCTTTCTCCACCCACTAGTGTCATTTTCCCACACTTTGACCCATCTGTGATGTTGTCTGTACTGGTTGTGTGTTGCCCGGATATGCTCCCTCAGCTCCGGGATGTGGCATCTCTGGCTGGATTGACTCTCGCGGCTGTGCCTGCATTGTGCAGATATATATATATATAAGTCTGTGGGTCAAATGTACATATGTGGGGGGTTTCATATTCTCCATTTGCCCACTCCTTTCCTAGACTACTTAAAATATGGTTATCTTCTCTATTCTTAGGTGATCACTACGGTTTTGCTCCTGAGTGGCTATAAGGTCCTGAAACGCATAGAGCTTACAACTACCGTTATGTGTACATAGTTATCAACTATGTATGGACGTTCCATCTTGACCTCATTTTTCTTTTTTCTGGTATTCCCTTTAAATGACACTTTTTAATGTGTCATTTATTTATATATTATTTGTGTTTTTCAGGTATCCATTTTTTCATGTATTTGCAAATAAGTCCTTGTTGGAATGTATATCTCAATGAAATATGAAATATTAATATATGATTATGTGTATAAATATGTAAATTTATGACTATTTGTCTTTATTAAAATCTGCTTTTTATACAATTTATGTTTTTGCCTCCGTGTGCCTCATGTAAAGTCCCGCTCTGTGCTCTCTTTCTTTTAAATATTGAACCGAGATGGAGGGGGGATTTGAACGGCCCCTATCACCTCATTTAAAGTCCCAAATAAGAAGTGCCATCGCCCGGCACGGAGGCTGGAAAGCGTATCTTTGGAATAGGGGAATCCGCTCTGTGGGAGAAGTTCCCAGATGATCGCGAGGCGGTACTTGGTCACGCAATTACATCACTTCCGGCTTCCGTGGTTCGTCTGTCTGTCGAGGGTGGAACGCACGCCGCTGCCGCGATCATCTGGGAACTTCTCCCACAGAGCGGATTCCCCTATTCCAAAGATACGCTTTCCAGCCTCCGTGCCGGGCGATGGCACTTCTTATGTGAGTAGCCATTTGGCTATGCTTTGTTTTTACTTTATTTTTAATAAATGGTGTTACACTATGTTTGGTTCCTCTCCATCTATTTTATATCCCATGCGTGAGACCTTGTGATGTGAGGACAAGAGTCCGGTCTATTTTTCTCCATTGCAGCAAGCATTATCTTGCTAAAGCCTATTTGACCTTTTTTTAATTAAATTGGTCAACTTCATCTGGTAAGCGGACATCCATTTCCATGAGCACATTGGTGTCTTTCAGTGATGGTGAAGGGATTTTGCTGCTCACGTCTTGTTACCAAGATTCACATCAGGATTCTGCACAATTAATTATTTTGATGGACTTTGATATTGATATTAATTTACATTTGATATACATATCATCTATTTGACACTATATGTCACGGTTGCACAATTATTATTGTTCACAATTTTTTTGCTTTCAGGTGTATGAATTTTGTTCATCTAATTTCTATGCAAATAGGCAGGCTGGTTTTTTATTATTTGAATGTATTTTTAACTCACATTTAACGGGATTTGGTTCTGTGTGCTTTATTTTCTTTGTTAATTATCTAGTGCTCCCCAACCCCCCCTTTTTTCTCAAATTCCAGAATTAGGTCAAAGTCAATTGACCTCCTAGCAATTAGCCAAGGCAACTATCACTTGGAAAATAAATTTAATAGCAACCCTGATTAAACATCAAGGTGCTACACATGCTTGGCCAGTCCATCACCTTTACCATCAGCTTCTTTAGCAAAGCAGTGGTGATCTTGGAGGTGTGTTTGGGATCGTTATGTTGGAATACTGCCCTGCGGCCCAGTCTCTGAAAGGAGGAGATCATGCTCTGCTTCAGTATGTCACAGTACATGTTGGCATTCATGGTTCCCTCAATGAACTGTAGCTCCCCAGTGCCGGCAGCCAGAGGCGGCTCTAGGCTTTGTGAGGCCTTAGGCAAAACTTAGACATGAGGCCCCACTCACGTCCATATTGGGAAAAATAATTAAAACAATAAAAATTAACTGTATAAATTGCATATATTCAGAGCCTTAAAGTGCTGGTGTCAGTGTCCTCTATCTCAATGCTGGTGTCAGTGCTGGCATACTCTTAGTGCTGGTGTCAGTGTCCTCTATCTCTGTGTCCTCTCTCTATCTCAGTGTTGGTGTGGAACTCTTTCTCAGTGCACTCTGTCTCTGTGCTGGTGTCAGTGCTGTCTATCTCATTGTTGCTCTCAGTGACCTCTCTCTCTCAGTGCTGGTGTCAGCTGGTCTGGGGCTGTCTATTACTGGTCTGGGGCTGTATACTGGTCTGGGGCTGTGTACTGGTCTGGCACTGTCTATTACTGGTCTGGGGCTGTGTACTGGTCTGGGGCTGTCTATTACTGGTCTGGGGCTGTGTACTGGTCTGGGGCTGTGTACTGGTCTGGGGCTGTGTACTGGTCTGGGGCTGTCTATTACTGGTCTGGGGCTGTCTATTACTGGTCTGGGGCTGTGTACTGGTCTGGGGCTGTGTACTGGTTTGGGGCTGTGTACTGGTCTGGGGCTGTGTACTGGTCTGGGGCTGTGTACTGGTCTGGGGCTGTGTACTGGTCTGGGGCTGTGTACTGGTTTGGGACTGTGTACTGGTCTGGGGCTGTGTACTGGTTTGGGGCTGTGTACTGGTTTGGGGCTGTGTACTGGTTTGGGGCTGTGTACTGGTCTGGGGCTGTGTACTGGTTTGGGGCTGTGTACTGGTTTGGGGCTGTGTACTGGTTTGGGGCTGTGTACTGGTCTGGGGCTGTGTACTGGTCTGGGGCTGTCTCTTTGCTGGTCTGTTGCCGTCTTCCTTACTGGTCTGGGACCGCCTCTTTGCTGGTCTGGGACCGTCTCTTTGCTGGTCTGGGACTGTCTCTTTGCTGGTCTGGGACCGTCTCTTTGCTGGTCTGGGACTGTCTCTTTGCTGGTCTGGGACCGTCTCTTTGCTGGTCTGGGACCGTCTCTTTGCTATATTGTAATGTCTCTCAGAATGAATATACACAAAAAAGATGCGCAAAAACTAAAACTAATTACGTGACCAGTGACCAACAAGTGAATGAAATGATCACATAAGTGAATAAATAAACCCAATAATTATAATTCATAACCTAGTTATGTCACATTTAGTTTTTTGAATTATTTATCATTCACTATATTAATTAATTCATTTTTTGATACACATAGGTTTTTTTGCACCCTAATCAATGAATTATAATTATTGGGTTTTATTATTTATTCACTGTGATCATTTCATTCACTTGTTGGTCATGTAATTAGTTTTAGTTTTTGCGCATCTTTTTTGTGTATATGTATTGTTTATGGATTAAGTATTTAATTCTTTAAGATTGCTGCATTTATATAATTAATATAATTTTTTAGATTTTAGTTTACATGGTACGGTTTAATTAGCTATCCAGTTAAGCACAGAATTTACCAAACTACACACCTCTCAGAATGAATATCTGGTCACCAACCACCCCGCGAATGCCCACCCCACATCTTCGCCCTACTTCCCCCCAGGGCTGCCCAGTTTAAAATGCCCGGGCCTATTTTTAGTCCCAGTCCGGGCTGACCTAGCTAGGCGATCTCTCCGAGGCTCTTCCTGTCTGCCCTGTACCGGTCTCCACTTAGTGTCTCTGCCCTCAGATTATGTATGACTGACTTTGCAGGTCTTCATCTTACTAAGCCTGCCACCCACTCTGCTCACACCGCACCTGTCCGGGGAGGACACGCTGTGGCCGCTCACCGTCAGCAAACCCTGTCCTCCACCCCCACGAGAAGCCACTCATTAATTGGGCAAATGAAGCGGCTGCGAGGCCTTTGTGAGCATGAGGCCTTAGGCGACCACTTAATTTGCCCAATTAAAGAGACCCCTCTGCTGGCAGCACTCATGCAGCCCCAGACCATGACACTCCCACCACCATGCTTGACTGTAGGCAAGACACACTTGTCTTTGTACTCCTCACCTGGTTGCCGCCACACACACTTGACACCATCTGAACCAAATAAGTTTATCTTGGTCTAATCAGACCACAGGACATGGTTCCAGTAATCCATGTCCTTAGTCTGCTTGTCTTTAGCAAACTGTTTGTGGGCTTTCTTGTGCATCATCTTTAGAAGAAGCTTCCTTCTGGGATGACAGCCATGCAGACCAATTTGATGCAGTGTACGGCGTATGGTCTGAGCACTGACAGGCTGTCCCCCCACCCCTTCAACCTCTGCAGCAATGCTGGCAGCACTCATACGTCTATTTCCCAAAGACAACCTCTGGATATGACGCTGAGCACGTGACCTCAACTTCTTTGGTGGACCATGGCGAGGCCTGTTCTGAGTGGAACCTGTCCTGTTACACCGCTCTATGGTCTTGGACACTGTGCAAAAACAGTAGAAATCTCTCCTGCGCTCGGGTCTCAAGTATCTTAATGTGTGGTGCGACCAACTTTATGGAGCAATGCCTGCCATTTTGCAGCCCTCCTCAGAATAATGGGTATTCATAGACTTAAAAGAAAAAAAGAAAAGAAGGAGGGTGCACCGACCTAGTACATTACCACTGGTAAGACTTTATTAAAGCATAAAAACAGCGAGATGTATACTCACAAACAAGCTTTGTATAAGACTTTGACAATTGAGCAGGTACGCTGTTCTGAAGACCGGCTGTCATGGGTAGTACTTACTGATGCCGGGATGCCGAGAGAGGCTCGCCCTGGTGACCATGTGCACATGGTCCCCCAAAGGTGATACAGGGAGCAGGTGGCACACGGAGGCACATACCACCAGCAGGGGTGCATTCCTTGGGAAGGCTGAAGAGCCAGGTGGAGATTTAGATGAGATCCCAGAACTAGCTGGGGGTCCGGTGCAGGGCAGAGGGATCAGGTACCAGAGGAAGTAAACAAGTCCGTGAAACAGGCCAGAGGTCAAATCCGGGTAAAGCAGATAAGCAAGTCCGTTAGGCAGACCGAGGGTCAAACACTGGTGGACAGATCAAGCAAAGTCCGTTAGACAGGCCGAGGGTCAAACACTGGTAGGCAGATCAAGCAAAGTCCATTAGACAGGCCGAGGGTCAAACACTGGTAGGTAGATCAAGCAAAGTCCGTTAGACAGGCCGAGGGTCAAACACTGGTAGGTAGATCAAGCAAAGTCCGTTAGACAGGCCGAGGGTCAAACACTGGTAGGCAGATCAAGCAAAGTCCGTTAGACAGGCCTAGGATCAAACACTGGTAGGTAGATCAAGCAAAGTCCGTTAGACAGGCCGAGGGTCAAACACTGGTAGGCAGATCAAGCAAAGTCCGTTAGACAGGCCGAGGGTCAAACACTGGTAGGCAGATCAAGCAAAGTCCGTTAGACAGGCCTAGGGTCAAACACTGGTAGGTAGATCAAGCAAAGTCCCTTAGACAGGCCTAGGGTCAAACACTGGTAGGTAGATCAAGCAAAGTCCGTTAGACAGGCCGAGGGTCAAACACTGGTAGGTAGATCAAGCAAAGTCCGTTAGACAGACTGAGGGTCAAACACTGGTAGGCAGATCAAGCAAAGTCCGTTAGACAGGCCTAGGGTCAAACACTGGTAGGTAGATCAAGCAAAGTCCGTTAGACAGGCCGAGGGTCAAACACTGGTAGGTAGATCAAGCAAAGTCCGTTAGACAGGCCGAGGGTCAAACACTGGTAGGTAGATCAAGCAAAGTCCGTTAGGCAGGCTGAGGGTCAAACACTGGTGGGCAGATCAAGCAAAGTCCGTTAGACAGGCCGAGGGTCAAACACTGGTAGGTAGATCAAGCAAAGTCCGTTAGACAGGCCGAGGTTCAAACACTGGTAGGTAGATCAAGCAAAGTCCGTTAGACAGGCCGAGGGTCAAACACTGGTAGGCAGATCAAGCAAAGTCCGTTAGGCAGGCCGAGGGTCAGATCAAGGAGAGCAGCAGTGTTGTCAGGAACAATCCGGGTCACAGCAGGTAGTCAGGAATAGCACCTGGGAACAGGCACACAAACAGGAAGCTGACGACAAACCAGCAACCCGTCTGGGTGCCAGAGCCGTCTAAAATAGCCCCGCCATAGTGTGCACCCTGGCGTGCGCCATTACGCACAACATGTGCGCTATTGTGCACACTCACGAGCCACTGCGCGCTCCCGCGAGCTGTTGTGCACACGCACGCGCCGCACCATTGGGCCACGTACGTGTGAGTGTCGAAGTGCCAATCTGCCACGCATGTGTGCAGCAGCATGGTGAGCAAGGGTGGAAAACGTCCTTCTCTGACACCCGCAGACCAGGACCTGATGTCGGGAAGGTCAACCCAACATTACAAAATGGCTAATGCGTTTCGGGGGAGTACCCCTTTCTTCAGAGCCTAAGCGGGCTTAGGCTCTGAAGAAAGGGGTACCCCCCCAAAACGTGTCAGCCATTAGCCATTTTGTAATCTTGGTTTGACCTTCTCGACATCGGGTCCTGGTGTGCTGGTCTTCAGAACAGCATACCTACTCAATTGTCAAAGCCTTGTACAAACGCTTGTTTGTGAGTATATATTTGTTTTTATGCTTTAATAAAGCCTGACCAGGGGTAATGCACTAGATCGGTGCAACCTCCTTCTTTTCTTTTTTCTTGGCCACCGTGCTGCAGCTCAGTTTCAGGGTCTTGGCAATCTTCTTATAGCCTAGGCCAGCTTTATGTAGAGCAACAATTCTTTTTTTACAGATCCTCAGAGAGTTCTTTGCCATGAGGTGCCATGTTGGACTTCCAGTGACCAGTATGAGAGAGTGAGAGCGATAACACCAAATTTAACACACCTGCTCCCCATTCACACCTGAGGCCTTGTAACACTAAGCCCCGGTTCACACAGGGGCGACTTGTCAGGTGACTTAGCCGCCTGACAAGTCACGCCCTGTTCTGTACTACAGAACCGTTCTGATAGGAGCGACACAAGTTGCTCCAACTTAGAAAAAGGGTCCTGTACTATTTTTGGGGCAACTTCAGGCGACTTGCATTGACTTATATACAGAAGTTGTTTTGTAAGTCGCCGCTGAAGTCGTGTGCAGGTCCTCTTGGTGAGTCGGCCTGCAAGTCGTATTGCCCCTGTGTGAACCGGCAGTAACGAATCACATGACACCGGGGAGGGAAAATGGCTAATTGGGCCCAATTTGGACATTTTCACTTAGGGGTGTACTGACTTTTGTTGCCAGCGGTTTAGACATTAATGGCTGTGTGTTGAGGTATTTTGAGGGGACAGAAAATTTACACTGTTATACAAAAACAATTCCATAGCTCAACTCACCAACCAGTCTGCCGACCAACCAAATTAGCCTGTCTATTCGTCTGTTAAAAGCCGGGGTTTAGTTAGCACACATTTGCAAACGCATGTGAAAGCTGCAAGGCCTCGTCACGGCACCCTTTGTTGCTCTCAGTCCTAACACTACAAATTTATAAGTGTCTCCACAGTGGAAGCGCATGCATGGAATGGACAGGTGTGGGGCAGGTGAGCCTGGAGGCTGTTATACAAGCTGTACACTCACTACTTTACATTGTAGACAAGTGTCATTTCTTCAGTGTTGTCACATGGAGAGATAGAAGAAAATATTTACAGAAATGTGAGGGGTGTACTTACTTTTGTGATATACTGTATATTCATTCCTATATACAGAGATCTCCCCTCCCCCGTATATTGTATACATTGTATAGGAGATGAGGTGATGAATGGAGTGTTGGAGATATTGGATTGTACAGCAGTGACTATTGATAATGATGATTGGTATTGGGAAGTCGGTGATCTCTGCACTCAGATCTGATCAGAGGATGATAAATCCCCCCAACATCCCCCCTCCCCTCCCCCATATCCATCATCCAGTGTGATATCAGTAATGATGTCCCTTCTATGTCACCCTGCAGTACAGACAGGCGGAGTGTACAATCATCACCGGAGAGATCCCACAAGACCATCCTGAGTTCTATTCATTACTGAAACATTTCATGACATATGTGAGGAGGAGTCTTGTAAACACACCGCCTCCCATTACTCATCAGAACTCCTCCCCCTTTGGAGATCCGCTGCGGAAAGTCTATGTGCAGCAGGGCAATATCCGACTTCTTTCACTTCCATTCACACAGCACTTTGTGTTTATGGAATGAATTACACAGCCCCGCCCCCCACTTGTCTCTGCACCTATGAGTGAGCCGTATCCTGTACACGCCCCGCCCCCTGGTGTGTCTGAATTCTCTCATCTTTCTCCTTCTAGTCATGTCCTTCATCATCACTCGCAGTCCTTCTCCCCGTATCTCCTCCTGTATTGGGCTGTATTCGGTGTCCGCTCTGTGATCTGTACCCCGGATAGAGATGTCGGTGATGATCGGGCGGTGTGTCGCAGGTAATGTCAGGCTGTGATCTCTGTGCGGGGAGGAGGGGGAGGGGGGTCTCCGGGTCCAGCCACATCCCGTGTAATCAGAGCCGGTACCGGGATCACAAACACCGGGGGATGGATTTCTACCACCATTGGGGGGAAAACTGCAACTACAGCACAACACCGGCCCGGTGATCGGTATGTAGGGGGGAGGGGGGAGCACTGAGGATGGAGGAGTATCGGTAGTACCGGAGGAGTTCTGCTGGAAATCTCCCTCCACATTCATAGAAGATTTCTTATCACCCCTCCCCCCCAACACGGGACCCGGGGGGTGTCCTACTCAGTGGTGCTGAATGAGCCCTGATGTACCGCTCCTGTCCAGCAGGGGGCGAACAGATTTGTAGTTTATTGATATTTTGTTAGACAAATATAAACCTAAAGATCCGTTTCCCCGTCTGATGGCTCAGATCAGAATTCCTTCCCTCCAGATCTCTGCACACAGCGCCGCCATCAGGGGAGTACAGGCATTACACCGGCCAGGGCCCGCTCCCCCCAACAGCACAACCGCTCTACACTACAGGTTGGCACATTGACTTTACTTCTTCCTTTAGCACATCCCCTTTACTGGCGTCACAGCCGCCGCCGCCAGTCAATTTCACTTCTGAGATGTAACCCCTCCCCCAGGACAACCCGCTGCAGAGGATTCGTCTCCTGCTGCTTTACTGAACTGTGATTGGTCAGGTCGGCAGGGGGGGTGGCCAGCTCGTTACATGGACACAGCAACACAGGAATAAGAGGTGCCATGAGGATAGATGAGAGAGGCTGCATGGAGGGTCAGTCTCAGAAATGTAATGTCATCTCATTGAGTTGCATTGTGAAAATGGATGACTGAGAACCTCTTCACTATGTAACTCTCATCCTCACCCAGAGTCCTCCTCATCCATGTTCACAATGCAACTCAATCATCTTCATCCTCACCCAGAGTCCTCCTCATCCATTTTCACAATGCAACTCAATGAGATCACATCACATTTCTGAGACTGACCCTCCATGCAGCCTCTCTCATCTATCCTCATGGCACCTCTTATTCCTGTGTTGCTGTGTCCTGTGTCTATGTGACGAGCTGGCCACCCAGCCCCCCCCCTCTCCACCCCCCGCCGACCCGACCAATCACAGTTCAACAAACCAGCAGCAGCCATCAGGCTCCGCCTCAGCAGGACGCGATCATCTGCTGTATGTCAATCTCTGTGCAAAAGAATCCTTAGAAGAATCCTCTGCAGCGGCTGTCCTGGGGGAGGGGTTATCTCTCAGAAGTGAAAGTGACTGGCGGCTGCAGCCAGCAGGGGGGGTTCGGGGGGGGGGGGGGATGTGCTATCGGAAGAAGCCAAGTCAATGTGTCCTATCCTCTAGAGTGATTTTGCTGTTGGGGGGAGCGGGCCCTGGCCGGCCCCCTAGGGACATTTGGGCCCCTTACATGTGTAATGCCTGTACCCCCTGATGGCCCTGAATGTAAATATTGTAAGATATCATAGAGGGGGGTGTGTATGACACATCTGCATTGTAAATATATTGATCCAATGGGAGATTTTGTTTCTGACCCATTTTGAAGTATTACAAAATATCAGTTTGTAGCCAATGGGTTGATATTTGGGGCTCTGTATCTTTAAATTTCCACAGTAAAATCTCACCGTATTGTAAATGTTAGAGAGGGTGATGTATGTGTGACAACTCTGTGTAATCATTATTTTATATATTACATTATTTATATTTAGTTTTTCTGTGTTGAATATTCTACCAATAAATCATCTGATAGGGAGACCTCTGATTACAAGTGTCTGATGTCTCCAGTCTCTGGCACCGGCCCCGTGTTTGCCCCTCACTGCTGTCACTAACACTGGAGCTCTGTTCTTGTGTCTCCAAGTGACAGCTCAGCTCTCCCACACAGAGTCCTCCCTGTACTGCATATCTCCATACCAGCAGAGGAGGGGGCAGTCCGTGGTGTAGGTGAGGGGGTGGTACCTCAATCCAGTAGGTGGCGATGTTCCATCAGAACCCCGGAGACCATCACCTAGTGTTGCTGAGTGCGGTCTGCAAGTTATGGGCTTCGGCAGGCAGGAGAGGCGGAGTGATCTGACATCGCTCTCCTCCTGCTCAAGCTCCGCCCACCAATGGGCAGCAGGCAGCAACAGGCTGAACGGTGCTGCAGGTGGCCTCTTCTCCCCTGCAGCCTGCACAGGTACATTCTATGATACTGGTGACTGAGAATAATGAGTAGAAATAAATAGCAGACTTTCCACACAGCAGAAGAACGAGGGAGCGAGGTAGAGCCCTGTGTACAGTAAGACTTTGCAGTCTCATGTATGGGGCTCAGCAGTTTCTTCTAGAAGTAACTTGTAAAACTTTATTTTACAGGAAGATGGGAGGTAATAGTTTCTACAGAGGGAGTGGACTGGGGGGTTCAGAGTGATTATCTGTGCCTCATGCAGAGCAATGTTTTACTGAAGCAAGGATGGACAGGAGTTCCATACATCCCTGTGCCGGAAGTCCCATTGTTATCTATTGGGACAAAGGGGCTGTACAGACAGGGCTGCTATTCTCAATGTGACATTGGTGTGAGGTGTACAGCCCCGAAGCACTCAGGGTGAGTCCAGGGACAAGAAGCCCCCACATGGATGTCATATTGGGGCACAGCGGCTGTGTCCATGCAGCCACCAATGGGACTGCTTGTATGGGAATGCATGGAACACCTGTACATCCCTGTGTGGGTGAACAGGGCAAAGATCATATCACCGGTGTGAATCAGGCTTTAGGGGTGTGGGGGGAGAGATTTACTGGAGGTGGAGAGGGGATTGGGGCTGCTGGGTAAGATCTGAGCTGGGGTGGATATGGGCTGGAGAAGAGGGGTTTGTACTGGTTAGAGGGGTTCATTTTTGGCTGTATTTTGTACAGTGGCCTGGGCATCACATACTGCACTCTCTGCATTACTTACTCCTGATCCCTGCACTCTCTACATTACTTACTCCTGATCCCTGCACTCTCTACATTACTTACTCCTGATCCCTGCACTCTACATTACTTACTCCTGATCCCTGCACTCTCTACATTACTTACTCCTGATCCCTGCACTCTCTACATTACTTACTCCTGATCCCTGCACTCTGTGCATTACTTACCCCTGATCCCTGCACTCTGTGCATTACTTACCCCTGATCCCTGCACTCTGTGCATTACTTACCCCTGATCCCTGCACTCTCTACATTACTTACTCCTGATCCCTGCACTCTCTACATTACTTACCCCTGATCCCTGCACTCTCTGCATTACTTACCCCTGATCCCTGCACTCTCTACATTACTTACTCCTGATCACTGCACTCTCTACATTACTTACTCCTGATCCCTGCACTCTCTACATTACTTACTCCTGATCACTGCACTCTCTACATTACTTACTCCTGATCCCTGCACTCTCTACATTACTTACTCCTGATCCCTGCACACTCTGCATTACTTACTCCTGATTCCTGCACTCTCTGCATTACTTACTCCTGATCCCTGCACTCTCTACATTACTCCTGATCCCTGCACTCTCTACATTACTTACTCCTGATCCCTGCACTCTCTACATTACTTACTCCTGATCCCTGCACTCTCTGCATTACTTACTCCTGATTCCTGCACTCTCTGCATTACTTACTCCTGATCCCTGCACTCTCTGCATTACTTACTCCTGATCCCTGCACACTCTGCATTACTTACTCCTGATCCCTGCACTCTCTGCATTACTTACTCCTGATCCCTGCACTCTCTGCATTACTTACCCCTGATCCCTGCACTCTCTGCATTACTTACTCCTGATCCCTGCACTCTCTGCATTACTTACTCCTGATCCCTGCACTCTCTGCATTACTTACTCCTGATCCCTGCACTCTCTGCATTACTTACTCCTGATCCCTGCACTCTCTGCATTACTTACTCCTGATCCCTGCACTCTCTACATTACTTACTCCTGATCCCTGCACTCTCTACATTACTTACTCCTGATCCCTGCACTCTCTACATTACTTACTCCTGATCCCTGCACTCTCTACATTACTTACTCCTGATCCCTGCACTCTCTGCATTACTTACCCTTGCATTTTGTGCATCATGTACTTCTGATCCCTGCATTCTCTGCATTTTCCTTTACTCTGTGCTTTACTTTAAAGTGGTGTTCCGGCCATTTTGCTGCTGGCTCTTAATAAGGACACTTACCTGTCCAGCGAGCCTGCGATGTCGGCCCCCCGAGGCTGTCGGCACCACCATCCTAACTAAGGGAAACAGGCAGTGGAGCCTTGCAGCTTCACTGCCAGTTTCCTACTGCGCATGCGTGAGTCGGGGAAACACACATGTCCCAGAAGGCAATGGGGTCGCTCGCCGAAGAGGAGGAAGTGCCACAGAATAGGAAGAGGCCGATTAGGAAGACTGCCTAGCAACAGGGGTTTCAGGTAAGTTGACATTTTTTTTTTTTTCAAATTTTTTATTTTTTTATTTTTTTAAATATTGATGTACTTTTTTATTTTAGAGTGGCCCTCCACTTTAACCACTTGCCGCCCGCCATATAGCAGAATGATGGCGGCAAAGTGGTTTCAATATCCTGACTGGGCGTCATATGACATCCTCAGGATATTGAGCCGCTGCACGCCCCCGGGGGTGGGCATCGCGGCAATCATTGTTGCGGGGTGTCAGTCTGACACCCCGCAACACTGATCTAGGTAAAGAGTCTCTGACGGAGACTCTTTACCACATGATCAGCCGCGTCCAATCACGGCTGATCACGATGTAAATAGGAAGAGCCGGTGATCGGCTTTTCCTCACTCGCATCTGACAGACGCGAGTAGAGGAGAGCCGATCGGCTGCTCTCCTGACAGGGGGGGGTCTGTGCTGATTGTTTATCAGCACAGCCCCCATCGGATCTTACCCAGGACCCCCAGGGAAAAACTAATCATAGCAAAGGCAGCTGCCAATCAGTGCCCACTGCAATGCCTACCACTGCCAGTGTCACCAGGTATGCCCATCAGTGCTGTGTATCAGTGCTCATCAGTGCTGCCTATCAGTGCCCAGCAGTGCCACCCATAAGAACCCATCTTTGCAGCCTATCGGTGCCCATCAGTGTCGCCTATCAGTGCCCACCAGTGCCACCCATGAGTGCCCAGCAGTGCCACCCATCAGTACCCATCTTTGCAGCCTATCAGTGCCCATCAGTGTCGCCTATCAGTGTCACCCATGAGTACCCATCAGTGCCCATCGTCAGTGCCTGCTCATTGGTGCCACCTCATTGCTGCCACCTTTATCAGTGCCTATCAGTGAAAGAGAAAACTTACTTATTTACAAAATTTTCAAACAAAGACAAAACTTTAATTTTTTTCCAAATTTTCGGTCTTTTTTTATTTGTTTCGCAAAAAGTAAAACCGCAGAGGTGATCAAATACCACCAAAAGAAAGCTTTATTTGTGGGAAAAAAATGATAAAAATTTAGTTTGGGTACAGTGTTGTATGACTGCGCAATTGTCATTCAAACTGCGACAGCGCTGAAAGCTGAAAATTGGTCTGGGCAGGAAGGTGTATAAGTGCCTGGTATTGAAGTGGTTAAGGTCCGCCCACTTATCCATTTGGTCACACCCACCCTTTGAGGTAGCACGGGGGGGGGGGGGGGGGTCCATGGTTGAGTTCCTGCACCTATTCTCTGAGGGAAAAAGAGCCCTGGTATACAGAGATATAATATCTGATCCCAGCGGTGTATACATGGAGATCAGTATATAGGAATAGATGTGATCTGTATACAGAGATATAATATGTGATCCCAGCGGTGTATACATGGAGATCAGTATATAGGAATAGATGTGACCTGTATACAGAGATATAATATGTGATCCCAGCGGTGTATACATGGAGATCAGTATATAGGAATAGATGTGACCTGTATACAGAGATATAATATCTGATCCCAGCGGTGTATACATGGAGATCAGTATATAGGAATAGATGTGATCTGTATACAGAGATATAATGTGTGATCCCAGCGGTGTATACATAGAGATCAGTATATAGGAATAGATGTGATCTGTATACAGAGATATAATATCTGATCCCAGCGGTGTATACATGGAGATCAGTATATAGAATAGATGTGATCTGTATACAGAGATATAATGTGTGATCCCAGCGGTGTATACATGGAGATCAGTATATAGGAATAGATGTGATCTGTATACAGAGATATATAATATCTGATCCCAGCGGTGTATACATGGAGATCAGTATATAGAATAGATGTGATCTGTATACAGAGATATAATGTGTGATCCCAGCGGTGTATACAGGGAGATCAGTATATAGGAATAGATGTGATCTGTATACAGAGATATAATATGTGATCCCAGCGGTGTACACATGGAGATCAGTATATAGAATAGATGTGATCTGTATACAGAGATATATAATATCTGATCCCAGCGGTGTATACATGGAGATCAGTATATAGGAATAGATGTGATCTGTATACAGAGATATAATATGTGATCCCAGCGGTGTATACATAGAGATCAGTATATAGGAATAGATGTGATCTGTATACAGAGATATAATATGTGATCCCAGCGGTGTATACATGGAGATCAGTATATAGGAATAGATGTGATCTGTATACAGAGATATAATGTGTGATCCCAGCGGTGTACACATGGAGATCAGTATATAGGAATAGATGTGATCTGTATACAGAGATATAATATCTGATCCCAGCGGTGTATACATGGAGATCAGTATATAGGAATAGATGTGATCTGTATACAGAGATATAATGTGTGATCCCAGCGGTGTATACATGGAGATCAGTATATAGGAATAGATGTGATCTGTATACAGAGATATAATATGTGATCCCAGCGGTGTATACATGGAGATCAGTATATAGAATAGATGTGATCTGTATACAGAGATATAATATGTGATCCCAGTGGTGTATACATGGAGATCAGTATATAGGAATAGATGTGATCTGTATACAGAAATATAATGTGTGATTCCAGCGGTGTATACATGGAGATCAGTATATAGGAATAGATGTGATCTGTATACAGAGATATAATGTGTGATCCCAGCGGTATATACATGGAGATCAGTATATAGGAATAGATGTGATCTGTATACAGAGATATAATATGTGATCCCAGCGGTGTATACATGGAGATCAGTATATAGGGATAGATGTGATCTGTATACAGAGATATAATGTGTGATCCCAGCGGTGTATACATGGAGATCAGTATATAGGAATAGATGTGATCTGTATACAGAGATATAATATGTGATCCCAGCGGTGTATACATGGAGATCAGTATATAGGAATAGATGTGATCTGTATACAGAGATATAATGTGTGATCCCAGCGGTGTATACATGGAGATCAGTATATAGGAATAGATGTGATCTGTATACAGAGATATAATGTCTGATCCCAGTGGTGTATACATGCGGGTTGCACATTCTGACAGGTTGCTCGTTTTGTCAGAACACGTTTTCTCCTGATTTGATTCCCATTTAATATTTGTAGGGGGATTTTGAAATAGGTAGTCAGTGGAAGGAAACCCACCAACATCGTGTAGCTGAAGGAATTTTGCATGGAGAGATCATCACAACTTTCACTGAATCAATGTCAGAGAATGGTTTGTAGATGATTACAAGACATCATGACTGCTATGGGCTTCTGTGGCCAAGAATGTATTTACTTTCTCCACAGTACATCATTACATCTATCAATAGTTTAGATGAAAAAATAACTGAAATAAACATTTTTCTCAAGTCGTCTTCCAGGACGGCACCCTGAGAGATGACTGGTCCACCTGACAGGAAACACAATCAAGAAAGAGGTTAAAAACCCCGCCCCTCCCTGCACTCCTCAGTTTTTGATTGTGTTTCCCCACAGCGAAACAGTTTGTTTTTTTCTTATAGACCTAAGGCCGTGGGCTGGAAGTCTCCCCCTGGGAACCAGACTGCAGGTTTTTGGAAAACCTTTGGGTCTGGTAGGGCTTACCCTTCCCGGGGGGTTCGTTTCCCCTATTTTCTCAGGGGGGCAATGAAGAGCTCCCCATGAGAACTGGAGGACCCTGGGCACTGTGAGTCTCCAGAACTCCAGGGACCATTTTCCTGCTCCCCCCTCTCCTTACCTGTCGGTTTTTGGAGAGGATTTGCCAGCTCTGCCGTTTGCTGCAAGATGCAGGTGTTTGCTGAGTGTCCTGGCCGCCTCAGCGCCGGCGGCTGTGTGTGTGTCCGGCGCCATTTTGCGGTGGATCTTTCCAGAGGAAATGACGTCACGGCGGCCCGGACACTAGAGCGCGATTGCTCGAGACCTCGGCAAGATGGCGGCGGCGTTCGGAGCACCATGAGGAGCCTGAAGCAGCACAGGGACTACAGGTACCAGCTGGGCAGGACCCTTTGTATATAAAGGGGGGTAGTTCCGGGCGGCAGAGGCAGCAGCGCAACAGGCAAGGAGCAGGCGTCCATGACTCACTGACTGCAATGGAGCAGGAGGAGTCTGCAGCTATTGTGGAGGCCACCGGGGGTGAGTCTACCAGGCTGGAGGAGATAAGGGAGAGGGTGGCCCTCTAGCCTTTAACCTCATAAGGGATCTCTGTTTTATTGTTACTAGCTAAACGGGCTTCTTGTTTTTTGCAGACACAGAAACCCAGAGTGTTGCCAGTAGACCGAGACCCAAAAATCCTTCCCGAACTAAGAGGTGTGGGTACTGCAATGACAAACTAGCTGCAGAGCACACCAAGCCGTTCTGTTACAAATGCATCCACAAATTGTCAGGGAAGGAGACTTCAGAAGTTATGAGGGATTTTCTCTCAGTACAATCTGAAATGCTGTCCACACTTAAAGCCTTTCAGGCTAGCCTCAATTCTAGGCAGGATAGCAGAGAAGGCTCATCCTCCCAGGATAGTGCCTTTTCTAGTGTGAGACAGGTGGGCACCATTCCGCAGAAACCGCCATCTTCTCAGGATTCGGAGGAGGAGGCGGATGAGGTGGAGGGCCCCTGCCGTAGTCTCCTTGAAGAAGGGGAAGACGCAGAGGATAGCCAGGAGGAAGGGGAACACTCCAGGCCAGGCAGACATATCTTCTCAACAGATGATATGGAGGGCCTCCTAGGGGCTATTTATGCTTCTGAGGAGATCCAGGAGCCGGAGGCTCAAACTTCTGTACAAGATAGGTTGTATCAGGGGTTGTCTAAGGCTCAGTCTAAAGTGTTACCTATCCACCAGTCTCTAAAAGACATTGTTTTAAGAGAATGGAAGGAGCCAGAGAATAAACTTCAGAAGTTTAAAACCTGGAAACGCAGGTGTCCGTTTAAGGAAGAGGAGCAGGAGAAGTTTTTTAAACTTCCCAAACTAGATGCATCTTTGGCCCAGGTGTCTAAACAATCTGACCTGTCTTTTGAAGACGCAGGTAACATCCGGGACCAAATGGACCGTAGGTCAGAGACCCTTTTACGCAGGGCCTGGGAGGCCAATGCGGCTACTCTAAGTCCGGCTTTAGCTTCAGCTTGTATAGCCAGGAATACTAACATGTGGCTGAATAAGCTGACTGACCATGTGGCGAGTTCTTCCAAGTCCAAGGATCTTTTGGACTCCTTGGAAGTAATTGGTAAGGCAGTTGCCTTTCTTGCGGATGCGGCAGTGGAGTCGGTGCGGACTTCAGCTAAGACAGCAGCACTTCTCAATTCTGCCAGAAGAGCCATATGGGTTAAGACCTGGGATGGGGATCATACCTCTAAGACCAGGTTATGCGGTCTTCCTTTTGAAGGATCTCTCCTGTTTGGTACAGGGTTGGACCAGACCCTCTCCAGATCTACGGAGAAGGGAAAGAAGTTTCCGGTTAAACCTAAAAAGGCCAAGAAATTTTTTCGAGGCCCCCAGGTCAACAACCGGTTTAAAGACCGTAAGGAAGGAAAGAAGTGGGGTGTTGGTAAAGCCAAACAGAAGGGAACTCTCCTTTTCTCCGGCCCTAAGGTCGCAGACAAGGATCCTAAGTGACGCCAGCACCAAGGTGGGAGGGAGGCTGGCACAATTTATCCCACAGTGGGAGCGGGTAGCCCAGAGCCCTCTGGTCCTTCAGTGGATAAGAGAGGGCTATGGGCTAGAGTTTGCTTCCAGGCCTCCTCAGACTTTTCTACTGACCTTTTTACCCAGAGAAAGGCCAAAAGCCATAGGACTCATGGAAAATATCGAGCAGTTGGCGAGTCAGAGAGTCATTTTCCCAGTTCCGGCGGATCAACAGGGAAGGGGTTTTTATTCCCACGTCTTTGTTGTTCCAAAACCGTCCGGGAAATTCAGGTTAATCCTGAATCTAAAGAAATTAAATACCTTCCTGCGATACAAAAGGTTTCGCATGGAATCGGTCTATACGGTCAGAAAACTTCTGTTAAAAGAGGTCTTCATGGCTACCATAGACCTGAAGGATGCATATCTGCATATTCCCATTCTACCACAGCACCAGGTGTTCCTTCGCTTTGCTATCCGCACGGATCTGGGTACACAGCACTGGCAGTTCCAGGCCCTACCATTTGGACTGGGTGCCAGTCCAAGGGTGTTTACAAAGATACTTGCAGAGGTCATCTCCTACCTGCACCTTCAGGGGATTTCCCTGATACCATATTTAGACGATCTGTTGGTCTACAACCTTTCCAGAGAATCCCTTCTCCGGGATCTGGACAGGGTAATATCCACCTTGGAGTCCCTGGGGTGGTTGATAAGTCAGGAGAAATCCTCTCTGATTCCTTCCCAGACCAAACTCTACCTGGGTCTGTGGGTGGACTCGGTAAGGCAGAAACTGATCCTTCCGCAGGAGAAGATAGAAGCACTGATTACTTCAGTGTCTTCAATCCGGCACCAGAAGGTAGTATCCAGAAGAGTGATCATGAGGATTCTGGGTCTTATGACCTCATGTATCCCAGCAGTACCTTGGGCCCAGTTCCATTCAAGACCCCTGCAAAACTTCCTTCTATCCTCATGGGATGGAAAGAAGGAATCCCTAGATACTCTGGTGACCATCCCTCTAAGAATAAGAGATTCCTTACTTTGGTGGCTCAACCCCCAAAGGTTGGGGACAGGCCATCTTTGGTTCCAGCTTCAGCCGGTCAGAATAACGACCGATGCGAGCTCGTGGGGATGGGGGGCCCATCTAGAAGAACTGCAAGCTCAGGGTGTGTGGGACACACGACAGAGAATTGCGTCTTCCAACTTCCGGGAATTGTTAGCTGTCAGGGAGGCTCTAATAGCCTTCGAGGACAGGATCAAGGGGAAGGAAGTTCAGATCCTCTCCGACAATTCCACGACAGTGGCCTTTCTGAACCGTCAGGGGGGCACACGGTCGCTTCCCCTAATGAGTCTGACACAGGAGATTCTAGAATGGGCGGAGCAGAGAATTCCGTCCATTTCTGCGGTACACATAAGGGGAGTTTTCAATATAAAGGCAGACTTCCTCAGTCGTCAGACAGTACAGCAGGGAGAATGGGAACTAAACCCCGAAATTTTCACCATGGTCTGTCAACAGCTGGGCACACCGGAGATAGATCTCTTTGCCCGCAGGGAAAACAGGAGAGTCAAGAGATACTTTTCCCTCTGCAGGGAACGAGGGTCCGAGGGGGTGGATGCATTGGCTCAGGAATGGGATTTCAGTCTGGCTTATGCGTTTCCTCCCTTACCTCTGATTCCAAGAATCCTTCAAAGACTGAGTCGGGCCAGGGGCAATTTGATCCTGATTGCCCCCTGGTGGCCCAAAAGGTCCTGGTTTCCCACGTTGTGGAACTGGGCGGTGGTGCCTCCGGTTCAGCTCCCAGAACGTCAGGATCTTCTGCTTCAAGGCCCTCTTTACCATCCGAACCCCGGGTTCTTCAGGTTGACAGCCTGGCTGTTGAAAGGGAGTGCCTGCGCAACAAGGGGTGTTCAGAGAAGGTGATTGACACCCTGTTACTGAGTAGAAAGCCGGTAACTAGACGCATTTATGCTAGGGTCTGGGGGGCTTTTTCCCGTTGGTGTGAAGCGAGAAAAGTTCCCCAGAAGCAAATACCTGTTATTTTAGACTTCCTACAAGAGGGAGTAGACCGAGGTTTAGCCACCAAAACTCTGAAGGTTCAGGTGGCGGCCCTGTCTAGTTTTCTGGATGTCAGATTAGCCCTAGATCCTTTGATTAAGAGATTCTTGTCGGCTAGAGAGAGACTTTCCCCGGTGCAAATGAAGGAATTTCCACCGTGGGATTTATCTTTAGTCTTGGAAGCCCTGACCAGGGCACCTTTTGAGCCGTTGGCTCAATCTTCAGTCAGATTGATTTCTTTTAAAACCGCCTTCCTTCTGGCTGTTACTACAGCCAGAAGGGTGGGCGATTTACATGCTCTTTCTATGAAGGAGCCTTTTTTCCGCCTGTTAGAAGACCGAATTATTCTCAGGCAGGACCCTTTGTACCTTCCCAAGGTGGCTTCACGCTTCCATAGGTCACAGGAGATTATTTTACCCTCCTTCTGTCTCAATCCACAGAACGAGAAGGAAAGGGCCTTCCATACGTTGGATGTCAGGAGGTGTCTGTTGCTCTACCTAGATAAGGTTAAAGAGTTTAGGAAATCTCAACATTTGTTGGTTAGTTTTTGTGGAGTTCGAAGAGGCGAACAGGCCTCTAGAACGACCATTGCTAGATGGATTAGACAGGCTATTACCATAGCTTATGAGCATTCAGGTCAGACGGCTCCAACTAATCTTAAAGCTCATTCTACAAGGTCTCTGGCAACCTCTTGGGCAGAAAGAGCCGGAGCATCGGTAGATCAAATCTGTAAGGCAGCAACGTGGTCAAGCCAGAACACGTTCCTGAGACATTACAGAGTGGAACTGCTGTCACCCCAGGATCTGGCCTTCGGCAGAAAGGTCCTGCAAGCGGTGGTCCCGCCCTAAGGTAGGCCTGAGCTACTTGCTCCTCTCTCAGGGTGCCGTCCTGGAAGACGACTTGAGAAAATGACCAGTTACACTTACCGGTAACAGTGTTTCTGGGAAGTCTTCCAGGACGGCAGGCCTACTTCCCACCCGGTTTGTATTTTTTATATAGTGGTACATTGGAGGTGTTTTTGTTTCACTTTCATGCACTGGTGTGGGTCAATACTTTTGCACAACTGAGGAGTGCAGGGAGGGGCGGGGTTTTTAACCTCTTTCTTGATTGTGTTTCCTGTCAGGTGGACCAGTCATCTCTCAGGGTGCCGTCCTGGAAGACTTCCCAGAAACACTGTTACCGGTAAGTGTAACTGGTCATTTTTCTTGTGTTCTTTTCCAAGTATATCACCTTTATTTGTAGGCACTTTTTCACATGTCTGTAATGAGGTTTCTTTCTCTGGTTAGTCCTTCTCCTGTTTTATTAGCTCCCTGTACCTCACCTCTCTTCCATTCCTCCCGGTCACCATCACCTGGGTGTCCATCTCTCTACTGTTCATCCTTCCATCTCCACATCATCTCTTCTGTCTTCCTAGCCTTAGGTTGAGTTGCTCTGGTTCTTCTCCTCGTTGCCTCTTCTCCAAGTATATGGAGACATATGAACACATCCAGAGGCATAACTAGAGCCTTCAGGGCCCCGGTGCAAGAAACCTTGATGGGGCCCCCCTGACCCCCCCCTTCATTTCATTGGTCCCGGGGCCCTTTTCTCTGGTCCCGTGGCCCTCCCCACTGTCCCCGGGGGGGCACTTCACTCTTGTTGCGGGGCCCTTTATTATGGTCCCACAGCGGGACCCTTTCATGTGTTCTGCAGAGAGCCCCCTTCCTACCATCTTGGGCCCACCGCATGGTGACAGAAAACAATAGACATGTCACCAGCACACCAGGGAACTCCATATAAGGGTCCAACCTCAATGGAAGAACTACCAGGGTTACAAAGGTCACACTTGTGACTGGGTCCTGGCATTCTGCCACCATGGGCGCCCCAGGAGCTTCTCTTCATTATTATATCTTTTGCATTTAGAAATCCCAATCCTATCAGTAATAACTGCTCTGGTCACAGGATCAGATCTTCATTTACTGGAACCGTCTCTCCATTCCCCACCATACAGCTGTAATTGTTTCTTGCTTCAGCCCTCTAAGTCTATAGATCTCCTATCAGTGATCAGTAGTCCTCAGTTGGCCATGACAATGACATCAGTAGAAATGGACACACAAAGAACTGGAGCTGATGAGGCTTTGGGATGATCGTTGTGTTTATGTTCCTCTTCTCTGCTGGGACTCTAGAAATTGCATTTGGGTTTTTAGGGGCACTGTGAAAGTTCTGCTGACATTTCTGATCTGTCTTCTCCTCCCAGGTCTCCTGTGTATGATGATCATATCGGTGTCATCAGGAACGGTGTATGTACAGAGCGGATCAGACATCACTGACTGTAATATGAAATGTCCTGAGGATGATGTTCTTGTGGAGCTGTACAGAGTATGCAGAGGGGTGGAGAGGACATTGCTGGAAAATCTTTGTTTTATCAACGCCACTATATCTCATGACTCCAGAGTCCGACTGCACACAGGGAGCGGATGCTGGAAGCTGACACCCGCCAGGAAGAATGACTCCTGTGTGTATGGGGTTCATTGTCACTGTTCTTGGGGACATCGAAGATCCTCTACAGAGATCCGTGTTGTGGGTAAGAGTCCATATACTACATCACACTTCTCTACACTGCATTGTACTCTATGGGGGAAGAAGTGTCTATTATACAGGATGAGTGAGGAGAGGAAATGAGTTCTTCATATAACAGATTTCCAGTATTCCCCACTGATATCTCCTCATCTGTCCTCCTCAGTATAACACTGGAGGGGTGTGGGCATCGTGTCCCTATTCCAGGCCCCAGAGGGTTTGTGACAAACAGTGAGAGGTATGAAATATACAATATACAGCGCAGTGTACAGCCTGGAGAGGAGTGGAGTATATACACTCACCGGACACTTTATTAGGTACACCTTGCTAGTACCGGGTTGGACCCCCTTTTGCCTTCATTCTTGGTGGCATAGATACAACAAGGTGTTGGAAACGTTCCTCAGAGATTTTGCTCCATAGTGACATGATAGCATCACACAGTTGCTGCACATCCATGATGGGAATCTCCCATTCCACCACATCCCAAAAGTGCTCTATTGGATGAGATATGGTGAGTGTGGAGGCCATTGGGGTACAGGGACCTCATTGTCCAGTGGTGAGATGATTGGAGCTTTGTGACATGGTGCATTATCCTGCTGGAAGGAGCCATCAGAAGATGGGGACACTGTAGTCATAAAGGGATGGACATGGTCAGCAACAATACTCAGGTAGGCCGTGGCTTTTAAACCATGATCAATTGGTACTAAGGGGCCCAAAGTGTGCCAAGAAAATATCCCCCCCACCATTACACCACCACCACCAGCCTGAACTGGTGATACAAGGCAGGATGGATCCATGTGCCAAATTCTGACCCCTCCATCTGAATGTTGCAGCTGAAATCCAGACTCATCAGATCAGGCAATGATTTTCCAATCTTGTATTGTCCAATTTTGGTGATCCTGTGTGAATTGTAGCCTCAGTTTCCTGTTCTTATCTGACAGGAGTGGCACCCGGTGTGGTCTTCTGCTGCTGTAGCCCATCTGCTTCAAGGTTCCATGTGTTGTGCATTCAGAGATGGTATTCTGCATACTTTGGTTGACTGTTGTCTTTCTATCACCTGGAACCAGTCTGCCCATTCTCCTCTGACCTCTGATATCAACATTATGTCCACAAACAGCTCAACTTTCTCCAGGGCCAGAGGAGACATAAGCCCAACAGGCCAGTCTGTCCTCCTCATCTCTGCCCCCCTTACTGATCTCTACACCCCTCCCCCTACCATATAGAACTTACCTATTGCCCCCTCTCTGCCGGGATCTCTCCTCTTCCCTTTTTTCCATTTCATGGTCCTGTTTTCTCCTCGGCTTCCAGTATTGGGAACTTCCACTTCTGGTCATGTGATCTGGGAGGAGTTGGCTGCAGTGGCGGCCCATCCATACAGGGCACAGAGGCACCGCCCCCTAATCCATGAGCCCGCCCCCTAATCCATGAGCCCGGCCCCTAATCTACATGCAGGGTGTCAGATGCATGGATTTCAATGGGGTTTTATTTATTTCTTTTTTTAGCACATGATTAGAGCCTGAAGCTCTAAATTGGCTTTAAAAAGGGTGGGCTCAGGAGGGAGAGCACTGCACCCCTAAACCAGGGCTTGACAAATTTGCTTGGAATCTAGGAGCCAGCTAAAAAAGTTAGGAGCCAGGTTTTTTTTGTTTTTTTTTTTAAACGACCGACAAAGCTTTATTTTCAATATAAAAATTAACCAATCTTAAATTTACACAGAGACGACTAGAACGAACGTGACTGCTTTTATTTCCTGCCATGCAGGGACACAAGACCACCATATTTCCGCTAAGGGTCCAATCAGGTCCGCCTGAAAAACTGACAGGTGAACCTGATCAGACAGCGCATGTGAAAGGAGCCAAGCAGGGAGATGACAAATAATAAATTCATTTTAATTAACCACTTCCTTCCCGCAGGACGACTATATACGTCCTGTCTTTGAAGAGAAATACCGTTGTTATGGTAGCAGCTAGCTACCATAACCCCGGTATCTTCTTCAAGAGCCGGCGGATCTCTTTCAGATAAAAGTGGTCTCTGCAGCAGATTCGCAGCGAGATCACTTTTATCGGCGGCAGGAGAGGGGGCCCCCCCTACCGCCGCTCTCCGGTGCCCTTCACCGCTTACCGTGGCCGTCGGTAACGGCCGAGGCGATCCGGATCTGTCCCTGGCCTGACATGGAGACGAGTGAGAGGAAGATGGCCCCCCTCCCATCTCCAAGTCATTGCAGGGCGGAAGCGACGTCAAATCGTCACTTCCACCCATAGCTCTTGAAGGGACATTTTATTATTTATTTTTTTCAAATGACAATTTTTTTTTTAATTTTTTTTTTTTAATGCATTTTAGTGTAAATATGAGATCTGAGGTCTTTTTATTTAAGAGAACCTGTCATGCTTTTTTTCTATTACAAGGGATTTTTACATTCCTTGTAATAGGAATAAAAGTGACTTTTTTTTTTTTTAAAAGAACAGTGAAAAAATAAAAGTTAAAATTAAATAAGAAAAAAAAATTAAATGTGCCCCATCCCTTGTAATAGAAATAAAAGTGACACCAGTTTTATTTTTTTTTAAAAACAGTGTAAAAATAAATGCGCCCCGTCTCGCCGAGCTCACTTGCAGAAGCGAACGCATATGTAAGTAGCACCCGCATATGAAAGCGGTGTTCAAACCACACATGTGAGGTATCACCACGATCGGTAGAGCGAGAGCAATAATTCTAGCCTTAGACCTCCTCTGTACCTCAAAACATGCAACCTGTAGAATTTTTTAAACGACGCCTATGGAGATTTTAAAGGGTAAAAGTTTGTCGCCATTCCACGAGCAGACGAAATTTTGAAGCGTGACATGTTGGGAATCAATTTACTCGGCGTAACATTATCTTTAACAATATAAAAAAAATTGGGCTAACTTTACTGTTTTCTTATTTTTTAATTAAAAAAAGTATTTTTTCCCAAATAAGTACGCTTGTAAGTCCGCTGCGCAAATACGGTGTGACAGAAAGTATTTTAATGACCACCATTTTATTCTCTAGGGTGTTAGAATAAAAAATATATATAATGTTTGGGGGTTCTAAGTAAAGGGAAGGAGATGAGCAGGCAGTGAAAACAGGTAGGGAAAGCTCCATTAGCATTGGTGGATGTCTTGTCATACCAACGGCCACCACCAGAGGGCGCCTGATTGCAGAAGGAACCAGAGGGCTGCAGTAGGCCGCAAAGCCGGGGCCTCAATTACCGGCGCGGCCCAACGCGATCGCATCGGGAGGGGGGGTGTCGAACGGACACAGGATACCCCAGCTGTGCCGCCCCAGGCGCCAGGTCGCTAATTCTAGTCGCAAATGCGACCTGGCGCCCGGGGTTTGTTGAGCCCTGCCCTGAGCCTACCCAGTTGTGTGACATTGATGAAGTAATATTCACTATTGTCTTCCTGACTCTCCTCCCAGACAATCTGGAAGTGGGTCCTGAGACCCGATTGTTCAGAGTCTTGGGGGGGTGCTTGTCATGATCGCTGCCTTCCCATCCCCCATCCATCTCCCGCACGATGAAGGGGGGTAGCTTGCGGCTTTCTATCCTTCTCCCCTTGTGGGGGGGTTGTTTTAATGCACCCCCCAAAAAAAATATTTAGCACCAGGCCCCACTGGTCAGCTGGGAACCTCCCGTACCCATGAAATAGCCTATGATGCTCTTATCGGTCCTTAAATAAGGTGCCTCCTTTGTTGTTGTTTTTTTTTTTTTCCAAGCTATGAACATTTTCAGCAAGTGCAGGAAGTGGAGAGTCTTTGTCATTTACTGTAAGCTGAACAGAAATCACTAGCAACCTTATATTCTTTCTGTAAACTACCAGTCTCAACATCCCCCATGTAATCTATGGAGGGCTGAAAAAAGAAAGCTAATGCCGCCACCATGTCTAAAGACTATTAAATTGCAGTCAATTAGGCCCCTTTCACACTGGGGCGGTGGGGGCGTCGGGTGTAAAACAGCGCTATTTTTAGCGCTGTTTTACTGTCGTTTTTGCGGCGATATTTGGCCGCTAGCGGTGCGGTTTTAACTCCCGCTGGCGGCCGAAAAAGGGTCAAAACCGCTCGCATAGCGCGGCTATAGCCACGGTATTGCTGCGGTATAGCCGCGCTGCCCCATTGATCTCAATGGGCAGGAGCGGTTTAGGAGCGGTGAATACACCGCTCCTTCACCGCTCCAAAGATGCGGCTTGCAGGAGTTTTTTCTTCTCCTGCCAGCGCACCGCTTCAATGTG
The DNA here is from genome assembly GCA_037952925.1 of Lithobates clamitans. Classification (NCBI taxonomy): domain Eukaryota; kingdom Metazoa; phylum Chordata; class Amphibia; order Anura; family Ranidae; genus Lithobates; species Lithobates clamitans. The sequence goes on along the minus strand of JBBGZY010001369.1, from coordinate 598,712 downwards.
AAAGCCCTGAGGCTTTCACACTGAACAAACAGCTGTGGCTGTTTTGGGTCAGTTTGCAGGCGGTATTTTTAGCGCAATAACGCCTGCAAACCGCACCAGTGTGAAAGGGGTCTTAGAGAAGCACTTTAACTATAGGATGGGAAATTAATGATCAGGGTGTGTACAAGAGCTAGCAATCTATTCCATGTATCAGGGCTCTGTATTGGTGACCTGTGCCTGATGGTGACTGTCCTTCTCCAGATCCGGTTCTCATCTCCAACATCACCAGTACTGGGGGGCCGGCTGGGTGAGGAGATGGCTGTGAGGGTCCAGTTCTCTGGAGAAGAGAGCGCTGTGACCTGGGAGGGGGATGGGGAGCCTCTCCCTGAAAGATACTGGTTGATAGATGACAATCAGGGATGTAGATAAGGGGGGGTTGGGGGTTGAAACCCCCCCAGAGCATCAGTGCAGAAGTAGTAATGTTATGTGTGCATCAACTACATCGCCACACTGACTCACACACGCTGTTGTTGTGTGCTGCCTGAGGCTGCTGTTACACCGTCTGACCACCGGGGTGCACCGGCCCGGGCTGTTGGGCTCGGTTTGGGCTGAGGGACGCTCTGTCAGCAGGGAGGGGCGGGGCCGGGAGCTCCATTGACGCTCTGACCCTGCCCCGCCCCACCCCATGTAGCCTGTGTGTGCTCGGAGCAGAGAGGGAGTGCTGAGTGCCCCCCCCTGTACATCTGAGAGCTCCGCCCCCTACCATGGAAAGCCCCCTCCACTACCATGAAAGCCCCACCCCAAGACCTCTGAGAGTGGGAGGTGAGCCCGCTGACCAAGTAGGTCTTTCTGCCAATACACACTAGAGCACTGAAAATGTCTATCTCAAAGAACTGAGAAAAATATATAGTGACTTCTCAATCTCCACCTGGAGTTGAAACGTGTAGTTACATGAACAGTTGAATACACTTATGGATACTTCAGAGAAAATTCACAAAGATGCAGTTGGGTAATCTTGCCAAATGTGATGGACGCATATACCGCACGGCAGTGCATCAAACAGGCTCATAATGCTAGGTTCCTGATGGTGTGAGGATGCCAAGTTGAGTTGTATCCATGAGTCTACGATTTCAGGCCACTCGTTAGCTGGTTTGCGACTCCAGAACACTCGACAACCGGACCAATCTAAAAGGTGATGATAATTGGATAATCAACAGTGCCCAGATATAAAACGGGGAGAAAAAAGGAGCTCCATATGGCGCAGGTCAACCAAAAAATGGTTTATTGTAATAAAAGGTATCTTACAACGAAATGTAGGATAAAATAGTAAAAAGTGATCACAAATGGATAAAAAGCAATGTGGAAGGCAAGGAGGTGCTGGTCCGACGCGTTTCGCCTAAAGTCTTCTACTGGAGCAGACAAGTCGCAGCTGAAATCCCCAAAAGTAGTGCAGGAACAAATCAGTGCGGCATTTGAACATGGCCATTGCCAGCAATAGTGTGTGACTTGTCATGCGATTTGACAGGTCAAATCGCACAAGTTGCTCCAATGTGAATGGGGCTTAGGCCATTCTTATACCCAATCTGGTCATGCCTACTACTCTCTGTGGCATGCTCAACAGAATCTGTTTTTCAACTGTATCCCAGGAGGGCTGTCACACCTGTAATCTCTAGCAACCAATCAGTGAGTGGTAATAAGCAGTAATCTATCACTACCAATCAGTGAGCAGTAATGTGCAGTAACCTATAGCAGCCAATCGGTGAGCAGTAATGATGTTCAGTAACCTCTAGCAACTAATCAGTGAGCCGTAATGTGTGCTGTAACCTCTGGCAAACAGTTAGTGAGCAGTAATGATACACTGTAACCTCTGGCAACCAATCACATTCGCTGCCTGATCTTCCACAGTAAACTGATTTTGAAAATGTTTGCTCAGGGTCCATTTATTTTTAAAGAGGGTCCTGGCTCTCGCTGCTCCACCTTCGCACCTCGGTGCCTCCAGGCTCCTTTATATGAGATCATGTCTTCTTGACTTGTCCAGCCTCAGCCACCAGGACAGGAGGCAGCACTGAGCAGAGTGGGAGGGACTGGCAACTACCCGCCCACCGGTCCACTCCATTTCCATTGGCTCCACCTCCTTGCAGTGCCACTTTCCACCTTTTGAGTGCCGCTTAGGTGAGGAGCTGGACCCTCAAGGGTGCTGTTAGCCACCAGCCTGCCACATGGACGTAGATGTGGATGATGTTCTGAAGTGCTGCTGCTGTCCGTTGCCCCAGTCCACCCCGGGTCACTAGGTGTGTCCCTCTTTCCCTTGTGTCCTCCTCAGTCAGGCTAGCTTAGAACTGCAGAATTTCTTCCAGTCATTCTACTGGTATCTGAGATTGTGGCCACTGCTGGCAAAGTTGGTGATTGAGGGGCTGGACTGAGTCTTCCATAACTGCTGTTGTGTTGGCCTGTTAGGCACATGTAGTGATTTGAGATTGTGGGCAGAATATTGCTGTGATTCTGCCCGCCACCGCACCCCGATTCCAAATCACACTGCAATGCTGGCAAAATGCAGCCCATTGTTTTTAATGCCACCACAATGTGATGTCTTTTTGCTGTGATTGTTGAGTGATTTATTGCACAACAAGCATCCAAAACCACACCACATTTTGGTACCACTAAAAATGAATAGAACACAAACACATGTGCTGCATTTTGCCAGCATTGCAGTGTGATTTGGAATTGCAAACAAAATCACAGTGATTCTGCCCACGATCCCAAATCATGTGAACAGTCAGGGTATAACAGGCTGACACAACAGCAATTATGGAAGACTCGGCCTCAGCATATTTTATAGGTACAAGGAAGCCCAGATTTTGTTTAACCGTGTCCCTTAAGACCCTCCTACTATCATGTTTGGCCACACATTTTTTGCTGCAGCCCGCTGCCAACACTGCTTCCCTGTCATGTCCCTCATTCTCTAGGTACGTTCTGTATGTATGGACTCTGCACAGTACCACTTCTGTCTACTATCCTGGGTTAACAAAAATCAGTGAGTGTGCTTCCTTCCACAGGATGGCGCCCTTTGCACCTGCCCAGTAAGATTGGCTATTACAGTGCACCACCCTGTGATAGGCAGTCCAATGGCAGAGAGCACTGACAGCTGTCTTCTGGGAGGGGGCAGTCCGCTGTCAGAACACAATAGTACAGCGAGGAGATTGCTGTACTAACATGGACTGTGTTAGTACATTGATATGTCAGGTTTTTTTTATTTTTTGTTCAGCCAGTACCAGGTTTTAGACTGGACAATAACCAACCTCACTAAGAAATGTTCATCAAAACTGGAAGAAGGCAAAACTGAAATCAGGTTCAATTTTCAAGAGGATCTGAGAGAGCCCTGTTTTTTTTCCCCTCTCTCCCCTGACATCGCCCCCAGCCCCCGGTGTTAGGCGTGTCTTACAGCTGTGGAGCCCCAAGCGTCCCGGACAGAATACTGGATGCTGCAGTGCTCAGTCCTCCTCCTCATTGTGTTACAGACATCAGGTACATTAAGTACTAGTATTTCCCTATGGTTGAATTTATTTTGTGCATGTGCATTCCAGTGGCAGCTGGTGCTCAATATTTTTGGGGGGAGGCAAACAAACCCTCCCCCACACTCGCACCACAGCCACCCACCGCTGAAACCCACCCCACTTACTCAGACCTCTGCTACCACATGCAGGCTAAGACTCCCGGCCAATTGAGTCTCAGAACCTGCCTCCTAATTGGCCAGGAGGTGAATCAGGAAGACAATAGCAAATATTAATTTGCTATTGTCACACAACTGGGTGGGCTTAGGGCGTAGTGCTCTGGGCCCCGGGCCCACCCTTTTTTGAAGCCAATTAGAGCCTTAGGCTCTAATCATGTACTTCCAAAAAAAAACCCCATTGAAATCCATATCTGGTGCCCTTCATGGAGATTAGGGGCCTGGTGCATGGATTAGGGGGGCAGCGCCCCTTATGGATGGGCCGCCACTGGTGCATCCACTGCATTGTGCATGGATTTGTACATATCAAGTAGGAGAAGCTCATTTTAGATTCATCTTGAGGCTTCATTTCTTAAAATTTTTACTCCAGATCCTTCAGGTCATTTGTATTCCTTTTGTAGTCTAAATCATGTTATTTTTTTATATGCGACTTTAGTGCCTTTTAGATATAAAGAGCATTTGTTTAACCACTTCCTGCCCGGCCTATAGCAGATTGATGGCCGGGAAGTGGTTCTGTTATACTGACTGGGTGTCATATGACGTCCAGCAGGATAACATGTCGGGGTGCGCAGCTCGGCGATCGCAAGTGTGGCATGTCATTTTGACATGCCGCATCTCCGATCATGGTAAGAAGCTGAGGCTTCTTACCACGTGATCAGCTCTGACCAATCATAGCTGATCATCGCGTGAACCAGGAAGTGCCAGTAAACGGCAATCCTCGGTTTGCGCTGACAGGGAGAGTCGATCAGCGGCTCTCCCTGTCAGAGGGGGTCTGCGCTGATAATCAGCACATTGATTATCAGCACAGCCCCCATCAGATGTGCCCATCACCTGCCTATCAGTGCCCAACAGCTGCCAGTCAGTGCCCCCTCAGAAAAATCATTGTGCCCAGCAGTAACACCTGTCAGTACCTCATCATTAGTGATGCCCAACAGTGCTATTGGTGCCCATCAGTGCTGCATATCAGTGCCGCCTATCATTGCCCATCAATGCTACATATCAGTGCCTGTTCATCAATGCCTATCAGTGCCAACTCATCAGTGCCCATCAAATGAAGAAGAAAACAAAATTTTATGACAGAAACTAAGAAAAAGTTTTTGTTTTTTTTGTTTTTTTTAATTTCCGTCATTTTTAGTTTGTTTAGCAAAAAAATAAAAACCCCAGTGGTAATCAAATACCACCAAAAGAAAGCTCTATTTGTGGGAAGAAAATGATAAAAATTTAGTTTGTGTACAGTGTAGTATGACCGCGCAATTGTCATTCAAAGTGCGTCAGCGCTGAAAGATGAAAATTGTCCTGGGCAGGAAGGGGGGAAAGTGCCCGGTATTGAAGGGGTTAATGTATGTTAGGCTAACATTGAAAGAACAATTACACTCTTTGAATCTAAGTGGCTGCCTGCAATGATAGGCTAACATACATTAAACAAATGCTTTTTCTATCTAAGGCACTAAAGTTGCCTATAAACCCAACTCTGCTCTCGAGCATGGCCACCCACCGACTGCATTGTAAGCTATATAAGTAAGGGGCAGGGCCACCTGGTGACACTGCCCCCTTGTGATGTCACCGACTGGTGCATGCTGGGGGGTGTCCCTGAATGGCAGATTGGAAATGTGGTCACCCCTAGTATTGCTGGCAGATCACTTAACTAATCATTGTAGGTACAAGAGCTAGCACTCTATTCCATGTATCTGGGCTCTGTGCTGGTGAGCTATGACTGATGGTGACCTTCTTTCTCCTGATCATTCCAGATCCGGTTCTCATCTCTAACATCACCAGTAACTGTAGCCGGCTGGGTGAGGAGATGGCGGTGAGCGTCCAGTTCTCTGGAGAAGAGAGCGCTGTGACCTGGGAGGTGGATGGGGAGCCTCTCCCTGAAAGATACCGGCTGATAGATGACAATAGGACGCTGATTATCCCCAGTGTGCAGAGAGACGACGCCGAGAGGAGATTCCGGGTCAGGATCACAAACCCGGTCAGTGAGGAGATCCGGGAATACCGGCTGACCAATAATACGATGTTCATCAGAATGCTGGAAACAGAAGGTATTGGTGACTATGGGGGGTCATGTTATATTCCATGTATGGGGGTGTTATAGATTGGGGTCCTGTCTCCTCTTCTCTGGGGGTCATAGTGGGAGTGTGACACAGAATAGTAACATTGTGTCATGTTGTCTCTTCTCTGCTCTCCTGATGGAGGATTATACAGGTGAGATGTCACATGACCACCGACCATACAAACTGATACATTGTATATTTATCGTTTTTTTAAGGCTAATATATTTTACATTGTATTTTCTGTCTCAGATTCTGAATCACCTAGAAAGTGGGATCTTCTTGTTGGTCTTAGTGCTGGTGGTGTCGTTGTTGTCATAGCATTATTGGTGGCTTTCATCATATATCCGGTGAGTGACATTCCCTCTCCCTATGTTATACTATTATACTCATATTAAAGCAGAAGTAAAACACTGCATTAAAAAAAACACCTGGCTGTAAGGCAATTGCATAATGTGCTAGTATGCATTGCATACTAGCACATTATGAAATACTTAACTTAGAATGACGCCCTCCAGTGGTGCGCTGTCACTGGTGCACTCTTTTCTCCATGTTCGCGGTCTCTGGCTGTATGAGTGGCCAGATCCATGATGATGTCACTCTCGGCTCTGACACAAAGTTCTGAAGGTCAGGCGCGGTATGCCGGACCTTCAGAGCACATGTGCCGTTTACTTCACCGGCTGCATCCAGTGTGAATATCTTATAAAGTGCATGTTTAGGAGATATTCATTTTACCTACAGTACAGGTTCAGTGCATTCAGGAAAGTAATCACAGCGCTTCACTATTTCTACATTTTGTTATATTACAGCCTTACTCCAAAATAGATTAAGTTCATTATTTTCCTCAAAATTCTTCAAACAATCCCCCATAATGGCAACGTGACAGAAGTTTGTTTGAAATCTTTGCAAATTTATAAAAAAAAAACAAATAAAACTACATTTACATAGCTATTCACAGCCTTTGCCATGACTCTCAGAATTGAGCTCAGGTGGATCCTGTTTCCACTGATCATCCTTGAGATGTTCTACAACTTGATTGGAGTCCACCTGTGGTAAATTCAGTTGATTGGACATGATTTGGAAAGGCACACACCTGTCTATATAAGGTCAGAGCACAAACCAAGCCATAAAGTCCAAGGAATTGTCTGTAGACCTCAGAGACAGGATTGTATGGAGGCACAGATCTGGGGAAGGGTACAGAAAAATGTCTTCAGCATTGAAGGTCCCAATGAGCACAGTGGCCTCCATCATCCGTAAATGGAATAAGTTTGAAACCACCAGGACTCTTCCTAGAGCGGACCACCCAGCCAAACTGAGGGATCGGGGGAGAAGGGAAGTCAGGGAGATAACCAAGAACCCGATGGTCACTCTGACAGAGTTCCAGCATTTCTCTGTGGAGAGGGGAGAACCATCCAGAAGAACAACCATGTCTGCAGCACTCCACCAATCAGGCCTCTATGGTAGAGTGATCAGACAGAAGCCACTCCTCAGTAAAAGGCACATGACAGCCCACCTGGAGTTTGCCAAAAGGCACCTGAAGGACTCTCAGACCATGAGAAACAAAATTCTCTGCTCTGATGAAACAAAGATTGACTAGTCAGGATTGAGAGAAAGATTAATTCAGAAATGTACAGAGACATCCTTGATGAAAACCTGCTCCAAAGCACTCTGGACCTCAGACTAGAATGAAGGTTCATCTTCCAACAGGACAACAACCCTAAGCACACAGCCAAGATAACAAAGGAGAGCTACAGGATAACTCTGTGAATGTCCTTGAGTGGTCCAGCCAGAGCCCAGACTTGAACCCGATTGAACATCTCTGGAGAGATCTGAAAATGGCTGTGCACCGACGCTCCCCATCCAACCTGATGGAGCTTGAGAGGTCCTGCAAAGAAGAATGGGAGAAACTGCCCAAAAATAGGTGTTCCAAGCTTGTAGCATCATACTCAAAAAGACTTGAGGCTGTAATTGGTGCCAAAGGTGTTCACCAAAGTATTGAGTAAAGGCTGTGATACTTATGTACATGGGATTTTTTCCTTTTTTATTTTTAACACATTTACAAAGATTTCAAATAAACTTCTTTCATGTTGGGGTATTGTTTGTAGAATTCTGAGGAAAATAATGAATTTAATCTATTTTGGAATAAGGTTGTAACATAACAAAATGTGGAAAAAGTGAAGTGCTGTGAATACTTTCCGGATGCACTGTAAGCCTTATTATAGGCTTACTTGTAGGGAAAATCACAAAGCGGACTGCAGAAACAGATATCGCCACCTGCTGGCTGTGAGCTGACATTGAATGTACTAAGAGGTCTGTTTAATCCCATTGGTGCCAGAGCTGTTTTTTGTATTCTTTTTTCACACATTAAAAAAAAATAATTCTAGTCTTGAAAATTACTTAACTACTTCCCGCCCGGCCTATAGCAGAATGATGGCCGGGCGGTGGTACAGTTATCCTGACTGGGCATCATATGTCATCCAGCAGGATAACAGCTGCCGCGCTCCCATCGGTGGTGCGGTGTGTCAGTCTGACACACCGCTACACCAATCTCGGTAAAGAGTCTCCGGTGGAGGCTCTTTACCACGTGATCAGCCATGTCCAATCACGGCTGATCACGATGTAAACAGGAAGAGCCATTGATTGGCTTTTCCTCACTCGCCTCTGACAGATGCGAGTAGAGGAGAGCCGATCGGCTGCTCTCCTGACCGGGGGTGTTTGCGCTGATTGTTTATCAGTGCAGCCCCCCCTTGGATGCCCACACTGGACCACCAGGGAAGCCACCAGGACCACCAGAGAAGCCCCCAACATGTGGATGGCCAGGTAGGCACCCCATGGCCATCCACATATACAAAAATATGCCAATCAGTGCCCACATATGGGCACTTTTGGGCACTGACTGGCAACATTATGCAGAAGATCAGACAAGTGATGCCCAGCAATGCCACCCATTAGTGTCCATCAGTGCCCATCCATGCCCATCAGTGCCCACATATAGGCACTTTTGGGCACTGACTGGCAACATTATGCAGAAGATCAGACAAGTGATGCCCAGCAATGCCACCCATTAGTGTCCATCAGTGCCCATCCATGCCCATCAGTGCCCACCTATCAGTGCCCATCCGTGCCACCTATCAGTGACCATCAGTGCCACCTATGAGTGCCCATCAGTGCCGCCTATGAGTGCCCATCAGTGCCTATTAGTGCCACCTCATTGATGCCACCTCATCGGTGCCCAATGGTGCCGCCTTATCAGTGCCCATCATTGAAGGAGAAAACTTACTTATTTACAATTCTTTTTTTTTAACAGAAACAAAGAAAAACTTTTTATTTTTTTCAAAATTTTCAGTCTTTTTTATTTGTTGCACAAAAAATAAAAATCCCAGAGGTGATCAAATGCCACCAAAAGAAACCTCTATTTGTGGGAACAAAATGATAAAAAATTTGTTTGGGTACAGTGTAGCATGACCGCGCAATTGTCATTTAAATTGCAACAGCGCTGAAAGCTGAAAATTGGCTTGGGCAGGATGGTTAACCACTTCAGCCCCGGAGAATTTGGCTGCTCAATGACCGGAGCACTTTTTACTGCACTGCTTTAACTGGTAATTGCGCGGTCATGCAATGTTGTACCCAAACTAAACTTGTGTCCTTTTTTCCCACAAATAGAGCTTTCATTTCATGGTATTTGATTGCCTCTGCGGTTTTTATTTATTTTTTTGCGATTATAAATGGGAAAAGACCTAAAATTTAGAAAAAAATATTTTCTACTTTTTTATTATTTTTTTTTATAAACTCAATTTTAGTTATACATTTAGGCCAAAATGTATTCAACCACATGTCTTTAAGCGTATAAGCGTATATTTATTGGTTTGCACAAAAGTTATTGCGTCTACAAACTAGGGTACATTTTCTGGAATTTACACAGCTTTTAGTTTAACTACCTATCTCATTTCTTGAGGTGCTAAAATGGCAGGGCAGTACACCCCCCCCCCAAATTACCCCATTTTGGAAGGTAGACACCCCAAGGAAATTGCTGAGAGGCATGTTGAGCCCATTGAATATTGTATTTTCTTGTCACAAGTGATTTAAAAAATGACAAATGAAAAAAAATTACACAAAGTTGTCACTAAATTATATATTGCTCACACAGGCCATGGGCATATGTGGAATTAAACCCCAAAATACATTCTGTTGCTTCTCCTGAGTACGGGGATACCACATGTGTGGGACTTTTTGGCAGTCTAACCGCATGCGGGACCCCGAAAACCAATCACCGCCTTCAGGCTTTCTAAGGGCGTAAATTTTGATTTCACTCCTCACTGCCTATCACAGTTTCGGAGGCCATGAAATGCCCAGATGGCACAAAAAACTCCCCAAATGACCCCATTTTAGAAAGTAGATACCCCAAGCTATTTGCTGAGAGGTATGATGAGTATTTTGCAGATCTCGCTTTTTGTTACAAAGTTTTGAAAATTGAAAAAAGAAAAAAAAATATTTCTTTTCTTTCTTCATTTTCAAACATAAATGAGATCTGCAAAATACTCACCATGCCTCTTAGCAAATATCTTGGGGTGTCTACTTTCCAAAATGAGGTAATTTGAGGAGATTTTGTGCTATCTGGTCATTTCAGGGCCTCCGTAACTGTGATCGGTAGTGAGGAGTAAAATCACAATTTTATGCTTTTAGAAAGCCTGAAGGTGGTGCTTGGTTTTTGGGTTCCTGTACGCAGCTAGACTCCCAAAAAGTCCCACACATGTGGTATCCCTGTAGTCGGGAGAAGCAACTGAATGTATTTTGGGGTGTAATTCCACATATAACCATGCCATGTTTGAACAATATATCATTTAGTGACAACTTTGTGCAAAAAAAAAGCATAATTTTCCTGAAACCTGTGGCAAAATATAAAATATTCCGTGGACTCAACATGCCTATTAGCAAATAGCTTGGGGTATCTACTTTCCAAAATATGTTCATTTGGGGGTGTTTTGAACTGTCCTGACATTTTATGCACAACATTTAGAAGCTTATGTCACACATCACCCACTCTTCTAACCACTTGAAGACAAAGCCCTTTCTGACACTTTTTGTTTACATGAAAAAATATTATTTTTTTGCAAGAAAATTACTTTGAACCCCCAAACTATATATATATATATATATATATATATATATATATATATATATATATATATATATATATATATATATATATATATATATATATATATAATGTGTGTGTATACATTTTTTTTAAAGCAAAGGCCCTACAGATTAAAATGGTGGGTGTTGCATTTTTTTTTTCCCCACACAGTATTTGCGCCGCAATTTTTCAAACGCAATTTTTTTGGAAAAAAACACACTTTTAATGCACAAAAACACACTATATTGCCCAAATGCTTGCCAAAATAAAAAAGATGATCTTATGCTGAGTACATGGATACCAAACACGACATGCTTTAAAATTGCACACAAACGTGTAGCGGCGACAAACTACATACATTTTTAAAAGCCTTTACAGGTTACCACTTTAGATTTACAGAGGAGGTCTACTGCTAAAATGACTGCCCTCGATCTGACCTTTGTGGTGATACCTCACATGCATGGTGCAATTGCTGTTTACATATGACACCAGACTGACGCTTGCATTTGCCTTTGCGCATGAGCATGGGGGGACAGGGGTGTTTTTTTTTTTTAATTATTTATTTTGCATTTTTATTATATTTTTATATAAACTGTATTAATTTGCAGAAACCAGAAAAATATAAAGTGACCATGTGTTTGACCAGTATACTTAGTGATATCAAATAAGCAAATTATATGTATCACACAAGATAATCAATTGTATATCACAAATAGCCACCCTGGATTAAAAAAAGTGGAAATTATATTATAAAGTCCATCCATAGAAAAGACACCGTGAATGATGTGCAGATTTCTTAAATGTCCACCAAATCAAACGTGCCAGTGATTCCTCTCCCTTCAGATTCAACACTCACCGAATATGTCACACACGTGTTTTGGCACATAAGCGTGATAAACCTTACATTCAGGTTTAAACGAAAAGGCTCTCACCACCACTCACTAATCCTCGCTTGCTCGGGCTTGGATCCCCTGCTCACAACCTCAAACTCGATCCAGCACGTCCTCTGTTGTGAGCAGGGGATCCAAGCCCGAGCAAGCGAGGATTAGTGAGTGGTGGTGAGAGCCTTTTCATTTAAACCTGAATGTAAGGTTTATCACGCTTATGTGCCAAAACACGTGTGTGACATATTCGGTGAGTGTTGAATCTGAAGGGAGAGGAATCACTGGCACGTTTGATTTGGTGGACATTTAAGAAATCTGCACATCATTCACGGTGTCTTTTCTATGGATGGACTTTATAATATAATTTCTACTTTTTTTGATCCAGGGTGGCTATTTGTGATATACAATTGATTATCTTGTGTGATACATATAATTTGCTTATTTGATATCACTAAGTATACTGGTCAAACACATGGTCACTTTACCACGTTATATTATTAACACTAGCGCCGCTTATATTAATTTTCTGTTTTTTGCAAATTAATAGTTTTTAAAATTATTTACATATTTAAAGTGGCAGCTTTGGAAGTTTCACATACTTTTACACATTTTTTATATATTGTTTCATACACGGTGTTTGGGACACACACTTTCCTAAAGCGCAGTGGTGGGAACTCAAGGTGGGCGCGTTTAAATATTTGGGTACCATTGTTTACATTATTATATTTTTAAACTGTTCCTTTTAATTTTTTTTTTTAAATCATTTTTTTGTTATCCCAGGGAATGTAAGTATCCCCTATGATAGCAATAGGTAGTGACAGGTACAATTTAAAAAAAAAAAAATTGGGGTCTATTAAACCCTAGATCTCTCGTCTGCCTTCAAAGCATCTGACTGCACCAAGATCGGTGTGATAAAATGCTTTGCCAATTTCCCAATGGCGCTGTTTATATCCGGCGAAACCTAAGTCATGAAATGCTCGTAGCTTCCAGTTTCTTAGGCCATAGAGATGATTGGAGCCATTCTGGTCGCTGATCAGCTCTATGGTCAGCTGGCGGAACCACCGGCTGCATTCTCAGGTTCCCTGTTGGGACAGGAGAGCCCAAGAAAACCAAGGAAGACGGTGGGAGGGGGGGATGTTCCCTCCCACTGCTTATAAAAGTAGTCTAGAGGCTAATTAGCTGCTAGGATTGTTTGTTTTTACATGAAAGCTGACCGCTGGCTGAAAAGAATGATACCAAGATGATACCTAAACCCGCAGGCATCATTCTGGTATAACCACTCAAATTCCAACAACATACCAGTACGTTGCTGGTCCTGGTTGGACTTACATTGTAATGTTCTTATTTTTCATGCAGCCTGTGGGCTGAATGAAAAAAAGAGATTGATCGGTGGGTATGCCCACCATTAGAATACAGTCCTTCATCCACCCACTTCTAATGATGGCCATACATGCACCTTTTTTTTTAACTCTGTTGGTGAAATCGCCTCCTACAGCACTGGAGTCGCTGATTTACGTATCATGGGAGCAAACACTGTTGCTGTCAAGATAAATAAATCAGTTCTGCAGCTGAATGGCGTACCTGCTAAGCAAATGATGGTTAACAATAAAACAAAGTAACATTACAGTATAACAGTAAGATTTGCCATACCTGCAAAGCAAATACAACAAAACATAGTAAAAAATAAAACATTTTTTAACGCAATCTGTGCCTTAAAAATAAATGCTGAAGCATGGGGGCATCCATCCCTAATGTTAGGAGCAAATCGCTTTGGCATATATGCTCTTTTTTTAACTGTGGTGGTGAAATCACCTCCGACAGTGCTGGAGTCATTGCTTTACATATCGTGGGAGCAAACGTTGTTGCTGTCAAGATAAATAAACCTGTGCTGCAGCTGAATGGCGTACCTGAAAACAAAAAAAGGTTAACAATAAAACACAGTAAACAGTAAAGTATAAAAGAACTACATACCTGAAAAGCAAACATGATAAAAGATAGTAACAATAAAACATTGCATTGTAGAATACAGTAAAAAAGAGCAGAACAATAGAAAGAGAATAGAAAGAGAGAGAACATTAAAATGACAACTATGTTTGTTTTTTTATTATATATATATATATATATATATATATATATATATATTTATGGGTGGAGCCCTATGTCTGATATGGACATAGATAACATTTGTAGTTAACATAAAACTTACCATCGGAAATAGACCTGGAAGTGTGGACTTACCATATGAAATGGACCTGAAAGTGTGCCTTGGTCTGCTGGTCGGTATGCCAGAATAAGGGGGCATACCCTAGTTTAAGAAATGATTATTCTGTAGAGAGAAATGAATGAAATGAATGAATGAAATGAATGCCTTGAAATGGGGATGGGAGGGTGGGTATCGCGCACAGGAAACCGACAAGCACCACAGGTGAGCGGGCTGCTTAAATACCCCCCCGGGCTCCTCCCATAAATTCAGGCCACCATACTGTCCTTCCTACTTATGGGTGGAGCCCTATGTCCGATATGGACATAGATAACATTTGTAGTTAACATAAAACTTACCATCGGAAATAGACCTGGAAGTGTGGACTTACCATATGAAATGGACCTGAAAGTGTGCCTTGGTCTGCTGGTCGGTATGCCAGAATAAGGGGGCAAAAACATTCAGGTAGGGGTGTGGTTTTATTAGTTTTGGCTTTATTTATTTGAGCAAGTTTGGTGAATGCTTGTGCCGTTTCCACCTAAGAAGTGGGGACGTACCGGGCGAGGTAGGCAGAGTTTCACCTGCTAAGTCTCTTGATGACGTGGTCTGGGACCCATGCCGACATGCTGCCAAGGCTGCCCCAATACTAAAGAGTGACTGGAGTGCTGACTGGGGTCGAGGTGTAGGCAGTGTAGAAGAACCCCAAGTGTTTGATGAACTGGCAGGCACTCGAGGGTTGCCCGAAAAGGTAATAGGGGACTAGAGTTTGAGTGTTCTGGTAAGAGTGACAGTAGGTGGTAGAGTATGGTTACTGGCCACCGGACGTTGTTTTCTTTATGGAGATGGATGTCTATCCTGGAGCTTGATTGCTGGGTTTTGGACACTGCAGGGTGGAGGATGAAATGGTGTTGGCAGCGAGCCAACTACACAGAACTTGGCCTGCGGGATTGCTGCGGGTGAACTCGCTGGGCCGCCAGAACCCGTGATAGGCCAAGTAAATGGCTGCTTGTATGACCAAACTGGGGAGAAGGCCCAATAGCGTACTGGTTAATATAGTAGACATGTCCCAGAAGATGGCAGCCTGGAACGAACATGCAGTGGACATTAAACTGGTGTTGCCAAGATAATTACACCAGCGTGCGCAGGAAGGACATCACAGAGCGATGAGGACCTGGCTTCATTAAGAGGCCCGCCTCAGACCGGATGTCGGTGGCAAAGCCACGGCCTGTCCTGTCCAGATAAAACCCTGGAGTTAAGCGGTTGCCATGACCGGGTGTAACTTGAAGAGGGAGGAAGTCCGGGTAAACCCGGGATTTTAGGAGTGTCTCTGGGGGCCATGTACTTGTAAACCGATGATGGCCAAAAATTGCCGCGATGCCTGTGGTGGCTGTGGCATCTGTCGCTACCTGGGGTGACAAGGGCGACATAGGTGATAAGACTCTAGAGTTAAGGTATAATCATTGATACACCGATCCACGTAGTATGGACCTTCCGACATTGATAGGTCCACATTTTTTAGGAAAGACTGCAGCTACTTGTTAGTACACACCCGTGTATGGGTGAAGTCTTGGGGAACTAACCTGATACGGGTCAGTTTGTCGAGGGGGAGGCTGGCCTGCGTGGTATTCGTTAATTCGGAGGAGGTTATTGTAGACCTCGGTTCCGGATTATTGAGTTTTTTTTTTTTTTTTTTGAGACTACAAGCTGAAGGACATAATGGTATTACCAGCGAGTCAAGTTGTGTCTATGTAGTACCTGGCTGCCTGTGCTAGTAAAGTGAATTTGTTAGGCCGTAGAAAACCACAGAGGGCCAGGTAGATGGTTGCTTGTATGACTAGACTGGGGAATGTCTGAGGTTTTGACATGTCTCTGAAGATGGCAGTTGTGATGGGCAAGCGTTTGCCATTTAGCTATGGGCTGATGCTTCTGGACGCCACGTAGAAAGGATCCTACTGTATGAGCCGTAAACACGGATGACTCTCTGGGGTCCTGTGAGGGAAAGAAATGCTGGATGTTGGCTAGGTATAGCCTGATGATGTTATGAGGAGCCAGCTGTGTGTGGCAATACGATACCTGGTGCGGGGTGGAACCTGAACTCAACTGACCTAAGCGAGAAATGACACAGAAATTGATGAGTGGCTCGTATGAAATGCCACTGGAGACAAGTGGCTGATTAAGTGCCACTGAAGAATGATGTGTGACTGATTGTGTGCCACTGGAAATGTGTACTGACTGCAAGAAGTCATGCTAAGATGTGAGCCCTGCAATGATTGCAAGAGTTGTGCTTAAATACGTGTTTGCAACAATTGCCAGGGAGTTTGTGTCAATGGTGATGTGTTTGCCGTGACTGCGGGAAGTCCGTATTACTGCATGTGCTTGCACGGGCTGCAAGGAGTTATACTTGGATGTGTGTTTGCAACGATTATAAAGTTGTGTTTGGCTGCATGCTTGCCATGATTGCAAGAAATTATGCTTGGGTGTGTCCCTGCAACATTTTGCAAGAAGTTGTGACTGGATGCGTGCTTGCAATGATTGCAAGAAGTTATGCTTGCAAGAAGTCATGATGGGATGTGTGCTTGCAACAACAGCAAGAAGTTATGTTTCGATGTGTGCTTGCAATGAAATGCAAGAAGTTGTGCTTGGATGCGTATTTGCGACGATTGCAAAAAGTTATCCTTGGATGTGCTGTAACTATGAGGGGGTATAGTAGCGAGGCGAAGATTTCAACGAATGAATCGGGACCATGACTGAGCTTCGAAGGAAGACGGGGTGTGGCCCCCCCCTTTTTTTTTTTTTGACTGACCTAGAGGAAATGACAGATGAGAACCGGTGGAGGGTTTGACTACCTGGTTTGAAAGGTAAATTGTAACATGTTTAAGCGACAGGTGCATGGCATTAAATAAATGAGTGAACTGTTTGTGCCATGACAGAGGCACGAATCGGTGTGCCATGACTGCGCCAATGAGGCCGCGCCAACTGGGGCTTGCCAGGATGAATCGATGTCTGACGGATGCCCTGAACTTGAATCGGGGCGTGGCATGCGACAACGAAATAAATGAAATGTTTGCCTTGAAGTGAAATGAATGAAAAAACGTTTCGCCATGACAGAGGCATGAATCGGTCGTGCCGCAGCTGCAACTGACAGCGACCCGGACTCTGGAGCATGTACTGAAATGAGGCAAAAGAAACGCTGGTGCATGCCGGAGTACATTGGTGTATCACGGATGCGACTGGATTTGAATTGGAGTGTGGTATGTAACCGTGAAATATTTGCCCTGGCAAAGGCACGAATTGGTTATGCCGCAACTGATAGCTAACCAAGTTCTGATGCAGGTGTTGGCTGAGGCCCAAACGTTCTATTTATACTACTTTATTTATATATGTATATATATATATATACATATATATATACATATACATATATACATATATGTTGTTTTTTTTTTTTTTTTTTTTTTTTTCAACGAATGAATCGGGACCATGACTGAGCTTCGAAGGAAGACGGGGTGTGGCCCCCCTTTTTTTTTGCGACTGGATTCGAACCGGAGCACGGTAAGTGCAGGTGTAACATTTGTTGCCATGACAGAGGCGCGAATCGATCATGTCGCTATAGCGACTGACTGCGAATCAGACTCTGGAGCCTGTACTGAAATGTGGCCAATACCTGGGGCATGCCGAGACAAATCGTTGCATCAGGGATGCGACTGGATTCGAATCGGAGCATGATTCGTGACAGTTGAAATGATTCCCATGACAGAGGCACGAATCGGTGAGCCGCAAACTGCGACTGACAATGAACCGGACTCTGGAGCATGTCCAGAAATGAGGCCGGGTCCTGTGGCATGCCGTAACGAATCGGTGCATCAAAGATGCGACTGGATTCGAACCGGAGCGCGGTAAGTGCAGGTGTAACATTTTGTTGCCATGACAGAGGTGCAAATCGATCATGCCGCTATATCGACTGACTGCGAATCGGACTCTGGAGCCTGTACTGAAATGTGGCCAATACCTGGGGCACGCCGAGACGAATCGGTGCATTTCCATGCGACTGAATTCGTAATGGAGCGTGATACATGGCATGATAACCATGACAGAGGTACGAATCAGTGAGTCGAAAGCGACTGATAATGACGTGACTCTGGAGCATGTACTGAAATGAGGCCGTAACTACTGGGGCACACCGGAGCGAATCGGTGCATCTTTAGGTGCGACTGGATTCGAATCGGAGCGCGGTATGTGACTGAAATGAGAAATGATTCGAAATGGTTTGAAATGTTAGAAATGTATTTAGAAACGTTCAGAAATAAGAAATGATTGGTATCGAACTGACGTGATTTGATAAGATTTGCGAATCGCTATGGCTGTCTACTGACACATGTTTAACAACTTGGACATGCCTGAAATGAAGCGACGCCTGCGTCGCGGTGGTTTCTCAGATAACGCGAAATGGTAACATAACGATAGTACGAGTGATATACATTGCGGTACGTTCGTGAAATTTGCGAGTGATTCATAAGTTTGATATCACGGTTTAGTGACATGATATCTATAATGCGTAAAAACAAAAGTCCGACGGGACCCTACCTGCGACAGCCAAGCCAGATGCGTGGTACGAACGTACGAATCGGTAAACACGGGCTTCGAAACTCTCGAGCAGGGAAATTGTGAATGCGGGAACTTTGCACTTTAAGAACTTGCGGACGCTGGTATACGAATAGTTGGCCTAGTGACGCGCACAGGAAACCGACAAGCACCACAGGTGAGCGGGCTGCTTAAATACCCCCCGGGCTCCTCCCATAAATTCAGGCCACCATACTGGCCTTCCTACACATTTACAAAAAAAATATTTATTTTTTTTGTAACGGTTCGGGTCTCCCAAAATGTGATGGCATCTTTGGAGACCCTGTGAATGTGTGTCCTAGTCTGTGCAGTGCTGTACCCTATGCTAATATTCCACTAGTGTGTGGTAGCGTGCAAAACATTCACCAATGCAAAGACCAGGATGGTCAGGACAGGAGGGACAATAATAGCGGCGTCACACCTATATCCACGCTTTCTACAGACACAACATTTTCTTTGGGTGCTCATTGGGTAGGGGTACTCGGGAGGACATACAGAAAATGCCTCTCACGCAGCCGGCTTACTGTATTTGGATTGGGAAGTTGAGCCACAGCACCGTCTGGAAACAAAAAGGCTGTGATGATCTCTTCCTGGAATTAAAGGAAAGATCCAGTTCGTCCTGAAGCTTTCTATAGCACATAAGCGTTCAGCAGAGCCAAATGAAATAAGTATACAGACACTTTTTTTGTACCAGCGTCTGGCCTTATGGGCAACTAGGTAATGCGGCAACAACTGGTCATTGAGGTCCACCCCTCCCATATTAAGGTTATATACGTGGACACAGAGGGGTTCTCCACAACACCAGTCACCATAGGAATTTGGATCGTCGTTTCTGCGTGATCACACGGTGCCACATGCGCCAATTCCGTGATCAAACAAGTGACTAAAAAGTGGCACGCTCATGTAATAATTGTTCACAGACAAGTGGTACCTCTTTCCGAATAAGTAAGACACCAAGTCCCACACAATCTTACCAGTGCTCCCTATGTAGTCTGGGCAGTTCTCCGGGTCTACATGACTATCTCTTCCCTCATAAACCAGAAAACTATATGTATAGCCTGTGGCCCTCTCACAGAGCTTATACATCTTGACCCCGTATCTGGCACGCTTGCTGGGAATATACTATTTGAAAGATAAGCGGCCAGAAAACCTAATCAGGGACTCATCAATGCAGAAAACTTGATGGGGAGTAAACAAGGCTGCAAACTGGTTGAAGTGGTGTACGAGGGGCTGAATTTTGTAGAGCTGATTGTATTCAGGGTTGCCCCGAGGACCACAGAGTTCATTGTCATTGAAGTGCATGAACCGCAAGATCTGCTTGTATCGTGCCCTGGTCATGGAGGCAGAGAACACGGGCATATGATGAATTGGGTCAGTGGACCAATATGACCGCAACTCACTCTTTTTAGTTATGCCCATGAGGTGGGATAGGCCCAGAAAGGTCTTAAATTCGGAAACCGTAATAGGTTTCCAATCTCTGCCAAGGGTCAAATGGGGATTAGCAGCGATGAATTGACCAGCATACAAATTGCTTTCATCAACAATAGATCTTTAGAGACACCTGAATTCTGGGTTGGCCAGTGAATAGGGGAAGTATGGGCACTGCAGAAGTGGTGGGCTCCTAATTAGGATTGGCAAATGCAGCAGGAAGGGCACTATGGGTTTGATGGGCCTGTGTTTGTCTTCTTGGTCGCTGCGGGACTCTACTCATGCTAGCCACCTCACCAGCTTGAACTGCACTTATGGGACTTGCCACATCACCACGTGTTACTGCAGTGCTGGTTTGACTACGACCAGGATGTACTAGGTGCTTGCCAGTTCACCAGAAGGATGAGCGGCACTAGTAGTGGCTCTCTGCTCCATACGAGAGCCCTGCTGTTCTTGCACCTCAATGACAACAGAAGAATGGCGTCAGGTACGCCTGACCTTGGCAGGGACCACAACTCCATCATCACAGCTATCTGTCAGGGTGCCGCTGCTGTCTACAGGATTGTATTCTGAGCCTCAATCTGACAGATGAGTGACTTCCTCTTCACTATCTGTCATGCTCAGAAACGTGTAGGCCTCTTCACTAGTGTACCTTCGATTTGACATTTTGTTCTCTAAATTTACTGGTACACTAGTGAGACCCACAGGAAAAAGAGCTCCTGACTGTCGGCGACTGGTTCAAACGCTACCAAAAAAACTGTTAGTGTTCGCAGGGATCAGGCCTGACTCTGCGAATGCTGCAGTTATGTGTGTTGTGTTTTTGTGACAGTGATCGATTGATACTGCACTGATACTGGGCTGGGCGGAGGGGCTAAATGCAGATGCTAGCAGGTATCTGGGCTGATCCTGCTAACACTGCATTTTTGGGAACCCTAAACTGCTGGGGACACTAGTATAGATCTGATAAGATCAGATATCGACACTATACTACTAAGGGAGGTGTATGGTGCGTGCGTGGATGTTAGCGCTACTGGCACTAATCTGACACTGCCTGGGGTGATGAAAATCCTGACTGACGCTAAAACTGATATCACCCGCCGGGTGAAAAAAACAAACAAACTAATTAACCAGCATCACCCATAACACTAACACGGTGATCACTGGTGACCAGGGGTGAAAGGGTTAACTAGGGGGCAATCAGGGGGTTAAAACCTTTGTTGGGTAATATATGGGGGTACCTGACGCTATAAAAACCTGACGGTAAAAATAAGCAACTAACTAGCTAAATAGCGTCACCAGTGACACAAATACGGTGATTGATTAGTGACACTGACAGGGGTGAAAGAGTTAACTGGGGGGCAATCAAGGGGTTAAACCTTTATTAGGGGGGTTTAGGGGGTAACCAAGACCCCCCTAACCAAGAACGGGTCCTACTACTAACTGCCCTAACACTTATTTCAGTCACAAATGACCAATGCAGAGATCAATGAAAAATCTGAAAACTGCAATTTGGTGACACAGTGACAGGGAGTGAAGGGGATAAATGGGGGGGTGATCGGGGGTGACAAGTGTACCTGTGTATACTGGTTCTAGTGTAGTGTTGTGCAACTCATGGTAAGGCGTCTTCTTTCCTCTCACTGGAATCTCAAAGACTCCACAAGGAGAGATGACATCACTTTCTCCTGTCCCTGTTTACACTTAGACAGGAGAAGGTTTCCATTCGTTAGGAGTGATCACCAGGTCCAGACCATAAATCATTGGTCTGTCCCTGGGGACTGAACGGTCCTCTAATGAATCCGACTGCCATGGGGGGAGCGCCCACAGGGAGGGAGGGACGTACAAGTATGCCCATTTGCCTACCCGTGCCATTCTGCCGACATACATTGGCGTGCGGCAGTCAGGAACTGGTTAAGTTGCCCCCTATTTCCACATCCGCGATCAGGCCTGTATTGTTAGTAATCAGTAGGTCTAGTAATGTATCTGACCCATGAAATTGTACTGTAAGACATTTAGGAAATGGCGACCCTTAGCTAAATGCGCAGTTCCTTCCGCTCAGTCTATATCTGGATAGTTAAAATCCCCCCATTATAATGACTTCCCATCCTTGCCACCATTCCAGGGGTTAAAATACACAAAACCAGGTTCATTCTCCAGCAAATTTTATAGTTCATTTTGGTGAATCTGGCTTTCTCCTCTATAAAGTTAGATCCAGAGTTACAATGTCTGTCTTCAGATCCGGTGTATGCACAGGTCATCCAACTATGGAGGATGTTCAACTCCGGTCCCAAATATCCAGGTCTGCCTGATGTGGCCATATCCTACAGATATCAAACATATTTGTGTATGTCTTCAAATATGTAATCTGATCTTTATCAGTCATTATAAAATAAACACATTCTCTTTTTACTGATTCCTCCCTGATTACAAGGCTTGGGCTCCAAAACATCCTCCCCATTATATTCCCTTTACCATGCTTATGGTTATAATTGTGTCTCTTTTTGTCTGGTTTTATCTTGGAATATTCTTCTAGTAGTGCTGTGGAACATCCAGGTAGTTTGACCAAACTTGACCTGGACCGCAGCATTTGCTTGGAGAGTAGTGGTTTCCTCTTAGGTAGCCTCCCATGAAAGCATCTTGTTCAATGCTTTCCTTATGGTGGACCATTAATAATAGATGTCATGTTCAAGAGATTCCTCCATATTCTTAGGTGTTACTTTTGCATACCCATAGGTTTTACATTTCCATTCCATTACAAGTCTATCTGACATGAACAAAAGCCCCTGGACAGATCCTTACACCCTAATAGCTGATGCAGCAACTTGTCTCTTTGCTCTCCTTCCCAGTGTTGAACTGCCCTCATCTTTTCTTAGCAATGCTAGAAAATTCCTCCTGTGTGTCAGCTCCTCTCCCCCTTGTTGTTATCCTGTGCCCTCACTACAGCACACTTTGTATTGCATGTCCAAGAATTGAAAGCTGGGAGTCCTCCCCATTACTGCACAACATTTATGCAGGGCTGCCAATAGGAGTAATAGAGCCGATGTAGTAGAGTCCTGTGCGGGGGTCGGTGCCCTGTCAATTCAGCAGGGGGCAGAAAGGGGGCTTTTTACTTCTGAACACCAGCAAAGTAATCCTGCAGTCTCCAGCAATTGACTTCGCCAGCCCCATCAGTTCAGCAGGAGGTGGAGGAAAGAAAGGGGACTATTCATGGATTTTTGGGTTCAGACTGAGCAGTTCTCTGTGCCACAGTTCCTGAAAATTATAGTTATGGCCTCTCTTCTATATTTAATTTGTGGAGGCAACCTGGAATCTAATTATGGCATGAGAGATTGCCCGGCCGACACTCAAAAAGCATTAAATATTCCTCTTCCTTCCCCCTATCTCCTGCTAAACTCATGGGGCCTGGGGAATTTTTACTTTTTTTTTTGCTGGAGATGGCAGGATTAATAAATAGCCCCCTTTCTGCTGGAGTGATAGCCCTGATGTGCTGTGTGATCCACCTCTGTGAAGTTATCAGGAGAGATAGGAGCAGATCACTGATGAGGATCACCCTCCTGGTATCCAGCAGATGGGGATGGAGCTGGCTGAAGGGAATCCAGCATTAACCACTTGACGACCGCCGCACGAGGATATACGTCCTCAGAGCGGCACGGGCAGGCAAAAGGACATACATATACGTCCTTGCCTTCCTGCGGGTGGGGGGTCCGATCAGACCCCCCCCAGTGCCAGCGGTGGTCGCCTTTGGTCTGGGAGCATTCAGTGATGAGGGGGAGGCCATCCGATCGTGGCCCCCCTCGCGATCACTCCCAGCCAATGAGAATCCTCCCCTGCCTGTGTGTAGTACACACAGGCAGGGGATGTGATGTCAACTCTCCTTGGCTCGGCAGTTTCCGTTCCGGCGCCGAGGAGAGAAGACTTCACTGTGAGTGCACCTAACACACACACAGTAGAACATGCCAGGCACACTTTACACCCCCGATCCCCCCGATCACCCCCCAATCACCCCTCCCCCCGTCATACTGACACCAAGCAGGATTTTTTTTTTTTTTGATTACTGCATGGTGTCAGTTTGTGACAATTACTGTATTAGGGCAGTTAGTGTTAGCCCCCTTTAGGTCTAGGGTACCCCCCTAACCAAGTTTTAACCCCTTGATCACCCCCTGTCACCAGTGTCACTAAGCGATCATTTTTCTGATCGCTGTATTAGTGTCACTGGTGACGCTAGTTAGGGAGGTAAATATTTAGGTTCACCGTCAGCGTTTTATAGCGTCAGGGACCCCCATATACTACCTAATAAAGGTTTTAACCCCTTGATTGCCCCCTAGTTAACCCTTTCACCACTGATCACCGTATAACCGTTACGGGTGACGCTGGTTAGTTCGTTTATTTTTTATAGTGTCAGGGCACCCGCCGTTTATTACTGAATAAAGGTTTAGCCCCCTGATCGCCCGGCGGTGATATGCGTTGCCCCAGACAGCGTCAAGATTAGCGCCAGTACCGCTAACACCCACGCAGGCAGCATACGCCTCCCTTAGTGGTATAGTATCTGAACGGATCAATATCTGATCCGATCAGATCTATACTAGCGTCCCCAGCAGTTTAGGGTTCCCAAAAACGCAGTGTTAGTGGGATCAGCCCAGATACCTGCTAGCATCTGCGTTTTAACCCCCCGCCCAGCCCAGCCCACCCAAGTGCAGTATCAATCGATCAGTGACACTTACAAAACACTAAGCATAACTGCAGCATTCGCAGAGTCAGGCCTGATCCCTGCGATCGCTAAGTTTTTTTGGTAGCGTTTTGGTGAACTGGCAAGCACCAGCGGCCTAGTACATCCCGGTCGTAGTCAAACCAGCACTGCAGTAACACTTGGTGACGTGGTGAGTCCCATAAGTGCAGTTCAAGCTGGTGAGGTGGCAAGCACAAGTAGTGTCCCGCTGCCACCAAGAAGAAGACAAACACAGGCCATCGTGCTCATCATGCCCTTCCTGCTGCATTCGCCAATACCAATAATTGGGAACCCACCACTTCTGCAGCGCCCGTACTTCCCCCATTCAAATCCCCAACCAAATGCAGTTGGCTACATGAGAGGCATTTTCTTTATGTCCTCCCGAGTACCCCTACCCAATGAACCCCCCAAAAAAGATGTCGTGTCTGCAGCAAGTGCGGATATAGGCGTGACACCCGCTATTATTGTCCCTCCTGTCCTGACAATCCTGGTTTTTGCATTGGTGAATGTTTTGAACGCTACCATTCACTAGTTGAGTATTAGCGTAGGGTACAGCATTCCACAGACTAGGCACACTTTCACAGGATCTCCCAAGATGCCATCGCATTTTGAGAGACCCGAACCTGGAACCGGTTACAGTTATAAAAGTTAGTTGCAAAAAAAAGTGTAAAAAAATAAATAAATAAATATATATATATATATATATATATATATATATATATATATATATATATATATATATATATATATATATATATAATAAAAAAAATAGTCGTCGTTTTTTTGTTCTCTCTCTCTCTATTCTCTCTATTGTTCTGCTCTTTTTTACTGTATTCTATTCTGCAATGTTTTATTGTTATTATGTTTTATCATGTTTGCTTTTCAGGTATGCAATTTTTTATACTTTACCGTTTACTGTGCTTTATTGTTAACCATTTTTTGTC
This sequence comes from Lithobates clamitans, assembly GCA_037952925.1. Taxonomy (NCBI): domain Eukaryota; kingdom Metazoa; phylum Chordata; class Amphibia; order Anura; family Ranidae; genus Lithobates; species Lithobates clamitans. Next base: position 573,019 of record JBBGZY010001369.1, on the reverse strand, counting down.
TTCAGGTACGCCATTTACGACTTTGAGTGGTTTTACCAGAATGATGCCTGCAGGTTTAGGTATCATCTTGGTATCATTCTTTTCAGCCAGCGGTCGGCTTTCATGTAAAAGCAATCCTAGCGGCTAATTAGCCTCTAGACTGCTTTTACAAGCAGTGGGAGGGAATGTCACTAAATGATATATTGCTCAAACATGCCATGGGAATATGTGAAATTACACCCCAAAATACATTCTGCTACTTCTCCTGAGTACGGGGATACCACATGTGTGAGACTTTTCGGGAGCCTAGCCGCGTACGGGACCCCGAAAACCAATCACCGCCTTCAGGCTTTCTAAGGGCGTAAATTTTTGATTTCACTCTTCACTGCCTATCACAGTTTCGGAGGCCATGGAATGCCCAGGTGGCACAAAACCCCCCCAAATGACACCATTTTGGAAAGTAGACACCCCAAGCTATTTGCTGAGAGGTGTAGTGAGTATTTTGCAGACCTCACTTTTTGTCACAAAGTTTTGAAAATTGAAAAAAGAAAAAAAAAATTTCTTGTCATTCTTCATTTTCAAAAACAAATAAGAGCTGCAAAATACTCACCATGCCTCTCACCAATAGCTTGGGGTGTCTACTTTCCAAAATGGGGTCATTTGGGGGGATTTTTGTGCCACCTGGGCATTCCATGGCCTCCGAAACTGTGATAGGCAGTGAAGAGTGAAATCAAAAATTTACACCCTTAGAAATCCTGAAGGCGGTGATTGGTTTTCGGGGCCCCGTATGCGGCTAGGCTCCCAAAAAGTCCCACACATGTGGTATCCCCATACTCAGGAGAAGCAGCTAAATGTATTTTGGGGTGCAATTCCATATATGCCCATGGCCTGTGTGAGCAATATATCATTTAGTGACAATTTGTGCAAAAAAAAAATTGTCACTTTCCCGCAACTTGTGTCAAAATATGAAATATTTCATGGACTCAACATGCCTCTCAGCAAATAGCTTGGGGTGTCTACTTTCCAAAATGGGGTCATTTGGGGGGGTTTTGTGCCATCTGGGCATTTTATGGCCTTCAAAACTGTGATAGGTAGTGAGGAGTGAAATCAAAAATTTACGCCCTTAGAAATCCTGAAGGCGGTGATTGGTTTTCGGGGCCCCGTACGCGGCTAGGCTCCCAAAAAGTACCACACATGTGGTATCCCCATACTCAGGAGAAGCAGCTGAATGTATTTTGGGGTGCAATTCCACATAGGCCCATGGCCTGTGTGAGCAATATATCATTTAGTGACAACTTTTTGTAAATATATATATATATTTTTTGTCATTATTCAATCACTTGGGACAAAAAAAAAATAAATATTCAATAGGTTCAACATGCTTCTCAGCAATTTCCTTGGGGTGTCTACTTTCCAAAATGGGGTCATTTGGGGGTTTTGTACTGCTCTGCCATTTTAGCACCTCAAGAAATGACATAGGCAGTCATAAACTAAAAGCTGTGTAAATTCCAGAAAATGTACCCTAGTTTGTAGACGCTATAACTTTTGCGCAAACCAATAAATATACGCTTATTGACTTTTTTTTACCAAAGACATGTGGCCGAATGCATTTTGGCCTAAATGTATGACTAAAATTGAGTTTATTGGATTTTTTTTATAACAAACAGTAGAAAATATCTTTTTTTTTCAAAATTTTCGGTCTTTTTCCGTTTATAGCGCAAAAAATTAAAACGGCAGAGGTGATCAAATACCATCAAAAGAAAGCTCTATTTGTGGGAAGAAAAGGACGCAAATTTCGTTTGGGTACAGCATTGCATGACCGCGCAATTAGCAGTTAAAGCGACGCAGTGCCATCTTGGAAAAAGTCCTCTGGTCCTTAGGCAGCATAATGGTCCGGGGCTGAAGTGGTTAAGGGTGATGTGTCAGAGGTTGGAGGCAAGTGGGAGTATCACTATGCTCAGGGCTGATCCTAGGGTCACAGACGCCTGGGTGCAGAAATATTTCTGGCACCCCCCACATGGGCGTGATCATCTTACCAACTCCTCCCCTTTAAAAATGTTTCTATGGCAACAACTCAAACACAGAGATGTTCCCCTAAGAACTCTTTGTTACCCTGTGATCCTCCCATGATCTTTTAACAATAAAGAAAATACAGGAAGAGTGTACACTAATGAGACCTGGAGGGGAGTCTCTCTGATGCACATAGAGAGGGCTTCTGTTAGAGAATCTGTTAGAAAGAGCCCCCAGACCTAGTACAGGAGATGGTCAGAGACTGCAGACATACTACAGGAGATGGTCAGAGATGGCAGACATACTACAGGAGATGGTCAGAGACTGCAGACATACTACAGGAGATGGTCAGAGACGGCAGACATACTACAGGAGATGGTCAGAGATGGCAGACATACTACAGGAGATGGTCAGAGATGGCAGACATACTACAGGAGATGGTCAGAGACTGCAGACATACTACAGGAGATGGTCAGAGACGGCAGACATACTACAGGAGACGGTCAGAGACGGCAGACATACTACAGGAGACGGTCAGAGACAGCAGACATACTACAGGAGACGGTCAGAGACGGCAGACATACTACAGGAGACGGTCAGAGACGGCAGACATACTACAGGAGACGGTCAGAGACGGCAGACATACTACAGGAGACGGTCAGAGACGGCAGACATACTACAGGAGACGGTCAGAGACGGCAGACATACTACAGGAGACGGTCAGAAACGGCAGACATTCTACAGGAGACGTCAGAGACTGGAGATATAATAAAAGAGATGGTCAAAGATTGCAGACATATTTCAGGAGATGACAACTGCTCTGGTCTCTAGCTGTTTCGCTCTCCTCCTCTGACAGGAGGAGGGAGGGGAGATGGGCACAGCAGCGGAGGTGGCAGTGACCGACGGAAAGAGCCGCCTAAGGACAAGGAGAGGAGGAGGAGGAGGGAAGGGAACACTCTGGTGCTTCAGCGCCCCCACCTCTGTGGCGCCCAGGTGCACTGCACCCCGTGCACCCCGGCCAGGATCGGAACAGACTATGCTGCCCTTTCAGCTGGGGTGATGGCTGCTTCCCTGGAAACTGACTTTACAGAGGGCATTGCTACAGATTAGTGGGATGCATGAAACACTGCTGGGCTTATTTTATGGAGCAAGAGATAAAATAAATAGAGCAAACTTTATCATTCATGGCCAGTGACAGAATATGTTATGCACCCTTCATCCCTACACTCTATGCGTTACCCTCTCCTGACTCGTGGACTATGTACATTACCCACTCCTGACCCCAGAACTTTGTATTATGCACTCCTGACCCTGAAACTATTTACATTACACACGCCTGACCCCTCCACACTGTGCAGTACATACTCATGATCCATATACCCTGTACCATATATGACCCACAACGTTTCTATGTATATTACCCACTCCTGACCCCTATACTATGTATATTACCCACTCCTGACCCCATATACTATGTATATTACCTACTCCTGACCCCTATACTATGTATATTACCTACTCCTGACACCTGCACTCTGTGGATCACATACATTTTACCCTTGTGCTCTCTACATAAACTCAAGATTTAAACCCCTCCCAATTGTGGTACAATTTTCCAATCAGTGCACACTGCCTTCTCCTTCTCTGCTGGCTATTGAGAAGGGGAGCGGGCTCGGGCCCTGGCCCTGTCAGGTTGGACATGGCCCTGCATATAGGGCAGCCAGATGTACAGTCACACAAATGCCTAAAAAAAATGTAAATGTTCGGAAATTGTTATTAGAAGAGCATTGTGGACATATGGCGCAATTTCTATTTCTGGTGACCTTTTTAGAGTAGGGGTATTGAATTAAAATTCACTGAGGCCCAGTCAGTAAAATTTTCTTCCAGCAGAGGTCCGAATATAATGCCGGTATCCATGCTGCATTTTCACATGCAGCTTGGTGCAGCGCAATTTTGGAAAAAAAGGTCAAGGACTTCTTTCTCCAGGTTTCTTCCAGGTAGTGCGGCCCATTAAAATGGACTGTCCTCCGTCCCCCCCTCACATTACTGTCCTCTGTCCCTCCCCCCACATTACTGTCCTCTGTCCCTCCCCCCACATTACTGTCCTCTGTCCCCCCCCTCCACATTACTGTCCTCTGTCCCCCCTCCACATTACTGTCCTCTGCCCCCCCCCCACATTACTGTCCTATGTAACCCCCCCCCCCCCCCACATTACTGTCCTCAGCACCTTTTCAGAATTTGACACTAGTGGCAATTCTAGGAAGGACACATTTGGCTTCTTGTTATATTATGATAAAGATCACATTTAGAGCCATTAATACATAATATTTCCTGCCCATTATTTCTTCCCATATTGGTGCCCTGTGGCTATTTGCTGCAATCTCTTATACCCCCTACACCCCCCATCTAGGGGTCATCTACTGTATGTGGGATCAGGACAACATCTCTACATATACATGAAAAAAAACTCCTTATAGAGGATAATTATTATATGTAGAAAGTCAAGTCATGCAATGAAATGTATTGAGGTGATCAGGGATGGTGGGGGCCTCCCAAATGTCTTGCGGAGCCACCAACTTGGCTGAAAAACCCAGAGAGTCACATGACCGGGGACAGTCAGTGAATGGATGAGGTGTCACTGCTATAAATCCTGTGTGATCTGTGAGGATATTGTGTGCTGTCATCTGACTTGTCACCTTATGTTTTATATTATTAGATATGTTCCAAGAGGAGAAAGAACAGGAAAGTGATCTTCAAAACAATTCCTCTAAATGACCCGGAGCATGGAGCTGTGCCCGCTGTGGGGAATGGAGCTGTGCCCGCTGTGGGGAATGGAGCTGTGCCCACTATGGGGAATGGAGCTGTGCCCGCTATGGGGAATGGAGCTGTGCCCGCTATGGGGAATGGAGCTGTGCCTGCTAAGGGGAATGGAGCTGCGTCCCCTGTGGGGAATGGAGCTGTGCCCGCTATGGGGAATGGAGCTGCGCCTGCTAAGGGGAATGGAGCTGCGCCCGCTGTGGGGAATGGAGCTGTGCCCATTAAGGGGCATGGTCCTGTGCCCAATTAAAATATGACCTGTACCCAACCTGATACTGGAAGAAATGAGAGATCATGTAGAGTGTGGGGAGTGCAGATGGGAGATACTTTGAAGTAGTTTTGAATGAAGTCTGATCTCCAGGAAGATACTTGAACATACAGTTGAAACAAAATAAGTGAAATGTCTTAAACTTAAGTGAAGTGCTAAAATTTGTATAATTCTGCTCAGCCAGTCTTGTGAGATTTCCCTGCAGGACCACATATTCAAGTCTGTGACCTCACTTTTTAATCAACTGCCCCAACCTCAGCGTGCTGATTGGACAATGAAGGAGAATCGCCACTGATGAGGTCACCTCTGTACTCCCATGCTCCCGTGTTACATTGATAGCAATGTGGTAAATAACTGGTTCATATCGCTGCTCAAATCTTCTGTACATAGAACTACATAGGAATATTCTGGTTTTATAAACGTTTTTATGAAGCATAACAAAGTCCTTCAATTTTCCACATTTTATGCTACAAAAAAAAGACAACAGATGTGAAATTGAACAAAAGAGACCTATAATACTCAGCAAGGTTGAAACTTTGTCTGCAATCAATTTGTTACAGGCACATCGAATGAAAATTGCCAACCAAGCTTCAGAGTACAGCAATGTAATATTCAATGTAAATATATCAAATGATCATAGAGAGTATATATACTGTGTATATTATGTATGTATGTGTGATAGTGTTGTGCCCTGTCACAGTGTGAGAAAAGGGTTAAGTGTTGCCCAGGGTTCTCATGTAGGGAGGTTGAGGGGCTCCAGGTTGCTTGTGTCACACAGACGAATCTGGATTTTCTGTTTCCCTAAAGCTTGGTAAAACCTAGTTTGGGTCCTGGAGTCCGGAGATTTCATAGAGACTTTGGGGGGGTGAAGCCTCCAACTCTGGGCCCAGGTTTTGTGGACAGCCATCCAAATGTACAGGGCTCCACCTTTGTGGGATGTGAGCACAAAGGTGTCACCCCAAAATTTGCAATTTTCTTTTACTTGCACTTTAATGATAGCAGGACAAATAGAGAGGGTGAATCTCTATAACGGGGTGGGGGGGGCACAGACAGCAATAAAACCTGATAGATGTTCTAATCCCTCTCCACTCCATCCAAAACTTAAAAAAATAAGTTTGTCTTCAGCTACACTTTAACCACTTGCTGACTGCTCTATAGCCTGATAATGGCTACAGTGATGTCGTCCAGTTTTGGAAGGGCGTCTATTAACATCCTCTCAGAACTGCGCGCCTTTGGACACAGCTGATCACAGATCAGGGTAAAGACCCAATCACAGAGGCTCTTTACCATGTGATAAGCTGTGTCCAATCACAGCTGATCATGATGTAAACACATTTGCCGGTTATTGGCATTCCTTTGCTCATGCAGCGTGAGGAGTGAGACGGTAACCGGCGAGTGTGACAGAGGACGTCTACACTGATAATCAGGGCACTGGTCATTGGTGTCCTGATTATCAGTGCAGCCCCATCAGTGCACATCAATGAAGGAGAAAAATCACTTGTTATCAAAATTTTATAACAGAAACTCAGAAACTTTTATTTTTTTTCAAAATGTTTGGTCTTTTTTCGTTTGAAAAGGAGGTGATTAACCCTCCTGGCGGTAATCCTGAGTGTGGTACCATTAGCGGTAACCCCGAGCCACATTCAGGATTGCATTGCAGAGTCCTGGTACAGTGTACTTACCTTGTCCCCAGGATCCTGTGATGTCCCCCCCCGCTGTGTCCTCCGCCGGATCATCCGCCCGATGCTCTGTGTGCCGGGCTCTGTTTCCTGCGAGCGTTGCAACGCATGGGGCGGAGCCCGGCGGCAAATTCAAAAAGTACAAAAAACAGAACACATACAATATACTGTAATCTGTAAGATTACATCACTGGATCAAATCATTTCACATCCCTTCTGTCCCTAATGCTTTGTCCAATGCCCTGCATGTGTGTGTATGTATATGTGTGTATGTATATGTGTGTGTGTGTATATGTATATATATGTATGTATATGTATATATATATACGTATATATATATATATATATATAACCGTTCTTTCTGCCTGGAAAAAGTGTCCCTTTGCATCAAAAGTGATTTTAGACCAGCTAGAAAACAGCGATCGTAAATTAGAATCACTTGCAGAATTGAGCGATAGTGAATCATGAGAAAATACATTTTATTATATTCTTTTTTTTATAGTTATTTATTATACTATAGTTTATGGTTTCATGTTTCAAACTTTATCATACCCGGGATGTCTATTAGACTCTTGTTTGGACAGATTTACCACTTGCCGACCACCGCATGTACATATACGTCCGCAGAATGGCACGGCTGGGCAAATGGGCGTACCTGTACGTCCCATTGAATTTGCCGCCAGCGACACGCTCGTGACCCTGCCGTGAGCTTCATGAGTAGGATCGTGGGTCCCGTGGACTCTATGTCTGCGGGGATACCTGCGATCGTCTCATGGGGAGATGCTAATGTAAACAAGCATCTCCCTGTTCTGCCTAGTGACAGTGTCACTGATCATAGCTCCCTGTGATTGGTAGCGCTGATCAGTGACATGTAACTTGTAGCCCCGCCCCCTAACAGTTATAATTACTCTCTAGGACACTCTTAACCCCTTCCTAGCCAGCTAGTGGTTAACCCCTTCACTGCCAGTGTCATTTTTACAGTAATCAATGCAATTTTATAGCACTGATCGCTGTAAAAATGACAATGGTCCCAAAAATGTGTCCGACGTGTCCGCCATAATGTCGCAGTCATGATAAAAATCGCAGATCACCGCCATTCCTAGTAAAAAAAATGATTAATAAAATGCCATAAAACTATACCCTATTTTGTAGCCACTATAACTTTTGCGCAAACCAATCAATATATGCTTATTGCAAATTTTTTTTTACCAAAAATATGTAGAAGAATACGTATCGGCCTAAACTGAGGAAAAAATGTTCTTTTTATATATTTTTGGGGGATGTTTATTATAGCAAAAAGTAAAGAATAATGCATTTTTTTTCAAAATTGTTGCTATTCTTTTGTTTATAGCGCAAAAAATAAAACCCTCAGAGGTGATCAAATACCACCAAAATAAAGCTCTATTTGTGCGAAAACTATGATACAAACGTCATCTGTGTGCGATGTTACATGACCGCACAATTGTCATTCAAAGGGCGACAGTGCTGAAAGCTGAAAATTGGTTGTAAACTTTCTCCTCAGGTGATACAAAGGGATGAAACAAATCCTCCTACATACATTGTACCTGTTTATCTGCAGTCTTCTCTTCTGTACATCTATTCAAAGTGCAGAATTTACACAGGATCTCTCGGCTCTGAAAAGCAGTGGGGGGAGCTGAAATTACACACTGCAGAGCTCTGTGAGAGCCGATTGGAGGGAAGGGATACACCCCCCTTCATACAGCACACAGGAACAGAGCTGGGTATATCAATCACAGGCTGTGTGCTGGAGCTCCCTACCCTGTCATCTTTTTTTTTTTTTTCTTTTGGTGTCAGAACAAACCTGTCAGAATTGACTCATGCTGATAGCAGAGGAAGGAGGCAGCAGACAGAAATTACACTTAGTGCTCTGGAGTGAGATAAGTGCACACTATAGAGGGATACGCTTTGTTCATATTTCATGTCTGAGGTTTACAACCACTTTAAGCCAGAGCAGCAGTGCTGTATTACAAGCCAGGAGGATGGCGTTTTTTTTTTTTCTGAGGAATGCTAAAAGACCCCTGCGAGGGTAACCCTGGTGTGTTTGGGGGATTTTAAATAAAAATGAACAAGAAAAGCTTATAAAAAGTTCATATGTAATGTTCCATTTTAATAAAGTTTTTTTAAGAATAAAGTATACTTGGTCTGAGTTCTTATTGTGTTACCAGACATGCTGATCAATTATAACTGATAATGAATATTAGGAGGTACATTTCATGTGTCTAACTTTATGTTCTAATCTAGAAAGGGTCTGTGTGTGACTAAAGCAGGAGGTGAAGAACACCGACATTAACCCCTTGGCACTGCCCGCCTCCCGGACCTTTTAGAGTTTTAAAGGGCGGGCATTCAGGTCATGTGATTGCTGTGGTTGGCTGTCACAACGGTCACATGATCAGAAAGCTCCGGATAGCAAGTATGTATTCCCACCGACTACCATGCAGGGAGCGCTCTCAGCGCGGGAAGTCATTTAAAAAGGGCCACCTGTATGTGGATGCTCGGCGTTAAGGCCCCCCGAGAGGCCCCATATATGTGTACTGTCAGCACCAAGGAGTTAAAGTGGTATTTATACTTGGCACATGTACACTGGTGTACCTCCTGGGGTGCTCAGTGGTACGATCCCATAATCACTGCATCCATGGTGAGCAGCCGGGGTATCGTGATCACTATGACCAATCCTAGCAATCAAATTATTACAATTAGGCTACTTTCACACTGAGGCACTTTTCAGGAGTTTTAGCGCTAAAAATTGCGCCTGAAAAGCGCCTTTCATACCTCCCCAGTGTGAAAGCCCCGAGTGCTTCTACACTGGGGAGGTGCGTTTGCGGGATCGGAAAAGTCCTGCAAGCGACATCTTTGGGGCGGTTTGCCCATTGGAATGCATGGGCAGTGCTTCTAAAGCGCCACAACACAGTAGCATATAACCCTTTCTTTGGCCGCTAGCGGGGGTTAAAAGCACTGCTAAAACAACGGGAAAGCACTAACGGACCCTCACTCCAGTGGTAGAGCAGCCTTAGGGATGCACCGATACTTTTACTGTTTTTTTTTTTTTTTTTTTTTTTTCGCACACACCGATACCTGCCAGCAACTGTTTTGTGTACACTTCAGCTGTTAGTAATAGGACAAAACATTAAAAAGTTGTTTACAAATTAAATAATTATTTTTGTATTTATTTTAGTTTTTGTGCTTTTTTTAATGTTAAAGGTGTAAAAATAGTAATGAACAGAGCAAATGAAACTATTATTAATTAAACCTTTTTTTGTCTTTGTTTTATAAAGAAAATCTGCAGGAAAATAATAATTAAATGTAGAAGGAGAATAAGGAGTTAAATAGGGCACATTAGAGTAAATTAAGGGTTAATAAGGGGTTAAACAGGGATACATTTTAATTAAAAAAAAATACAACTTTTTTTTTTTTTACTTGACAGGTTGCTTTAAACTGACTTCATCTGCAGATTAATAAAAAGAAGGATACAAAATTAAACAATGTTTCTTTTTATCCTTCTGTTTCTGCAGCTGAGCAATGTTGTTGATAAACATTGCCTTTTTTTTGACAGCTTCAATTACCGGGACTTTGTTTACACTTCAGCTGTCAAAGGGGAACCTCAAGGAGTCATCAGTTGTTAAGCGGGAGTAATGTCACCAGCACACCAAGGGCTCCAAAAAATGAGCCTAAAGCTTTAAAGTGATTGTAAAGTCTTGTTTTTTTTTTCCTATAAAAATAACAAACATATTATACTTACCTGCTCTGTTGTAGTGGATTTGCACAGAACAACCCGGATCTCCCTCTTCTCAGGTCCCTCTTCTGTGCTCCTGGCCCCTCTGTCCTGTTCAGTGCCCCCACAGCAAGCAGCTTTCTATGGGGGGCACCCAAGCTAAGTCACAGCTCCATGTGTCCATTCAGACATGGAGCCCTACCCGGCCCCACCTCCTCTCTCCCCTGATTGGCTAGCTGACTATGACCGCAGCAGCACCATTGGCTGTCTCAGCCAATCAGGAGGGAGAATCTCGGACAGCTGAGACGTGGACATCGCTGGATAGAGATGGACCTCAGGTAAGTGTGTGAGGGGGGGCTGCTGCACACAGAAGGCTTGTTATATCTTCATGCATAGAATGCACCTTCTGCCTTTACAACTCCTTTAATCAGCAATCACATCGCAGCCACACAGGACCCCTTCATCAGACATGTGACCACAGGGGTCCTGTGCGGATCCAAAACATTGCTCTCTGCTGTAATGATGTGATCGCTGATTAAATCTTTGGTCTCATTTTTGGAGATCTACCGACTTACAAATACATCATCTCTACAGGAATGTGTGCGTTGGAATTGGATGTTAATGATGCGATGGCCCCGCTCCTTAACAACCAGTAATTGCTGCTTTTTTTTTTACATTTCAGCTGTCAGTGGGAGGAATCCCGATGACAGTTGAAAGAACTGAACCTGAAATATCAGTTTCAGGTATTGCAGCATTTGCACAAGTACCGATACTTCTGCCGATTCTTAGTATCGGTACTAATACCGGTATCGGTGCAACCCTAATTACAATGTAAGCAAAACTTACAACAGCTTTTTTACTATTGTGATCCTGTGATTGGCCCACAGCTATCACATGGTACCTGACACCCTGTAGCTAATCAAAGCATCACAATAGTAAGCAGGCTGTCATGAATGGAAGCCATACATGACTATTAAAACTGTTGCTTTTAATATTGATCAGCAATAATAGTGTTAAAAAAAAATCCCAGGTCCCCCCCAGAGAGTAGTACAGTGTCACTAAGGCTCAATATCCATGCCAAAATGTCACCATTTCTGCAAGGGGATGCAAACTTTTGGGCACAACTTTAAACAATAGCTACTGTATATCGTATTTGGTCTCTCACAAATTGTCATTCCATTCTGTACAATAATATGTTTTCATATTGTGACATCTCAGCAGACAGAAATCTAGGTGTATGTAGTAAAGTTGGCAGTAAAGTTGTGCCTACTGGAATCTACCAAAATACTCTCCAGCCCCCTTCATTCCACCCCTCAGACCCTTTGATTGGATGGAGTTGGTTCTGTAACACTCTCTGTATTTGGCAGCTCTGAGCTCTCACTTGACATCAGAACTACTAAGGATGGTGAGAAAATCCCATTTCTGAGGGCCGGTGACTCTTGTAAGCATCAGATTGGATTTACTCTGCAAGTGAATCGGACCGCACAGAACCAAAAATCCGGTGAATTTTATTGTAAGTATTTTTCTGCTCTTTACTGATTTGTTTTACTGTCACTACTGTCAGTTTGTATTTTTTCTTAAGGTTTCAGTTTTTCTTTTTTCATTACAACTATATTCAAAATCATTACCAGAATCTCTGAATTCTCTCAGTAGAGCGCTGGCAGTGAAAGGGTTAAGAAATGTCTTATTATTGTCGTGCTGGAAAGTCAAAGAGCGTCCCATGTGCAGCTTTCCTGCAGAAGAATGAAAACTGTGTGCAGCTCTACCACCTGCAAGAATTGGGGGCCTCATGGCAGGGGTGACCCATCCATTAAGGGCGCATGACCCCCCCAATTCATGTGTTCGACCCCTTTCAGGATGCCAGATGCATGGATTCCAATGGGGGGGTGTTTTTTTTAAGCACCTGATTAAAGCCAGAGGCTCTAATTGGCTTCAAAATGGGGTGGGCTCGGGGCACAAGCACTGTGCCTAAAGCCCACCCAGGTGTGTCACAATAGTGAATGAATATTCGCTATTGAAACACTGATCCTCCTCCCAGGAAGTAGGTCGTGAGACCCATCACCCGATTGCCTGAAAGGACAGGTGATCCTATTGGACGCCTAGGAGGAGGGGAGGAGAAGCACATCCACTGAGATGGAGGAGATGCCTGCTGCCGATGCAAGATCCCGCTGCCGATACCCACCACCTAGAGGGGGTAAGACAGCAAGTGGGTGGGGAATCTGGGGGATTTGAGATGCCACCGGCCATGGGGGATGATGGTTTGACACCCCTTTAAAAAAAAAAAGACACCAGCCGCTACTGCCTCATAGAACAGGATTACAAAAGATGGCATGCTGAGGGGATGCAAACTTTTGAACAGGGGCGGTGGCATTTCATTGGTTTACTTGTTGACGTGTCTTATTTTATGATTGTGCCGTTCTGTTATCACCTACAATTACAGAATAGGAATCCCAGAAGAAATACAAGAAATGGGTTTTACCGGCTCACTCAGGTTTTCTTTATAAATGTTCCTCCTGTATCTAGACGTGTGCAGAACAAAAATATTGTCTCATTTCGTTATTTACAGAAATTGTTTTAGTTGAATTTGTTTAATTCTATTAATTCGATTTTCGGAATTCGGTTTGTTTATTCAAGTTCAAATTAATTCAAATTTGAATTCCATTTAAAATAAAATTGATTCTATTCGAAATTAGAGTTTTGGAAGATGGTTATAGTCTCTCTATTCCATTCCATTCTATTTGGAATTCAAATTTTGGAAGATGTTTATATTGTTATTCTTTCTATTCTATTGTAGTGTTTTTTTCTATTCTTTTCTATTTCATTTTCACGTCTATTCTATTTGAATTCTGGAAGATGGCTATATTCTCTCTTTTTTATTTTTAGTTGTTTATTTGAATTCAAATCTATTCTATTTGAAAATAGAATTTCAAAAGATGGTTATATTCTTTATATTTTATTGTTTTTTTTCTAATCTATTCTATTCTTATATTTTCTATTCTAATCAATTTTATTCGAATTTCGTAAGATGGTTATATTGTTATAGTCTTTCTATTAAATTTTTTAAAATATTCTATTATTACATCTTCAATTCTATTTGGATTCTGGAAGATGGCTATGTTCTATCTATTCTTTTTTATTGTTTTTTTTTTTCTATTATATTCTATTCTTTTTTTTTTTTATTTGAATTCAAAATTTATCCAATTTGAATTTTAGAATATGGTTATATTCTTTTCTTTTTTATATTCTATTCTATTCCTTTATTTTCTGTTCTATTTTATTCTGTTTTATTGTATTCTTTTTTTCTATTCTATTCTTTGATTTTATATTCTATTTTCTAGTCTATTCCTTCATTTTATATACTATTTCATTCTCTTCTTGCAATGTATAAAAAAAGTTCAGTTTTAGCTCAAAAACCCAGACTCACAGACGTATATTGCTTACTAGATGCATGACTTCATTCTGCGTATTTTGAAGACCCCCTAGTGGAGATTTTATTCCATGCAGCTTTCTGTGTTCTGTCGAAGGTGCTTTATCAAATGTGTCCCCTTCACCGGCTGCCCACCACAGACCTGAGCGCTTCTGTTACTGACTTGTGAATTTTGGAGGAACGATGGTGCCGTGTTGCAGGGCCAGCAGCAGCCAGTCACTGGGCTAAATCTACAATCCGAATGACAACATTTCTTCTGCATCAAAAACAAAAGGAAAGTAGGTTATATGGTCTCCAATGGCATAGTTCACACCAATGCAGTCAGTTCCAGGGCTTTCAGTTTCCGGAAAAAAAAGTAGAACATGCTGCATTTTTCCTGCACTGGACTGTGATGGAACACAGTAAAATGCATCAAAAATGCACTAAAAAGCACTGGAACGCATCAAAAACGCAATCAAAAACATGCTGGACCCTAGTATAGTGGGAAAAAACCGGAGAAAAAGAGAAAAAAACACCTGGAATGTATCCGGAACTGCATCGAAAATGCACTGGAACACATCAAAGATGCATTAACCTCTTCAGACCCAGAAGAATTTACCCCTTTCCTGACCAGAGCACTTTTTGCGATTCGGCGCTGCATCGCTTTAACTGACAATTGCGCGGTCGTGCGACGTACCCAAACAAAATTGACGTCCTTTTTTCCCACAAATAGAGCTTTCTTTTGGTGGTATTTGATCACCTCTACGGTTTTTATTTTTGTGCTATAAACAAAAGAATAGCGACAATTTTGAAAAAACCGCATTTTTTACTTTTTGCTATAATAAATATCCCTCAAAAATGTATAAAAAAACCTATTTTTTTTTCTCAGATTAGGTCGATATGTATTCTTCTACATATTTTTGGTAAAAAAAATAAATAATTGCAATAAGCGTATATTGATTGGTTTGCGCAAATGTTATATTATTATTTTTTTTATTAGTAATGGCAGCGATCTGCAATTTTTATCGGGACTGCGACATTATGGCGGACACATCGGACATTTTTGACACTATTTTGGGACCATTGCAATTTATACAGCAATCGATGCTATAAAAATGCAATGATGACTGTGTAAATGACACTGGCAGTGAAGGGGTTAAGTGTGTCCTAGGGAGTGATTCTAACTGTGGGGGGATGGGCTACAACACACAGAACAGTGATCACAGCTCCCGATGACAGAGAGCAGTGATCACTGTCCTATCACTAGACAGAACGGGGAAATGCTTTGTTTACAAAAGCATCTCCCCATTCTTCCTCTGTGACACGATCGTGGCCACCCAGCGGACATCGAGTCATGCTCGCGACACCGCTTCTTAAAGGGGACGTACCTATATGCCGATTTTCCTGCCAGTGCCATTCTGCCAACGTAAATCGGCACACACTGGTCGGCAAACGGTTAAAAATGGACATGCAGAAGTGCATCCGGGACGGATCTGGAGTGCGTTTTTGTTGTGTGAACCATCTTTAAGTGTTTAAAATTGATTTTATTGAAAGTACTAATAAAAAAAATGTTTAATTTGATCAACTATTTATACTATAATTATTGAGAGTTGGTGTGTAAATTGGGGCAGACATGTAGGGGCCCCAGTACATTACTTTGCCCCAGGGGCCCATGATGCTATTATGACAGCCCTGGTCCCCGGGAGACAAAACACTAAACAATGTAATATGCCCCCACATGGGATTACTTTATATTAAGATACATGCAAGTACTTATCCTAATTACTACTATTATACTAATGTCCAAAATGTGTTTATTTTCTAATAGTTATTTAGCATCTGCCTGGAATTTAGTTGTACGTTTTGCAGGGTAACGGTGACACACTTTGGTTTTTAAGTGAACATGGGGTGGAGGCAGCCGGTGAAGAGGGAATTCTGGTGTGTGTGGTCAGACACCTTGCAGTCTCTCTCCCCTTGCTGTAACATTTGTTGGACTTCACATAAAAGTCAGGTTCTTGTCCGCTGTCTATAACAGGAATCTTTGTAGTTCTATTTGTGTCCTGTAGATGGCGATGTCTGTATATGTTCTCTCTCTTCAAAGTGGAGCTCCTGCATTTGCTATACACAAGAAAGGTGTGATGTTACAAAGCTGCCAGTAGGTGGCAGTGTAATTCCATAAAGATCTATCATAAAAATGAACAGAGGCAAAGTGGCCACAGAAAAATGTGATGCTCCTGAGTTGCCAGCAGGTGGCAGGATGTTATTCACCTACATGAGATGAATTGTTACTTTGCACTAACAAAGGGGTCACTGTATGGTAACAAACAAAATAAAAATAAAGATTATATAGGATTAAAAATAATAATATAGGCTGGTCCTCTCTGTAGATACAAAATAGAACTAGATGACTCTATTAAAAATGTAAAATTCAATGTTAAATATTAAACACTGGCAAGGTTGCCAACTGTCAGTAAATTCACAGACGGTTTGCAAAATCTGTAATTTTTTTACATCTGTCCATCAGTGTCTGTTATGGGCAGTCTGCATGTCTATAATAGACATTTATGGACAGATGTAAAAATCTTGGATTTTTCAAACCGTCTGTGAATTTACTGACAGTTGGCACCTGAACACTGGTAGATGGACCGGACTATTCAGTTTGAAGATCCAACAGTTTAGTGTACCGGCTCCTCTCCTGGTCTAAAATTGCTTCCTCTGATATCACCGCACACTGCGAGCTTCTCTCCATGTGCATTGGAAGCTGCAGCAAGTCAGATAGAGCCCTGCCTCATTTCCTGGCTGGAGGACATCCAGTATCATCTAGCCCTTTGCTCCTCAGCTTGACTGTCCCTGGTCCACCCCTTTCATTAGTTGGATTTCAATTCTTTCAATCACAGGGGGGTCAGCATCACATGTGGACAGCCTGCCTAGGAACATCCAGACTGACATCCACCTATCAAAACACTTTGACTTTTGCATAAC
Source organism: Lithobates clamitans (assembly GCA_037952925.1). Taxonomy (NCBI): domain Eukaryota; kingdom Metazoa; phylum Chordata; class Amphibia; order Anura; family Ranidae; genus Lithobates; species Lithobates clamitans. The sequence continues at coordinate 556,148 of JBBGZY010001369.1, read as the reverse complement.
TCTCCTAAAGACCCACCCACTACTTGAATCAGGACTGAGGGCTCTTGAGAGGAGTACTGAGGCCGGATGCTGTGATGTTTTACAGGAAGCTATTTACAGCACCCTAATAAAGTAATAAATTGTGATAGCGCTGCTGGTAAACCAAATATAATAAACAAAATGAACATGTAAGTGAAATAGATGATAACAATAAAGTTCATAAAGTGCACAAAGTTCATTTGTAGTCCATTTGTGGCATTATATGTGATAAATCTTCCTATAAAGGTGCAAAAAAAGAGCAAAGCAGGAGGCAGCGGTGGCAGGCTCCAATCCCGGAAGTAGGCCACTTATGGTGGCAGAGCGGGTCGGAGTCCTGGGCTGTGATCGTGCCTCACTACACACAGCTGGTGATGGAGCTGGTGGGCTGTGGGAAGGTGAGAGTCCATAATATTAGGTGACATGACTGGACACTGACCCCTTCACCACGACTGATGTAGTGATCAGGGAACCCTGCTGATAAAATTATACAGATTACAATATAACCTTTTTTGGGGGGTGATCTCCCCATGTAGTTTCAGGGAGGGAGATGGGGGAGTATCCTGGTGTATTATAGGGGGTAGGGGAACCCCCCTTGTCTCTTCTAACCACTCTCTCTCCCCCTTACTCTCTCACTCTCTCTCTCTCCTCCCACCTTTTTCCGCCTCCCTCCCTCTCTCCTCCCACCTCTTTACCCCTCCCCCTCTCCCCTCCTTCCACTTCTTTCCCCCTCCCTCTCCTTTCTTTTCCATCTCTCTCTCTCTCTCTCTCTCCTTCCTATTCCTATCTCTCCTCCCTCACCCCCTTCTGTCTCTATCCCGCCATTCCCTCTTAGTTTCTAATAGGAGATTATATCATATTTCAGGTTCTCAGTAAAAAATATGTTGTGTCAGTAGATTTTTCCATGTTTTCTGTAAAAAAAAGTTGTGGGGGGTTGGTAACCCTGTCAGGCAGGAGTTAAGTGGGAGCTAAAACAGCAGCGCAAGGCATTTAACCCCTCGATCACCCGGCATCTTTACTGTACTATGTAAGCAGCAGGCGCTACCTACAGCCCCTGAAAACCACACCCAATTTTTGCTGCGATGCGCTGTGCGTGCCACATTGCTTTCTCTGGTATTAGGACCCAATTTATGGTCTTGCACACAGGCCCACTGGTTGCATCATAAAGATGGCTGCCATGTGGCAGGCTTGCCGGGGTGGGGACGTGACACCAGTGATGTCATAAAATAGGCAGATTAAAAACTGAGAAGAGATTCTCTAGTAAAGTATTAGAATGGCAGCAGTAATATTCTCTACTTGTTGTTAATGTAATTATCAGAATATGGTAAACATCTTCTTCCCAAAGAACAAATATCACATGGTTTAAATTAGTACTAAATTAAATTAGAATTAAAAAGTATGCTCAATAAAAAAGAAAAAAGAATTTTGCACGTGTGTAATCGTGATTGTTTTATTGCCGGCTTCACACTGCTACATCTTCTGTTTCAGATATACCCCAATATCAGAGAAGGTGTGTACATTTATTTAAATATATTCTTCAATAGCCAAAAAGGATATAAATCCTCTGTGTAAATGGCCCGTAGTGTTGATGACTGTTAGCTCTTCAAACAAGGCGTCCACATTCAGTGCAGACACAGGTGAACATCTGTTTTATGGTTGATTATTCTGACTTTTTTCCATGTAGTTCCACATGAATACTGAACATAATATAACGAGGCCAGGTTTGTGTGTTGCAGTAATCCAAAAACAGACTGGAAGGTCATCTTGGTGATGAACCCCTAGTCAGTGGCGTCTCCAGCTTTCATATTTGGGGGGCACATGGGGGGACAGGGACAAATTACAAATTAGTACTCACTTTTGTTGCCAGCGGTTTAGACATTAATGGCTGTGTGTTGAGTTATTTTGAGGGGACAGCAAATTTACACTGTTATACAAGCTGTACACTCACTACTTTACATTGTAGACAAGTGTCATTTCTTCAGTGTTGTCACATGAAAAGATAGAAGAAAATATTTACAAAAATGTGAGGGGTGTACTCACTATTGTGAAATACTGTATATATATTCTGGGGCCCTTTACTACGATCCCATAATGGGCCCTTTCACATGTTCTGCAGTGAGCTCCCTCCTACTGTATTGGGGTCCCCAATGGTGGCAGAAAACAAGAGATATATGTCACCAGGATACCAAGAAAATATAAGGGTCCAAAGCAGTGGGAGAACTATCAGGGTTGCAAAGGTTGTCTTGCCATCGGGCCTTGGTGTTCCGCCACTGTGGGGTTCCCCAGCCTCCTCTTGCTGTCCTGCCCCTGCTATTGACAGCGCTGGTCTGGCATCTGTCTCCTTGGCAGCGGCAGCAGTCTATTAGGACCTAGTGCTGGTGACATTATGGGTACATGCAGCGGAAGGCTGGCACTATTGGTTGTAGAGAGCGGAGCCCCCAGCTGGTCTCCTAGCAGCTGTAATGCTGTATAACCTTCTCTGACATGCTGATCGGGATGTGATCCAGGTGATGCTCCCAGTCAGATCTAATAAACACATTATTTATTAGCATCAAGAGTACAACCACATCAACTGTATGTTCAGCAGCCATGTGGGCTCCATGCCTGTAAGGTGTGGGCTTTGATCAATAAAATCACTATGATATTTAACACTAGGATTTGACTAGGAGCATCACCTGGATTGCATCCCGATCAGCATGTCAGAGAAGGCTGCACTGCTGCTAAGCAACCTGCAGGGAGCTCCACTGTCTACTCTACAACCATTAGAGATGGGCTCGGGTGTGTTTATAATCCCACATTCCGGATCCCGCCAGGAAGCCGACACTTCACACGGCTAATCACAGGCAGGGAGACATTCCTGATCAGTGCAGCTGTGGACCGGGAAATGTCTCAGTGCCTGTGATTAGCGCTGTGCAGTGCCGGCTTCCTGGCGGGATCGGGCAGGTGGGATTTTGAACATGCGCAGCCCATCTCTAACAACAAACTGCGCTGACCCTCCTGTACATCAGCCCCATAAAGTAACCAGCACTGGGTACCAATGAGCTGCCGCCGCTGCCATGGAGACAGAGACCAGCGCTGTGAATATCCGGGACAGGACAGCAACCCTGGTAGTTCCACCACTGCTCCACACTGGGAGGATTATCCACCTATAATGTGTGTATGGGGGAATTGGATCATTTCTTTTTTTTTTTCATTCAACCTACAAGTTAAATGAAAAAAGTGATCGATGTATTATGGGCTGCCTAAGTGCCAAGACCAGCCACAGGCAGTTTAAATCTCAGCTGGTTCAGCAGGAACTGGCTGAGATTTGAACCATTAATGAGCAGGCTGAATGTACCAAGTCGATCGATCAAATTGGGTACAACCAGCCTGCCAGATACTCTTCTGATTATCACTGGTGGTTGCTATAGCCACTAGTGATAATCACTGTTTGTCAGGAGAATACAATTGCTGGGCAGGAAGGATATTCCTCGGTCACCACTGTCTGTGTTGCTGGGGGAATCATGCAAGTTTCTTTCCTGCAATCTGTGGATGCTGGAAAGAAATTTGCACCGTCTATTACCGGCCTTACTGATAGTGAAAGTAAATTGTGAGGGTCCTGAAAGAACAGGAGAGGGGGAGGGGCAGATGGGGGAGAGAAGGGATGGAGATAATGCAGTTCAGTGATTACAATGTAGTGCAGTGCACACACTTACCCACGGGGTCCAGGCTAGAAGCTCTGGCATCATTGACACACAGCCAGGAATATGCTGATTTACATATTTCCCGCCCACATATCCCCCTCTTCATATACAGCCGCATGCCGGGGATAGTGTGGGCGGGACTCAGGAGGAACAGGGGCGGGAGGAGGGGAGGAGCTGTATTCATCTCTGCTCTCACATACATGAGGAGAGTGAGGAGGAGGAGGAGCTGTATTCATCTCTGCTCTCACGTACATGAGGAGAGTGAGGAGGAGGAGGAGCTGTATTCATCTCTGCTCTCACGTACATGAGGAGAGTGAGGAGGAGGAGGAGCTGTATTCATCTCTGCTCTCACGTACATGAGGAGAGTGAGGAGGAGGAGGAGCTGTATTCATCTCTGCTCTCACGTACATGAGGAGAGTGAGGAGGAGGAGGAGCTGTATTCATCTCTGCTCTCACGTACATGAGGAGAGTGAGGAGGGGGAGGAGCTGTATTCATCTCTGCTCTCACGTACATGAGGAGAGTGAGGAGGAGGAGGAGCTGTATTCATCTCTGCTCTCACGTACATGAGGAGAGTGAGGAGGAGGAGGAGCTGTATTCATCTCTGCTCTCACGTACATGAGGAGAGTGAGGAGGAGGAGGAGCTGTATTCATCTCTGCTCTCACGTACATGAGGAGAGTGAGGAGGAGGAGGAGCTGTATTCATCTCTGCTCTCACGTACATGAGGAGAGTGAGGAGGAGGAGGAGCTGTATTCATCTCTGCTCTCACGTACATGAGGAGAGTGAGGAGGAGGAGGAGCTGTATTCATCTCTGCTCTCACGTACATGAGGAGAGTGAGGAGGAGGAGGAGCTGTATTCATCTCTGCTCTCACGTACATGAGGAGAGTGAGGAGGAGGAGGAGCTGTATTCATCTCTGCTCTCACGTACATGAGGAGAGTGAGGAGGAGGAGCTGTATTCATCTCTGCTCTCACGTACATGAGGAGAGTGAGGAGGAGGAGGAGCTGTATTCATCTCTGCTCTCACGTACATGAGGAGAGTGAGGAGGAGGAGGAGCTGTATTCATCTCTGCTCTCACGTACATGAGGAGAGTGAGGAGGAGGAGGAGCTGTATTCATCTCTGCTCTCACGTACATGAGGAGAGTGAGGAGGAGGAGGAGCTGTATTCATCTCTGCTCTCACGTACATGAGGAGAGTGAGGAGGAGGAGGAGCTGTATTCATCTCTGCTCTCACGTACATGAGGAGAGTGAGGAGGAGGAGGAGCTGTATTCATCTCTGCTCTCACGTACATGAGGAGAGTGAGGAGGAGGAGGAGCTGTATTCATCTCTGCTCTCACGTACATGAGGAGAGTGAGGAGGAGGAGGAGCTGTATTCATCTCTGCTCTCACGTACATGAGGAGAGTGAGGAGGAGGAGCAGCTGTATTCATCTCTGCTCTCACGTACATGAGGAGAGTGAGGAGGAGGAGGAGCTGTATTCATCTCTGCTCTCACGTACATGAGGAGAGTGAGGAGGAGGAGGAGCTGTATTCATCTCTGCTCTCACATACATGAGTATCAGCTGATTGGAGAAAAGCCAATGTAGCACCAATATTTAAAAAGGGCCCAAAAAACATCCCTGGGAATTACAGACCAGTTAGCCTAACATCAATAGTATGTAAAATCTTGGAGGGGATGATAAGGGACTATATACAAGATTTTAGTAATAAGAACGATATCATTAGCAGTAATCAGCATGGATTCATGAAGAATTGTTCTTGCCAAACCAATCTATTAACCTTCTATGAGGAGGTGAGTTGCCATCTAGATAAAGGAAGGCCCGTAGACGTGGTGTATCTGGATTTTGCAAAAGCATTTGACACAGTTCCCCATAAACGTTTACTGTACAAAATAAGGTGCGTTGGCATGGACCATAGGGTGAGTACATGGATTGAAAACTGGCTACAAGGGCGAGTTCAGAGGGTGGTGATAAATGGGGAGTACTCAGAATGGTCAGGGGTGGGTAATGGGGTTCCCCAGGGTTCTGTGCTGGGACCAATCCTATTTAATTTGTTTATAAGCGACCTGGAGGATGGGATAAACAGTTCAATCTCTGTATTTGCAGACGATACTCAGCTAAGCAGGGCAATAACTTCTCCGCAGGATGTGGAAACCTTGCAAGAAGATCTGAACAAATTAATGGGGTGGGCGACTACATGGCAAATGAGGTTCAATGTAGAAAAATGTAAAATAATGCATTTGGGTGGCAAAAATATGAATGCAATCTATACACTGGGGGGAGAACCTCCGGGGGAATCTAGGATGGAAAAGGACCTGGGGGCCCTAGTAGATGATAGGCTCAGCAATGGCATGCAATGCCAAGATGCTGCTAACAAAGCAAACAGAATATTGGCATTAAAAGGGGGATCAACTCCAGAGATAAAACGATAATTCTCCCACTCTACAAGACTCTGGTCCAGCCGCACCTGGAGTATGCTGTCCAGTTCTGGGCACCAGTCCTCAGGAGGGACGTACTGGAAATGGAGCGAGTACAAAGAAGGGCAGCAAAGCTAATAAACGGTCTGGAGGATCTTAGTTATGAGGAAAGGTTGTGAGCTCTGAACTTATTCTCTCTGGAGAAGAGACGCTTGAGAGGGGATAGGATTTCAATTTACAAATACCGGACTGGTGACCCCACAATAGGGAAAAAACTTTTTCGCAGAAGAGAGTTTAATAAGACTTGTGGCCACTCATTACAATTAGAAGAAAGGATGTTTAACCTTAAACTACGTAGAGGGTTCTTTACTGTAAGAGCGGCAAGGATGTGGAATTCTCTTCCACAGGCGGTGGTCTCAGCGGGGAGCATTGATAGCTTCAAGAAACTATAAGATAATCACCTGAATGACCGCAACATACAGGGATATACAATGTAATACTGACATATAATCACACACATAGGTTGGGCTTGATGGACTTGTGTCTTTTTTCAACCTCACCTACTATGTAACTATGAGGAGAGTGAGGAGGAGGAGGAGCTGTATTCATCTCTGCTCTCACATACATGAGAGTGAGGAGGAGGAGGAGCTGTATTCATCTCTGCTCTCACATACATGAGGAGAGTGAGGAGGGGGAGGGGTGGTTGGACTCGCTGGGCTGTGAAAGAATGTTATAGACTGACCCTCGGCTCAGCTTGCAGTCACCACTCATGGAATTTACAGGCTGGTTCTCCTGTCCTAAGGGGGAGGGGTCAGGGAGAGAGGAGGGGTCAGGGAGAGAGGAGGGGTCATAGATAGGAGGAGGGGTCAGGGAGAGAGGAAGGGTCAGGGAGATAGAGGAGGGGTCAGGGAGAAAGAGGAGGGGTCAGGGAGAGAGAGGAGGGGTCATGGAGAGAGAGGAGGGGTCAGAAAAAGGGAAAGGGAAGAAAGGGAAAGGGAGAATTTTTTTTATTAGACTAGAAATAGTGGAAAGGGGAGTAATTAGGTTTTTAATTTTATAAATTTTGAATACTTTGTGAGTAGAAAGAATTAAATAAACATTGAAGAAATACCACTATGATGGGAAACTAAGATAGAGAGAGAAAATGAACATAAAGTTGAATAAATCTCTCGGCAGAATTCTCTGAAGTGGTAAAAAAATAAAATAAATAAAATAAAAAGGCCACTGATATTTTGGGATGGCGGGTTGGAAACATGCAATCTGGGTTTGCCAACCCGCCATCCCAGAGCAGGAGGTCGCGGGCCAGCGGTTGGGCACCCCAGCTCTACACAATGAAGGGGGGATGTCGGGTCTCTGATAATTAATGACATATTGGAGGTGTCTCATTTTGCTCATCCAGCATCTGTCCCTGAGGCAGCCTCAGTTACCAACAGTCTGAGTTGGAGATCCTGGGACACATCGGGGTATAGGAGAGAGGTGACAGCGGGGGATGGGAGGAGGAACATTGGACAGAACATTGGTAAGCAGTAAAGTAGTTCTAAAACTGGGCGATAGTGAGGACAGAGGAGGATAAGAGGGAGCAGAAGAAGAGAGAAGGGAAAGAGAGAGGAAAGGAGCACCAAGACCAGACTAAAGGATGGGAGTAGAGGAGGCAGAGAGGTGAAATACCACCTAGGGGGGAGGGGGGAATGTAGACATACAGGGGGGTCACTCATGCTGGTATCTGGGCATCATGTGTCCTGTATCCTCTGCTGGATTCCTGGTCTGGGGTACCAACACCATGATCACCCACAATCACTCCCCACCATGCTGCCTGTCAGGACAATAGAATTCAGAGCTGAGAGAAGCTTCCCCGAGGCTCCTCCCCATCTCTGAAGAGTCACATGACAGCAACAAAATTCTGATTTACAATGCAACCAAAACCCAGACAATGTATTGTAGTGTGATGGGTCACATTGTGGTCTCCTGCAGTCAGGTGTGTTGTCCTCTAATGTATTAGCCCATTGGGGTCACACATTACACTCGGGGTACATACCTCCCTGTGTGCTTCAGCAGTGCTGTACAGATTTTCCCAGCCAGTGTAACTCAGGATTACTGAACAGCTTGGTCTGTTACAGGAAATGACACAGACAGCGTGTTCGGGGATCGTGCACCCACAAAGATGTCATATTGGGAGCATCTGTGTGTGAGTCCCAACTGACATGAACAGGGCTGCCTGCAGGGGAATACATGGAACTCCTGTACATCCCCATGCGGGTAAACACGGCCCTCATAGGGGTGTACATTGTAGTACACTTGTGTCAATCAGGCCTTAGTTTAGTTGTGTATTTGGTAGGGTTGCACCAACACTAGTATCGGTATCGGTGCCGATACCGAGTATTTGCACAAGTATCGGTACTCGTGCAAGTGCACAATACCTGAAACCGATACTTTCAGACTCAGTTCTTTGGGCTGTCAGTGGGTCTCCCTTGTTGACAGCTGAAGTGTTAAAGAAGTAATTGGAGCTGTCCAAAAAAAAGCAGCCGGCAATGTTTATTAACAACATTGCTCAGCAGCTGAAACACTAGAATAAAAAGAAACATTGTTTCATTTTGTATCTTTCTGTTTCTTCATCTGCAGATCAAAGGGATTTCGGCATAAGAGAATTCAATAAGACACGCGGCCATTCACTAAAATTAGAAGAAAAGAGATTTAACCTTACACTGCATAGAGGATTCTTTACTGTAAGAGCGGCAAGGATGTGGAATTCCCTTCCACAGGCGGTGGTCTTAGTGGGAAGCATCGATAATTTAAAAAAACTATTAGATAAACACCTGAATGACCACAACATACAGGAATACAATACAATGCAATACTGACATATAATCACACACATAGGTTGGACTTGTGTCTTTTTTCAACCTCACCTACTATGTAACTATGTAACAAATGTTCCTCTTTTTAAAGTGGCTGTAAACCCTTTACAACCACTTTTTGCCTATTATAAAAGTCTTACCTGTAGCTACCCCAGATATCTCCTAAACCTGCATGGTATAGGAGATATCCCCTGTATCAGCATAGGCCGACATCCTCGGCACATGCGCACTGAAGCAATGGCACATCCGTGCTGTTGCTTCAGTTAGTGTGCCGTTACCGGCAGTTCCCACACGCATGCGTGGGAGTGATGTCATCGCGGCTCTGGCCAATCACAGCGCCCGAAGCCTGCGATACCCAGAAGTAACTCCGGGAGCGATGTCGTCAGCCGGTGCTGTGTACGGGGACCGCTGCAGAGGCTTCGATCTAAGGTGAGTATTTCATTTGTAAATAACTCTCCAATGCTTTGTACCATTAGTGACAGCTGAAGTGAAAACAAAACAGTTGCGGTAGATATCGGTAATCGGTATTGGCGAGTACTAAAAAAAAGTAATCGGTACTGGTAAAAAATTGGTATCGGTGCATCCCTAGTATTTGGATTGTAATATGTATAGGGGACCATACTGGCAGGTTCCCAACAGGTAATAAGATTATGTTACTAGGGGGGCTCCGAAAAACCAGACTGCTGGTTCCCAACAGGTAATAAGATTATGTTACTAGGGGGGCTCCGAAAAACCAGACTGCTGTTAACAGACATGCAATTAACAGACTGCATCATATATGTCCTGATTTTTTTCTGTTGTTCAGAGGGGGCAGGGCATTTAACCCCTTGCCTACCGGACCAATTCTGACATTTCTCTCTTACATGTAAAAATCATAATTTTAGTTGCTAAAAAATTACACAGAACCCCCAAACATTGTATATGTTTTTTTAGCAGAGACCCTAGAAAATAAAATGGCGGTCGTAGCAACTTTTTAGCTCGCATGGTATTTCCGCAGCAATTTTTCAAACGCGTTTTTTTTTTTGTAAAAAAACTGTTTTGTGCATTAAAAAACAGTAAAGTTAGCCCAATTCTCTTCAATAATGTGAAAGATGAAGTTACACCGAGTAAATAGATACCTAACATTTCACACTTCAAAATTGTGTACGGTCGTGGAATGGCGCCGAACTTCAGTACTTAAAAATCCCCATAGGCGACGCTTTACATTTTTTTTGCAGGCCACATGTTTTGAGTTACACAGGAGGTCTAGGGCTAAAATTATTTCTCTCCCTCTAACGTTTGCAGCGATACCTCACATGTGTGGTTTGAAGGTCTTTTACATATGTGGGCGTGACTTACGTATGCACAGGGGAGGGCTGGCACGCTTAGGCCTGGGGGGCAAGTCCAGTCAAGTGGCCCATTGAACTACTGAATCAGCTCACCATCACCAGTGCCTATTAATGCAGCCTCAGCACTGCTGGCCTGTAGGTTCTACTGGCCACTGACCTGTGGGTCCTACTGGCCGCTGGCCTGTGGGTCCTACTGGCCTCTGACCTGTGGGTCCTACTGGCCGCTGGCCTGTGGGTCCTGCTGGGAACTGACCATGGTCTGTGGGTCCTGCTGGGAGCTGACCATGGTCTGTGGGTCCGGCTGGGAGCTGACCATGGTCTGTGGGTCCTGCTGGGAGCTGACCATGGTCTGTGGGTCCGGCTGGGAGCTGACCATGGTCTGTGGGTCCTGCTGGGAGCTGACCATGGTCTGTGGGTCCTGCTGGGAGCTGACCATGGTCTGTGGGTCCTGCTGGGAGCTGACCATGGTCTGTGCGTCCGGCTGGGAGCTGACCATGGTCAGTGGGTCCTGCTGGGAGCTGACCATGGTCTGTGGGTCCTGCTGGGAGCTGACCATGGTCTGTGGGTCCGGCTGGCCATGGTCAGCTCCCAGCAGGATCCACAGGCCATGGCCAGTTCCGAACAGGACCCACAGTGTTAAGGGCTTTTTTGCAGCCTGATATGCTGAAACTTGTAGTGCCCTAGACTACAGGGGACTGAAGAATGGCAGCCCACTCTGCTTGGACTTTTAGTGTCTCTGTGGGGGACTGAGGATTCCTCAGTCCCCCCACAGTCTAGGGCACTACAAGTCCCAACATAGGAGGCTGTCATATCTCACCCCCCACAGATGGCACTACAAGTCCCAGCAGATCAGGCTGCCACCAGTCCTCCAAACACAGCATTAGACTGCACAGCATTTCACTCCCCCCATACACTCCTTCCCACTCTCCCCTTACAATGGGTTCCTCGGCTCCTGGCTGCCCCTCTCCGGAGTCTGGGTGGCATGTCACACTGCATGGTGGGGCAGTGGGCGGGATTTCCCCTTGTCAGACACGTCCCGGCTCCCAGACTCCGGCACAGCACACAAGGCTGGAGATCATACCTCCCAACTTTTTGAGATAGGAATGAGGGACACCTATCAGCAAAAGTATGCAGGCATAGGACACACCCCTTGCCACGCCCCCTTAAAGGAGAATTGTACAAAAAAACAAACAAAGATTGGTTAAACCCACAACTGCTTTTTTTTTACGACTGCTATTCCTTTATATTGGCTTTTGGAATTTACAAATGCAGCAATTTAGAAATCAGATGAAAGGTTTAGTGCTGGAAAACACTTTTTGATAAATAAAAAGTGCATTTTATATACATCTATATAGATCAGACCAAAATGAGGGACAAATAAGGAGGAATGAGGGACAGAGGGACATTGCTCCAAATCAGGGACAGTCCCTCAAAATCAGGGACAGTTGGGAGCTATGCTGGAGATCACTCTGGCACTGCTCAGACACCTCAGTGGCTGTGGGCAGCGGTCGCCAGATCTACAGACTGGGCATCTGCAGATGTGGCCGCCGACTTCCTCAGAGAAAAAAAATATATCAGCGAGCGGCTGCCGGCCATTTTACATATAAGTTGAAACAGCCTGGGGGGAAATTGCCACCCTGCCCCCCCAGCCCAGCCTGCCCCTGCGTATGCATTCGCTTCTGTGACCGAGCTCACGGGGACAGGGGCGCTTTCATCTTTTTTTCTGTTGTTAATTTTACTTTTATTTTTATAGTTTGATGTTTTCTTTAAAAAAAAAAATTTGGATCACTTTTATTCTTTTTACAAGGAATGTAAACCTCCCTTGTAATATGAATAGTGAGTGTCAGTTCCTCTTTACAGTGAGATCTGGGGGGTCAATAAGCCCCCACATCTCTCCTCTAGGCTGGGAAACCTGGAATTAAAAAGAAAAAAAATGATCTTGGCTTCCCTTTTTTCAAATGCAGAGGCCGGGCGTGATGTCATAACATCACGCCCCGCCTCCAAACGATCACAGAGATCATAGAGACTCTGGGGACCATCTGGCCTACTGGAAATCTCTATTGTCATCATCCAGCACCGGTCGGTTCCTTCTCCGATTTGCTGATCACAGCGACAAACCGTGAGAAGCACCGGAGGGCGGTGGGAAGGGGGACGTCATCCACTCCCGCTGCCTGTAAGAATTTTCAAGCGGCTCAACAGCCACTATGATTGTTCTATGAATAAGCATCCAAATGATGTGAAACGTGTTAGCAGTCTACCACCCTGTACGTCTCTGCAATTGACTGTATTGTTGGATTGTTGGATGATGTCCTTATCCCAGAGTGCGGCTATCCAGGATTTCTTTCTACCTCAATGATTGTTCTTATGGTATAGGGAATCGCCGGCTCTAAAAGAAAATATCTGGATGATTCCTGTAGCTGCACCCATCATTCAGATATCCCCACTTCAAGTCTGCAACGTCATATGACATTGGGACGGGTAGGAAGCGATTAAACAGCAATGGGACCTTTTACCTCTTCAGTACCGCCCCACGTACATGTACTGCGGGAGGGCGGCCCTTCAGCGCAAAATCACATACCTGTATATCATCTTTATTTCCGGGTCTGAGGCGCGCATGCACACCACCGGTGACCTGTTCCTAATGTGATTGGACACAGAGGGAGCCAATCAACAGGTCCGGTGGACCTGATGTTTGCCGGCACCCAGCGATCGTTCCTGAGAGAGGCAGAATGGCAGTCTGCCTACAAATACAAGGCAGATCGGCGTTCTGCCAGAGGAGAAGATGGAGATCTTATGTTTCTGCTAAGCAGGAACACCGATCTCTGTCTTCCCCCAGGCAAAGCACCCCCACACACACACAGTTTGCAAGCACTCCCTAAGCACACAGTTAACCCTTTGGTCGCCCCTGATGTTAACCCCTTCCCTGCCAGTGTCATCAGTACAGTGACAGTGCATATTTTTAGCACTGATCACTGTATTGGTGTCACTGGTCCGCAAAAAAGTGTCAAAGGTGTCACTTAGTGTGCGATTTGTCTGCCGCAATCCCGCTATAGGTCTCTGATCGCCGACATTACTGGTAATAAAAATAAATAAATAAAAATGCCATAAAAATATCCCATAGTTTGTAGACGCAATAACTTTAGCACAAACCAATCAATATACACTTATTGGGATTTTTTTAACCAAAAATATGTATCAGAATACATATTGGCCTAAACTGATGAATAAATTCGATTTTTTACATTTTTTATTGGACATCTTTTTATTGGATATCTTTTTATTGGATATCTTTTTATTGGATATCTTTTTATTGGATATTTTTTTTTAACAGAAAGTAAAAAATATTTAATATTTAATTTTTCAAAATTGTCGCTCTCTTTTTTGTTTATAGGGCAAAAAATAAAAACCACAGAGGTGATCAAATACCACCAAAAGAAATCTCTATTTGTGGGGAAAAAAGGACATCAGTTTTATTTGGGTACAGCATTGCAACGATTGTGCAAATGTCAGTTAAAGTAACGCAGTGCCATATCCAAAAAAATTGGCCTGGTCATGAAGGGGGACCCTGAGAATTTGGGGGTTATCCATCCAGCAGCTCTCTGAACACCAGACACAGAGGACAATGGTGAGGAGGGGCCAGTGTTCAGAATACTGCTACCCATCAGAAAATGCAACCGAAGTGACATTCCGTTGCAGCCATCTTGGTACACCCCGCACTCGTCCGCACTAAAGATACAATGAGAGGGCAGCAAGCAGACATCTTGTTACACCCACCGAAGTCTTGCATTTCACACATATTTTTACCAGTAAACTGAGCTTATATAGTGAAATTCAGTATTTGGAAGTCGGTGACACTGTTTAGATGTTGAATTTTAAAAGCAGCAGCAAGCATGCTGATCTCACAGGTTTGCTAATCTGACAGAACACCTTTGCTTTGAAAAATCAGCATCAAAACAGTCTTATGGATTTTAAACTACAGTGGAACCTCGGATTGCGAGTAATGTGGTTAATGAGCGTTTCACAATACGAGCACTGTATTTTTAAAAATCTTGACTCGGTTTGCGAGTGTTGTCTCGCAAAACAAGCAGGATTCAAGCCACAGTTTACTGTTAAAAATAAGTGTAAAATGCAAAACTCCAATGGGTGTAACAAGATGTCCGCTTGCCGCCTTCTCAGTATATTCTTACTATGGACGAGTGCAGGGTGTAGCAAGATGGCAGCGACGGAACGTCACTTCCGTTACAAAATGTGATGGGTCGCCTAATCTGACGAAACACCGGACCTGTCGGGAAGTGTCATGAAGACTTTGCAACTACATTTTGTGTGGTGACATTTTACCTGGAGGAGGAACCTACATGACGTCATCCCAGAAGAAGTGGAGACATCCACTCAGGAAAAAGAGCCCCTGTTTCGTCAGATTAGACGACACGTCAGAACGGAAGTGACGTTTCTTGCCATACCTCCCAACTTTTTGAGATAGGAATGAGGGACACGTATCAGCAAAAGTATGCAAGCATAGGACACACCCCTTGCCACACCCTCTCAAAGGAGAATTGTACAAAAAACAAGATTGGTTAAACCCAGAAGTTTTTTTTTTTACCACTACTATTCCTTTATATTGGCTTTTGAAATGTACAAATGCAGCAATTTAGAAATTGGATGAAAGGTTTAGTGCTGGAAAACACTTTTTGGTAGATAAAAAGTACATTTTATATACTTCTATATAGATCAGACCAAAATAAGGGACAAATGAGGAGGAATGAGGGACAAAGGGACATTGTTCCAAATCAGGGACAGTTGGGAGCTTTGATCTTGCTACACCCCACACTCGTCCACAATAAGGATACAGTGAGAAGGCGGCAGGCAGACATTTTGTTACACCCACCGGAGTTTTGCAATTTAAATTTATTTTTTAACAGTAAACTGAGTTTATTTAATTAAATACAGGATTTTGAAATCCGTCTGTTAAGATGCTGAATTTTAAAAGCAGCGGCAACGGCAATCCTGCTAATCTCACAGGTTTGCTAATCTGACAGAACACCGCTGCTTTTAAAATTAAACATCTAAACAGACGGATTTTAAAATCCTGGATTTCACTATATAAACTCAGTTTACTGTTAAAAAATAAGTGTAAATTGCAAAACTCCGGTGGGTGTAACAAAATGTCCGCCTACCGCCTTCTCCCTGTATGATTACTGTAGACCAGTGCGGGGTGTAGCAAGATGGCGGAGACGAAACGTCACTTTCGTTATAAATTCTGACGGGTCGCTTGATCTGACCAAGCAATGTGACCGAAAACTAGCTGCAGGCAAAGCCACGCCCACTAATCTGTTGCTTCTCATATTAGGGATCCGCCCCTAATTGGTTTCCAGTGCCTGACTGGCCAGAGAGGATGAATAATAAGTAGCCATGTGCGCGGAGCCACGCCCATTACAGAACGCGAGTTGCTGATTGGAGGGTGGGCGGATACCTGCAGTCAGTGTGGGCGGAGTGTCTCCGATCATCTGTAGGAGTGTGAGAGAGAAGACGCCGATCACCGGGTGCGGATCGGAGATGTCGGTTCAGTGCTGAATGTTTTTTAGAAGGGGGAGGGGAGAAGAAGGTTAATCCATGTTATATATATAGATTTTGGTGTAAATTACGTTTTAATAAAGTTGGTTGAAATCCACCAAACTGTCACAGACTGCTCAGTGCTGATTGGACCATCATTACATCCAAATCAAGGACTTTTCCCATCTATCTCCTCCCCCTGGGGGGCGGGGTCTCCCTGTTTAGTCCACCTGAGATTTAGGATTAATTTCACCTGCAATCCCCACATTCCCCGTTCACCTTTACATTCTCTATGTATTTGCGGAATGTTTTTTCCAATGATTTATTTTAGAATTCCCTGATTTGGAATTACATTAATTTGTGTTGGTTTACATGTGTATGTCAGTGTGATAACATGGAGCACCTCCAGAACATCCCGCCATCAGGTGATATATAATTGTATTCTATATTTATTCCTATATACAGAGATCTACTAAACACCCCCCTCATAACTTGCATAGAAGCCTTTAAAATGAGAATTTTTTATTTTTCATGTTCACCATGTCCCATAGACTTTAGCGGTGTTCATACAAATTGTTTGCCTGTTCGCATGTTCTGGTGTGAACTGAACCGGGGGGGTGTTCGGCTCATCCCTAATTCCTATATACAGAGATCTACTAAACACCCCCTCCCCCCCACACACACAAATATTGGATACTTTGTAAGGAAGATTGGAAGTTTAGGTAATGAATGGTTCTATATTATTATTCCTATATACAGAGATCTCCTGAAACCCCCCCCCCCCCGCCTCACATAGTGGATACTTTGTATGGAAGATCAGGTGATGAATGGTAATATATACCGTATTTATTGGCGTATAACATGAATTTTTTTCCCCTTAAAATCAGGGGAAAATCATGGGTGCGTGTTATACACCGATCCCCACTGTCTGTGAGGGCAAAGGAGCGCCGCCGCCATAGACCAAGCCGAGTGTACTGTGTACTCAGCTAGGCTCGGCTCCACTCGCAGTCACGCCCAGTCTCAGCCTCCTAGCCTTTATGTCCCGCCATTGGACCGGTGTTGTGTCCATCATAGGAGCCGGGCCAAGGGGTGGGACGGGGCATGACTGCGAGCGGAGCCGAGTACACAGTACACAGTACACAGGGCTCTCGGCTCGGTCTATGTCAGCGGTGCTCCTCTTGCCCTCAGAGACAGCGGGGAGGAGCCGAATACACAGGACATCGCTAAATTTAAAAACCCATCATGCTGCAATTTTGGGCAAGGCTGCAGATGGACACTGGGGAAGGCTGCAGATTGACACTGGGGAAGGCTGCTGATGGACACTGGGGAGGGCTGCAGATGGACAATGGGGAAGGCTGCAGATGGACAATGGGGAAGGCTGCTGATGGACACTGGGGAAGGCTGCTGATGGACACTGGGGAAGGCTGCTGATGGACACTGGGGAAGGCTGCTGATGGACACTGGGGAAGGCTGCTGATGGACACTGGGGAAGGCTGCTGATGGACACTGGGGAAGGCTGCTGATGGACACTGGGGAAGGCTGCTGATGGACACTGGGGAAGGCTGCTGATGGACACTGGGGAAGGCTGCTGATGGACACTGGGGAAGGCTGCTGATGGACACTGGGGAAGGCTGCTGATGGACACTGGGTAAGGCTGCTGATGGACACTGGGGAAGGCTGCTGATGGATGCTGATAAGGCTGCATTGATGGGCATTTAAAATGTACGTTTTTTTCCTTAAACTTCCCTCCTAAACTTGGTGTGTGTGTTATACGCCGGCGCATGTTATACCCCAATAAATACAGTATTTATTGTTATATACAGAGATCTCCTGAACACCCCCCCCCCCCCCACACACACACACACACACACACATAGTGGACACTTTGTATAGAAGATCAGGTGATGAATGGTGTTATACAGTATCTCACAAAAGTAAGTACACCCCTCACATTTTTGTAAATATTTTTTTCTATCTTTTCATGTGACAACACTGAAGAAATGACACTTTGCTACAATGTAAAGTAGTGAGTGTACAGCTTGTATAACCCAGCTTGGGATGCCCCACAGATGCTCAATAGGGTTTAGTTCTGGAGACGTGTGTAGCGAGGTCCCGACCCCCAGAGGCCTAACGGTGACCTCCAGAGTTAGGGACACCTGACATCCTTCTGTGTAGAGTTAGTTAAAAGCATGTTGGGTGTAATGGAAGGTGGATTGATGGGCGCCAGACACTTCTTGAATGCAAAGAGATTTATTGTCTCTTAAACAGAACTGAGAGAGAGGGTTAGGGCCAGGACACCCTTTAGTAGTTGCAATGTGAATTGGCAGACTCCGAAACTTCTATAGGCAGACAGCCACGCAGGGAAAGGCTTCCAACTAGACACCACATCTGCATGAGTAGGGCCGCTGTCTCCTATGGCAACAATCTTTTAGCAGTTTCTAACAAAGAAAGAGAGCACAGAGCGGGGCTTTACATGAGGCACACGGAGGCAAAAACAAAAATTGTATAAAAAGCAGATTTTAATAAATACAAATAGTCATAAATTTACATATTTATACACATATTCATATATTTAATATTTCATTGAGATATACATTCCAACAAGGACTTATTTGCAAATACATGAAAAAATTGATACCTGAAAAACACAAGTACAAAGGCTGGCCGGAGGCTAGCCTGCATTTGTGGGAGGAGTCTGAGAGGGCTATTTAAGCCTCCTCCTCTGTCAGGTCAGGGCTCGTGGGTGTTCTGGGTTCAGTAGGGGGCGGGGCTTAAGCGTCACTTCCGGATCAATTACAAGATGGTGGCGGTGCCTCTCTCGGTGCTTCACCAGGGAGTTCACCTCTCCACCCACCTGGGTCCTCCTTCGGCACCCACATTCACGGGTCCCCCTTCTGGTATTTCAGCAGGGGGTGGGGGGGGGGCGATCGCCCGACCGCCGACTCCTCTCCCCATGCATACAGCTCCACGAGGGAGCCTCTTGCCAGCTAGCTCCTCTCTCCATTTACCAGCTTGCTTCAGGGGGGGAGCTTCCGACCGCTTCTCCGGTTATTGAGGGGAAGGGGGATGTTCAGCCAGCTGCACACGGAGCCACGGGGGGTCTGCCTGCCCGCTTTTCTCGGTGATCTTGCAGCGGGAAGGGAGGGGGGCCGTCCATCCTCCACCCACCCTCCTCCCCCTCGGCGGCAGCCAGTCAAGTGCGGCCCGCCCGCTTCTCCCGGCGAGCATGCTGGGGAAAGGGAGGGGGGCCGTCCATCCATCCGTCCTCCACCACCCTCCTTCCTTCCCCTCGGCTGCAGCTGGTCAGGTGCTGCCCGCCCGCTTCTCCCGGCGCTCGTGCCGGGGGAGGGGGGAGGGGTCATCCTTCCATCCTGCACAGCTCCACATGGCCAGCACGCAGCCCGAGCTTCTCCCGGCGCCCATGGGGGGGGGAGAACCGCCGCGGCCGTCAATCATCTTTACCCACACCAACTTCTCTAGGGCTCAGTTAGGGGGGGGGTTGTCTGTCCATCTTCCACCTTTGCTGGGCCAATCCTGCATGGGGGGTGTGCCGCCCTCTTCTCCCTCATCCCTGTGTGTCCTGCCAGCGTGGGGTGGGGGGGGCAGGCGCCTGCTTCTCCTGGGGGGGTGGGCGTCTGTTCGTCCATCTTTTATCCACTCACCTAGCATTTGGCCCCTGCATTTCTGTTCACCTCCCTGGAACTCACACCGTGCATCATGGAGGAATCGCCCGCACCCTTCCCGGTTCTCTTGGGGGGGGGGGGTGTTCACCCGCCTGCTCACTTCCCGGTACTCGCGTGGGGGCATCATGGGGGGGGGAGATCCCCTGCACGCCTCACGGGCATTTACCGCTTCAGGTACCAGTGTTTCATCCCCAGGATTTCTGTCATAACATTTCAGCCTCAGGTTTCCATCACAGCGTTTCTATCTAGGCGTTTCAGTGTCAGCGTTTTGCTATCATAGCACTCCTGTCGTAGCGTTCCGGTCATAGTGTTTTCTGCTTCAGCAGTTCTGTCGCAGCATTCTCCCCCAGCATTTCTGTCAAGGTGTTCTGCCCCAGCATGTCTGTCTTCACGTTCAGCCCTGCATTTCTGTCATGGCGTTTCTGCCCCAGCATTTCTGTCATGTTCAGCCGGCATTTCTGTCAGCACTTATACCTCAGCATTTCTGTTGCAACGTCCAGCATTTCTGTCTCAGCGTTTGGAAAATAAAAAAGAGGTTTATAGGGAGCACAGGACTAGCATGATCCAGATAATGTCTCTACTACAATTAGGCAATCCAAAATGAGAGAGGTTGGGTGAATATGATGGGATGATGGAATAATCTTCAGCAAAAAGGGCTGCAACTTTTATAAGACTGAAGCAGGCTCTGTATAGACACAAAAGAAACAAAAAAAGGCGCCTCTAAGTGCAGAAGAATAACACTTTTAATGCCCCAAAAAGGGTTAAAAACACTTACAGAAAAGAAGTGGTTATTAGGCACATCATGACTGGAGCTGCATTGGAAGGGATGACGGTCAGGGGAAGCCTTCAGATGGAATGGATGTAGTCACTGAACACAGCGGTGTAAGACACAGGAAGCCGCTGTGAGACCGGCATCATCAGCTGGAAGGAAGACGAACCCGGAAGTGATGTCATCCACAGGGCGGCTCAATAACCAGCCTGAACCGCAAACAAGCAGCCTGGACGAGGATGTGATGTCATCAGAAAGGGACGCGTTTCGGAACCGTCAGTCGTTCCTTTATCAACCTATGGCCATGCTGATGACTTGAAAGGAATATATACACACCCACTGACAGTGGATTGGCCAGTGGGCGGGGGCAGCAAGGAAACATTTATTAAATTGTGAACAGTTCGTTTTTGCATATAAATGAAGAGAAACAAGTGGATACCAGCTACAGCAATCTAAAAACAATTGTAAAAAACCTTGAAAGCATACAAAACGGGAAAATTAAAAAAATATGTATAATAAGTATGTATAAAAAATAAAAAATAAAATATAAAAAATAAAATATAAAAAATAAAAAATAAAAAATAAAAAATTTTTAATTATTAATTATTATTATTATTATTATTATTTTTTATTTTTTATATTTTATTTTTTATTTTTTATACATACTTATTATACATATCTTTTTAATTTTCCCGTTTTGTATGCTTTCAAGGTTTTTTACAATTGTTTTTAGATTGCTGTAGCTGGTATCCACTTGTTTCTCTTCATTTATATGCAAAAACGAACTGTTCACAATTTAATAAATGTTTCCTTGCTGCCCCCGCCCACTGGCCAATCCACTGTCAGTGGGTGTGTATATATTCCTTTCAAGTCATCAGCATGGCCATAGGTTGATAAAGGAACGACTGACGGTTCCGAAACGCGTCCCTTTCTGATGACATCACATCCTCGTCCAGGCTGCTTGTTTGCGGTTCAGGCTGGTTATTGAGCCGCCCTGTGGATGACATCACTTCCGGGTTCGTCTTCCTTCCAGCTGATGATGCCGGTCTCACAGCGGCTTCCTGTGTCTTACACCGCTGTGTTCAGTGACTACATCCATTCCATCTGAAGGCTTCCCCTGACCGTCATCCCTTCCAATGCAGCTCCAGTCATGATGTGCCTAATAACCACTTCTTTTCTGTAAGTGTTTTTAACCCTTTTTGGGGCATTAAAAGTGTTATTCTTCTGCACTTAGAGGCGCCTTTTTTTGTTTCTTTTGTCTCAGCGTTTGGCCCTAGCATTCCTGTCATAGTATTCTGCCCCGGCATTTCCATCATTAGCGTGCTACCCCGGCATTTCGGTATCAGCGTTTGTCTTAGCGTTTCTGCCCCAGGATTTCTGTCTTAGCGTTCGGCCCCAGGATTTCTGTCTTAGCGTTCGGCCCCAGGATTTCTGTCTTGGCGTTCGGCCCCAGGATTTCTGTCTTAGCGTTCGGCCCCAGGATTTCTGTCTTAGCGTTCGGCCCCAGGATTTCTGTCTTAGCGTTCGGCCCCAGGATTTCTGTCTTAGCGTTCGGCCCCAGGATTTCTGTCTTAGCGTTCGGCCCCAGGATTTCTGTCTTAGCATTCGGCCCCAGGATTTCTGTCTTAGCGTTTGGCCCCAGGATTTCTGTCTTAGCGTTTGGCCCCAGGATTTCTGTCTTAGCGTTCTGCCCCAGGATTTCTGTCACAGCGTTCTGCCCCAGGATTTCTGTCACAGCGTTCTGCCCCAGGATTTCTGTCACAACGTTCTGCCCCAGGATTTCTGTCTTAGCGTTCTGCCCCAGGATTTCTGTCTTAGCGTTCTGCCCCAGGATTTCTGTCTTAGCGTTCTGCCCCAGCATTTCTGTCTTAGCGTTCTGCCCCAGCATTTCTGTCTTAGCGTTCTGCCCCAGCATTTCTGTCTTAGCGTTCTGCCCCAGCATTTCTGTCATCAACGTTTCCCCTGCATTTCTGTCACAGCGTTCGGCCCCTGCATTTCTGTCATAGCGTTCGGCCCCTGCATTTCTGTCATAGCGTTCGGCCCCTGCATTTCTGTCATAGCGTTCGGCCCCTGCATTTCTGTCATAGCATTCAGCCCCTGCATTTCTGTCATAGCGTTCGGCCCCTGCATTTCTGTCATAGCGTTCTACCCTCGCATATCTGTCATAGCGTTCTACCCCCGCATATCTGTCTCAGCGCACAGTCTCAGCATTTCTGTCAAGGCGTTTCTGCCCCAGGTTTTCGGTCACAGCATGGCTGCCCAAGATTTCAGTCATAGCATTTCTGCCCAGGATTTCTATCACAGCGGCATTCTGCCCCAGCATTTCTGGCTTGGCGTTCAGTCTCAGCTTTTCTGTCTTGGTGCTTCTGTCCCAGGTTTTCTGTTATTACATTTCTGCTTTAGCGTTCTGTCATAGCGTTTCTGCCTCAGGATTTCGGTCATGGCATTTCTGCCTCTGCGTTTCTGCCCCAGGATTTCGTTCATGGCATCTCTGCCTCTGCGTTTCTGCCCCAGGATTTCGGTCATGGCATTTCTGCCTCTGCTTTTCTGCCCCAGGATTTCGGGCATGGCATTTCTGCCTCTGCTTTTCTGCCCCAGGATTTCGGGCATGGCATTTCTGCCTCTGCGGTTCTGCCCCAGGATTTCGGGCATGGCATTTCTGCCTCTGCGTTTCTGCCCCAGGATTTCGGACATGGCATTTCTGCCTCTGCGTTTCTGCCCCAGGATTTCGGGCATGGCATTTCTGCCTCTGCGTTTCTGCCCCAGGATTTCTGTCTTTGCTTTTCTGCCTCAGCATTTCTGTCAGTGTTCTGTCATAGTGTTTTTGCCCCAGGATTTCTGTCATTGCATTTCTGCACCAGGTTTTTAGTCTCAGCATTTGTCATTATGCTCTGCCCAGGGTTTCGGTTCTCACGTTCCTGCCTCAGCTTTCAGTTTCAGCATTTCTGTCATAGGGTTTTTCTGTCAGACATTGCTGTCAGTGCGCTTCTGCCCCGAGATTTCTGGCATAGCCTTTCTACCTCAGTGTTCAGTCTCAGCATTCCTGTCACAGCGTTTCTCAGAGGGGCGTTGTTGTTCAGTCACGGCATACTTCGGTAGCTGGTTTTATCTTCGTTGTTTGTCATGTCTCATTGTATCTTTGTTCATGTTTGTACCTGGGTCAGTTAGCTAGGGCTCACATGTCAGGATCTGTCACGTCTACAGATCCATACGGGCTGAGGTTTCGTTTATTAATGATTGTTGACCACAATCTTCTCGCCCGTATAACATACGTCATACGATGCACGTTCATTCACCACACCTATACGATTACCCACCACGGTCTGTGGGTACACCAGCCCTGAGTTTTCAGTCAAGTACCTGTCTCTGCGCAGCAGGTTACTCGGGCTAAGTCACTACTTACACGAGGGGGGGGTGGTCCATCATCAGCTTCATTCACGCGCAGTGGTCTTGTCATTTCTGCTCATGTTCTCATACTTGGGTAGGCTCAGAGGGGGATTGCTGTTCTCATGTTTTGTTGCCTGTCATTTCTCTTGTTCATGTTCTCAGGTTGGGCTGCATTGGCAGCCATCATCCCCTTGTTGGTCCTTAAGTGGTAGGTTTGGGCAAACATCGTCATGATTCTGGATTCTACACTCGGGCCTGATATCTTATCTTGTCTAGGATGTGGCCTGGAAGACTGCTCAGGGACGTCAGTCCTGTAATTTTTTTTTCCGTTCCCCAGCCGGTGTCAGGTAGGTGGGTTTTTCAGTCACTTTGGGGTATGACTGTTTCAGGCCATGAGACTTATTTCCCTGGTGTGGAGTCTGGCCCTCCTTCCTCGGTTCAGGATTCAGACTCGGCTGCAGCACGACCTGATCAAATCAGGTGGGACCAGCATTTGATGTCTGGCATGGTTTCTCCACGTTGTCAGTGCTTATTGCCTTAGGGTTTGGGCCTCAACCACCTACTCCATCACATCCTTCAGGTATTTACCTTTTGAACTCCTGCCAGTTGTCCTTTGGTACTTACCCTCGCTCTTTCCCATACCAGTATGGGTAGGCCATGGCTTGGGGGGAGGGTTTCACGGAGCACTTCCCAGGGTCTGAGCAAAGTTTTGATCTTCTCGGCTATCATTTTGCAGGGGCTCCTTGGGACAGCCATGACTCCTCTTCCCCCACGCATCCGCTCATTCACAGTAGTTCATTCTCATATCTGGGTCGTCTCGGGATTCAGGCTCTGCCCAATCGTTCATGGGACGTTTCGTTGGGTTCGGGGTAGCTTCGCAGGTTTCTACAAGGGGTTCTGTCTCATCACCGAGTCGGGGGTTTCTCCTGTCATAACGGACACTTATCAGTTATATACTATTGCCATCCGGGCACGCACTTCTCCACTTGATGGATTGTTACCTTCCCTTTTCACCTAAATTTGTGTCTTTTTGCCCTCTTTTCAGGCATACTGACCAGTCAGGCCAAGGCACACCTCAGGCCTTGGTGCTTAGGAATATCACTTTCTAAACTCGAAGACTCTGACTACAAGTACAAAGGCTGGCCGGAGGCTAGCCTGCATTTGTGGGAGGAGTCTGAGAGGGCTATTTAAGCCTCCTCCTCTGTCAGGTCAGGGCTCGTGGGCGTTCTGGGTTCCCACCCGTTTCCCCCAAATATTCATACTCACTCATATTACTTTTCTTACATTCAGGGTATGCCCTCTTTTCAGGCATACTGACCAGTCAGGCCAAGGCACACCTCAGGCCTTGGTGCTTAGGAGTATCACTTTCTAAACTCGAAGACTCTGACTACAAATAATATATAAATAAATGACACATTAAAGTGTCATTTAAAGGAAATAACAGAAAAAAGAAAATATATGTATATATATCTGCGCAATGGAGGCACAGCCGTGAGAGTCAAACCAGCCAGAGATGCCAAATCCCGGAGCTGAGGGAGCATATCCGGGCAACACACAACCAGTACAGACAACATCCTAGATGGGTCAAAGTGTGGGAAAATGACACTAGTGGGTGGACAAAAAGGGGTAACCCCAAAAAAGGGGGAACCTATTGAAAAAGAGAATGAAATATAAGTGAAAATAAAGGTAAGTGAAAAGTAAAGTGTGTGAAGGAATGGTGGGGAATGAGAAAGAAAAGGGTGAATATGAAGAAGGTGAAAGGAATTACCATCTCCAGCGCATGGGGGGCTTGTTTTGATGCCCACGGCTGGTTAGCTTGGCTGGGATGGTGGCCAGATCCGTGGTGTAAATAAATCAGTAAGAATGGTGCTGCACTAATCCTAATGTGCACACCAGTGCATAAAGGTAAATCAGCTAGAGCAATCAGTGGCTGGAGCGTATATAGCTACCCTCAGTGTGCTAACTAATATTCAACTCAAACAGTGATTTTAATCACCTAAAGTGCTGGGTAAATATTAACATAAGTGGACGTGAGTCTCGGTGGTGTGGTCATGGCTAATAGTGTTACATCAACCTATAAACTCCGATATGTATATTTTGCAAAGATGAACACTACATCGGTATTACAACTGTTGGAGCCAAAAACCACCAAAGAGACAAATAATAATAATAAAAGTGCAATGGTACAATGAATGTCCGTGGAGATCAATAATACATGCAATGAAGTGTCCAATGCCAACAATAAGTGCTTACAATTAAATAAAGCAATATTAAAGTTCATAGAAAGAAGTGACTTGTGCAGCAACAAAACATTTTAAAATTCAAAAAATAAGTGACTTGTGCGATATCAAGCAGCTCCAGTACTTCTTACAACGTGCCCAACAGTGGAAAAATATAAGCAGTAGTTAGGTCTTTTCTCGCATTTGCTAGCATGGATAAAGATGTGAAGTGTATAAAAGGTGCTCTTCATGCAAACAATCCTACACTGGAAGGTAATGGCCCCTTACCTCATTACACTGAGGTTACAGCATAAAGCAATCAGGCGCTAGTGGTGTCTCCTGTGGGGATGGGTCCTGTACTCTGGGCTGTCTTTCAGTTTACCTCAGATCCTCCAAGTCACTTATTTTTTGAATTTTAAAATGTTTTGTTGCTGCACAAGTCACTTCTTTCTATGAACTTTAATATTGCTTTATTTAATTAGAAGCACTTACTATTGGCATTGGACACTTGATTGCATTTATTATTGATCTCCACGGACATTCATTGTAATATTGCACTTTTATTATTATTATTTTTGGCTCCAACTACTGCTTATATTTTTCCACTGTTTGGCACGTTTGAAGTAGTACTGGAGCTGCTTGATATCGCACAAGTCACCTTTATCTTTGGAATTTCAAAATGTTTTGCTGCTGCACAAGTCACTTTTTTCTATGAACTTTAATATTGCTTTATTTAATTGTAAGCACTTATTGTTGGCATTGGACACTTTATTGCATGTATTATTGATCTCCACGGACATTCATTGTAACATTGCACTTTTATTATTATTTGTCTCTTTGGTGGTTTTTGGCTCCAACAGTTGTAATACCGATGTAGTGTTCATCTTTGCAAAATATACATATCGGAGTTTATAGGTTGATGTAACACTATTAGCCAATACCACACCACCGAGACTCACGTCCACTTATGTTAATATTTACCCAGCACTTTAGGTGATTAAAATGACCGTTTGAGTTGAATATTAGTTAGCACACTGAGGGTAGCTATATACGCCCCAGCCACTGATTGCTCTAGCTGATTTACATTTATGCACTGGTGTGCACATTAGGATTAGCGCAGCACCATTCTTACTGATTTATTTACATCTGTTCTTAGGGTCAGGCTGGACCCTATTCGGTGTAAGCTGCTGTTCCTTTATTTGTATCTTTTCCGCATGGTAGTGCAGGAATAAAAATACCTGATAGTTTTTACAGATCCGTGGTGTGTCCCTCGCCCCTCAGTCTGCTGGTGCATGTGGTTGGGGGCCGTTCTGTGGCAACTCTCCCCGCATAGGCTTCCCCCACTATTGGGTCTCACACCCTGGTCTCCTTGTACAACTTTCCTATTCACCCCACATGCGTCCTGGCTTCCTTGCCCATATTCACCTTGCAGCAGGTAATTATTCCTTTCACATTCTTCATATTCACCCTTTTCTCCCATTTTCCTTTCTCAACTTTTTCCTTCACCGTTGTGGTCTTTCCTATTTTTTCAGTCTCCTTCTCTATTACCTTCTTTTCTCTTTTTTCCTTTTTTCTTCTTTTTCTTTCTTTTTTTTCCTTTTTTCTTCTGCCTCTTACTCTTTCTCACTCCCCACCATTCCTTCACACACTTTACTTTTCACTTTCCCTTATTTTCACTTATATTTTATTCTCTTTTTCAATAGGTTCCCCCTTTTTTGGGGTTACCCCTCTTTCTCCACCCATTAGTGTCATTTTCCCACACTTTGACCCATCTGGGATGTTGTCTGTACTGGTTGTGTGTTGCCCGGATATGCTCCCTCAGCTCCGGGATGTGGCATCTCTGGCTGGTTTGACTCTCGCGGCTGTGCCTCCATTGCGCAGATTTATATATATATATATATATATATATATATAAAAGTCTGTGGGTCAAATGTACATATGTGGGGGGTTTTCATATTCTCCATTTGCCCACTCCTTTCCTAGACTACTTAAAATATGGTTATCTTCCCTATTCTTAGGTGATCACTACGGTTTTGCTCCTGATGAGTGGCTATAAGGTCCCGAAACGCGTAGAGCTTACAACTACCGTTATGTGTACATAGTTATCAACTATGTATGGACGTTCCATCTTGACCTCATTTTTCTTTTTTCTGTTATTCCCTTTAAATGACACTTTTTAATGTGTCATTTATTTATATATTATTTGTGTT
Source organism: Lithobates clamitans (assembly GCA_037952925.1). Taxonomy (NCBI): domain Eukaryota; kingdom Metazoa; phylum Chordata; class Amphibia; order Anura; family Ranidae; genus Lithobates; species Lithobates clamitans. Next base: position 528,035 of record JBBGZY010001369.1, on the reverse strand, counting down.
TTTCAGGTATCCATTTTTTTATGTATTTGCAAATAAGTCCTTGTTGGAATGTATACCTCAATGAAATATGAAATATTAATATATGATTATGTGTATAAATATGTAAATTTATGACTATTTGTATTTATTAAAATCTGCTTTTTATACAATTTATGTTTTTGCCTCCGTGTGCCTCATGTAAAGTCCCGCTCTGTGCTCTCTTTCTTTTAAATATTGAACCGAGATGGAGGGGGGATTTGAACGGCCCCTATCACCTCATTTAAAGTCCCAAATAATCCCCTTTTTACCTTTCTTAGTTTCTAACAAAGGTTGCAATGAACTCCTTCACTTCTTCTACAATCTCCTATTGTAGATCTTCACTCAGATGAGCTCCCAGTCGTTCACTAGACTAACAGGTCCACTCACCACTGGATCTCCTGAGCTCTTCCAATCTTCTCACTCAGTATCTTCCTCAAGCATCACCCCGTGTCCCTGCTGGGTCCTTAGCTTGGCACTCACAGATACTCCTCAAGCATCACCCCGCTGGGTCCCTGGCTTGGCACACAACAATGATCTGTAAGTGTCATCTCCACTGGCTGGGTCACTGGCTTGGCACTTGCTGAAGTTTCCCAATTCTTCACCGTCCCCGAATGGTGAGAATACTGCTCTGGTACTTGCTTCAGCTACTCACAGTGGTCCCTGATAATAAGGTGGATGGTCCCTTAGTGGCAACAGTTTTCCCTCTATCTCCGACCACGACAGGTTCTCCGGCTGGCAGAACCGTTACTTCTGGTTGGACTGCAAGCCCCCAGTCCCAACCCTACACTACTCTCCTGCTTCTGGATAGGTCCCTCAGACATCCTAGCAGTCAGATGTGTCCGGGATAGGCCTCAGGCTTGTGGCCTAGAAGCCCGGGGGAGCAGAGCACATGTCCATCCAGACATCCATCCAGGTGGCACAGAACACCGATCACCTGACTCCTCCCAAATAAATAGGTTCCCCCAGCAGGCCAAAGGACCCAAGAAAATCACTGCCCATTGGCTGAGACACCACATTCATTCCTAATCTGTCCTTGCAATGCCCTTGTCTTATCTAATGTCACCAGATACCCGGCCATCTAGCGACAGAAGAGAGAAGTGCAGCAATTCCAGAATTAGTGTATAAATAGTGAATAATTCCACGCCACAAAAAATAATAAGTGGTAAATAGAGCAGCTACACCCTAAGCAAAATTAATAAATTCATAAATGCATGAATGTGAGAAAAAAGGGGGGGTTGGGGAGCGCTAGATAATTAACAAAGAAAATAAAGCACACAGAACCAAATCCCGTTAAATGTGTATGAATTTTTAATAATAATGAATATTATTTGAATGAGTTAAAAACACATTCAAATAATAAAAAACCAGCCTGCCTATTTGCATAGAAATTAGATGAACAAAATTCATACACCTGAAAGCAAAAAAATTGTGAACAATAATAATTGTGCAACCGTGACATATAGTGTCAAATAGATGATATGTATATCAAATGTAAATTAATATCAATATCAAAGTCCATCAAAATAATTAATTGTGTAGAATCCTGATGTGAATCTTGGTAACAAGACGTGAGCAGCAAAATCCCTTCACCACCACTGAAACACACCAATGTGCTCATGGAAATGGATGTCCGCTTACCAGATGAAGTTGACCAATTTAATTAAAAAAAGGTCAAATAGGCTTTAGCAAGATAATGCTTGCTGCAATGGAGAAAAATAGACCGGACTCTTGTCCTCACATCACAGGGTCTCACGCATGGGATATAAAATAGATGGAGAGGAACCAAACATAGTGTAACACCATTTATTAAAAATAAAGTAAAAACAAAGCATAGCCAAATGGCTACTCACATAAGAAGTGCCATCGCCCGGCACGGAGGCTGGAAAGCGTATCTTTGGAATAGGGGAATCCGCTCTGTGGGAGAAGTTCCCAGATGATCGCGGCAGCGGCGTGCGTTCCACCCTCGACAGACAGACGAACCACGGAAGCCGGAAGTGATGTAATTGCGTGACTCTTGAGGCGGTACTTGGTCACGCAATTACATCACTTCCGGCTTCCGTGGTTCGTCTGTCTGTCGAGGGTGGAACGCACGCCGCTGCCGCGATCATCTGGGAACTTCTCCCACAGAGCGGATTCCCCTATTCCAAAGATACGCTTTCCAGCCTCCGTGCCGGGCGATGGCACTTCTTATGTGAGTAGCCATTTGGCTATGCTTTGTTTTTACTTTATTTTTAATAAATGGTGTTACACTATGTTTGGTTCCTCTCCATCTATTTTATATCCCATGCGTGAGACCCTGTGATGTGAGGACAAGAGTCCGGTCTATTTTTCTCCATTGCAGCAAGCATTATCTTGCTAAAGCCTATTTGACCTTTTTTTAATTAAATTGGTCAACTTCATCTGGTAAGCGGACATCCATTTCCATGAGCACATTGGTGTCTTTCAGTGATGGTGAAGGGATTTTGCTGCTCACGTCTTGTTACCAAGATTCACATCAGGATTCTACACAATTAATTATTTTGATGGACTTTGATATTGATATTAATTTACATTTGATATACATATCATCTATTTGACACTATATGTCACGGTTGCACAATTATTATTGTTCACAATTTTTTTGGTTTCAGGTGTATGAATTTTGTTCATCTAATTTCTATGCAAATAGGCAGGCTGGTTTTTTATTATTTGAATGTATTTTAACTCACATTTAACGGGATTTGGTTCTGTGTGCTTTATTTTCTTTGTTAATTATCTAGCGCTCCCCAACCCCCCCTTTTTTCTCAAATTCCAGAATTAGGTCAAAGTCAATTGATCTCCTAGCAATTAGCCAAGGCAACTATCACTTGGAAAATAAATTTAATAGCAACCCTGATTAAACATTAGTGTGCTACACATGCTTGGCCAGTCCATCACCTTTACCATCAGCTTCTTTAGCAAGGCAGTGGTTGTCTTGGAGGTGTGTTTGGGGTCGTTATCATGTTGGAATACTGCCCTGCGGCCCAGTCTCTGAAGGGAGGGGATCATGCTCTGCTTCAGTATGTCACAGTACATGTTGGCATTCATGGTTCCCTCAATGATCTGTAGCTCCCCAGTGCCGGTAGCCAGAGGCGGCTCTAGGCTTTGTGAGGACTTAGGCAAAACTTAGACATGAGGCCCCACTCACGTCCATATTGGGAAAAATAATTAAAACGATAAAAATTAACTGTATGAATTGCATATATTCAGAGCCTTAAAGTGCTGGTGTCAGTGTCCTCTATCTCAATGCTGGTGTCAGTGCTGGCATACTCTCAGAGCTGGTGTCAGTGTCCTCTATCTCAATGCTGGTGTCAGTGCTGGCATACTCTCAGAGCTGGTGTCAGTGTCCTCTATCTCAGTGCTGGTGTCAGTGTACTCTATCTCAGTGTCCTCTCTCTATCTCAGTGTTGGTGTCGGGGAACTCTTTCTCAGTGCACTCTGTCTCGGTGCTGGTGTCAGTGCTGTCTATCTCATTGTTGCTCTCAGTGACCTCTCTCTCTCAGTGTTGGTGTCAGTGCTCTTTATCTCGGTGCTGGTGTCATTGCTCTCCACTACTCTCCGTATGCTTCCACCACTCTGTGTACCTCCACAACTCTCTGTATACTTCCTCCACTTTGCATACACCTCCTCTACTCTGCGCACTTCCTCCACTCTGCGTACCTCCTCCACTCTGCGTACTTCCTCCACTCTGCGCACCTCCTCCACTCTCTGTACACTTCCTCCACTCTCTGTACACTTCCTCCACTCTCTGTACACTTCCTCCACTCTCTGTACACTTCCTCCACTCTCTGTACACTTCCTCCACTCTCTGTACACTTCCTCCACTCTTCGTACACTTCCTCCACTCTCCGTACACTTCCTCCACTCTCCGTACACTTCCTCCACTCTCTGTACACTTCCACCACTCTGCGTACACTTCCTCCACTCTCTGTACACTTCCTCCACTCTCCGTACACTTCCTCCACTCTCCGTACACTTCCTCCACTCTCTGTACACTTCCTCCACTCTCTGTACACTTCCTCCACTCTCCGTACACTTCCTCCACTCTCCGTACACTTCCTCCACTCTCCGTACACTTCCTCCACTCTCCGTACACTTCCTCCACTCTCCGTACACTTCCTCCACTCTCTGTACACTTCCTCCACTCTCTGTACACTTCCTCCACTCTCCGTACACTTCCTCCACTCTCCGTACACTTCCTCCACTCTCTGTACACTTCCTCCACTCTCCGTACACTTCCTCCACTCTCTGTACACTTCCTCCACTCTGCGTACACTTCCTCCACTCTGCGTACACTTCCTCCACTCTGCGTACACTTCCTCCACTCTCTGTACACTTCCTCCACTCTGCGTACACTTCCTCCACTCTCCGTACACTTCCTCCACTCTGCGTACACTTCCTCCACTCTCCGTACACTTCCTCCACTCTGCGTACACTTCCTCCACTCTGCGTACACTTCCTCCACTCTCTGTACACTTCCCCCACTCTCCGTACACTTCCTCCACTCTCTGTACACTTCCTCCACTCTGCGTACACTTCCTCCACTCTCCGTACACTTCCTCCACTCTGCGTACACTTTGTCCACTCTCTGTACACTTTCTACACTCTCTGTACACTTTCTACACTCTCTGTACACTTCCTCCACTCTCCGTACACTTCCTCCACTCTCTGTACACTTCCTCCACTGCAAAATAATGGAAAGCCTGAAAACATGACCTATTTGTGTGCCTTGAGGACTGGGACTAGATTGGCACAGCGATCACCTTCATTGGCAGTGGCAGACGCCTTCCAGCAGGCAACCTGAGTGATCCCTGGCCATTTGTGGAGTGGCGCACAGACAGGCCCGGACTGGCCATAGGGCACACGTGCGTTTGCCCGGTGGGCCGGTGTCCCTGGGCCGCATTTTTTAGGAAGAGTGGCTTCTTGATGACTGGGCCACATCTACTTTACTGGTGGTGGGAGGTAAGTGGCGACTGTGGTCCGGACAGGGTTAACACAGACCACGGCCGCCGCTCACCTCCCGCTATACGGGCTTTCCTACAGCAGGGCCGGGCACCAGCACACTTACGAGGTGACATGCAGGAAGCGCCTGCACTGGACAGATACCTCGTGGGCTGGGCACGCTGGAGCTATGGCTGCACTCGAGGAGACGGCGGCAGCCTCTCTCCTAACACCAGCCGGGACACTGATGGCTGCACAGGGAGGAAGGTGAGCACACTGAAAAAAAAAAAAAAACCATGTTCCAGGCTCTGTAGTGGCGGGGAAAGGGAGTGGACTGGGGCTTTCTACTTTACTGGTCTGTGTACTGGTCTGGCACTGTCTATTACTGGTCTGGGACTGTGTACTGGTCTGGGGCTGTCTATTACTGGTCTGGGGCTGTGTACTGGTCTGGGGCTGTCTGTGTACTGGTCTGGGGCTGTCTGTGTACTGGTCTGGGGCTGTCTGTGTACTGGTCTGGGGCTGTGTACTAGTCTGGGGCTGTGTACTGGTCTGGGGCTGTCTATTACTGGTCTGGGGCTGTCTATTACTGGTCTGGGACTGTGTACTGGTTTGGGGCTGTCTCTTTGCTGGTCTGGGACCGTCTCTTTGCTGGTCTGGGGCCGTCATCCTTGCTGGTCTGGGGCCGTCATCCTTGCTGGTCTGGGACCGTCATCCTTGCTGGTCTGGGACCGTCATCCTTGCTGGTCTGGGGCCGTCTCTTTGCTGGTCTGGGGCCGTCTCTTTGCTGGATTGGGGATGTCTCTCAGAATGAATATACACAAAAAAGGTGCGCAAAAACTAAAACTAATTACGTGACCAGTGACCAACAAGTGATCGAAATGATCACATAAGTGAATAAATAAACCCAATAATTATAATTCATTGATCAGGGTGCAAAAAAACTAGCACGCAGGGGCACGTACCACCAGCAGAGATGCGTTCCTTGGGAAGGATGAGGAGCTGGATGGAGATTTAGCTGAGATTCCAGAACTAGCTGGGGGTCCAGTGCAGGGCAGAGGGATCAGGTACCAGAGGAAGTAAACAAGTCCGTGAAACAGGCCAGAGGTCAAATCCGGGTAAAGCAGATAAGCAAAGTCCGTTAGGCAGGCCGAGGGTCAAACACTGGTAGGCAGATCAAGCAAAGTCCGTTAGGCAGGCTGAGGGTCAGATCAAGGAGAGCAGCAGTCTTGTCAGGAACAATCCGGGTCACAGCAGGTAGTCAGGAATAGCAACTGGGAACAGGCACACAAACAGGAAGCTGACGACAAACCAGCAACCCGTCTGGGTGCCAGAGCCATCTAAAATAGCCCCGCCATAGTGTGCACGCCATTATGCACAATGTGTGCACTATTGTGCACACTGACAAGCCACTGCGCGCACCCGCGAGCTGTTGTGCACACGCACGCGCCGCACCATTGAGCCACGTACGTGTGTGCGTCGAAGTGCCAATCCGCCACGCATGCGCGCAGGAGCATGGTGAGCAAGGGTGGAAAAAGTCCTTCTCTGACACCGGCACACCAGGACCTGATGTCGGGAAGGTCAAACCGATATTACAAAATGGCTAATGTCTGACGTGTTTCGGGGGAGTACCCCTTTCTTCAGAGCCTAAGCGGGGTTAGGCTCTGAAGAAAGGGGGTACTCCCCCAAAACACATCAGGTATTAGCCATTTTGTAATCTCGGTTTGACCTTCTCGACATCGGGTCCTGGTATGCCGGTCTTCAGAACAGCGTACCTACTCAATTGTCAAAGCCTTGTACAAACGCTTGTTTGTGAGTATACATCTTGCTGTTTTTATGCTTTAATAAAGCCTTACCAGTGGTAATGTAGTAGGTCGGTGCACCTTCCTTCTTTTCTTTTTTCTTTTCTTTTTTCTTTTCTTTTTTCTTGGACACAGTGCTGCAGCTCAGTTTCAGGGTCTTGATAATCTTCCTATAGCCTAGGCCATCTTTATGTAGAGCAACAATTCTTTTTTTTCAGATCCTCAGAGAGTTCTTTGCCATGAGGTGCCATGTTGGACTTCCAGTGACCAGTATGAGAGAGTGAGAGCGATAACACCAAATCTAACACACCTGCTCCCCATTCACACCTGAGACCTTGTAACACTAAGCCCCGGTTCACACAGGGGCGACTTGTCAGGTGACTTAGCTGCCTGACAAGTCGCATCCCGTTCTGTACTACGGAACCGTTCTAATAGGAGCGACGCAAGGTGCTGCGACTTAGAAAAAGGGTCCTGTACTATTTTTGGGGCGACTTCAGGCGACTGGCATTGACTTCTATACAGAAGTCGTTTTGCAAGTCGCCGCTGAAGTTGTGTGCAGGTCCTCTCGGTGAGTCGGCCTGCAAGTCGTTCTGCCCCTGTGTGAACTGGCAGTAACGGGTCACATGACACGGGGAGGGAAAATGGCTAATTGGGCCCAATTTGGACATTTTCACTTAGGGGTGTACTGACTTTTGTTACCAGCGGTTTAGACATTAATGGCTGTGTGTTGAGGTATTTTGAGGGGACAGCAAATTTACACTGTTATACAAAAACAATTCCATAGCTCAACTCACCAACCAGTCTGCTGACCAACCAAATTAGCCTGTCTATTCGTCTGTTAAAAGCCGGGGTTTAGTTAGAACACATTTGCAAACGCATGTGAAAGCTGCAAGGCCTCGTCACGGCACCCTTTGTTGCTCTCAGTCCTAACACTACGAATTTATAAGTGTCTCCACAGTGGAAGCGCATGCATGGAATGGACAGGTGTGGGACAGGTGAGCCTGGAGGCTGTTATACAAGCTGTACACTCACTACTGTACATTGTAGACAAGTGTCATCTCTTCAGTGTTGTCACATGAAAAGATAGAAGAAAATATTTATAGAAATGTGAGGGATGTACTTACTTTTGTGATATACTGTATATTCATTCCTATATACAGAGATCCCTTCCCCCCCTATATTGTATACATTGTATAGGAGATGAGGTGATGAATGGAGTGTTGGAGATATTGGATTGTACAGCAGTGACTATTGATAATGATGATTGGTATTGGGAAGTCGGTGATCTCTGCACTCAGATCTGATCAGAGGATGATAAATCCCCCCAACATCCCCCCTCCCCTCCCCCATATCCATCATCCAGTGTGATATCAGTAATGATGTCCCTTCTATGTCACCCTGCAGTACAGACAGGCGGAGTGTACAATCATCACCGGACAGATCCCACAAGACCATCCTGAGTTCTATTCATTACTGAAACATTTCCTGAGATATGTGAGGAGGAGTCTTGTAAACACACCGCCTCCCATTACTCATCAGAACTCCTCCCCCTTTGGAGATCCGCTGCGGAAAGTCTATGTGCAGCAGGGCAATATCCGACTTCTTTCACTTCCATTCACACAGCACTTTGTGTTTAATGGAATGAATTACACAGCCCCGCCCCCCACTTGTCTCTGCACCTATGAGTGAGCCGTATCCTGTACACGCCCCGCCCCCTGGTCTGTCTGAATTCTCTCATCTTTCTCCTTCTAGTCATGTCCTTCATCATCACTCGCAGTCCTTCTCCCCGTATCTCCTCCTGTATTGGGCTGTATTCGGTGTCCGCTCTGTGATCTGTACCCCGGATAGAGATGTCGGTGATGATCGGGCGGTGTGTGGCAGGTAATGTCAGGCTGTGATCTCTGTGCGGGGAGGGGGGGAGGGGGGTCTCCGGGTCCAGCCACATCCCGTGTAATCAGAGCCGGTACCGGGATCACAAACACCGGGGGATGGATTTCTACCACCATTGGGGGAGGGGAACTGCAACTACAGCACAACACCGGCCCGGTGATCGGTATGTAGGGGGGAGGGGGGAGCACTGAGGATGGAGGAGTATCGGTAGTACCGGAGGAGTTGTGCTGGAAATCTCCCTCCACATTCATAGAAGATTTCTTATCACCCCCCCAACACGGGACCCGGGGGGTGTCCTACTCAGTGGTGCTGAACGAGCCCTGATGTACCGGTCCTGTCCAGCAGGGGGCGAACAGATTTGTAGTTTATTGATATTTTGTTAGACAAATATAAACCTAAAGATCCGTTTCCCCGTCTGACGGCTCAGATCAGAATTCCTTCCCTCCAGATCTCTGCACACAGCGCCGCCATCAGGGGAGTACAGGCATTACACCCGACAGGGCCCGCTCCCCCCAACAGCACAACCGCTCTACACTACAGGTTGGCACATTGACTTTACTTCTTCCTTTAGCACATCCCCTTTACTGGCGTCACAGCCGCCGCCGCCAGTCAATTTCACTTCTGAGATGTAACCCCTCCCCCAGGACAACCCGCTGCAGAGGATTCGTCTCCTGCTGCTTTACTGAACTGTGATTGGTCAGGTCGGCAGGGGGGGTGGCCAGCTCGTTACATAGACACAGCAACACAGGAATAAGAGGTGCCATGAGGATAGATGAGAGAGGCTGCATGGAGGGTCAGTCTCAGAAATGTAATGTCATCTCATTGAGTTGCATTGTGAAAATGGATGACTGAGAACCTCTTCACTATGTAACTCTCATCCCCACCCAGAGTCCTCCTCATCCTCACCCAGAGTCCTCCTCATCCCCACCCAGAGTCCTCCTCATCCCCACCCAGAGTCCTCCTCATCCTCACCCAGAGTCCTCCTCATCCCCACCCAGAGTCCTCCTCATCCCCACCCAGAGTCCTCCTCATCCTCACCCAGAGTCCTCCTCATCCATGTTCACAATGCAACTCAATCATCTTCATCCTCACCCAGAGTCCTCCTCATCCATGTTCACAATGCAACTCAATCATCTTCATCCCCACCCAGAGTCCTCCTCATCCATGTTCACAATGCAACTCAATCATCTTCATCCCCACCCAGAGTCCTCCTCATCCATGTTCACAATGCAACTCAATCATCTTCATCCTCACCCAGAGTCCTCCTCATCCATGTTCACAATGCAACTCAATCATCTTCATCCCCACCCAGAGTCCTCCTCATCCATGTTCACAATGCAACTCAATCATCTTCATCCCCACCCAGAGTCCTCCTCATCCATGTTCACAATGCAACTCAATCATCTTCATCCTCACCCAGAGTCATCCTCATCCATGTTCACTGCAACTCAATCATCTTCATCCTCACCCAGAGTCCTCCTCATCCTCACCCAGAGTCCTCCTCATCCATGTTCACAATGCAACTCAATCATCCTCATCCTCACCCAGAGTCCTCCTCATCCATGTTCACAATGCAACTCAATCATCTTCATCCTCACCCAGAGTCCTCCTCATCCATGTTCACAATGCAACTCAATCATCTTCATCCTCACCCAGAGTCCTCCTCATCCTCACCCAGAGTCCTCCTCATCCTCATCCAGAGTCCTCCTCATCCATGTTCACAATGCAACTCAATCATCTTCATCCCCACCCAGAGTCCTCCTCATCCATGTTCACAATGCAACTCAATCATCTTCATCCTCACCCAGAGTCCTCCTCATCCATGTTCACAATGCAACTCAATCATCTTCATCCTCACCCAGAGTCCTCCTCATCCATGTTCACAATGCAACTCAATCATCTTCATCCTCACCCAGAGTCCTCCTCATCCTCACCCAGAGTCCTCCTCATCCATGTTCACAATGCAACTCAATCATCCTCATCCTCACCCAGAGTCCTCCTCATCCATGTTCACAATGCAACTCAATCATCTTCATCCTCACCCAGAGTCCTCCTCATCCATGTTCACAATGCAACTCAATCATCTTCATCCTCACCCAGAGTCCTCCTCATCCTCACCCAGAGTCCTCCTCATCCTCATCCAGAGTCCTCCTCATCCATGTTCACAATGCAACTCAATCATCTTCATCCTCATCCATGTTCACAATGCAACTCAATCATCTTCATCCCCACCCAGAGTCATCCTCATCCATGTTCACAATGCAACTCAATCATCTTCATCCTCACCCAGAGTCATCCTCATCCATGTTCACAATGCAACTCAATCATCTTCATCCCCACCCAGAGTCCTCCTCATCCATGTTCACAATGCAACTCAATCATCTTCATCACCACCCAGAGTCATCCTCATCCATGTTCACAATGCAACTCAATCATCTTCATCACCACCCAGAGTCCTCCTCATCCATGTTCACAATGCAACTCAATCATCTTCATCCTCACCCAGAGTCCTCCTCATCCATGTTCACAATGCAACTCAATCATCTTCATCACCACCCAGAGTCCTCCTCATCCATGTTCACAATGCAACTCAATCATCTTCATCCTCACCCAGCATCTACTCTATTCCTCCAGACCAGTCTCCACAATGTATCACCACCAGTGGTGGCCCGTGCACTGTGGGCGCACGGGCGCCGCCCCCCATCCATGTGCCCTGCCCCTTTTCAGGACACCGGACGCATGGATTCCTATGGCGGGGTGGGAGGGGGAGGTATATTTTGAAGCACCTGATTGGAGCCAGAGGCTCTAATAGGCTTCAAAATAGGGTGGGCTCGGGGCGCAGAGAGTGCGGCCTGATCCCACCCAATTGTGTGACAATGGCAAATTAATTTTCACTGTTTTCACACCAACCTTCCTCCCGGCCAATCAGGAGGCAGGATGTCAAACCTGCTTCCTGATTGGCCAAAGCGCCAGGTCACCCTATTGGATGCCTGGCACTTAAGAAGAGGAGTGAGGAGACTCATGCTGGAGCTTAGGTCGCCACCGCTCTGAGAGGTAAGTCACCTCAGTTTAGCCGGCTGCATCCCCCCCTCGGGTGCCAGAGCCATGATCCACGCATGAGGGGGTCGTCAATGGGCACAGGTGGCTGCATTTGATGGACACAAGTGGCTGCAATTGGTGGGGGGGATTTCAGTATTTTTCAGGTTGTGCCCCCCAAAAATTTTGAGCACCAGTCGACACTGATCTCCACCCACGCCCAGCACCATCCATCCCTCCAGACCAGTTAAATTGGATTTTAACCCCTTCCCACCGAGCGTAGGAAGATGTGCGTACTTGGTTTTCCGGCGGGGAGCATTTCTTGCTTTTATTTCCCGAGTATTACAGATCTAGACATTACTACAGATGCCGCTATAGGTTTTTGGGAGACCTTTAATATTCCCTGTGCCTGGTGAGACCTCCTGGGTAATCATCTGAGTCAGTAAGGAGCCGGATTACTCTCTCGGGGCTTTCACATTGGAGACAAAGCAGCGGCTGTTTCGGGTCAGATTGCAGGTGCTATTATTAGCACAATAGCGCCTGCAAACCATCCCAGTGTGAAAGGGCCCTATAGGTTTTTGGGAGACCCTTTTTTCCCTGTGCCTGGTGAGACCTCCTGGGTGGTCATCTGAGTTGGTAAGGAGCCTGATTACTCTCTCGGGGGTTCTAGTATTGGGGGATTGGACCCATCTATACCACATTTTCTGGATTATCATCTTCACTATGTTCATGGACTATTTATTCCTTTAATTTTAATTTTTGCACCGCTTGTGATGGGACTTTATATACATTTATTGTTTCATTATTTATGGTGTTAAACAGTGCCTGGATGTCATTTAGTGTTTATTTTAGTTGATTTCACTATTTATGATTTATCACTAATTTGCCTTCTTTCTGGAGGGCTAATTATCTTTTTGTAGCACTTATTTATGATATGAGGAATTCTTTAATATCACTATTTTAGCACAAATCCAATTTATTTATGTAAAAAATATAATTCATTTATGTTTTTTCAGTTTTGGTAACTGCCTTAGTTTTCCTTTGTGAGATTATTTACACTATCGCCATTTTATTTAGAACTATTATAGCGCTGCATCTCTTATTTATTATCCCGGTATAACCCCGGAAAGCCGAGTATGCACATCTGCGTACGCTCGGCGGGAAGGGGTTAAAATCCAATTTAACTGGTCTGGAGGGATGGATGGTGCTGGGCGTGGGTGGGGATCGGTGGCGGCTGGTTCTCAAATTTTTTTTTTGGGGGGGGACACAAACAAACTGAAAATCCCCCACCAATTGCAGCCACCTGTGCCCATCAAACGCAGCCACCTGTGCCCTTCGACCCCCCCCCCGCACATGGATTGTGGCTCTGGCACCCAAGGGGGGTGCCAGAGCCACGATCTGCGTGCACGCGGGGGGGATGCAGCCGGCTAAGCCGAGGTGACTTGCCTGTCAGAGCGGCGGCGACCTCCGCTCCAGCGTGAGTTTCCTCACTCCTTTTCTTAAGCACCAGGCATCCAATAGGGTGACCTGGCGCTTTGGCCAATCAGGAAGCAGGTCTGACGTCCTGTATCCTGATTGGCCGGGAGGAAGCTTAGTGTGAAAATAGCGAAAATTAATTTGCTATTGTCACACAATTGGGTAGGATCAGCCCACCCTATTTTGAAGCCTATTAGAGCCTCTGGCTCTAATCAGGTGCTTCAAAATATATCACCCCCTCCCACCCCGCCATAGGAATCCATGCGTCCGGCGTCCTCAAAAGGGGCAGGGCACATGGATGGGGGGGCAGCCCACAGTGCACGGGCCACCACTGGTGAGATGCGTTGTGGAGACTGGTCTGGAGGGATGGAGTAGATGCTGGGTGAGGATGAAGATGATTGAGTTGCATTGTGAACATGGATGAGGATGACTCTGGGTGGGGATGAAGATGACTCTGGGTGGGGATGAAGATGATTGAGTTGCATTGTGAACATGGATGAGGATGACTCTGGGTGGGGATGAAGATGACTCTGGGTGGGGATGAAGATGATTGAGTTGCATTGTGAACATGGATGAGGATGACTCTGGGTGGGGATGAAGATGATTGAGTTGCATTGTGAACATGGATGAGGATGACTCTGGGTGGGGATGAAGATGATTGAGTTGCATTGTGAACATGGATGAGGATGACTCTGGGTGAGGATGAAGATGATTGAGTTGCATTGTGAACATGGATGAGGATGACTCTGGGTGGGGATGAAGATGATTGAGTTGCATTGTGAACATGGATGAGGAGGACTCTGGGTGGGGATGAAGATGATTGAGTTGCATTGTGAACATGGATGAGGATGACTCTGGGTGGGGATGAAGATGATTGAGTTGCATTGTGAACATGGATGAGGATGACTCTGGGTGGGGATGACTCTGGGTGGGGATGACTCTGGGTGGGGATGAAGATGATTGAGTTGCATTGTGAACATGGATGAGGAGGACTCTGGGTGGGGATGAGGAGGACTCTGGGTGGGGATGAGAGTTACATAGTGAAGAGGTTCTCAGTCATCCATTTTCACAATGCAACTCAATGAGATCACATTACATTTCTGAGACTGACCCTCCATGCAGCCTCTCTCATCTATCCTCATGGTACCTGTTATTCCTGTGTTGCTGTGTCCTGTGTCTATGTGACGAGCTGGCCACCCCTCTGCCGACCCGACCAATCACAGTTCAGTAAACCAGCAGCAGCCATCAGGCTCCGCCTCAGCAGGACGCGATCATCTGCTGTGTGTCAGTCTCTGTGCAAAAGAATCCTTGGAAGAATCCTCTGCAGCGGCTGTCCTGGGGGAGGGGTTATCTCTCAGAAGTGAAAGTGACTGGCGGCTGTGGCCAGCAGGGGGGGTTTGGGGGGGGGGGGCATGTGCTATCGGAAGAAGTCAAGTCAATGTGTCCTATCCTCTAGAGTGATTTTGCTGTTGGGGGAGCGGACCCTGGCCGGCCCCCTAGGGACATTTGGGCCCCTTACATGTGTAATGCCTGTACCCCCTGATGATGGCCCTGAATGTAAATATTGTAAGATATCATAGAGGGGGTGTGTATGACACATCTGCATTGTAAATATATTGGTCCAATGGGAGATTTTGTTTCTGACCCATTTTGAAGTATTACAAAAAAGTCAGTTTGGAACCAATGGGTTGATATTTGGGGCTCTGTATCTTTAAATTTGCACAGTATAATCTCATCGTATTGTAAATGTTAGAGAGGGTGATGTATGTGTGACAACTCTGTGTAATCATTATTTTATATATTACATTATTTATATTTAGTTTTTCTGTGTTGAATATTCTACCAATAAATCATCTGATAGGGAGACCTCTGATTACAAGTGTCTGATGTCTCCAGTCTCTGGCACCGGCCCCGTGTTTGCCCCTCACTGCTGTCACTAACACTGGAGCTCTGTTCTTGTGTCTCCAGGTGACAGCGCAGCTCTCCCACACAGAATCCTCCCTGTCCTGCATATCTCCATACCAGCAGAGGAGGGGGCAGTCTGTGGTGTAGGTGAGGGGGTGGTACCTCAATCCAGTAGGTGGCGATGTTCCATCAGAACCCCGGAGACCATCACCTAGTGTTGCTGAGTGCGGTCTGCAAGTTATGGGCTTCGGCAGGCAGGAGAGGCGGAGTGATCTGACATAGCTCCTCCTGCTCAGGTTCCGCCCACCAATGGGCAGCAGGCGGCAGCAGGCGGCAACAGGCTGAACGGCACTGCAGGCGGCCTCTTCTCCCCTGCAGCTTGCACAGGTACATTCTATGATACTGGTGACTGAGAATAATGAGTAGAAATAAATAGCAGACTTTCCACACAGCAGAAGAACGAGGGAGCGAGGTAGAGCCCTGTGTACAGTAAGACTTTGCAGTCTCATGTATGGGGCTCAGCAGTTTCTTCTAGAACTAACTTGTAAAACTTTATTTTATAGGAAGATGGGAGGTAATAGTTTCTACAGAGGGAGTGGGCTGGGGGATTCAGAGTGATTATCTGTGCCTCATGCAGAGCAATGTTTTACTGAAGCAAGGATGGACAGGAGTTCCATACATCCCTGTGCCGGAAGTCCCATTGTTATCTATTGGGACAAAGGGACTGTACAGACAGGGCTGCTATTCTCAATGTGACATTGGTGTGAGGTGTACAGCCCCGAAGTACTCTGGGTGAGTCCAGGGACAAGAAGCCCCCACATGGATGTCATATTGGGACACAGCGGCTGTGTCCATGCAGCCACCAATGGGACTGCTTGTATGGGAATGCATGGAACACCTGTGTATCCCTGTGTGGGTGAACAGGGCCCACATCAAATCACCGGTGTGAATCAGGCTTTAGGGGTGTGTGGGGTGAGCTTTACTGGAGGTGGAGAGGGGATTGGGGCTGCTGGGTAAGAGCTGAGCTGGGGTGGATATGGGCTGGAGAAGAGGGGTTTGTACTGGTTAGAGGGGTTCATTTTTTGGTGTATTTTGTACAGTGGCCTGGGCATCACGTACTGCACTCTCTACATTACTTACTCCTGATCCCTGCATTACTTACTCCTGATCCCTGCACTCTCTACATTACTTACTCCTGATCCCTGCACTCTCTGCATTGCTTACCCCTGATCCCTGCACTCTCTGCATTGCTTACCCCTGATCCCTGCACTCTCTGCATTGCTTACCCCTGATCCCTGCACTCTCTGCATTGCTTACCCCTGATCCCTGCGCTCTCTGCATTACTTACTCCTGATCCCTGCACTCTCTGCATTACTTACCCCTGATCCCTGCACTCTGTACATTACTTACTCCTGATCCCTGCACTCTCTTCATTACTTACTCCTGATCCCTGCACTCTCTGCATTACTTACCCCTGATCCCTGCACTCTCTGCATTACTTACCCCTGATCCCTGCACTCTCTACATTACTTACCCCTGATCCCTGCACTCTCTACATTACTTACTCCTGATCCCTGCACTCTCTACATTACTTACCCCCTGATCCCTGCACTCTCTGCATTACTTACCCCTGATCCCTGCACTCTCTGCATTACTTACCCCTGATCCCTGCACTCTCTGCATTACTTACCCCTGATCCCTGCACTCTCTACATTACTTACTCCTGATCCCTGCACTCTCTACATTACTTACTCCTGATCCCTGCACTCTCTGCATTACTTACTCCTGATCCCTGCACTCTCTGCATTACTTACTCCTGATCCCTGCACTCTCTACATTACTTACTCCTGATCCCTGCACTCTCTACATTACTTACTCCTGATCCCTGCACTCTCTGCATTACTTACTCCTGATCCCTGCACTCTCTGCATTACTTACTCCTGATCCCTGCACTCTCTGCATTACTTACCCCTGATCCCTGCACTCTGTACATTACTTACTCCTGATCCCTGCACTCTCTTCATTACTTACTCCTGATCCCTGCACTCTCTGCATTACTTACCCCTGATCCCTGCACTCTCTGCATTACTTACCCCTGATCCCTGCACTCTCTACATTACTTACCCCTGATCCCTGCACTCTCTGCATTACTTACCCCTGATCCCTGCACTCTCTGCATTACTTACCCCTGATCCCTGCACTCTCTACATTACTTACTCCTGATCCCTGCACTCTCTACATTACTTACCCCCTGATCCCTGCACTCTCTGCATTACTTACCCCTGATCCCTGCACTCTCTGCATTACTTACCCCTGATCCCTGCACTCTCTGCATTGTCCTTTATTCTGTGCGTTACTTTAAAGTGGTGTTCCGGCCAATTTAGTTTTTTTTTTTTTAAAGTCAGCAGCTACAAGCACTGTAGCTGCTGACTCTTAATAAGGACACTTACCTGTCCAGCGACCCTGCGATGTCAGCCCCCGAGGCTGTAGGCACTACCATCCTAACTAAGGAAAACAGGCAGTGGAGCCTTGCAGATTCACTGCCAGTTTCCTACTGCACATGCGTGAGTCGCGCAGCGCTTTGTGAATGGCCCCGTTGGTTTCTGGGAAACACACATGTCCCAGAAGGCAATGGGGTCACTCGCCGAAGAGGAGAAAGCGCCATGGAATAGGAAGAGGCAGATTAGGAAGACTGCCTAGCAACAGGGGTTTCAGGTAAGTTAAATTTTTTTTTTTTCAAATGGTTTTTTTTTTTAAATTTTTTAAAACAATATTGATGTACTTTTTTATTTTAGGGTGGCCCTCCACTTTAACCACTTGCCGCCCGCCATATAGCAGAATGACGGCGGCAAAGTGGTTTCAATATCCTGACTGGGCGTCATATGACGTCCTCTGGATATTGAGCCTGACACCCCGCAACACTGATCTAGGTAAAGAGTCTCTGACGGAGACTCTTTACCACGTGATCAGCCGTGTCCAATCACGGCTGATCACGATGTAAATAGGAAGATCCAGTGATCGGCTTTTCCTCACTCGCGTCCGACAGACGTGAGTAGAGGAGAGCCGATCGGCTGCTCTCCTGACAGGGGGGTCTGTGCTGATTGTTTATCAGCACAGCCCCCCCTCGGATCCTACCCAGGACCACCAGGGAAGCCGCCCAGGACCACCAGGGAAACCAGCCACACTGGACCACCAGATATGCCCCCTAGACCCCCAGGGAAAAACTAAGTGCAAAGGCAGCTGCCAATCAATGCCCAGGCAGCTGCCAATCGGTGCCCACTCCAATGCTTACCACTGCCAGTGCCACCAGGTATGCCTATCAGTACTGTGTATCAGTGCCCATCAGTGCCACCCATAAGAACCTATCTTTGCAGCCTATGAGTGCCCATCAGTGTCGCCTATGAGTGCCCATCAGTGGTGCCTATAATGCCCATCAGTGCTGCATATCAGTGCCCATCATCAGTGCCACCTCATTGCTGCCGCTTAACAGTGCCCATCAGTGAAAGAGAAAACTTACTTATTTACAAAATTTTTAAAGAAAAACAAAAGCAAAACTTTTATTTTTTTCAAAATGTTAGGCCTTTTTTTATTTGTTTTGCACAAAATAAAACCGCAGAGGTGATCAAATACCACCAAAAGAAAGCTCTATTTGTGGGAACAAAATGATAAAAATTTAGTTTGGGTACAGTGTTGTATGACCGCGCAATTGTCATTCAAACTGCGACAGCTCTGAAAGCTGAAAATTGATCTGGGCAGGAAGGTGTATAAGTGCCCGGTATTGAAGTGGTTAAGGTCCACCCACTTATCCATTTGGTCACACCCACCCTTTGAGGTAGCACGGGGGGGGGGGGTTCGTGGTTGAGTTCCTACACCTATTATCTGAGAAAAAGACCCTGGTATACAGAGATATAATGTCTGATCCCAGCGGTGTATACATGGAGATCAGTATATAGGAATAGATGTGATCTGTATACAGAGATATAATGTGTGATCCCAGCGGTGTATACATGGAGATCAGTATATAGGAATAGATGTGATCTGTATACAGAGATATAATGTCTGATCCCAGCGGTGTATACATGGAGATCAGTATATAGGAATAGATGTGATCTGTATACAGAGATATAATGTGTGATCCCAGTGGTGTATACATGGAGATCAGTATATAGGAATAGATGTGATCTGTATACAGAGATATAATATCTGATCCCAGCGGTGTATACATGGAGATCAGTATATAGGAATAGATGTGATCTGTATACAGAGATATAATGTGTGATCCCAGCGTTGTATACATGGAGATCAGTATATAGGAATAGATGTGATCTGTATAGAGATATAATATGTGATCCCAGCGGTGTATACATGGAGATCAGTATATAGAATAGATGTGATCTGTATACAGAGATATAATATGTGATCCCAGCGGTGTATACATGCGGGTTGCTCATCTTGTCAGAACACGTTTTCTCCTGATTTGATTCCCATTTAATATTTGTAGGGGGGATTTTGAAATAGGTAGTCAGTGGAAGGAAACCCACCAACATCTTGTAGCTGAAGGAATTTTGCATGGAGAGATCATCACAACTTTCACTGAATCAATGTCAGAGAATGGTCTGTAGATGCTTACAAGACATCATGACTGCTATGGGCTTCTGCGGCCAATAATGCATTTACTTTTTCTACAGTACATCATTACATCTATCAATAGTTTAGATGAAAAAATAACTGAAATAAACATTTTTTTTCTTGTGTTCTTTTCCAAGTATATCACCTTTTATTTGTAGGCACTTTTTCACATGTCTGTATGAGGTTTCTTTCTCTGGTTAGTCCTTCTCCTGTTTTATTAGCTGCCTGTACCTCACCTCTCTTCCATTCCTCCCGGTCACCATCACCTGGGTGTCCATCCCTCTACTGTTCATCCTTCCATCTCCACATCATCTCTTCTGTCTTCCTAGCCTTGGGTTAAGTTTCGCTGGTTCCTTTCCTCATTGCCTCTTCTCCAAGTATATGGAGACATAAGAACACATCCAGAGGAGTAACTAGAGCCTTCAGGGCCCCGGTGCAAGAAACCTTGATGGGGCCCCCCTGAGCCCCCCTTCATTTCATTGGTCCCGGGGGGCCCTTTTCTCTGGTCCCGTGGCCCTCCCCACTATCCCCGGGGGCCACTTTACTCTTGTTGCGGGGGGCCCTTTATTATGGTCCCACAGTGAGACCCTTTCAAGTGTTCTGCAGAGAGCCCCCTTCCTACCATCTTGGGCCCACCACATGGTGACAGAAAACAATAGACATGTCACCAGCACACCAGGGATCTCCATATAAGGGTCCAACCTCAATGGCAGAACTACCAGGGTTACAAAGGTCACACTTGTGACTGGGTCCTGGCATTCTGCCACCATGGGCACCCCAGGAGCTTCTCTTCATTAATATATCTTTTGCATATAGAAATCCCAATCCTATCAGTAATAACTGCTCTGGTCACAGGATCAGATCTTCATTTACTGGAACCGTCTCTCCATTCCCCACCATACATCTGTAATTGTTTCTTGCTTCAGCCCTCTAAGTCTATAGATCTCCTATCAGTGATCTGTAGTCCTCAGTTGGCCATGACAATGACATCAGTAGAAATGGACACACAAAGAACTGGAGCTGATGAGGCTTTGGGATGATCATTGTGTTTATGTTCCTCTTCTCTGCTGGGACTCTAGAAATTGCATTTGGGTTTTTAGGGGCACTGTGAAAGTTCTGCTCACATTTCTGATCTGTCTTCTCCCAGGTCTCCTGTGTATGATGATCATATCGGTTTCATCAGGAACGGTGTATGTACAGAGCGGATCAGACATCACTGACTGTAATATGAAGTGTCCTGATGATGAAGATACTATGGAGCTGTACAGACAATGTGGAGCGGTGGGGAGGACATTGCTGGAAAATCTTTGTTTTATTAATGCCACTAAATCTCATGACTCCAGAGTCCGACTGCACACAGGGAGCGGATGCTGGAAGCTGACACATGCCAGGAAGGATGATTCCTGTGTGTATGAGGTCTGGTGTCACTGTTCTTGGGGACATCGAATATCCTCTACAGAGATCCGTGTTCTGGGTAAGAGTCCATATACTACATCACACTTCTCTACACTGCATTGTACTCTATGGGGGAAGAAGTGTCTATTATACAGGATGAGTGAGGAGAGGAAATGAGTTCTTCATATAACAGATTTCCAGTATTCCCCACTGATATCTCCCCATCTGTCCTCCTCAGTATAACACTGGAGGGGTGTGGGCATCGTGTCCCTATTCCAGGCCCCAGAGGGTTTGTGACAAACAGTGAGAGGTATGAAATATACAACATACAGCGCAGTGTACAGCCTGGAGAGGAGTGGAGTATATACACTCACCGGACACTTTATTAGGTACAGTATAAAAAAATAGTATAAAAAAATGTATCAGCGCATGTATGCAAAAAACCTAAAAGCAGCTGAACACCAGGGTCAAACGATCAAATCCCTCTAAACAAATGAATAAAATAGGCGCAGCGCTAAAACTAAAACCAAAAATATAAATAAAATATTCCAGGGATGAGGAAAATAACACTAGGGAAATGTCCTTGTAATTATGCAGAGCACAGAAAATGTCCAGATATTAAACATGAATCCACCAGGCAAACGTGATTTTCACAGCACAGATGTGTGACTGATAGAAGGACCCTTCACCATAAACCGAATGGCCTCTCACCTGGTAACCAGGACCCTTCAAAGAAGAGTCAAGCGAGCATTCCCATAGGGATCAGACAATGTGAAGGTAAGGTCCAATGGCAAGAGACTCCTCCAGAAACCACGTAGCAGGGGGTCAGTGTGATTCATATAAACGAAAAAGGGGGACAGACCGTATAGCATATTTTATTAAAGGAATGTAAAAAACACACTTACATAGTAGGCACTTCACAAGTGCCAGGACGCTGACAATGAGTACACACAGCAGAGTGAATGCAAATGGTGGAGCATGCGCAGTAGCCGCGGATGACGTCACAACGTCACATTCTGGATGCGTTGCGTCCCAGTGGGCGGGGACTTCCTCAGCAGATGTCGTGACTACGTGGGCACCCGCGTTATAAGGAGGTGAGTTGTTATGGCAACACCAAACAACCAAGGATGACGTATATCTGATGGAGACCGACTCCGGAAGTGTCTCCACACACCTCATTCGGAGTGAACGGAACTCAATCAGATAATAAAGGCTCATATCTGCACATACTCTATTAAAATAAGATTTTATATTTATATATATAATCTGGTGATAAAGCACTAAGACACACAATGCAAAGTGTAATCTTAACAGAACAGACAAAGACACCTAGATCGCATAAAAGATACATTTGGAATTTGATTATTTCAAATTAAATGTAAGATTATTATTAAAACTATCCGTCATCCGCTACCACTGACTGCTCCAAAGAAACAATATCAAATTAGATAATAATCATTAATAAAAATATATAAAATATGTAAAATTACTAACGATCAGAGATAAAACAATTGGTGTCGAACTCTACATTTAACCCGTCGGGGCACATTACTCCTGTCTCATAAATCCAATGGGATTCTCTTACTTAATTGTCGGATGAAATTTCCCCCTCTCCGGTGCTTTGTAACCCTTTCAATGCCCCAGAATTTCAGACACTTAGGGTTTTGTTGGTGAAAGGTCTTGAAATGTCTGGACACATTGTGGGTCTTAAGGCCTTTCTTAATATTGTTGACATGTTCGGCCAATCTAACATGTAAGGGTCTTGAGGTTCTACCAACATACTGGAGCCCACAACTACACTCCAGCATGTAGACCACCCCAATAGTATCGCATGTGATTAGCTGTTTGATCTCATACTCTTTGTTAGTGGCCGAAGCTAAAAAAATTTTTCGTTTTTTAATATTTCCCTTGGAATGCCTGCAAGGGACACATCTACCACAAGCATAAAAACCTCCCAAGAAAGAAAAAAGCCTATCTGAGGCAGGTACTGGAGGATTAAGAACACTCGGCGCTAAACGATCCCTTAGTGTGGGGGCTTTTTTGTAGATGAACTGAGGTCTATCCAGCAGTATGGGGCCTAAGACTCTGTCTTGCTTCAAAATAGCCCAATTTTTGTTGAATAATTTTCTCAAATTTCCGGTATTGTATGTTGTAATCTAATACCATTTTAAAATTGTGACTATCGTTAGTAGGGGCCTTGGAGGAGTTAGCAATGAGTTCATTTCTCTCCAGTGACATAATTTTGGACACCTCTTCATCTAATATGGCCCGATTATATCCCTTCTGTTCAAACCTAGAAGTAAGGACTTTAGACTGGCTAACAAAATCCTCAACAGTGGTGCAATTGCGGCGCTATCTAATATATTGACCTCTGGGGATGTTACACAACCAAGAGTTGTGATGGCAACTCCCCAAGGGGATATAAGAGTTGCGGTCCGTGGGCTTGAAATGATTAGTAAGGATGAACTGATCGTATGCAATACTAATAGATAAATCCAAAAAAAACTACCTTTTCAGAACTGATGGTCCATGTAAGAGATATATTTTTGGAGTTGTTATTTAATGATTCAATGAAGTCATCCAACCTAGATCTATACGGAGAGCACTATGTCTGTCCCCCTTTTTCGTTTATATGAATCACGCTGACCCCCTGCTACGTGGTTTCTGGAGGAGTCTCTTGCCATTAGACCTTACCTTCACATTGTCTGATCCCTATGGGAATGCTCGCTTGACTCTTCTTTGAAGGGTCCTGGTTACCAGGTGAGAGGCCATTCGGTTTATGGTGAAGGGTCCTTCTATCAGTCACACATCTGTGCTGTGAAAATCACGTTTGCCTGGTGGATTCATGTTTAATATCTGGACATTTTCTGTGCTCTGCATAATTACAAGGACATTTCCCTAGTGTTATTTTCCTCATCCCTGGAATATTTTATTTATATTTTTGGTTTTAGTTTTAGCGCTGCACTTTATTAGGTACACCTTGCTAGTAGCGGGTTGGACCCCCTTTTGCCTTCATTCTTGGTGGCATAGATACAACAAGGTGTTGGAAATGTTCCTCAGATTTTGCTCCATAGTGACATGATAGCATCACGCAGTTGCTGCACATTTGTTGGCTGCACATCAGTGAGGCCAATCTCCCATTCCACCACATTCCATACATGCTCTATTGGATGAGATGTGGAGATAGTACAGGGACCTCATTGTCCAGTGGTGAGATGATTGGAGCTTTGTGACATGGTGCATTATCCTGCTGGAAGGAGCCATCAGAAGATGGGGACACTGTAGTCATAAAGGGATGGACATGGTCAGCAACAATACTCAGGTAGGCCGTGGTGATTAAACCATGCTCAATTGTTACTAAGGGGCCCAAAGTGTGCCAAGAAAATATCCCTCCCACCATTACACCCCCACCACCAGCCTGAACCGGTGATACAAGGCAGGATGGATCCATGAGCCAAATTCTGACCCCACCATTTGAATGTTGCACCTGAAATCCAGACTCATCAGATCAGGCAATGATTTTCCAATCTTCTATTGTCCAATTTTGGTGATCCTGTGTGAATTGTAGCCTCGGTTTCCTGTTCTTATCTGACAGGAGTTGCACCCGATGTGGTCTTGTGCTGCTGTAGCCCATCTGCTTCAGGGTTCCATGTGTTGTGCATTCAGAGATGGTATTCTGCATACTTTGGGTGACTGTTGTCTTTCTATCACCTGAAACCAGTCTGCCCATTCTCCTCTCACCTCTGACATCAACATTATGTCCACAAACAGCTCGACTTTCTCCAGGGCCAGAGGAGACATAAGCCCAACAGGCCAGTCTGTCCTCCTCATCTCTGCCCCCCTTACTGATCTCTACACCCCTCTCCACTACCATATAGAACTTACCTATTGCTCCCTCTCTGCCTGGATCACTCCTCTTCCCTTTTTCCATTTCATTGTCCTGTTTTCTCCTCGGCTTCCAGTATTGGGCACTTCCACTTCTGGTTATGTCATCTGGGAGGTGTTGGCTGCAGTGGTGGCCCATCCATACAGGGCACAGAGGCACCGCCCCCTAATCCATGAGCCCCTCCCCTAATCTACATGCAGGGCGCCGGACGCATGGATTTCAATGGGGTTTTATTTATTTTTTTAGCACATGATTAGAGCCTGAAGCTCTAAATTGACTTTAAAAAGGGTGGGCTCAGGAGGGAGAGCACTGCACCCCTGAGCCCACCCAGTTGTGTGACATTGATGAATTAATTTTCACTATTGTCTTCCTGACTCTCCCCCCAGACAATCTGGAAGTGGGTCCTGAGACCCAATTGTTCAGAATCTTGGGGGTTGTGCTTGTCATGATTGCTGCCTTCCCATCCCCCATCCATCTCCCGCACGGTGAGGGGGGTAGCTTGCAGCTTTCCATCCTTCTTCCCTTGCGGGGGGGGTCGTTATTTTACTGCACCCTCCAAAAAAAATATTTAGCACCAGGCCCCGCTGGTCAGCTGGGAACCTCCCGTACCCATTAAATAGCCTATGATGCTCTTATCGGTCCTTAAATAAGGTGCCTCCTTCTTTTTTTTTTTTTTTTTCTTTTTTTTTTTTTTTTTTTTTTTTTTCAAGCTATGAACATTTTCAGCAAGTGCAGGAAGTGGAGAGTCCTTGTCATTTACTGTAAGCTGAACAGAAATCACTAGCAACCTTATCTTCTTTCTGTAAACTACCAGTCTCATCATCCCCCATGTAATCTATGGAGGGCTGAAAAAAGAAAGCTAATGCCGCCACCATGTCTAAAGACTATTAAATTGCAGTGTATTAGAGAAGCACTTTAACTATAGGATGGGAAATTGGTGATCAGGGTGTGTACAAGAGCTAGCAATCTATTCCATGTATCAGGGCTCTATATTGGTGACCTGTGCCTGATGGTGACTGTCCTTCTCCAGATCCTGTTCTGATCTCCAACATCACCAGTACCGGGGGCCGGTTGGGTGAGGAGATGGCGATGAGCATCCAGTTCTCTGGAGAAGAGAGCGCTGTGACCTGGGAGGGGGATGGGGAGCCTCTCCCTGAAAGATACCGGCTGATAGATGACAATCAGGGATGTAGATAAGGGGGGGTTGGGGGTTGAAACCCCCCCAGAGCATCAGTGCAGAAGTAGTAATGTTATGTGTGCTTCAACTACATCGCCACACTGACTCACACGCGCTGTTGTTGTGTGCTGCCTGAGGCTGCTGTTACACCGTCTGACCACCGGGGTGCACTAGCCCGGGCTGTTGGGCTCAGCTTAGGCTGAGGGAGGCTCTGTCAGCAGGGAGGGGCGGGGCCGGGAGCTCCATTGATGCTCTGACCCTGCCCTGCCCCGCCCCATGTAGCCTGTATGTGCTCGGAGCAGAGAGGGAGTGCTGACAGTGCCTCCCCTGTACATCTGAGAGCCCCGTCCCTACCACAGAAAGCCCTGCCCACTACTGTGAAAGTCCCATCCCTACCGTAAAAGCCCCGCCCCAAGACATCTGAGAGCGGAAAGGTGAGCCCACTGACTAGGTAGGTCTTTCTGCCAATACACACAGCCTGTAAACTCATTGTTATGCTAAACCCTCCCTGACAATGTTGTTTACCCCCCTGTATAACTGCATTGCTAAAAGTTAGAGTTTTAAAAATGGTTACCTAATCCTCTCCTGTAGTATGTCGCATCCGCAGTCCCTGGTCAGTTCCTGTAGTCGTATCTGGTCGGTTCCTGTAGTTGCAGCCGCAGTCCCTGGTCATTTCCTGTAGTCGCAGTCCCTGGTCATTTCCTGTAGTCGCAGTCCCTGGTCATTTCCTGTAGTCGCAGTCTCTGGTCATTTCCTGTAGTCGCAGTCCCTGGTCATTTCCTGTAGTCGCAGCCGCAGTCCCTGGTCATTTCCTGTAGTCGCAGCCGCAGTCCCTGGTCATTTCCTGTAGTCGCAGCCGCAGTCCCTGGTCATTTCCTGTAGTCGCAGCCGCAGTCTCTGGTCAGTTCCTGTAGTGGCAGTCTCTGGTCAGTTCCTGTAGTCGCAGTCTCTGGTCAGTTCCTGTAGTCGCAGTCTCTGGTCAGTTCCCGTGGTCGCAGTCTCTGGTCAGTTCCCGTGGTCGCAGTCTCTGGTCAGTTCCCGTGGTCGCAGTCTCTGGTCAGTTCCCGTGGTCGCAGTCTCTGGTCAGTTCCCGTGGTCGCAGTCTCTGGTCAGTTCCCGTGGTCGCAGTCTCTGGTCAGTTCCCGTGGTCGCAGTCTCTGGTCAGTTCCTGTAGTCACATCTGCAGTCTCTGATTATCTGTGCATTTGGCTTGTGGCTGTGGCAACTGTGACATCAATGGGCAAGTTTAATGATGAACGCCGCCTGTGAAACTTGACATGTCGGGTTGCGACCCTGTAAAGCCAAGCATTGATGTCACAGCAATATTTAGTCAACGATGCAGCTGCTATGTTAATCTAGATGTAGCTGACCAAGGGGTGGTTCTGTTTAATCATCCTCTTTGAGTCCTCGTTCCCATTGACTGCAGCTTTGAAATCGTGCAACTTCATCAGAAATCACATGATTTCAAAGCTGCATGTGAGCGTGACTTCAGGTGTGACTTGGAAGACATCTTTGCGGCTTCATGCACAGATGTCTATGCAAGTCGCACCTGAAATCCCCAAAAGTAGTGCAGGAGCTACTTTTTTAAATCCGTGCGGCATTTTAACATGGCCATTGCCAGCAATAGTGTGTGACTTGTCATGTGATTTGACAAGTCAGATTGCACAAGCTGCTCCAATGTGAATAGGGGCTTAGGCCATTCTTATACCCAATCTGGTCATGTCCACTGCTCTCTGTGGCATGCTCAACAGAATCTGTTTTTCAACTGTATCCCAGGAGGGCTGGTATTTTGTCACACTTCTGTAATCTCTAGCAACCAATCAGTGAGCGGTAATGATAAGCTGTAATCTATCACTACCAATCAGTGAGCAGTAATGTACAGTAACCTCTAGCAGCCAATCAGTGAGCAGTAATGATGTGCAGTAACCTCTAGCAGCCAATTAGCAAGCATAATGATGTTCAGTAACCTCTGGCAACCAATCAGTGAGCAGTAATGATACACTGTAACTCCTGGCAACCAATCACATTCGCTGCCTGAATCTTCCACAGTAAACTGATTTTGAAAAGGTTTGTTTGCTCGGGGTCAATTCAATTTTGAAGAGGGTCCTGGCTCAGGACCCACTTCATGATTGACCAGAAGTATCAGGAAGACAATAGCGAATATTAATTCGCTATTGTCACACAACTGGGTGGGCTCATGGCATAGTGCTCTGCGCCCCGGGCCTACCCTTTTTTGAAGCCAATTAGAGCCTCAGGCTCTAATCATGTACTTCCAAAAAAAAACAAAAAAACATTGAAATCCATGTGTCTGGTGCCCTGCATGGAGATTAGGGGCCTGGTGCATGGATTAGGGGGGGCAGCGCCCCTTATGGGTGGGCCGCCACTGGTGCATTCACTGCATTGTGCATGGATTTGTACATATCGAGAAGGAGAAGCTCATTTTAGATTCATCTTGACGCTTCAATTCTTAATTTTATTTCAGATCCCTCAGGTCATTTGTATTCCTTTTTGTAGTCTAAATTATGTTATTTTTTTATATGCAACTTTAGTGCCTTAGATATAAAGAGCATTGGTTTAACCACTTCCCGCCCGGCCTATAGCAGATTGACGTCTGGGAAGTGGTTCTTTTATCCTGACTGGGTGTCATATGGTGTCCAGCGGGATAACATGTCATGGTGCGCAGCACGGCGATCGCAAATGTGGCATGTCAGTCTGACACGCTGCATCTCCATTCATGGTAAGAAGCTGCTAACAGAGGCTTCTTACCATGTGACCAATCACAGCTGATCATCGCGTGAACCAGGAAGTGCCGGTAAACAGCATTCCCCGGTTCACGCTGACAGGGAGAGCCGGTCAGCGGCTCTCCCTGTCCGAGGGGGGTCTGTGCTGATAATCAGCACATTGATTATCAGCACAGCCCCCCCATCAGATGTGCCCATCACCTACCTATCAGTGCCCAACAGCTGCCAGTCAGTGCCCCCTCAGAAAAATCTCTCAGTGCCCACCACAGTGCCCAGCAGTAACACCTGTCAGAACCTCATCATCAGTGCTGCCCATCAGTGCTATTGGTGTCCATCAATTCTACATATCAGTGCCTCCTCATCAATGCCTATCAGTGCCAACTCATCAGTGCCCATCAGTGAAGGAGAAAACAAAATTTTATGACAGAAACTAAGGAAAAGTTTATTTATTTTTTATTTCGGTCTTTTTTAGTTTTGTTTAGCAAAAAAATAAAACCCCCAGTGGTGATCAAATGCCACCAAAAGAAAGCTCTATTTGTGGGGAAAAATGATAAAAATTTAGTTTGTGTACAGTGTAGTATGACCGCGCAATTGTCATTCAAAGTGTGACAGCGCTGAAAGATGAAAATTGTCCTGGGCAGGGAGGGGTGAAAGTGCCCGGTATTGAAGGGGTTAATGTATGTTAGGCTAACATTGAAAGAACAATTACACTCTTTGAATCTAAGTGGCTGCCTGCAATGATAGGCTAACATACATTAAACAAATGCTTTTTCTATCTAAGGCACTAAAGTTGCCTATAAAGCCAGCTCTGCTCTCGAGCATGGCCACCCACCAACTGCATTGTAAGCTGAGTGACAGTTCTTAGGTAAGGGGCAGGGCCACCTGGTGACACCGCCCCCTTGTGATGTCACCGACCGGTGCATGCTGGGGGGTGTCCCTGAGTGGAAGTTTGGAAATGTGGTCACCACAGTATTGCTGGCAGATCACATAACTAATCATTGTGGGTACAAGAGCTAGCACTCTATTCCATGTATCTGGGCTCTGTGCTGGTGAGCTATGACTGATGGTGACCTTCTTTCTCCTGGTCATTCCAGATCCGGTTCTCATCTCCAACATCACCAGTAATGGCAGCCGGCTGGGTGAGGAGATGGCGGTGAGCGTCCAGTTCTCTGGAGAAGAGAGCGCTGTGACCTGGGAGGTGGACGGGGAGCCTCTCCCTGAAAGATACCGGCTGATAGATGACAATAGGACGCTGATTATCCCCAGTGTGCAGAGAGACGACGCCGAGAGGAGATTCCGGGTCAGGATCACAAACCCAGTCAGTGAGGAGATCCGGGAATACCGGCTGATCAATGATACGATGTTCATCAGAATGCTGGAAACAGAAGGTATTGGTGACTATGGGGGGTCATGTTATATTCCATGTATGGGGGTGTTATAGATTGGGGTCCTGTCTCCTCTTCTCTGGGGGGGTCATAGTGGGAGTGTGACACAGAATAGTAACATTGTGTCTTGTTGTCTCTTCTCTGCTCTCCTGATGGAGGATTATACAGGTGAGATGTCACATGACCACCGACCATACAAACTGATACATTGTATATTTATCTTTTTTTTTTTTTTTAAAGCTAATATATTTTACATTTTAAATTTATTTTTTATATTGTATTTTCTGTCTCAGATTCTGAATCACCTAGAAAGTGGGATCTTCGTGTTGGTGTTGCTGTTGGTGTCGTTGTTGTCATAGCATTATTGGTGGCTTTCATCATATATCCGGTGAGTGACATTCCCTCTCCCTATGTTACACTATTATACTCATATTAAAGCAGTAGTAAACCACTGCGTTAAAAAAAAAACACCTGGCTGTAAGGCAATTGCATAATGTGCTAGTATGCATTGCATACTAGCACATTGTGAAATACTTAACTTAGAATGAGGCCCTTCAGTGGTGCGCTGTCACTGGTGACTCTTTCTCCCTGGTTCGCGGTCTCTGGCTGTATGAGTGGCCGGATCCATGATGATGTCGCTCTCAGCTCCGGCACAAAGTTCTGGAGGTTCAGCACGGTATGCCGGACCTTCAGAGCACATGTGCCATTTACTTCACCAGCTGCATCCAGTGTGAATATCTTATAAAGTGCACGTTTAGGAGATATTCATTTTATCTACAGTACAAGTTCAGTGCATTCAGGAAAGTAATCACAGCGCTTCACTTTTTATACATTTTGTTATATTACAGCCTTATTCCAAAATGGATTAAATTCATTATTTTCCTCAAAATTCTTCAAACAATCCCCCATAATGGCAATATGACAGAAGTTTGTTTGAAATCTTTGCAAATTTATAAAAAAAAATAAAAAATAAAATCACATTTACATAGCTATTCACAGCCTTTCCATGACTCTCAGAATTGAGCTCAGGTGGATCCGGTTTCCACTGATCATCCTTGAGATGTTTCTACAACTTGATTGGAGTCCACCTGTGGTAAATTCAGTTGATTGGACATGATTTGGAAAGGCACACACCTGTCTATATAAGGTCAGAGCACAAACCAAGCCATAAAGTCCAAGGAATTGTCTGTAGACCTCAGAGACAGGATTGTATGGAGGCACAGATCTGGGGAAGGGTACAGAAAAATGTCTGCAGCATTGAAGGTCCCAATGAGCACAGTGGCCTCCATCATCCGTAAATGGAATAAGTTTGAAACAACCAGGACTCCTCCTAGAGCGGGCCGCCCGGCCAAACTGAGCAATCGGGGGAGAAGGGAAGTCAGGGAGGTAACCAAGAACCCAATGGTCACTCTGACAGAGTTCCAGCATTTCTCTGTGGAGAGGGGAGAACCATCCAGAAGAACAACCATGTCTGCAGCACTCCACCAGTCAGGCCTCTATGGTAGAGTGATCAGACGGAAGCCACTCCTCAGTAAAAGGTACATGACGAAAGTCCGACTGGAGTTTACCAAAAGTCACCTGAGGGACTCCCAGACCATGAGAAACAAATTTCTCTGGTCTGATT
Organism: Lithobates clamitans; assembly: GCA_037952925.1. NCBI lineage: Eukaryota > Metazoa > Chordata > Amphibia > Anura > Ranidae > Lithobates > Lithobates clamitans. Next base: position 496,115 of record JBBGZY010001369.1, on the reverse strand, counting down.
TGAACAGAGATTGAACTCTTTGGCCTGAATGGCAAGTCTGGCCAATGCCATCCCTACAGTGAAGCATGATGGTGGCAGCATCATGCTGTGAGGATGTTTTTCATCTGCAGGAACTGGGAGACTAGTCAGGATTGAGGGAAAGATTAATTCAGCAATGTACAGAGACATCCTTGATGAAAACCTGCTCCAAAACACTCTGAACCTCAGACTAGGACAAAGGTCCATCTTCCAACAGGACAACAACCCTAAGCATACAGCCAAGATAACAAAGGAGTGGCTATGGGACAACTCAGTGAATGTCCTTGAGTGGTCCAGCCAGAACCCAGACTTGAACCCGATTGAACATCTCTGGAAATGCTGTGCACCGATGCTCCCCATCCAACATGATGGAGCTTGAAAAGAAGAATGAGAGAAACTGACTCTGCGAATGCTGCAGTTATGTGTGTTGTGTTTTTGTGACAGTGATCAATTGATACTGCACTTGGGTGGGCTGGGCAGAGGGGCTAAATGCAATTGCTAGCACGTATCTGGGCTGATCCTGCTAACACTGCATTTTTGGGAACCCTAAACTGCTGGGGACGCTAGTATAGATCAGATATTGATCTGTTCAGACACTATATTACTAAGGGAGGTGTATGGTGTGTGCGTGGGTGTTAGTGCTACTGGCACTAATCAGACGCTGCCTGGGGTGATGCAGACCCTGACTGACGCTAAAACTGATATCACCCGCCGGGCAAAAAAAACAACCTAAGTAACCAACATCACCCATATCACTAATACGGTGATCACTGGTGACCAGGGGTGAAAGGGTTAACTAGGGGGCAATCAGGGGGTTAAAGCCTTTGTTAGGTAATATATGGGGGTACCTGACGCTATAAAAACCTGACGGTGAAACTAATCAATGAACTAGCTAAATAGCGTCAATTAGTGACACTGGGGACAGGGGGTAAAAGGGTTAACTGGGGGGCGATCAAGGGGTTAAACCTTTATTAGGTGCATTTACCATCTGACCCATGAAATTGTCCTGTAAGACATTTAGGAAATGGTGAGCCTTAGCCAAATGCACGGTTCCTTCCGCTCAGTCTATGTTGGGATTGTTAAAATCCCTGCATTATAATGACACTTGCCATCCTTGCCACCATTCCAGGGGTTAAAATACACAAAACCAGGTTCACTTTCCAGCAAATTTATAGTTCATTTTGGTGAATCTGGCTTATTCCTCTATAAAGCTAGATCCAGAGTTACGATGTCTGTCTTCAGAGCCGGTGTATGCACAGGTCATCCAACTATGGAGGATGTTCAACTCCCGTCCCAAATATCCAAGTCTGCCTGATGTGGCCATATCCTACAGATATCAAACATCTCCTGACTCATAGACTATGTACATTACAAACTTCTGACCCCTGCACTCTGTTACCCTCTCCTGACTCATGGACTATGTACATTACCCACTTCTGACCCTGAAACTATTTACAATACAAATGCCTGACCCCTCCACACTGTGCAGTACATACTCATGATCCATGTACCCTGTACCATATATGACCCACACCTTTTCTATGTATATTACCTACTCCTGACCCCTATACTATGTATATTACTCACACCTGACCCCTATACTATGTATATTACCCACTCCTGACCCCTATACTATGTATATTACCTACTCCTGACCCCTGCACTCTGGATCACATACATTTTAGCCTTGTGCTCTCTACATAAACTCAAGATTTAAACCCCTCCCAATTGTGGCACAATTTTCCAATCAGTGCACACTGCCTTCTCCTTCTCTACTGGCTGTTGAGGAAGGGGAGGGGCTCGGGCCCTGGCCCTGGCCCTGGCCCTGTCAGGTTGGACATGGCCCTGCATATAGGGCAACCAGATGTACAGTCACACAAATACCTTAAAAAAATTGAAATGTCCGAAAATTGTTATTAGAAGAACATTGTGGCCATATGGTGCAATTTCTATTTCTTGTGACCTTTTAGAGTAGGGGCATTGAATTAAAATTCTCTGAGGCCCAATCAGTAAAATTTTCTTCCAGCAGAGGCCCGACGATCATGTCCCCCCCACATGCCGATATCCATGCTGCATTTTCACATGTGCCAAACTGCATGTTGCTGCAGCACCATGCAGCTTGGTGTGGCGCAATTTTGGAAAAAAAGGTCATGAACTTCTTTCTCCAGGTTTCTTCCAGGTAGTGCGGCCCATTAAAATGGACTGACCTAACCATGACATGTGCACCTAATGCACATACAGAGATCTGAGCCCATTCTTATATCAGCATCCTCAGTCCCCACTGCACATCAGTCCCCTCCCCCTTCACATCAAGATCCCCTCTTGATAAGTGTCCTCAGTTCACCCTTTACATCACCCCCTCCACCCCTTTCACAGTGGTGTCCCCCCCAACAGTACTCTGCCCCTTTTACATTATCCCCCCCACATTACTGTCCCACCCACACATTACTGTCCTCTGTCCCCCCCCCCCACATTACTGTCCTCAGCACCTTTTTTAAGAATTTGACGCTAGTGGCAATTCTAGGAAGGACACGCTTGGCTTCTTGTTATAATATGATGAAGATCACATTTGGAGCCATTAATACAGAACATTTCCTGCCCATTATTTCTTCCCATATTGGTGCCCTGTGGCTATTTGCTGCAATCTCTTATACCCCCTACACCCCCCATCTGGGGGTCATCTACTGTATGTGGGATCAGGACAACATCCCTACATATACATGAAAAAAAAACTCGTTTATAGAGGATAATTATTATATGTAGAAAGTCAAGTCATGCAATGAAATGTATTGAGGTGATCAGGGATGGTGGGGGCTTCCCATATGTCTTGGGGAGCCACCAACTTGGCTGAAAAACAGGAGAGTCACATGACTGGGGACAGTCAGTGAATGGATGAGGTGTCACTGCTATAAATCCTGTGTGATCTGTGAGGATATTGTGTGCTGTCATCTGACTTGTCACCTTATGTTTTATATTATTAGATACATTCCAAGAGGAGAAAGAACAGGAAAGTGATCTCAGAAACAACTCCTCTAAATGGCAAGGGGAATGGAGCTGTGCCCGCTATGGGGAATGGAGCTGTGCCCGCTATGGGGAATGGAGCTGTGCCCAATATGGAGAATGGAGCTGTGCCCGCTATGGAGAATGGAGCTGTGCCCACTATGGGATATGGAGCTGTGCCCAATATGGAGAGTAGAAATTTGCCCACTGTGGGGAATGGGGTTTTGCCCATTTAAAATATGACCTGTAGCCGACCTGATACTGGAAGAAATGAGAGATCATGTAGAGTGTGGGGAGTGAAGATGGGAGATACTTTGAAGTAGTTTTGAATGAAGTCTGATCTCCAGGAAAATACTTGAACATACAGTTGAAACAAAATTAAGTTAAATGTCTTATCTGCTAAAACTTGTATAATTCTGCTCAGCCAGTCTTGTGAGATTTCCCTGTAGGACAGCATATTCAAATCGGTGACCTCACTTTTTAATCAACTGCCCCAACCTCAGCGTGCTGATTGGACAATGAAGAAGAATCACCACTGATGAGGTCACCTCTGCACTCCCATGCTCCCGTGTTACATTGACAGCAATGTGGTAAATAACTGATTGGTTCATATCGCTGCTCAAATCTTCTGTACATAGAACTACATAGGAATATTCTGGTTTTATGAACGTTTTTATGAAGAATAACAAAGTCCTTAAATTTTCCACATTTTATGCTACAAAAAAATAGACAACAGATGTGAAATTGAACAAAAGGGACCCATAATACTCAGCAAGGTTGAAACTTGGTCTGCAATCAATTTGTTACAGGCACATCGAATGAAAATTGCCAACCAAGCTTCAGAGTACAGCAATGTAATATTCAATGTAAATTTATCAAATAATCAGAGAGAGTATATATACTGTATGTGTATGTATGTGTGATAGTGTTGTGCCCTGTCACAGTATGAGAAAAGGGTTAAGTGTTGCCCAGGGTTCTCATGTAGGGAGGTTGAGGGGCTCCAGGTTGCTTGTGTCACACAGACGAATCTGGATTTTCTGTTTCCCTAAAGCTTGGTAAAACCCAGTTAGTTTGGGTCCTGGAGTCCGGAGATTTCATAGAGACTTTGGGGGGGTGAAGCCTCCAACTCTGGGCCCAGGTTTTGTGGACAGCCATCCAAATGTACAGGGCTCCACCTTTGTGGGATGTGAGCAGCCAGAAGTGCAGAACAGTGTGTGAGAGAACTGTCTGCAGGAGAGACAGACAAGGGGCTTAAAGTTTAATTAAAGGCAAAACGTTTTCTTTTTTTGGATAGACTAAGGGAGGGTTATAATCCCTGTTGGTTTTTTTTGCCATCTGTTTCCCATTGCGGAGATTTCCCTTAAGTTCCTGTCCCATAGCCAAACAGGAAGTGAAAATTGCTTCAATATGTGGGGGTCCCGGGGTGTCACCAGAACTAGTGTCCCCATTGGAAGATTTCCCCTCTATTCCTGTTCTGGTGTCACCCCAAAATTTGGGATTTTCTTTTAGTTGCACTTTAATGATAGCAGGACAAATAGAGAGGGTGAATCTCCATAACGGGGGGCACAGACAGCAATAAAACCTGATAGATGTTCTAATCCCTCTTCACTCCATCCAAAACTTAAAAAAATAAGTTTGTCTTTAGTTATACTTTAACCACTTGCCAACTGCTCTATAGCCGGATAATGGCTACAGTGATGTCCTCCAGTTTTGGAAGGGTGTCTATTAACATCCTCTCAGAACTGCGCGCCTTTGGACACAGCTGATCACAGATCAGGGTAAAGACCCAATCACAGAGGCTCTTTACCACATGATAAGCTGTGTCCAATCACAGCTGATCATGATGTAAACACATTTGCTGGTTATCGGCATTCCTTTCCTCACGCAGTGTGAGGAGTGAGCCGGTAACTGGCAAGTGTGACAGAGGACGTCTACACTGATAATCGGGGCACTGGTCATTGGTGTCCTGATTATCAGTGCAGCCCCATCAGTGCACATTAATGATGGAGAAAAATCATTTGTTATCAAAATTTTATAACAGAAACTCAAACTTTTTTATGTTTTCAAAATTTTTGGTCTTTTTTCGTTTGAAAAGGAGGTGATTAACCCTCCTGGCGGTAATCCTGAGTGTGGTACCATTAGCGGTAACCCTGAGCCACATTCAGGATTGCATTGCAGAGTCCTGGTACAGTGTACTTACCTTGTCACCAGGATCCTGTGATGTCCCCCCCGCTGTGTCCTCCGCCGGATCATCCGCCCGATGCTCTGTGTGCCGGGCTTTGTTTCCTGCGAGAGTTGCAACGGCGGCAAATTCAAAAAGTACAAAAAAACAGAACACATACAATACACTGTAATCTGTAAGATTACATCACTGGATCAAATCATTTCACATCCCTTTTGTCCCTAATGCTTTGTCCAATGCCCTGCATGCACTTTTATATCACTTGCAGAATTGAGCAAAAGTGAATCATGGGAAAATAAATTGTATTATTTATATTCTTTTTTTATAGTTATTTATTATATTATGATTTTGTGTTTCAAACTTTATCATACCCAGGATGTCTATTAGAATCTTGTTTGGACATATTTAAAGAGGAGTTCCACCCAGGGGGCCCATGAAAAAACAAAAAAATAAAAAGTCAGCAGCTACAAATACTGCAGCTGCTGACTTTTAATTGGACACTTACCTGTCCCTGGGTCCAGCGATGCGGGTGATCAAAGCCCCGCTCATCCTTCCCTCTGTTCTGCAGCACCGGCATTGCAACTGTGGGCGCTGGGCTGTGGCTTCACAGCCTGGCACACACTGCGCATGCGAGAGCAGCGCCACATGCCGTGATTGGCCGCTCAGTCACCTGGGACCTGTAATGGGTCCCAGATGATTCACAGGAGGGAGGGAGCAGAGTGGAGCCCTTCCTGTGCCGAGGGGGAAGTGATGTCACCAGCCCAGGCACTGGAAGGGGCAGATTACGAGGGACCCGCTAGCAACAGACATTTAGAGGTAAGTTAAAAAAAAAATATCCAAATGTTTTGGTTTTTTTTTTGTTTTTTTTTTAGGATTTTTCATGTATTTGTTTTTTTTGGGTGGAACCCCACTTTAAGTGAGTTATTCCTTTAGAATTACAGGTCTACGATTTATAAAACGCCAAATTTCCATGCTAAAACAATGTACCGCTTTGAGCATCAAAAATCTGACAATCATATCGCCAGGGAAGATAAATACCACCAAAATAAAGCTCTATTTGTGTGAAAAAATGATACAAACGTCATCTGTGTGCGATGTTACATGACCGCACAATTGTCATTCAAAGTGTGACAGTGCTGAAAGCTGAAAATTGGTTGTAAACTTTCTCCTCAGGTGATACAAAGAGATGAAACAAATCCTTCTACATACATTGTACCTATTTATCTGCAGTCTTCTCTTCTCTTTACATCTATTCAAAGTGCAGAATTTACACAGAATCTCTGGGCTTTGAAAAGCAGGGGGCGGGGAGCTAAAATTACACACTGCAGAGCTCTGTGAGAGCCGATTGGAGGGAAGGGATACAACCCCCTTCATACAGCACACAGGAACAGAGCTGGGGATTTCAATCACAGGCTGTGTGCTGGAGCTCCCTACCCTGTCACCTTTTTTTTTCTCTTGGTGTCAGAAAAAACCTGTCAGAATTGACTCATGCTGATAGAGGAAGGAGGCAGCAGATAGAAATTACACTTAGTGCTCTGGAGTGAGACAAGTGCACACTATAGAGGGATATGCTTTGTTCATATTTCATGTCTGAGGTTTACAACCACTTTAAGCCAGAGCAGCAGTGCTGTATTAGCAAGCCAGGAGGATGGTGTTTATTTTTTTGCTGAGGAATGCTATAAGACCCCTGCGAGGGTAACCCTGGTGTGTTTGGGGGATTTTGAAAAAATGAACAAGAAAAGCTTATAAAAAGTTCATATGTAATGTTACATTTTAATAAAGTTTTTTAAGAATAAAGTATACTTGGTCTGAGTTCTTATTGTGTTACCAGACATGCTGATCAATTATAACCGATAATGAATATTAGGAGGTACATTTCATGTGTCTAACTTCATGTTCTGAAAAGAGAAATTGGTGGGACTTTATATGAGACCATGACCATCCGGTACACAGGTCTCCATCCCTATGTATACGAGAAAAAAGGGGGAACCAGGGGGAGACGGGCAGTTGGGACTTTATATGAAACACACCACTAGGGCAAGCTAGGTCATCAATTGTAGATAAACTCATTTTTATTATTACCTCATGGGAGCAAAGTGCAATGGATGATACACACATAAGATCGATAAAAAAAATGGTACAGAGTAAATAAAACATATTAATTGTATCACATGGTAGTAATATAGTAATATCTTATACATTGTAGCACATGATATATGGTGATAGCAACAACATTACACCCAACATGAGTATGCATAATAGGTAATTATAATCATTAGAGTTGATGACTTAGACATTAAAATGCCCATGGTAGATGCATGATTGCTGTGGCATGACATCAATTTGTGAATGCTGAATTGTAAATGCTCGACGCGTTTCGTGGAAGTTTGTCCACTCATCAGGAGCAGCTAACTGGAAGTACCTAAGGTATAGTATAATAGAATAGAAATTAATGGTAATTAAATTACACCAGGAAGAGAGGGAACAGTAACTCTGATGTGTTAGGATCAGAGTTACTGTTCCCTCTCTTCCTGGTGTAACCAGGGGCTTTCTCAATGGTCCCCGCTATCTCCTGGGACCTGTGTCTTTCCCAGGAGACAGCGGGGGAGTGCGGGAGGGGGTGTGACTCCCATGGGAGTCTATTTCCAGAAGTGGGTGCAGATACCTGTCTTATACAGGTATCTGCACCCCCCTCCCCCCTGAAAGGTGCCAACTGTGACACCGGAGGGGGGAGGAATCCGATGAGCGGAAGTTCCACTTTTGGGTGGAACTCCGCTTTAATGACAGCTTTTTTTACTATTGTGATCCTGTGATTGGCCCACAGCTATTACATGGTACCTGGCACCCTGTACTATGTGATTAGCTGTAGCTAATCAAAGCATCACAATAATAACACAAGCTGTCATGAATGGAAGCCATACATGACCATTAAAACTAGCTTTTAACATCAGCAATAATAGTGTTAAAAAATCCCAGGTCTCCTCCCCCCCCCCCCCAGAGTAGTACAGAGTCACTAAGGCTCAATATCTATGCCAAAATGTCACCATTTCTGCAAGGGGATGCAAACTTTGGGGCACAACTGTAAACAATAGCTACTGTATATCGTATTTGGTCTCTCACAAATTGTCATTCCATTCTGTGCAATAATATGTTTTCATATTGTGAAATCTTAGCAGACAGAAATCTCGGTGTATGTAGTAAAGTTGGCAGTAAAGTTGTGCCTACTGGAATCTACCAAAATACTCTCCAGCCCCCTTCATTCCACCCCTCAGACCCTTTGATTGGATGGAGTTGGTTCTGTAACACTCTCTGCATTTGGCAGCTCTGAGCTCTCACTTGACATCAGAACTACTAAGGATGGTGAGAAAATCCCATTTCTGAGGGCCGGTGACTCTTGTAAGCATCAGATTGGATTCACTCTGCAAGTGAATCGGACCGCACAGAACCAAAAAGCCGGTGAATTTCATTGGAAGTATTTTTCTGCTCTTAACTGATTTGTTTTACTGTCGCTACTGTCAGTTTGTATTATTTTTTCTTAAGGTTTCAGTTTTTCCTTTTTTCATTAAAACTATATTCAAAATCAATACCAGAATCTCTGAATTCTCTCAGTAGAGTGCTGGCAGTGAAAGGGTTAAGAAATGTCTTATTATTGTCGCTGGAAAGTCAAAGAGCGTCCCATGTGCAGCTTTCCTTCAGAAGAATGCTAACTGTGTGCAGCTCTACCACCTGCAAGAATTCGGGGGTTAGTGGCAGGGGGGCCCATCCATTAAGGGCGCATGGGCACCACTCCCCCTATCCATGTGTCCAACCCCTTTCAGGGTGCCGGATGCATGGATTCCAATGGGGGGATGTTTTTTTTTAAGCAGCTGATTAAAGCCAGAGGCTCTAATTGGCTTCAAAATAGGGTGGGCTCGGGGCGCAAACACTGTGCCTAAAGCCCACCCAGGTGTGTTACAATAGCGAATTAATATTTGCTATTGAAACACTGATCCTCCTCCCGGCCAATCAGAAAGCAGGTCATGAGACCCATCACCTGATTGCTTGAAAGGACAGGCAATCCTATTGGATGCCTAGGAGGAGAAGCACATCCACTGAGATGGAGGAGATGCCTGCTGCCGATGCCAGATCCCGCTGCTGATACCCATCACCTAGAGGGGGTAAGACAGCAAGCGGGCAGGGAATCTGGGGGGTTTGAGGTGCCACCGGCCATGGGGGGGGGTGATTGTTTGCCACCCCCCCTCAGAAAAAAAGACACCAGCCGCTACTGCCTCATAGACCACTATTACAAAAGATGGCATGCTGAGGGGATGCAGACTTTTGAACAGGGGCGGTGGCATTTCATTGGTTTACTTGTTGGCATGTCTTGTTTTATGATTGCGCCATTCTGTTATCTCCTACAATTACAGAATAGGAATCCCAGAAAAAATACAAGAAATGGGTTTTGCCGGCTCACTCAGGTTTTCTTTATAAATGTTCCATCCTGTATCTAGACGTGTGCAGAACAAAAAAAAATTGTCTCATTTCGTTATTTACAGAAATTGTTTTAGTTGAATTTGTTTAATTCATTTAATTAGTTTTTTGGAATTTGATTTGTTTATTCAAGTTCAAATTAATTCAAATTTAAATTCCATTCACAATCAAATCGATTCTATTTGAAATTAGAATTTTGGAAGATGGTTTTAGTCTCTCTATTCCATTCCATTCTATTCAAAATTCCGGGACGGATCTGGAGTGCGTTTTTGTTGTGTGAACCATCTTTAAGTGTTTAAAATTGATTTTATTGAAAGTACTAATAAAAAAATGTTTAATTTGATCAACTATTTATACTATAATTAATGAGAGTTGGTACGTAAATTGGGGCAGACATGTAGGGGCCCCAGTGCATTACTTTGCCCCAGGGGCCCATGATGCTATTAAGACAGCCCTGGTCCCCGGGAGACAAAACACTAAACAATGTAATATGCCCCCACATGGGATTACTTTATATTAAGATACATGCAAGTACTTATCCTAATTACTACTATTATACTAATGTCCAAAATGTGTTCATTTTCTAATAGTTTTTTTAGCATCTGCCTGGAATTTAGTTGTACGTTTTGCAGGGTAACGGTGACACACTTTGGTTTTTAAGTGAACATGGGGTGGAGGCAGCCGGTGAAGAGGGAATTCTGGTGTGTATGGTCAGACACCTTGCAGTCTCTCTCCCCTTGCTGTAAGATTTGTTGGACTTCACATAAAAGTCAGCAGGGGAGGGCTGGCAGCCTTAGGCCTGGGGGGCAAGTCCAGTCAAGTGGCCCATTGAACCACCGAATCAGCTCACCATCCATCTACACCACATTCCCTGTACAGAGAGAGGGTGGGAGACTGCTCAACATTGCCCCAGAGAGAGAGACCGCTTCACACTGCCTGCACAGAGAGAGAGACCGCTTCACACTGCTTGCACAGAGAGAGAGTCCGCTTCACACTGCCTGCACAGAGAGAGAGAGACCGCTTCACACTGCCTGCACAGAGAGAGAGAGACCGCTTCACACTGCCTGCACAGAGAGAGAGAGACCGCTTCACACTGCCTGCACAGAGAGAGAGAGACCGCTTCACACTGCCTGCACAGAGAGAGAGAGACCGCTTCACACTGCCTGCACAGAGAGAGAGACCGCTTCACACTGCCTGCACAGAGAGAGAGAGAGAGACCGCTTCACACTGCCTGCACAGAGAGAGAGAGACCGCTTCACACTGCCTGCACAGAGAGAGAGAGACCACTTCACACTGCCTGCACAGAGAGAGAGAGAGACCGCTTCACACTGCCTGCACAGAGAGAGAGAGAGACCGCTTCACACTGCCTGCATAGAGAGAGAGAGAGACCGCTTCACACTGCCTGCACAGAGAGAGAGACCGCTTCACACTGCCTGCACAGGAGAGAGAGAGAGACCGCTTCACACTGCCTGCACAGAGAGAGAGAGAGACCGCTTCACACTGCCTGCACAGAGAGAGAGAGAGACCGCTTCACACTGCCTGCACAGAGAGAGAGAGACCGCTTCACACTGCCTGCACAGAGAGAGAGAGAGAGAGACCGCTTCACACTGCCTGCACAGAGAGAGAGAGAGAGAGACCGCTTCACACTGCCTGCACAGAGAGAGAGAGAGAGAGAGAGAGAGACCGCTTCACCCTGACTGCACAGAGAGAGAGAGAGACCGCTTCACCCTGACTGCACAGAGAGAGAGAGAGACCGCTTCACACTGCCTGCACAGAGAGAGAGAGAGACCGCTTCACACTGCCTGCACAGAGAGAGAAAGACCGTGCAGTAAGAGAAGCACATGCAGGCGCACGCCGGAGCACCGGCCAGATTAAGGGCATGGTGGGCCTGGTGCTGCAGTGGAGCAGGTTTAGGAGTGGCAGGGATATGAAGTAATGTCATATGCCATCTCTCCTCTTACTGGCCACCCTCCTGTATTTCCAGGAGCCTGTGCCCAGACTTGGTCACAACCCCACATGTGTAATGGCAGGGAAGCCTGGCACTTGATTTACCAATCTTCCGTAAGAGCCGTGTGTCGGTGTGTGTTCTATAGCAGCCAGCAGTGATCGCCAAAAAAATAAATAAAGAAATGCTGGTTGCACTGAAGTCATTTGATCGAATTCTGTACAACCAGTCTGCACATAGATAGATTGAAATTTCTGCTGAACCGGCAGAATTTCAATCTGTCTATGGTGGCCTAAGTCCACCAGTCTCTGGGTTTAATAATATCCTCAAATCTTCTAAAAGGAGTGCTCCACTTAGGTGTAGAAATTCACTTTGAACTCCACCTTATTTCCAGAACTCTCTTTAGGGTACTTTCACACTGAAGGCGCTTTACAGGCGTTTTAGTGCTAAAAATAGCGCCTGTGAACTGCCACTCATGCCACCCCAGTGTGAGACCCCGAGTGCTCTCACACTGGGGACATTCTGAAAAGTCCTGCAAGCGGCATTATTGGGGCGGTTTGGGAGAGGTGCCCTGCCCATTGAAATGAATGCAACACGGGCAGTTTTAACCCTTTCTTCGGCCGCTAGCGGGGGTTAAAACTAAACCAACGGTAAAAGCGCCACTAAAATGAGCAGCGCTTTACCACTACCCACACCACCCCAGTGTGAAAGTACCCTTAGGTATTAGATGTGCAAACAATAAGGCGAGAGCCCATCTAATACCTACAGAGAGTAATGCAAATAAGGTGGAGTTCAAAGTGAACTGTGCAATTACCTGCAGGGATTGGCATTTAGGGGGTTAAAACAGGCGGGGATGAAATGTAATATCAACTCATCACTGTCTGTCAAATGCCTCTGAAAAGTGACCTAAGCATGGATCACTTTTCAGAGGAGTGGCAGTGCCTGCTGCAAGTGAATACAAGCATTTGGGCTCACGCTGGTGTGCTGCGGTTTGGCTGCACTGCGGGTATACTGGTGGGTTTCCTTAGCCGCAGCCCCTTAGACTTCTTTTAGGTTCCACTTTGCATTTTGCTGCATTTTCTGAAAACGCACCAAATATGCAGCATGCAGGACATTTTGTGCACTTTCAGAACATGCAGTAAATGTGCAACCTCTATGGGACCGGGGATAACATGCAGGAAGAGTGCCAGCACTGCAGCCAAACTGCAGCATGCCAGTGTGAGGCCACATCATAACACCTAGGAGGGCAAGGTACTGTAACAGGCTGCTAGAGAAAAAACTTTTTGGCTGCAGAGAGAGGGAGGGAGGAGCTCACTTACTTTGACGGTCCCAGCCTGAGGAGACTCACTGAATTTGAGCCGATTGCTCAGATGTAACTTTCCCGCCCACACATCCTCTTCACAGACAGCACACGGGCTGCCCAGTGTGTGGGCGGGGCTGCCGGGAATGTGGGCGGGGAAAGAGAGAGCAGGTACAGCCTCTGCCAGCCATTCGTGTGGAGGAGGGAGGGGCTGGGCGGGGCTGTGCTGTGCTCTGTAACAGACTGTCAGCCCTGAGACATCGCTGGCTCACAGTACTAGACTCGGCTGGCTCAAGAACTGCGCATGTGCGGTTTTGAGCTGATGATACAGCAGCCTTTGCACAGCATATAAGAGCAGCCCAGGGGGCGAGTGCATCCCTGCCCCCCGGCCCAGCCCGCCCCTGGTGAGAATAAAAGTGCAGGCGCCGTGTACAGCTGATGATCAGCTGTTAAACTTCAGAGACTTTCGGCATCTCATTTGTCCTCCGTACTGCGCCTGCGCAGTACAGGGAGGACACTATATGATAGGTGACTGTATTTGACAAGACACCGGCATGAAGCCATAAGGCTACACTGCTGCGTTCCGTTACCCACAATGGCAGCGGCAGCACGAGACAGCTGATGGAAACATTGTTACAAAAGACATTTCCGCTCATCTACTCCCATGATCAGCACCCCTGACAGGTCACATAGTCAGGTCAGTCACCTCCCTTTTCTCCATTGTAATTAGGCAGTATAGTCTGATCACCCCCCTCCTGTGGTTGGACAATAAAGAAGTTCACCACATTGATGAGATCAGGAAGCTCCTGTATTAGTGACAGTACTATGAAATGTAATACAGCCCGCCATTCATATCCTCTACTAGAGAATGGCTGGATACAGGAATTTGGGTCTTACCACTATTCATAACCGGCAGCTTTCTGTGTCACTGCTCCTCCCCCACCCTGTATCAACAGAAAATGTGTTAAATGCTATAATGACAATGAGGTGTGGGGTTTGTATATACTGAACCCTACGGACTAAGACTGGAATGCGATTAAAGTTCATGTGTGTGTAAAGGCAGGCGTCTCAATACTTTTGGTAATATAGTACCAAAAGTATAGAGACGCCTGCTTTTACACAAACATAAACTTTAATGACATCCCAGTCTTAGTCCGTAGGGTTCAGTATTGAGTTGGCCCACCCTTTACAGCTATAACAGCTTCAACTCTTCTGGGAAGGCCGTCCACAAGATTTAGGAGTGTGTCTATGGGAATGTTTGACCATTCTTCTAGAAGCGCATTTGTGAGGTCAGGCACTGATGTTGGATGAGAAGGCCCGTCTTGCAGTCTCCACTCTAATTCATCCAAAAGGTGTTCTATCAGGTTGAGGTCAGGACTCTGTGCAGGCCAGTCAACTTTCTCCACCCCAAATTCACTCATCCATGTCTTTATGGACCTTGCTTTGTGCACTGGTGTGCAGTCATGTTGAAACATGAAAATATATTGTCTACTTTCTGTTATAAGGGTCAGTTCACACCATAGAAATGCAGTCCTGATGCTAAAAAAAAGAAAAAAAAATCTAATGAATTCATAAATTTTTACGCCAAAATGTATTCTGCTATATGTTTTTGGTAAAACACAAAATCCCAATTAATGTATCTGATTTGGTTTGTGTTTTTAAATTGTGCTAAATAATTTGTTGGGAGTGCGCTACCTTTGGAACAATAAAGTGTGGGCACACATGGACCTTTGGTATTGCCATTCAATATGCTCATAATCTGCTGTTTGCAGTAGGTTGGTTTTAAACCTCCAATTGTTTAGTGTTTGCTTTTTTCCTTTTTTTTCCTTTTTTGGGAATATATTCATTATACCTTACCATATACTTCACTGACGTCATATGAAGGCCATGTCCCTTATGATGTCACCGCCTGGGGCATGATAGGGCAGTGATGTCAGGGGGTGTGGCCATCATATGACATCACCAGATGGCCCCACCCCATGTCTTATAATTCACAGCACACGGCGAACCTAGCATTACATCGGGAGAGCGTGTTGAGGCAAAACTGGAAGAACAGAGGGAGAAAACAGTGCAGAGAGGAGACCCGGCAGAGGCAGAAGACAGCGAACAGAGGGAGAAGAACCGGAGAGGGGAGAACCAGAGAGGGGAGAAGAACCGGCAGAGGCAGAAGACATCAGCGGAGGAGGGAGAAGAAATCAGAAGAGCTGCCTTAATAAATTACTTTAAAACCTGTGTACTGCGTTTTATCTTTGACACTTTTTTTTAGGTGAACGGGTAGGGGTACAATGTACCCCATACTCTTTTACATAGGGTGGGGGGCTGGGATCTGGGGGGCCCCCTTGTTAAAGGGGGCTTCCAGATTTTGATAAACCCCCCACCCGCAGACCCAACAACCACCGGCCAGGGTTGTCAGGAAGAGGCCCTTGTCCTCATCAAAATGGGGACAAGGTGATTTAGGGTGGGGGTGCAATGAACCCTCCTGCCCCAAAGCACCCACCCCCCCATGTTGAGGGCATGCGGCCTGGTACAGTTCAGGAGGGGGGCGCTTGCTCATCCCCACCCCCTTTCCTGATCTGCCGGGCTGTGTGCTCGGTTAATGGTCTGGTATGGATTTTGGGGGGGGACCATGCCATTTTTTGGGGTGGGGGTTCCCCTTAAAATCAATACCAGACCGAAGGGCCTGGTATGGTCTTGGAGGGGGAACCCATGCCGCTTTTTCTATTTGGCGCAGCGTTCCCCTTCAAGATCTTTTCATTCAAATCCTTTTTTATTGAAAAAGTTATGTTAAAAACACACAAGCAAGGGCTGACATAGCCATCATCTATGCAGTCCTTATATTTACCTCATTTATACATCAATACAAAAAAAACATCTATAGACCCCTTCAAAATCTTTAGAGCACAAGTCGCATGCCAAAGAACAATAAGGACGGTGATCCGACTTTGATCTGACTTCAGTCATATTCAATGGGCTGAAGTAGGATCAAAGTCGGATCAACGTAGTGCAGGGAGGATTTTCAAAGTCGGACAGACTTGTGTTGGACCAGTTAAGATGGCTCTCATAGGGAAACATTGATTTGCACACGTCATGCGATATGAGCTTCCAAAGTCTGAGCGTCTGTCTTACCAGTGTGAACCCAGCCTCAGACACTAACAAGCCAGAAAAGTATAAATACCCCCTAATTACCCCTTTTTGGAAAGTAGACACTCCAAAGTATTTAGTAAGAGACATGGAGAGTTTTTTGAAGTTGTCATTTTTTTCCACAATTCTTTGCAAAATTAAGATTTTTTTTTATTTTTTTCCCCACAAAATTGTCATATTAACAAGTTATTTCTCACACATGGCATATGCATACCACAAATTACACCCCAAAACAAATTCTGCTACTCCTCCTGAGTATGGCGATACCACATGTGTAAGACACAGCCTGGCCACATACAGAGGCCCAACATGCAGAGAGCACCATTAGGCGTTCTAGGAGTATAAATTACACATAATATTTCTTGACTACCTCTTACACTTTTGAAGGCCCTGGAGCACCAGTACAATGGAAATGCCCAAAAAATGACCACATTTTGGAAAACAAACACCCCATTGTATATTCTATGAGACACAATGAGTCTTTTGAACATGTCATTTTTTTCCACAAGTTTTTGGAAAATGTGGAAAGAAAATAAAAACAGGTGTGAATGGGGAGCAGGTGTGAATGGGGAGCAGGTGTGTTAAATTTGGTGTTATCGCTCTCACTCTCTCATACTGGTCACTGGAAGTTCAACATGGCACCTCATGGCAAAGAACTCTCTGAGGATCTGAAAAAAAGAATTGTTGCTCTACATAAAGATGGCCTAGGCTATAAGAAGATTGCCAAGACCCTGAAACTGAGCTGCAGCACGGTGGCCAAGACCATACAGCGGTTTAACAGGACAGGTTCCACTCAGAACAGGCCTCGCCATGGTCGACCAAAGAAGTTGAGTGCACGTGCTCAGCGTCATATCCAGAGGTTGTCTTTGGGAGATAGACATATGAGTGCTGCCAGCATTGCTGCAGGGGTTGAAGGGGTGGGGGGGGGTCAGCCTGTCAGTGCTCAGACCATACGCCACACACTGTATCCAATTGGTCTGCATGGCTGTCATCCCAGAAGGAAGCCTCTTCTAAAGATGATGCACAAGAAAGCCCACAAACAGTTTGCTGAAGACTGACAGACTAAGGACATGGATTACTGGAACCATGTCCTGTGGTCTGATGAGGCCAAGATAAACTTATTGTTTCAGATGGTGACAAGCGTGTGTGGTGGCAACCAGGTGAGGAGTACAAAGACAAGTGTGTCTTGCCTACAGTCAAACATGGTGGTGGGAGTGTCATGGTCTGGAGCTGCATGAGTGCTGCCGGCACTGGGGAGCTACAGTTCATTGAGGGAACCATGAATGCCAACATGTACTGTGACATACTGAAGCAGAGCATGATCCCCTCCCTTTGGAGACTGGGCCGCAGAGCAGTATTCCAACATAAGGACCCCAAACACACCTCCAAGATGACCACTGCCTTGCTAAAGAAGCTGAAGGTAAAGGTGATGGACTGGCCAAGCATGTCTCCAGACCTAAACCCTATTGAGCATCTGTGGGGCACCTTCAAACGGAAGGTGGAGAAGCGCAAGGTCTCTAACATCCACCAGCTCTGTGATGTCATCATGGAGGAGTGGAAGAGGACTCCAGTGCCACTCCATGCCCAAGAGGGTTAAGGCAGTGCTGAAAAAATAATGGTGGCCACACAAAATATTGACACTTTGGGCCCAACTTCTTTGGTTGACTAATGCAGGGCCTGTTCTGAGTGGAACCTGTCCTGTTAAACCGCTGTATGATCTTGGCAACCATGTTGCAGCTCAGTTTCGGGGTCTTGGCAATCTTCTTACAGCCTAGGCCGGTGATGGCGAACCTTGGCACCCCAGATGTTTTGGAACTACATTTCCCATGATGCTCATGCACTCTGCAGTGTAGTTGAGCATCATGGGAAATGTAGTTCTAAAACATCTGGGGTGCAAAGGTTCGCCATCACTAGCCTAGGTCATCTTTATGTAGAGCAAAAAAATAATTTTTCAGATCCTCAGAGCAGTGGCGTCGCGAGGGGGAGCTGACAGGGTCTATTATCCCGAGTGGGTCCCCAAAAAGCGGTCTATTATTTCTCATTTAGAATTATTAGCCACGAGTCCCAATGCCTGGGGTTGGTCAGGAACTCGGGGGCTACATACCTCAGCAGTGTAAACATCCAGTGATTGGTGGGCAAGCCAGGGGCGTGTGGCCGCAGTGAGAGTGGAGCTGTCAAATCGAAGCACTGATGTAGGGAATGGGCGGGGCTGATATGCAGGGCTCTGCCCCTTTGTCTAGTGCATAAACAAACTGCCGACATGTATACACTGCCGGCTGGGGAGGAAGCTGGTGGGACCAATTGCAACTACTGCATGTGCACGGTTCCAGTGCTGGCTGCAGAGTATTGCTGCTGGAGGGGGTGCGTGGGGGTGGAGTGCATGTGCAGGGTGATAACAGTGAACCTCTGGAACATCCTGCCTGGGTGTCCTCTTCTCTCCCGTGTGACTCCTCCTTCCCCCACCATCGCTTTTATCCTTACGAAGCAGGTAGAAGACAGAATGTCCGAGCAGAAGGTGGGAGCTGTCCAACTTTTCAAGTTAAAAAGTCTGTGATTTGTTGCTAGGGGTGGTCCTAGCAACCCGTCCTCTATCTGTTAAATGAAAAGTTGAACAGCTCCCGCCTTCTGCTTGGACATGCCACATCCTCTGTCTCCTCCCTGCTGTGTAAGGTAAGGAAGGGGGCACTGACATAAAGGGAACTGTGTTGCAAAGAAAGAAGATGGCTGTAAAGGGGACGGGGATACCAGAAAGGAGGGGCCTGTCAAAGTAAGTTGACTGCAAGTAAGGGGGGACAGCTGTGGAGGGGGGCCTGGGATGCAGAAAGGGGACTGGGATACAAGGAGGGGGGCTTTGCAGGGTTCTGTGGTGCAAGGGAGAACGAAACTGCACTATAGGGAGTTAAAAACCTAAACCAAAAAACAAACCAGCAAATATGAGCATAAATCATAAATCACAGTATAGCACATATAAAAGAAATTAGAATCACGCTAAAAATTATAGTTCTATAAATCAGTCCATCAGATATAGAAGCATAACATTCTTATAACAGACTTAAGGCTTTAATTTTATTTATAACATGTAAGTGCATTACTTTATTTTAAAATAAACTTTATGAAAGGTTTTAGGCCATATGGAGCTTTTTTGTTTTTTTTTCGTTTTTTGTTTAAAAACCATCCATCCATCCATGTGAGCGGGTGGCGCTCTGTGAATAGCGAACAATTTTCATTGTGAGAAAGACCCAGGCTGTGTTTAAGCCAAACGAGCTGTTTGATGCCCTATAACGGGGGATCACTTGTAAGAAGTAAACCTTACTATTTGGTGGTGGACTCTTCACATGGGGTGACTGTTGGCGGTTTCTATTATCAGGAATCATCAAGACTCCTAGTTACAAACACTGGTGGAATGTTATAAGAATGTTATGCTTCTATATCTGATAGACTGATTTATGAAACTATCATTTTTAGCACGATTCTAATTTCTTTTATTCTGTGGTGCAAGTAAGGGGAGAAATTATGAAAGGGACTGGGGTGCAAGTAAAGGGGGGTTGTAAAAAGGACTGGGGTAGAAGTAAAGGGGGTTTGTAAGGGGGACTGGGGTACGAAGGGGCTGTGAAGGGGATTGGGGTGCAAAGAAAGGGGCATGTTAAGGGAACTTGGATGCAAGGAAGGGGCTGAGGACACTGATGTAAAGGGGGAAGGTCTGTGATGTAAGGAGGGGGGCTGTGATGTGATGTGAAGGGGGGGAAAAGGGCATTGATGTAAAGGGGGACTATGATGTAAATTGGGGGACTTGGATGAAAAGAGGTCTGTGATTTAAAACAGGCACTGTATTGTAAAGGGGTGCTGTATTGCCACTATTTGTCTTCAGGCCTGGTCCAGAGGTGTTGGGGGCACTGTGTAATGAAAAAGGGGTCCAGTGATGTGGAGCTGTGTAATGTAAAGGGGTCCAGAGGTGTGTGGGAGGGCGCTGTGTAATGTAAAGTGGTCCAGAGGTGTGGGGGGCCCTGTGTAAAGTAAAGGGGTCCAGAGGTGTCACCCCATCCAAAATCCTATAATTGGTGTTAAACTCACCTTTTAATCCAGTGCCGGGCAAAGCTCCCTGGCGCTGATCTTCACGCCCCCTTCTGAGGTCAGAAGGGGGCATCGTGGGATAAAATTTACCTTCGGGCTGAAGCCCCTGATCCTTTTGCCACCTAGCAACACCCCTACCCTCTCCTCTCCTGCACTGATAGGGTTACCCCTCTCCTCCCCAGTATTGATAGAGTTACCCCTCTCCTCCCCAGTACTGATAGGGTTACCCCTCTCCTCCCCGGTACTGATAGGGTTACCCCTCTCCTCTCCAGTACTGATAGGGCTACCCCTCTCCTCCCCGACACTGATATGGTTACCCTTCTCCTTCCTGACACTGATAGGTTTACCCTTCTCCTCCCCGACACTGATAGGGTTACCCTTCTCCTCCCCAACACTGATAGGGTTACCCTTCTCCTCCCCGACACTGATAGGGTTACCCCTCTCCTCCCCGGTACTGATAGGGTTACCCCTCTCCTCTCCAGTACTGATAGGGCTACCCCTCTCCTCCCCGACACTGATAGGGTTACCCTTCTCCTTCCTGACACTGATAGGTTTACCCTTCTCCTCCCCGACACTGATAGGTTTACCCTTCTCCTCCCCGACACTGAAAGGGTTACCCTTCTCCTCCCCGACACTGAAAGGGTTACCCTTCTCCTCCCCGACACTGATAGGGTTACCCTTCTACTCCCCGACACTGATAGGGTTACCCCTCTCCTCCCCAGTGCCGATAGGGTTACCCTTCTCCTCCCCGACACTGATAGGTTTACCCTTCTCCTCCCCGACACTGATATGGTTACCCTTCTCCTTCCTGACACTGATAGGTTTACCCTTCTCCTCCCCGACACTGATAGGTTTACCCTTCTCCTCCCCGACACTGAAAGGGTTACCCTTCTCCTCCCCGACACTGATAGGGTTACCCTTCTCCTTCCTGACACTGATAGGTTTACCCTTCTCCTCCCCGACACTGATAGGGTTACCCTTCTACTCCCCGACACTGATAGGGTTACCCCTCTCCTCCCCAGTGCCGATAGGGTTACCCTTCTCCTCCCCGACACTGATAGGTTTACCCTTCTCCTCCCCGACACTGATATGGTTACCCTTCTCCTTCCTGACACTGATAGGTTTACCCTTCTCCTCCCCGACACTGATAGGGTTACCCTTCTACTCCCCGACACTGATAGGGTTACCCCTCTCCTCCCCAGTGCCGATAGGGTTACCCTTCTCCTCCCCGACACTGATAGGTTTACCCTTCTCCTCCCCGACACTGATATGGTTACCCTTCTCCTTCCTGACACTGATAGGTTTACCCTTCTCCTCCCCGACACTGATAGGTTTACCCTTCTCCTCCCCGACACTGAAAGGGTTACCCTTCTCCTCCCCGACACTGATAGGGTTACCCTTCTACTCCCCAAAACTGATAGGGTTACCCCTCTCCTCCCCAGTGCTGATAGGGTTACCCTTCTCCTCCCTGACACTGATAGGGTTACCCCTCTCCTCCCCAGTACTGATAGGGTTACCCCTCTACTCCCCAGTACTCATAGGTTTACCCCTCTCCTCCCCGGTACTGATAGTGTTACCCCAAGGGGTGCTGTTAGGTGGGGAAAAGACCAGGGGCTTCAGCCCAAAGTCTGTGCCTGACACCGGGGGGGTAAGCTCACTTGCTAGTTGCTGACTGGCTTACCAGTCCCCATCATTGCTGACCACAAAAAACTGACCTACCTGACCCACACTGACCTAACTGACACACACTGACCATTACACTGACCTACCTGACACACACTGACCCACACTGACCTACCTGACCCACACTGACCATTACACTGACACACACTGACCTACCTGACACACACCGACCTACCTGACCATTACACATCTGACTTCAGCTGGCCGTGATTGCCTCCTGCAGCTCAGTCATAGTGTGCGGCTTGCCCATCAGGACAGGCGAGCCGCCCACCTGAGCGCCGAGCCAGGATCTTATACTGCTCAATGCAGCCGCATTGTAATTCCCGCCTTATGGAGCCTGCAGCACCTATGATGGATGTCACACGTCCCGCGGTCCCGGCATTGAACCAGTGGGATGTCCATCATAGGCGCTGCAGACTCCAGAAGGCGGGAATTACAATGCGGCCGCATTGAGCAGTATGAGATCTCCACTCGTGTTTAGGGCTAATAATAGATTCATGAATGCCCGACACCCGGGGCTTTTTGGGGGCCTACTCGGGGCTACAGCCCCTCCCTCCCAACGCCACTGGGAGAGGGGTAACCCTATCAGTGCTGGAGAGGAGAGGGGGTAACCCTGTCAGTGCCATGGAGAAGGGGGTGTTATACCATGTAACCCTATCACTGCCAGGGAGGAGGAGTCTTCACATGATTTAAAGTAAAACTATTGGTAAAACGTTTTCCTGATTTTGGATATAGTGAGGAAGGGTTAAAAAAAAATTATGACGTGTGGTATTGGGGGATGTCCCATCACTGCTCTTCTCATAGCCAAACAGGAAGTGAGAGGAAATCCCCGGTTGTCACCAGATCTTGTGTCCCCAATGACAGATCTCTTCTCTATGAATGACATCTATTGATCCGGATCTCCTCTGTATAACATGGAGTCAGACATTTAGTCTGGTGATCGGTGTGACGTCATTGTCATAGATTGACATCATAGTAAGTTATAAATATTTTATATCCTAAATTTGTCTGCAATAAATGTTTCTCTGTTTCTTTTATCTATATTGGGGATGTTTTTTATCTTTATCTCCTCCCCCCAGTAGCAGTTTCTCTCTGCTCCCCCCGGTCCCGGTATCCGGTGATCGGTGTCTTCTCTCTCACACTCAGTCCAGCCCACACTAACTGCAGGTATCCGCCCACCCTCCAATCAGCAGCTTCCATCCTGTAGCTGGGCGTGGCTCTGCGCACATGGCTACTTATTATTCATTACCAGCAGCCAATCAGGGGCTGACGGGGGAGGAGCGCTATTAGCATGAAGGGGCGGGGCTGTGCAGCGGAGAGGCGTGTCTGTGGTGTGTGGAGGAGATGAGTGACAGTTGTAGGAAGTGAAATAAAAGGATACAATGTGTACCAATCACTGATCACCATTTCTATCATCACCGGAAATGTCATACAGACTGTGCAGAGAGAACCAAGTCATGAAGAGGACATGAGGACATCCAGAGAGAACAGAGACAATTCATCAGTGTGGAGGGTGATGGGGGAGGGGGGTACATTAGATAGAAACCAAATCGCTGATATCTTATGTAAGCTTTACTATTGTACTATCATTATAAAAGTCACTTTCTAAATGTTTACATCTTATATTTAACCTCTTCAACACCGGACATTTTCACCCCCTTCCTGCCCAGGCCAACTTTCAACGCTGTCACACTTTGAATGACAATTGCGCAGTCCTGCAGCACTGTACCCATATAAACTACACAAATAGAACTTTCTCTTGGTGGTATTTAACCACTTTAGCCCTCGACCATTTGGCTGGCCAAAGACCAGAGCACTTTTTGCGATTCGGCACTGCGTCGCTGACAATTGTGCGGTCGTGCGACGTTGTACCCAAACAAAATTGACGTCCTTTTTTTCCCACAAATAAACAAATTGGTGGTATTTGATCACCTCTGTGGTTTTAATTTTTTGCGCTATAAACAAAAATAGAGCGACAATTTAAAAAAAAACGCATTATTTTTTTACTTTTTGCTATAATTAATATCCCCAAAAAATATATTTTTTTTTTCCTCAATTTAGGCAGATACGTATTCTTCTACATATTTTTGGTAAAAAAATCGCAATAAGCGTTTATTGATTGGTTTGCACAAAAGTTATAGCGTCTACAAAATAGGGGATAGTTTTATGGCATTTTTATTAATAATTTTTTTTTTTTAAAGCAAATTTTTAAAAGCGAATATGGGGCGTGATGGCGTCAGTATGTAGCACCGCCCTTGCTACATACTGACGCCATCACGCCCCATGCGATCTTTTTGGTACACAGGTGTTCGCTTTTAAAAGATTTTTGCCGGCTAATTTTATGTACTGTGCGGAGGACGCCAATCCCCGCATTTGTCTTTTATCCTTAGTAATAAACATTCTTTTTTTACGATATCACACTATCCAGATTTTTTTGCCTGTTTACACTTGCGGCTCTTCGAGCCAACAAGTGATAACTCCGACCGGAAGTGTCTCAGTCTTGGATCATCTCGGGGACATGAGGTTACGAAGTTAGAGGAGTTCCATTCAGCCTGTGCTGAGAGCTATAATTGTTTGCAATTCCAAACGGAAGTGTCCCTTTCACGTTGGACCATCACGGGGACGTGAGGCTACGAAGTGAGACGAGTTCCACCTAGCCTGTGCAGAGGGCCATATCTGCTTGTGATTTAGAACTCGCTACTTAGGGGGTACACCGTTTCCAGTAAGGGCATTCACTTATCAATTGTGATCAACTTGCTCTACATAAAGATGGCCTAGGCTATAAGAAGATTGCCAAGACTCTGAAACTGAGCTGCAGCATGGTGGCCAAGACCATACAGCGGTATAACAGGACAGGTTCCACTCAGAACAGGCCTCGCCATGGTCGACCAAAGAAGTTGAGTGCACATGCTCAGCGTCATATCCAGAGGTTGTCTTTGGGAAATAGACGTATGAGTGCTGCCAGCATTGCTGCAGAGGCTGAAGGGACGCTTCTAAAGATGATGCACAAGAAAGCCCGCAGTTTGCTGAAGACAAGCAGACTAAGGACATGGATTACTGGAACCATTTCCTGTGGTCTGATGAGGCCAAGATAAACGTATTTGGTTCAGATGGTGTCAAGCGTGTGTGGCTGCAACCAGATGAGTACAAAGACAAGTGAGTTTTTCCTACAGTCAAGCATGGTGGTGGGAGTGTCATGGTCTGGGGCTGCATGAGTGCTGCCGGCACTGGGGAGCTACAGTTCATTGAGGGAACCATGAATATCAACATGTACTGTGACATACTGAAGAAGACCATGATCCCTTCCCTTCAGAGACTGGGCCTCAGGGCAGTATTCCAACATAACGACCCCAAACACTCCTCCAAGATGACCACTGCCTTGCTAAAGAAGCTGGGGGGAAAGGTGATGGACTGGCCAAGCATGTCTCCAGACCTAAACCCTATTGAGCATCTGTGGAGTATCCTAAAATAGAAGGTGGAGGAGCCAAAGGTCTCTAACATCCACCAGCTCCATGATGTCATCATGGAGGAGTGGAAGAGGAATCCAGTGACAACCTGTGAAGCTCTGGTGAACTCCATACCCAAGAGGGTTAAGGCAGTGCTGAGAAATAATGGTGGCCACACAAAATATTGACACTTTGGGCCCAATTTGGACATTTTCACAAAGGCTACTTTCACACTGGGGCATTGAGGAGTTGGCAGTAAAGCACCGCTATTTTTAGTGGCGCTTCACCATAGTTTTTGTGGCCTTTTCGGCCATTAGCGGGGCACCTTTAACCCCCGCCAATAGCCACAAAAGGGTTAAAAGTGCTCGCTGTAGCGGTGCTGTGCCAGCATTTCAGCAACGCTGCCCATTGATTTCAATGAGCAGGGGCGCTTTAGGAACGTTGCATACACTGCTCCAACAGCACCTCAAAGATGTTGCTTGCAGGACTTTTTAGCAGCACATTTTTTAGCGTCCTGCCAGCGCACCCGCTCCAGTGTGAAATCATTCGGGCTTACACACTGGAGTGAGAGGAGAGGCTCTTTATAGGCGCTTTGAAGGCTTTATTTTTAGTGCTATAGCGCCTGTAAAGCGCCTCAGTGTGAAAGCAGCCTTAGGGGTGTACTCACTTTTGTTGCCAGCAGTTTAGACATTAATGGCTGTGTGTTGAGTTATTTTGAGGGGACAGCAAATTTACACTGTTATACAAGCTGTACACTCACTACTTTACATTGTAGCAAAGTGTCATTTCTTCAGTGTTGTCACATGAAAAGATAGAAGAAAATATTTACACAAATGTGAGGGGTGTACTTACTTTTGTGATATACTGTATATCTGAAATATGATCAATCCTGATGTACTGACGATCAGTCTCATTTCTTGAGGCCTGAAATGTTAGTACAGTACAAATACCCCCCAAATGAGCCCTTTTTGGAAAGTAGACAGTCCAAGGTATATAGTAAGAGGCATGGTGAGTTATTTGAAGTTGTAATTTTTCAGCATCATTTTTTGGAAAATGTAATTTTAAAAAATAGTTTTTTTGTCACTTTTTTTTTTCTTTTTACACACTGTCCCCAGTGCAGTACAGCGTCATCATATTACTGGTGTGGTGGTGATCAGGGGCACTGGTGACAATATATATAAAAAAAGTATTCATTTTTCTTTTTCAATTTTTTATTATATTTTTTTAACACACTGTGACCAGAGCAATACATTGTTACCATAGTAACTCTGCACTACTCTGGGGAAGTTATCAGGATTTTTTTTTATACATTATGATTGCTTATACCAGCAAATTTCATTGTTGTAAGCAACCATTTTTACTGAATGACAGTGTTTACTATTGGGGTTAGCTGTGATTTGCCCTGTCTGTACCATGTGATCACTATGACCAATCACATAGATCAAAACCAGAGAACACAATGAATGGCATGAATGAAAGCTATTCATTGTGTTCAATTGTTACGTGATCTTCTGGGATTGGTCACAGAGATCACATGGTACCGGCAGCGGCCGGTAAAGTGATCAGTCATCCGCTGTGTCTGGTGGACATAGCATGTGAAAGATCTTGCTGCAGTGTGGCACATTCCTGGAGGATGTCATATGATGTCCACCTGGAATGGTGAATGTCCCGCCCGGCGGATTTTATGTGATAGACCAACACAAAGTGGCACATAATTGTGAAGTGGAAGGAAAATGATAAATGGTTTTCAAAATGTTTTACAAATAAATATGTGAAAAGTGTGTGGGGTACATTTGTATGGCGCCCCCCGGAGTCATCACTTTGTAGAACCCCCTTTCACTGCAATTACAGCTGCAAGTCTTTTTGGGGATGTCTCTACCAGCTTTGCACATCTAGAGAGGGACATTTTTGTCCATTCTTCTTTGCAAAATATCTCAAGCTCTGTCAGATTGGATGGAGAACGTCTGTGAACAGCAATTTTCAAGTCTTCCTACAGATTCTCAATTGGATTTAGGTCTGGACTGTGACTGGGCCTTTCTAACACATGAATATGCTTTGATCTAAACCATTCCATTGTAGCTCTGGCTGTATGTTTCGGGTCGTTGTCCTGCTGGAAGGTGAACCTCCCCCCAGTCTCAAGTCTTTTGCAGACTCTAACAGGTTTTCTTCTAAGATTGCCCTGCATTTGGCTCCATCCATCTTCCCATCAACTCTGACCAGCTTCTCTGTCCCTGCTGAAGAAAAGCTTCCCCACAACATGATACTGCCACCACCATGTTTCACGGTGGGGATGGTGTGTTCGGGGTGATGTGCAGTGTTAGTTTTCCATCATCTATAGCGTTTTGCTTTTAGGCCAAAAAGTTAAATTTTGGTCTCATCTGACCAGATCACCTTCTTCCACATGTTTTTTGTGTCCCCCACATGACTTCCTTCAAACTGCAAACAGGACTTCTTATGACTTTCTTTCACCAATGTCTTTCTTCTGGACACTCTTCCATAAAGGCCAGATTTGTGGAGAACACGACTAATAGTTGTCCTGTGGACAGATTCTCCCACCTGAGCTGTGGATCTCTGCAGCTCCTCCAGAGTTACCATGGGCCTCTTGGCTGCTTCTCTGATGAATGCTCTCCTTGCCCGGCCGGTCAGTTTAGGTGGACGGCCATGTCTTGGTAGGTTTGCAGTTGTGCCATACTCTTTCCATTTTCGGATGATGGATTGAACAGAGCTCCATGAGATGTTCAAAACTTGGGATATTTTTTTATAACCTAACCCTACTTTATACTTCTCCACAACTTTATACCTGACCTGTCTGGTGAGGTCCGCCCACCCCTGCAAAAATGAAAAGCCAGAAGTTACACATACTGTAGCTGCTGATTTTTAATAATAGGACACTTACCTGTCATGGAGTCCAGCTACGTCAGCACCGCAGCTGATGTTTCCATAAGCTGTCGAGTGCTGTCACTTCCATTGCAGGTAAGGGAACCTGGCAGTGCAGCATTTTGGCTTCACGCAGGGTCCTTACTGTGCATGCGGGAGGCAACGCTGCACTCTCCTACTGGCCCGGTGGTGGGAGAAGGAGGAGGGAGCTGAGCCGCTGACCTAATTTGCTGCGGCCCGGACTCCCGGAAGTGGGGAACAGGGTCCGCTCCCTCCCTGAAAGGTGCCAAATGTGGAACTGGAGGGGGGAGGAGACAAATGAGTGTAAGTTCCACTTTTGAGTGGTACTCTGCTTTATTGATCCTGTTTATTCAATATATGGTGGGGAGCTGTGAGAATGCCATCATCCCAATATGTAGAACAAGAGAAACCCTCCAAAATGTGGGACTTTAGTAGGCAATACGGACAAGTAACAAACAGAGTAAAATCCTCTGAGAAATGGAAACAGAAGTAGGGCTTGGGTAAAAATCAGCATGTGGATAAGAGGAGAACCTCTATGGAACAAGTGAAGGGTGAGACATCATTACACACAGGTGGACTCTATTTACTAATTAGGTGACTTCTGAAGGCAATTGGTTCCACTAGATTTTAGTTAGGGGTATCAGAGTAAAAGGAGCTGAATACAAATGCCCCCCACACTTTTCAGATATCAATTTGTAAAAAATATTGAAAACCATTTATCATTTTCCTTCCACTTCACAATTATGTGCCACTTTGTGTTGGTCTATCACAGTGATGGCGAACCTTTTTGAGCCCGAGTGCCCAAACCGCGACACAAAACCAACTTATTTCTTTCGAAGTGCCAACACAGAATTTAGGCTTGGTTCACACTGGAATCGGCTGAGGATCGCACAGGAAAGCTGTGCGTCTCCATTCTCTGGTTCAGGGACAAATCAGGGCCGAATCTTTACCTGAATTTGGCCCTGAAACAGAGCTAAAGACGCATGTGCTGTGCGCTCCGCAGCTGCCCCGGAGATATGTGAACCATCTCCATAGAGAGCCGTCACATTCTCCTGCTATGCGATTTGGATGCAGGGGGAAACCCTCATCCAATTCACATAGGTTTGAACCCAACCTAAACCTACCAGTGGCTCTATACAGAGGATGGGACTGATCATCCCTCTGAATGAGCCCTAAGGGACCAAAAATCTACGATTCTGCCAGATTCGCTCAGAATGCAGGGTTCAGGAATGTGTTGTGGTCAGAATACACTGTGCAACATACACTGACCTACCTGACACATGCACTGACCATTACACACACCTACCTGACACTTGCACTCACCTACCTAAAACATTTATTTTTTTTACAAAAACAATAAATTTAATCAAAATTTCGGGGATTAACCTGGATCCTGCCCTAGAAACAGGGCCAGAATAAAGCAAGTGAAACTGGACAGGAAGGAGTTAAAAGGGGAAGGTACCCACCAGCAGGTGAGCAGCTTGAGCCTCTGCCTCTAAGAAGTGGGACCCCACGGACTGATAAGATACTCAATAAAGGTAGCTGGATGGCCGCACTCCGAATTAACACCTTTATTGTGCAAAATTGAGTAAAATCCAAAACAGTCAATCCATGTACAGAGGAGGTACAAAAAGAACAGCTAGCTTTTTCTACATGGATTGACTGTTTTGGATTTTAATTAATCTTACACAATAAAGGTGTTAATTCATCCAGCTACCTTTCTCGATTGTCTGCAGTGCACGTTTGTAGAGCTAGCACCTGATATCTGAGAGTGAGGCAGAGTGGGTTATCCATGGGATAACATGCCTGGAGCGGTGTGAACCCCTTTTTCTTCGGACTGATAAGTGTACATGTCCACTCCACATCTCTTACCTGTTTCCAATCTCTCCAGCAGCTCATCCCACAAGTCTCCCGCAAGCCTCCTCTCACCCCAGCCACATGTTCTCTCTGTCACGCACAGCACGTCACCGCTGACCCCAGAGATTTGTGGGAGATGTAGTTTGATGGTGGGTGCGGTGTGGATGAGACAGCTTTCATGATTGGATTTCCACCCGCACATCACGCCTGGCTGCTTCTTCTTAGTCACACCCACCTGAGACATGTCACCGCTGTCCTACAGACCTCTGGGAGATGTAGTTCGCCATAGGGGCTGTGATGCGCGATTGGATGTCAGTGTTTCAGTGTGTTTTCTCAATTTTCCTGGCGTGCCCACAGAGAAACTCGGTGTGCCGGCAGTGGCACGCGTGCCACGGGTTCGCCATCACTGGTCCATCACATAAAATCCCAATAAAATACATTGATGTTTTTGGTTGTAACATGACAAAATGTGGATTATTTCAAGGGGTATGAATACTTTCTCGAGGCCCTGTACATCTACATATTTCATACCCGCAGAAGCAGAGAATCACTGTACAAAGTACATGCAACCACTCAGGGCTGTTCACATGTGGAGGGTGAGAGCTCTGAGGGGGCACTGTGGAGGCTGAGGGCACTCGGGGCACTGTAGTGGGTGATAATTCTCGGGGGGCACTGTGGAGGCTGAGGGCTCTGAGAAAGCACTGTGGAGGGTGAGAGCTCTGAGGGGGCACTGGAGGCTGAGGGCTCTGAGGGGGCACTGTGGAGGCTGAGGGCACTCAGGGCACTGTAGTGGGTGATAATTCTCGGGGGGCACTGTGGAGGCTGAGGGCTCTGAGAAAGCACTGTGGAGGGTGAGAGCTCTGAGGGGGCACTGGAGGCTGAGGGCACTGTGGAGGCTGAGAGCTCTGAGGGGGCACTGTGGAGGCTGAGAGCTCTGAGGGGACACTGTGGAGGCTGAGGGCTCTGAGGGGACACTGTGGAGGCTGAGGGCTCTGAGGGGGCACTGTGGAGGCTGAGAGCTCTGAGGGGACACTGTGGAGGCTGAGGGCTCTGAGGGGGCACTGTGGAGGCTGAGGGGGCACTGTGGAGGCTGAGAGCTCTGAGGGGGCACTGTGGAGGCTGAGAGCTCTGAGGGGGCACTGTGGAGGCTGAGGGCTCTGAGGGGGCACTATGGAGGCTGAGAGCTCTGAGGGGGCACTATGGAGGCTGAGTACTCTGAGGGGGCACTGTGGAGGCTGAGAGCTCTGAGGGGGCACTGTGGAGGCTGAGGGCTCTGAGGGGGCACTGTGGAGGCTGAGAGCTCTGAAGGGGCACTGTGGAGGCTGAGGGCTTTGAGGGGGCACTGTGGAGGCTGAGAACTCTGAGGGGGCACTGTGGGCCACTATGGAAGGTTGGGGCCCTATGGGAGGCTAAAGGATCTGCAGCTGGCTGAAGGCCTGGGAGAAGAACCACTGTTTAATGGTATTGCTCTTCACTCCTCCTCCTGCAGGCAAAGTCCAACTGCAAATGAAACTTTTTGCCTGGAGTTGTGCTTTAACAATCCCTACAGGACATCATTTTAGAGTTAAAGTGGTTGTAATAAACCTCAGACATGAAATATAAAAACAACATATCCCTCTATAGTGTGTCTTATTCCAGAGCACTAAGTGTCATTTCTGTCTGCTGCCTCCTTCCTCTGCATCAGCATGAGTCACTGAGAGTTTTTCGGACACCAAGTACAAAATGGTGACAGGGGAGGGACCTCCCAGCAGATTGACAGCCTCAGCTCTGTTTCTGTGTGCTGTGTGAAGGGGGTGTGTCTCTCCCCTCCAATTAGCTCTCAGAGCTCTCCTCACTGAACTCCGTCCTAGCAGCACTGGGGTTGTCAGTTCGGATCCCAATCAGGACAATACCTGCCTGGAGTTTGTATGTTCTCACTGTGCCTGCGTGGGTTTCCTCTGGGTATTCCAGTTTCCTCCCACACTCCAAAGACATGCTGGTAGGATAACTGGCTCCACATTGGCCCCAATATGTGTATGTATGAATGTGCGTTAGGGACCTTAGATTGTAAGCTCCTTGAGGGCAGAGACTGATGGACGGATGTGACTGTACAATACGTATGTAAACTGCTGCATAAACTGACAGTGCTATATAAGTACCCGTATTAAATAAATAAACTCTGCAGTGTGTAATTTCAGCTCTCCACCCCCTTTTTTCTGAACTTTCAAACAAGCTGTATAAATTCAGCACTTTGAATAGCTGTTGAGAAGAGAAGACTTCAGATAAATAGGTACAACTTATGTAGGAGGATTTGTTTCATCTTTGTGTATCACCTGAGGCCAGTCACTTCACTGGGTATATGGAAGGGTTTACAGCCACTTTAACTGTGAATTATTGGTGTAAAATGATTGTCTTATGTGTGTGTTTAGAATGGTGTGTGCATGTATAGGACATTTCACCTGCAGTTGGCCTCCATCTGAAGAAGGAAGAGAGAGGAGCAATGTGACTCAGAATGATGTAGAGAATGACTCTGTGCCCACCATCCAGAATGGAGCTATGTATATAGCAGAAGATGGATCTGACACCAACACCTCATTAGATTCAGGTACTGAAGGATACGGGAAATTTGAACTGTGGGGGGGGCGAAGGCCCCCCAAGACCAGGTATCTTCCCCTGCCCCTTTGGCTGTCAGTTCATAGTGCAGTGAAGGGGGATGGGAGGGGGAAACCAGGAGCTTTGTGGTGCCCCCTGTGGGATCTCCTTCCGGCTATCATTTCACTTTCTGAGTCTCTATAGTGGAAAGGGGAGGGGCCTCTGACCCGGGCAGGTATCAGCTTCACTCTTCAGCGAGTCTCTCTGCTTGTACACTGAGGCCGATACCTGTCCGGGTCAGAGGCCCCTCCCCTCTCCACTATATAGACTCGGAAAGTGAACTGCTAGCCGCAGGGAGATCCCACAGGGGTCACCACAGAGTTGCCGGTTGCCCCCTCCCACCCCCCTCCACTACACTGAGGTGCAGGGGGAGATGCTGTGGGCACCACAGACTGCCTTCAATGTTCAGGTCAGTGGTCATGGGGTGAAAGTGGGGGTGGGGTACAGAGATGCACTGGGTATAGGAGGTGAACATCAAGTGGGTACAGAACAGAGATGTGTTAGGCCCCTTTCACACCAATGGATCGATCAGTCCATCCATTGCTCTCTATGGAGTGGCAGACGTCAGCGGACACCCACCGTCATCCGATCCAGTCCGCTAAAAATAGACGCATGAGGATCGGAACTGATGACAGTTGGATAGAAACCGACAGGCGGTCTGTTTCCATTTGACAGCCCGATAGAGACCAGCAGGGCTGTGTCCGTGTCTGCTCTACATCAGCGGACATGGACCGGTCATCCATTTTTTCAGCGGGGATCAGCAGGGAGAGATCCCCCGCTGAGCTGATAACTAACCAGGAAACTACATTTTGTGGCTCCTGTCCCCCCTTTATGGCACAATAATACCTCATGGGACCACTTGGCGGGCCTTGAGGGTCCTTTGGAACCTTAATCACGTTTGGGGTGAGAGTACATCCATCAGACAATCTATATATTATTGTAACCATGTAAATATATGAATTGTACATTTGACAGACCCCTCGGGGGCTCTGTGTGTACTCGTGTCTTCTTCTTTTTCTCCCCATTTTTCTTTTTTCTTTGAAATTATTGTCTATTTCTCTTAGTGACATTATGTAACGGTCCTACAATAGTGCCAGAAGAAGCCATGATTATGGCGAAACATGTAGAGGCAACCAACATTTGTATTGTGACCACATGACTTTTCATGTTCTGGTTTAAACTTTATCCATTTTTTTTAACCATGTTTGTTCAAATAAAATTATGAAGTTCTTAACCTCTTCAGATCCGGGCCATTGCCAAATGACGGCAACAGCACGGATCTACATTGCCGGGACTATGTCTATTGATGTCGTCCCATGCACGAGCGGCCTGTGCGCCCCCTGCAGGGCGCGCACGGCATGCTCGGTGATCAGCGAGTCTATGAGACTCGCCTGATCACAGTAAGGGGTCGGTCCCGACCCCTTACCACATGATCAGCTGTCAGCCAATGACAGCTGATCATGTGACCTAAACAGAGCCGGTAATCGGCTATTTTTCCTCCTCGCGCTGACAGCGTGAGGAGGAAAAAAATCCCAAACACCGGTGGCCGTGATTGGGACATCAGTCCCGATCACGGTGATCTTCTGACACACAGCAATTGGCAGCAGTGCTGCCTACCAGTGCCCACCAGCGTCACCCATCAGTGCCATCAATCAGTGCCACCCATCAGTGCCCACAGTGCCACCCATCAGTACCCATATCAGTGCAACAACAGTGCTACCTACCAGTGCCCATCAGTGCACCCCATCAGTGCCGCCCATCAGTGCACCCCATCAGTGCCGCCCATCAGTGCCCCCCCATCAGTGGTATCTATCCGTGCCACCCATCAGTGCCGCCTTATCTGTGCCTATCAGTACCACCTTATCTGTCCCCATCAGTGCCACCTTAACTGTGCCTATCAGTGCCGCCTTATCTGTGCCTATCCGTGCCCATCAGTGCAGCCTATCAGTGTCCACCAGTGCCACCTCATCAGCGCATATCAATGAAGGAGAAAAATTACTTGTTTGCAAAATTTTATAACAAACTATTAAACATGATTTTTTTTTTTCAAAAATTTCCATCTTTTTTGTTTGTTTAGCAAAAAATAAAAACCCCAGCTGTGATTAAATACCACCAAAAGAAAGCTCTATTTGTGGGGAAAAAATGATAAAAATTTCATTTGGGTACAGTGTTGCATGACCGCGCAATTGTCATTCAAAGTGCGTCAGCGCTGAAAGCTGAAAATTGGTCTGGGCAGGAGGGGGGTTTAAGTGCCCGGTAAGCAAGTGGTTATTATCAATTTGATTTGATTTTTTTGCCCCTCAAAACTCCCAATTTTGTTTCTTGGTACTTTTCTGAATATATTTAGGGGAGGTGGTGCTTGTAGAGAACTCTCCAGTCTCTGGTACCAAATTTATCTTAACCACTTTAACCATTTCAGCCCCGCAAGATTTCCCCCCCCTAATGACCAGGCCATTTTTTGCAATATGGCACTGCATCACTTTAACTGACAATTGCACAGTTATGTGACGCTCTACCCAAAACAAAATTGCATCCTTTTTTCCCCACAAATAGAGCTTTCTTTTGGTGGTATTTGATCACCTCTGAGGTTTTTATTTTTTGTGCTATAAACAAAAGAAGACAATTTTGAAAAAAAAAACAAAACAATATTTTTTACTTTTTGTTTAGGCCAATATGTATTCTACTACATATTTTTATTAGGGGATATATTTATGGAATTTGTATTTTTTTTTTTTTACTAGTAATGGCGGTGATCTGCGATATATATATATATTTTAAATTTTTTTTTAGTAGGACTGCGACATTGCGGTCGACAGATCAGACACTTTTGACACTGTTTTGGGACTATTGACATTTATACACCGATCAGTGCTATAAAAATGCACTGATTACTGTAAATGTCACTGGTAGGGAAGTGGTTAACACTAGGGGGCGATCAAGGGGTTAAATGTGTTCCCTATGAGTGTTTCTAACTGTGTGTGGATGGGACTGACTGGGGAAGGAGACATATCACTGCTCCTAATTACTAGGAACAGCAGATCTGTCTCTTCTCTCCTATCAGAATGAAGATTTGTGTGTTTAAATCCCCGTTCTGGCTCTTGTGCCCGCGATCGCACATCGGGTTCACCCGTCATGCAGCGGTAGAGAGAAGACAATTGCTGGAACTGGGAGAAGGGCTGGTATGATTGTCATTGTGGAGTGTGGATTTGAATGCCGGGTTCTCTGATCATCCTCATGATCAGCAGTCTATAGTGGTGTATGGAGGGTGTCTGTGGTTCGATCTGCCATTTGAGGTTTCCTGGAGGAAAAGGCCCCGGCTGGGTGTTAGACACAAACTTTAAAGCTTGTACAGCCGATAAATGTGCATTCCTTGTGGATTCACTATTGTCTGTTATAATCACAGGAGGAAGTCACAACACAGAGTGTTTTGGTCATTCATCTTCCTTCTATTGGAGGATTTTCAAGATTTCTCATTCATATTGGAGGACCCTTTTGTTTTTTTGTCACATGGTTTATCACTAAATAAAATAGTTAGCTTTAGACTTCTATGGAAGCTTTGAAGCACCACTAAAGCGACATGGTGCATAATTTTTTAAGCGAAGCCAAAGTGTAAATAGGAATGTAAGCCAACCATTTTATTTAGTGACAGGAGCTTTGACTGGCGTTCAGAGAGCTTTAACAAAGTGTGCCCGAAGCCGTGTTTTGAAGCAAGTGTAAACTATCCAGTAATGTGTGTTGAAGCCGAGGCAAGTGTAAATGATCCCCTCCCTGCCTGTTGAGTGCCCCCACAGCAAGCAGCTTGGTATGGAGGCACCCGAGCCGAGCTGCAGCTCCGTGTATCTTTTCAGACATGGAGTGGCTGTTCGGCTCTGCCTACTCTCTCTCCTGATTGGCTCAGTCTGAGCCAATGGCAACGCTGCTGTGTCTGAGCCAATCAGGAGGAGAGTCCCGGGTGGCTGAGGCACTCATGGACATCGCTGGATAGAGGGGGCTCAGGTAAGTATTGGGGGGCTGCTGCACACAGAAGGCTTTTTATCTCAATGCATAGAATGCATTAAGATAAAAAACTTTCTGACTTTACAACCCCTTTAATTTTATCACGGCCTCTCCAGTTTTTTTATGCCCCAGAAAAAGTCATATTGGAGGGATCTTTATCATGATATTTCTGAAAGTGCAGGGAGAGTGAAGCTCAAAGAAATATTCTAGACGTGTTCCTTCAGTCTTTTAGCTAAAAGTTATTTTAGCCCTCCCTATATACTGGTAACTACATGGACAGGATATGGCAGACGGACCTGACACCCCCCCTTCACTCCAGCCCACCCCGCACCCACAACTCCCCCCCCCCACTCACCCTGTGATGACAGGTGGTGGCAGCTTCCCTCTCAGTCTCTCCGTGTCTCGGGATGTCTCCTCATAGGCCAATAGGATGGCTTCTCCTTTCAGCCAATCACGACCCGCTTCCTGATTGGCCAGGAGGAGAGTCAGTGTAATAATAGTGGATATTCATTCGCTATTGCCACACAACTGGGTGGGCTCAGTGCTCTGCACCTCGATCTCACCCTTTTTTTAAGCCAATTAGAGACTCTGGGTCTAATCACCTGCTTCAAACCCCCCCAATTGGCCCTGTATGTAGATCAGGGGGCCAGATGCATGGATGAGGGGGGGTGGCACCAGTGCGCCCCTAATGGACAGGTCACCACTGTATTCTCAGCTTAGAAAAGAATCTTCTATTGCTCTCAGGCTCCTCCAAATATTCAAATTCATTTTAATTTGCTGCTGTGATCTGATTTCCTGTTGGAGGGTGGATACATTCATTCTCCATGTTCCCACTGTCACCCTTCTCTTGTCGCTCTGGAGATGGATTATGGGATGTGTAGGATGCATATCGGTAAGTACATGACCACAAAGAACATGCACTGCTTGTTTGAAACAAATAGAAGTGAGGGGGTGGAAAAGGAGAGGTTCGGGAGCTCTTACAGGACGTTACAAGGATTACATAACACACAGATTACAGGGCCATTAAAAGAGAAGTATGGGGTTTGGGCTTTTTTGCAGATTTATACTACTTACCTAGGTGGATGCTGCATCTGTCCCCTAATGCCTCTGCACTGAGAACCAAGTGATTGAACACAGCTGATCGCTCAGTTCTGACAGATCCCCGAGCAGAGAGCTGCAGACTATCATTCCCAGCTCTCTGCTCTGCCCCCCCTCTCATTGGAGCGCTGTGGAGGGCCGTCTGGCTCAGGCTCTCAGCGGCTCGCTGATAGATGGGATGAGCCGGGTGTTGGTCCAGGCACCTGGTGGATCCAGACTCCACTGTTGTGCTAACGCCGAGCCTGGACTGACTCTGTGACCTCAGCAGGGAGAGGACTTCAGCTTTCTGTCTGATGAAAACGGGTCACAAGAGTGCAAAACCAACTTCACTTCTGTGATCCAGAGAAGAACAGCCAGATGAGCTTTGGTTATACTTCTCCTTTAAGTAGAGGATGTTTA
The DNA here is from genome assembly GCA_037952925.1 of Lithobates clamitans. Classification (NCBI taxonomy): domain Eukaryota; kingdom Metazoa; phylum Chordata; class Amphibia; order Anura; family Ranidae; genus Lithobates; species Lithobates clamitans. The sequence goes on along the minus strand of JBBGZY010001369.1, from coordinate 457,980 downwards.
TGGATTTTTTTTCTTCTAATAAAGATATTGTTTAGTGTCACTTAAGAATGTTCAGAAACATTATAATTTCTATATAAAATTGTATATTTTATGATGTATTCAGAATGGTAACAAATGTTGCAATCATTGTGTAAAATTCCCTCCTTTCCACATCCTTATGGTGTTCAGTTTCTGATTTTTTGCTCCTTCGTTCCATTTAGACTCAAAGAGCACAACTAGGGGGGTGTTTGTTGTGTTTGGATTTGGGCTTTAAACTCCCAAAAACTGAAAGTCGTACCCAAGGCTGAGCAGAACAAGAGAACGGTTATTACCAGAAAAGTATCATCTGTGCTCCTCTCTGATTCAGTTTCACTTTACTGTGGCCGGACTTTATTGGACTCTGTGGCTAAACTCCACCAACTGCCATTTAACTGACCGATGAAATTTCCTGATTGGCTAGTCAGAGCTTGCGATAGAATGGAAGTAGGTGGAGCTTATGCCATAATATTCAGGATAGCCTGGCTCCAATGATGAAGTGAAACTAAACCAGAGAGGAGCACAGAAGATGTTCTAACAAGTAATCGTCATCGGCTTCTAGGAAGGACGATCAGATCAAAGTGTAACCCGGAGTCCAGACTCCCCTCCCCCCTCCTCCAGGATATGTCGTAGTATTTGGAAGTTTAGTAAATTGCTCAGTCATATCCCACAATCTGTGCTGGAGAGGCCGATGTAAGAACCACTAAAACGGAAATAAATATTCTATATAATGGTTGTGTATACACTTTTTTTTTTCTTTTATTAAAAATACTTTTTTTTGTCAGAAGATTTTATTTTTTTCCTGCCAGGTAAATAGGCAAACATTTTCAATAAAATGTGTCCTTATATCCAGTATACTCGGTGGAGCTCTGGACTACTAAACATTTTTTGTAATACAAAGATTTTATTTAAAAAAAAATAAACTGTTTAAAACCATATACTTCTTTTCAAAATATTAAAAAGTTTTCATTTAAAGCTTTAGGACAAGAAATAAGTTATATATAAGTTAATAGTAGGAATTTAGAGACATTTTGGACAAAACATGTAAACTGTGCAATACAGGGAGAGGACGGTATAGATGACCAAAATTGTGGCCGGAGGGTGTCTTGCAGCTCATCAGTCCTCTGTGTGTGGTATGCCATTTAGGTGGCGGAATGTTCTTGTGTTTCAGCACTAGGCACTGGAGGATAGTCCGGGGACTGAGAGAGGAGCAGCACCGGAGTGTGCAATTGGGCAAGTCATCACTAATGTGGTGGAGGAAGATTAGAGGGGGGGATACATATAATAAACCTCAAAAAAAGTGGGATTTTATGGGCAATTGAAAAAGGGGGGGAATTAATTTTATTTGCAAAAGCAATGGGGTCACCAACACCAATGTGGTGGGGGTGATATTGCATCCACCGACACCAATGCAGGGGGTCATTGCACCCACTGAGTGACAGGGGCCATTATTATACTCACTGACACCACTGCTGGGGTATTGTGCTCCCAACTTCATCATTGTGAATTGAGAGAACATTGCAAAAAAATTCAGCAGTTTTTGGGCATTGAGGTTATAGCCGCTAACTTGATGTAATGCACCTCAATGCATGAAAAATAGGCTGCTACGGTGCAGCCCTCTGGAAGTGTAAGGACCACATTTAAGTTATAGTTTTCAAGTTGATCATCATTATTATAGAAGTATAGAGCTTCACATTGTACACAGTACAAGATTTATCTCTCATTTCTTCCAGTGCCTGAATCTGATGATATATTGGCTACAGGTCCGTCTGTGTCATGCATAGACTTGTATGTGACAGAATCTCCAGTCAGGATAAAGGTGGCACTGGATGCATCCTGGGTGCGACAGTGGGCAAAGACCGGTTATGTACTATGATAGCCTCAGGTTCTTAATTCTCGGGGACAGCGGGCACGGATCCATTCTGTACTAGGATAGCCTCAGGTTCTTCATTCTCGGGGACAGTGGGCACGGATCCATTCTGTTCTAGGATAGCTTCAGGTTCTTCATTCTCGGGGACAGCGGGCACGGATCCATTCTGTATTAGGATAGCCTCAGATTCTTCATTCTCGGGGACAGCGGGCATGGATCCATTCTGTACTAGGATAGCCTCAGGTTCTTCATTCTCGGGGACAGCAGGCACGGATCCATTCTGTATTAGGATAGCCTTAGGTTCTTCATTCTCGGGGACAGCGGGCACCGATCCATTCTGTACTAGGATAGCCTCAGGTTCTTCATTCTCGGGGACAGCGGGCATGGATCCATTCTGTATTTGGATAGCCTCAGGTTTGTTATGCTCGGTGACAGCGGGCACAGATCCATTATGCTGTGGCACAGATTTATAGAGCACGCCATTTTGAGTTTTTAGGATCCGATTTCTGGAACATATAAAGAAAAAGGAGGACATGTCAGATGGTATAGGATACCCTCATAAAAAACTCTATTGTTGCTCTAACTCAATCTTCAAACCATATGGTACCACTGCCAACACCCAGAAGCCAATTCCCTCAAGATACTCCCATTTCCTCTTTCATGTAAGCCATTCTGTACAGTTTGAACTCTTCTCTGTGGTCTCTTCCTATCAGGTTCTCCTGAGTGTGGAACTCCACTCCATCGGCTTGCGGATCCCAGCAGTGGTACAGTACAATGGAAGATTTAGAAGTGACACCATCACTTTGTTCATACAGCTGACAGGGTCTCCCCCTATACTCTTATACCTTACAATCTCTCTCTATTCACGAGAATACCAGGTATGGAGGAACACATGGCCTGCTCCCGTGTGATGGTGCCCAGGTCCAGCAGCCACTCAAAGGCCCAAGCACAATACCAGGGGAGCGAGGTCACCCCTTCCTCTGGATTGCCCACATAGCTGATCTCATTGCTAGCTGCAGAGGAGTAAGGCGCTGTGAGGAGGCATAGGTTGTTCTCCGGAGACTTGCAAATAATTGCAGGTAGTGTACATATTATACAACCCAAGGACAACTTTTATAATGAGTTAAGGAGTTGCACATTACAAGGGGAGTCCTAGGATATGCTCAATATAAAACTCCTTGTCTTTAGCCTTCTTGACCAGGTCATATGTTGTAGCACATGTTGGTTAACCACTTCCCACCAGATGGACATCATAGGATGTCCTTGACTTTCAGTTGTAATATCTGGATGTTGCCTGCAGCTACAGGAATCATCCCAGTATTGTTATTTTTCAGCCAGGGATTTCCTTTGATATAAAAGCCATCCTAGTGGCCAATTAGCCGCCGAATTCCTTTTACAGGTGGCGGGAGGGGACATCACCTGCCGGAGCCTCTCGATCGGGGAACCCGGGATCCATTTTGGTGGTACCGCTGGGTTATTATATAGTTGGCAATGGTCCAGATTGTCCCCAGCCATCTCCATGGTCCTGGGAGGCTGAAAGTAAAGCCATGACGTCACTTCCGGTTTTGGCAGGCATAAACACTGCCTTTTTTTGTTCTGGACAGCATGAGATCAATTTTATTTTTTTGATCTCATGCTTTCTCATGTACACAGGTTCGTTTAATGGAGTTTTTAGGCAGTTGCGTTTTATAGGCTTTTCTTTGAAGGCAAAAAAATGAGTTCAGATGCCAACGTTTCCGACATTTCAGACGTCAAACATGGCTAAACGCGGTAACTCGCGTTTAGCAGTGTTTCGTTTACAGGCATGTTTGGCTACTTTGATTTAAAAAAAAATATATAGTTTTTCAAACGCTTCTAAACGCAAACGTGGCTAAATGCAGCATGTAAACGTGGCAAAACGGACGTTTTAAATGTGGGTTACTATCTTCAAGTTAAATCGTTCAGGAGAGGTTGTAAAGACGCCCCGTGTACATTAACCCTAAGCGTATATTGATTGGTTTGTGCAAAAGATATAGGGTCTGCAAAGTATGGGATAGCGGAAGGGAGTGCGCCCCCTACCCAAAAGTGTCAGATGATGTACATGATCTGGCATAGCAGGGTCGCCATATATCTTTTATACAGTCGGCAAGCAGACCAGGCTATGGGTTTAAGATGCTGAACTGTTTTGTAACCTACCGGGGACTCTAGACTGCAGAGTGATTTTTTTAAAGGTGAACCTTCAACAAGTCATTTTTTTTGTGAATGTTTCTATCCTGTAATACCACTAACCGTTCTTTATTTTGCAGACTGACAACACTAAGGGGGCTATTTAAAAAAAAGAAAACATGCATGGCCATTAGGGATGAGCCGAACACCCCCTGTTCGGTTCACACCAGAACTTGCGAACAGGCAAAAAATTAGTTCGAACACCATTAAAGTCTATGGGACACGAACATGAATAATCAAAAGTGCTAATTTTAAAGGCTTATATGCAAGTTATTGTCATAAAAAGTGTTTGGGGACCTGGGTCCTTCCCGGGGGGACATGGATCAATGCAAAAAAAGTTTTAAAAATGGCAATTTTTTTTGGGAGCAGTGATTTTAATAATGCTTAAAGTGAAACAATAAAAGTGTAATATTCCTTTAAATTTCATACCTGGGGGGTGTCTATAGTATGCCTGTAAAGGGGCGCATGTTTCCTGTGTTTAGAACAGTCTGACAGCAAAATGACATTTCAAAGGAAAAAAAGTCATTTAAAACTACTCGCGGCTATTAATGAATTGCCGGTCCGACAATACACATAAAAGTTCATTGATAAAAACGCCATGGGAATTCCCCACAGGGGAACCCCGAACCAAAATTTTTTTTTAAAAAATGACGCGGGGGGTGCCCCTAAATTCCATAAATTCCTAAATTCAATAAAAATCGCTCATCGCCACCATTACTAGTAAAAAAAAAAAATTATTAATAATTATTAATAAAAATGCCATAAAACTATCCCTCATTTTGTAGACGCTATAACTTTTGCACAAACCAATCAATAAATGCTTATTGCGATTTTTTTTTTTTTTTTTTAACAAAAATATGTAGAAAAATATGTATCAGCCTAAAGTGAGGAAAAATTTTTTTTAATGTATTTTGGGGGGATATTTATTATAGCAAAAAGTAAAACATTTTTCAAAATTGTCGCTTTTTTTGGTTATAGCGCAAAAAATAAAAACCGCAGAGGTGATCAAATACAACCAAAATAAATCTCTATTTGTGGGGAAAAAAAGATGTCAATTTTGTTTGGGTGCAACGTCGCACGACCGCGCAATTGTCAGTTAAAGCGACGCAGTGCCGAATCGCAAAAAGTGCTCTGGTCTTTGGCCAGCCAAATGGTCCAGGGCTGAAGTGGTTAACAGGGCTAAAGAAACATTTTTTACATTGTTATTTTTTAGTCCTGACTATAATAGAGGATGTACAAACCACCATCCATCCTATTTATTATGTGACACCAACTTATCTCTGCACTCTCAGAAGAGATGGAAAGGAAACTGATGAAGCAGCACAGAGTTGTCTCCTTGATCCAGGTGCAGGCTCTGGAGGTTCCCAGTCTTCATAGAGCCGGTATTTCTGGGGAGGATGAGAAGGTGACAACGCTGGTGATGGGCGGCTCAGACATCCCGCTCTGTCACATGGTGGCTGGATGAGAGTTCTCAGTCCTGGTAAGCTCAGAGGTGTCACCTATCAGATGAGTGCCCCCCTGGGTTCATTTCTGGAGATGAGGGTTTGTTTATTTCCCCCCCCTCCCTCATCTCCAGAAATGAAACCAGCTGGATATACCAGTTAGGGTCTCTTGCCCCCAAAGGTCTGAATTTAGACATAGATCTAAATGGCTTTTTAGTCAATCCATAACTCTGCACTGTGGGTTACCATTCTCTCGTGTGTTGCAGCCTTTATGGGTGGTCTTTGTTACCATCCCATTTTTTGTTAAACCAATTTATTAATGTATGATTACATATAGATCTATGGCGTAGGCCTTCAATGTATTAGATCCATGCCTTAGTAAGGTCTTTCTGAGTCCACTACGCCCTATGTAACCTTTTATGGGTAGGGGGACGATCTCGGTTGTCATGCTCCTGGGTAGCATTAGTACACTTCTTTGATTGGAACTTATTAACCATCCCTCCCTGATGAAATCTTTGGAACAAGTGACCAGTGAAACCCCTCTGGATGCCCTTGTGGGGTGGATAATATTGTGGAGACCATTCAGATTACCATAACCTGGAGACTGACTACGAGCAGCACCACCAAGGCACATTATCCAAAGCTACCCTGAATGCCTATTACCCATGTAGAGGTATAGGGAGTTGGTGAGTGGGGACCCATCGGGGGGAACACATGAGTCCCTCGTTTTCTTTGCTGAACACAAAAGTCACTTAAAGCTTCTGGACACTTGGCCATTTTGGAGCCTCATATATTAACTGTTTGCACTATTGTATTGCTTTTTATCTATTTATTTTTCACCACGGAATTTTATGGTTTTACATATCAATTTGGGATTTTTTCACACTTGGGACTTGTTGTTTTGTATATATACAAAGATTTTTTGTGTTATCACATATAATTTTTGAAATCATTTGATAGCTTTTTGAGGGATTCTTGGTTTTAACATTGTGACTAATATCACTTGGATTATATTTTAATAATTTATCTATACACCTGATTGTACATGTATAGTTCACTAGGTTTTTAATATTATTGTTTATTTACACAATTGCATGCGGATTGCACTATTGGGGTTTACCCCCCTTTTCTTCTCCCCTTTGTGTTTGATTTATAGGGAGTTACATTTTTATACATTTCCTTTTTAATTCACATATTATTGGTTTACTCACCCCCATGCGACAGCTAGGAAGGTAACGCCAATCACCCCAACTTGTTCTGTGTTTAAACCTTGTAAGTTCCTGTGGGGGACTGAATAGGGGAGGCTGCAACCTTATGCTATCCTGAGCGCGGAGATGACCTCTGTCTACACCCTCCTACGACATACCCTCACTAGATAGGGAGGGATGGGAGGACTGCCTGGAGTATGGCCCCAAATTAGTTATCCCCTCTAGAGATAAGCGAATACCAAATTTTTTTGCATAGGATATATTATACGCTCCAAAGACTTCACAGGATGTAACCAGACAAAGACCCCGAGTGTCCCAGATGTAAAACACATATAGGAACCTTCTTCACATGTTCTGGGACTGTCCTGTCATTTCCACTTACTGGATGAAGGTCTTTAGGGAAGTTAATTCCAGACTGCAACTGACGCTCCCAATGTCACCTGAGTTGGAATTACTGGGAGTTCACAATGGTGAGCAAAGGCCACACCATTTAAAACTACTAATTTTATACCTATTATTTTATTCTAAAAAAGAAATCCTCCTCAAATGGATCCTACCAGACCCCCCTCCATCTCCTCCTGGAAGGCACTGATCAAAGCTGCACTACCCATGTATAGGATTCCATATTTCAACAGAGGCTGGAAGTGGAAATATGAAAAAGTTTGGGCCCCCATGGACCACTGACTAGCGTACTGGTGAGGACCTCACATCCTAAGATAGTAACTGTAAAAGGTATACTGCTAGACACATACACGGATTGTATTAACCTAGTCTACACGATACCCTGTATGCAAACTTTTGCTGCATGTTGTACTTGTTCACTGTATTCTCTAGACCTGTATGTACACAAATGTATTCCATGTGATGATATGTACTGTAGCTATGGCTATGCTTTTTTATTCAACCTATATGACAATAAAACACCTTTGTTTGTTAAAAAAAAAGCACACCCTCCTACCTGCATGCTGGTGTTCCATCATATTTGGCAACGGAAGGGACATGGGGGAGTTTGCTTTGAATTTTAAAAATGAATTGAATAATGTTTTTGGTTTGTGGTGCTCAGAGGCAGTGCAGTTCTGCTTTCATGTTAATCCTATCAGATAGGTGGTATAGACCTCCTATGTGATGGCGTATTTACTATGACAGGTTCTCTTTAATGAGCCATTGGGGGCCTATTTGATCCACTATTAGAACACAGATCACACTCCCTTAGCTTCTTCCCCAGCCAGTGTCCAGGAGAAGTGACAGCTGAAACCGGAAGTGGTAAAATCTTCACCACTTCCCGAGTAGATCAGTGAATGGACGGTCTCTGGTCTCCTTCCTCTCTACCTGGTAACACCCACCATGTGGGTCCTGTGCCCGCAGGTGTAATAGTGGAACCCGGGAAACATGATTGGGGGGTCACCTCCAGGGGTCTCTACAGCCACTGCATCACTTCAATCTAAAAAAGTCAAAAGCTGAAAGTGAATGTATGTAAAGGCCCATACACAGGATACGAAAATCGGATGGAAAAATTCATACGATGAGCTGTTTGCCGATTTTCGGATCATTAGTACGGTGCTTTCGCTTTTTCGTCTGGCAAAAAGCTGAATGTGCAGACTGTAAAATTTTTGTCGGATGTGAACTCAACGTCCGATTTTCATTTCATCAGTATGGTTTTCTTACAAAAAAAAAAATTGTAAGAGCAAGACTAGGCATGATCAGAAACTAAAGAATACATACAAAACTATTCAACACATTACGTCGCTTCTCACGTTGAAAATTTTCATATTGTGAGTAACCTCTTCACTTCCCACATGAGACCAGCATGCTACAAAAAACGGACGTTCTGTTGTCCGAAAATCTGATTGTGTGCACGAGGCTTAACCCCTCCGCTGAGGCCAACATAAGACACTTCCTTGTGGCAGCAAAATGGTTAAATAATCAATTTTTAAACAAATGCCAGATTGGGAATAACCTTCTAAAGACTCCACAGTAACATCCCACCTACAAATACAATCACACTCCTAATCATTACAAATGTCTTTTATTCAGTTCAGATTTTGATCAGGAAAGCTTTACATACAAATTGGGGATCTTAGGTGGGACATCCTGACCTTCCCAGGTCTGTATATTATATTATATTATATTATATTATATTATATGCAGTGGCGGCCCGTCCATAGGGGGCGCCTGGGCGCCGCCCCCCCCCCTCCAGGCAGCAAAAAAAAAAAAAAACAAAAAAAAAAAAAAAAGTCAAAAAAAAAAAAAAAAAAAAATTTTTTAATACCGGCCCTTTAAAAAAAAAAAAAAGGAAAAAAAAGGTCCTTAAGTGCACTGTGTTCGGACGCCGGATACAGTGCGACGCCGGACACAGTGCACTTATAGGAAGCGCCACGTCTATGCAATCACGAGATTGCAGGCGTGGCGCTGCATTTGCCTTGGGGCGTTTTCTGAAGCGCCGAGTAGCTTCCGCTCAGCCATAGCAATACATACTACAGGCGCCGGGCGGAAGCTACTTGGCACTTCACATTTGATTGACATCTGCCCTGAGGCAGATGTCACTTCCTGGTTCTCTCTCTCATTGCGCCCGAGAGAGGAAGCAGGAAGAATGCTGGAGCCAGTGTGAGGAGGAGGACACCGCAGGAGACTGAAGGTAAGTACCACTGTGTGGAGAATCGGGGGGACACCTGCTGAGGGGGGGCTCTGGTGGGGGGCTCTGATGGGGACAACTGCTGTGGGGGGCTCTGATGGGGACACCCTGCTGTGGGGGACTCTGATGGGGACACCCTGCTGTGGGGGACTCTGATGGGGACACCCTGCTGTGGGGGGCTCTGATGGGGACACCCTGCTGTGGGGGGCTCTGATGGGGACACCCTGCTGTGGGGGACTCTGATGGGGACACCCTGCTGTGGGGGATTCTGATGGGGACACCCTGCTGTGGGGGACTCTGATGGGGACAACTGCTGTGGGGGGCTCTGATGGGGACACCCTGCTGTGGGGGACTCTGATGGGGACACCCTGCTGTGGGGGACTCTGATGGGGGACACCCTGCTGTGGGGGACTCTGATGGGGACACCCTGCTGTGGGGGACTCTGATGGGGACACCCTGCTGTGGGGGACTCTGATGGGGACACCCTGCTGTGGGGGATTCTGATGGGGACACCCTGCTGTGGGGGACTCTGATGGGGACACCCTGCTGTGGGGGACTCTGATGGGGACACCCTGCTGTGGGGGACTCTGATGGGGACACCCTGCTGTGGGGGGCTCTGATGGGGACACCCTGCTGTGGGGGGCTCTGATGGGGACACCCTGCTGTGGGGGGCTCTGATGGGGACACCCTGCTGTGGGGGGCTCTGATGGGGACACCCTGCTGTGGGGGGCTCTGATGGGGACACCCTGCTGTGGGGGACTCTGATGGGGACACCCTGCTGTGGGGGACTCTGATGGGGACACCCTGCTGTGGGGGGCTCTGATGGGGACACCCTGCTGTGGGGGGCTCTGATGGGGACACCCTGCTGTGGGGGACTCTGATGGGGACACCCTGCTGTGGGGGATTCTGATGGGGACACCCTGCTGTGGGGGACTCTGATGGGGACACCCTGCTGTGGGGGACTCTGATGGGGACACCCTGCTGTGGGGGACTCTGATGGGGACACCCTGCTGTGGGGGACTCTGATGGGGACACCCTGCTGTGGGGGGCTCTGATGGGGACACCCTGCTGTGGGGGGCTCTGATGGGGACACCCTGCTGTGGGGGACTCTGATGGGGACACCCTGCTGTGGGGGATTCTGATGGGGACACCCTGCTGTGGGGGACTCTGATGGGGACAACTGCTGTGGGGGGCTCTGATGGGGACACCCTGCTGTGGGGGGCTCTGATGGGGACACCCTGCTGTGGGGGGCTCTGATGGGGACACCCTGCTGTGGGGGGCTCTGATGGGGACACCCTGCTGTGGGGGGCTCTGATGGGGACACCCTGCTGTGGGGGGCTCTGATGGGGACACCTGCTGTGGGGGGGCTCTGATGGGGGACACCTGCTGTGGGGGACTCTGATGGGGACACCTGCTGTTGGGGGACTCTGATGGGGACACCTGCTGTGGGGGGGCTCTGATGGGGGACACCTGCTGTTGGGGGACTCTGATGGGGACACCTGCTGTGGGGGGACTCTGATGGGGACACCTGCTGTGGGGGGCTCTGATGGGGGACACCTGCTGTGGGGGGCTCTGATGGGGGACACCTGCTGTGGGGGGCTCTGATGGGGACACCTGCTGTTGGGGGACTCTGATGGGGACACCTGCTGTTGGGGGACACCTGCTGTGGGGGGCTCTGATGGGGACACCTGCTGTGGAGGGGACTCTGATGGGGGACACCTGCTGTGGGGGGCTTTGATGGGGGACACCTGCTGTGGGGGGGAATCTGATGGGGGATACCTGCTGTGGGGGGGACTCTGATGGGGGACACCTGCTGTGGGGGGGACTCTGATGGGGGACACCTGCTGTGGGGGGGACTCTGATGGGGGACACCTGCTGTGGGGGGGACTCTGATGGGGGACACCTGCTGTGGGGGGGACTCTGATGGGGGACACCTGCTGTGGGGGGGACTCTGATGGGGGACACCTGCTGTGGGGGGGACTCTGATGGGGGACACCTGCTGTGGGGGGCTTTGATGGGGGACACCTGCTGTGGGGGGCTTTGATGGGGGACACCTGCTGTGGGGGGCTCTGGTGGGGGGCTCTGATGGGGGACTCTGATGGGGGACACCCTGCTGTTGGGGGCTCTGATGGGGACACCTGCTGTGGGGGGACCCTGATGGGGACACCTGCTGTTGGGGGGCTCTGATGGGGGACACCTGCTGTGGGGGGCTCTGATGGGCAACTCCTGTTTTGGGGTGACTCTGATGGTGACACCTGCTGTGGGGGACACCTGCTGTGGGGGGCTCTGGTGGGGGGCTCTGATGGGGGACACCTGCTGTGGGGGGCCTCGGATGGGGGACACCTGCTGTGGGGGGACTCGGATGGGGGACACCTCCTGTGGGGGGCTTTGATGGGGGACACCTCCTGTGGGGGGCTTTGATGGGGGACACCTGCTGTGAGGGGCTTTGATAGGGGACACCTGCTGTGGGGGGCTTTGATAGGGGACACCTGCTGTGGGGGGCTTTGATAGGGGACACCTGCTGTGGGGGGCTTTGATAGGGGACACCTGCTGTGGGTGGCTCTGATGGGGGACACCTGCTGTGGGGGGCTCTGATAGGGGACACCTGCTGTGGGGGGCTTTGATAGGGGACACCTGCTGTGGGGGGCTCTGATGGGGGACACCTGCTGTGGGGGGCTCTGATAGGGGACACCTGCTGTGGGGGGCTTTGATAGGGGACACCTGCTGTGGGGGGCTTTGATAGGGGACACCTGCTGTGGGGGGCTCTGGTGGGGGGCTCTGATGGAGACACCTGCTGTGGGGGGACTCTGATGGGGACACCTGCTGTGGGGGGATTCTGATGGAGACACCCTGCTGTGGGGGGATTCTGATGGAGACACCCTGCTGTGGGGGACACCTGCTGTGGGGGGCTCTAATGGGACACATGCTGTGGGGGGACACTGATGGCAACTCTGATGTAAGGGGACAGAGGCTGTATTTGGGGGGGGGGCAGAGGCTGCATTTTGGGGGGAGCAGAGGCTGCATTTTTGGGGGGGGGGGACAGAGACTGCATTTGATGTGACAGAGGCTGCATTTCATGTGACAGAGGCTGCATTTCATGTGACAGAGGCTGCATTTGATGTGACAGAGGCTGCATTTCATGTGACAGAGGCTGCATTTCATGTGACAGAGGTTGCATGTAAGAAGGGACTGCTGGGGACACCTGATGGCATCTGGTGACAGGCGACGTGGCTAGTGACACACTCGGGGCTCCCACTGATTCTGCATTATGGTGAATTGAACGATTTCATTTTATATTACAATGTAATAATAGTAATAATGAGCTTCAATCATCCTGACACCATAACAACCATGGTGCCGGGATGATTGAAGCGCTAACACCAGGTGTTTGGAGTATCTTTATCTGCTGATTGTTAAACTTTCTAGAATACACATTTCTTTTGTTGTGTAGGATCTAGGCCTGCTGTCCCTCTCTCCCTCTCCCTCTCCCTCCATCCCTCGTTCATCTCAGACGCTAACCACACCACCTTAGAGCCACGCCCACTATTTCGCTGAAACCACGCCCATTTCCACCAAGTGGGAGGGGTCAAAAAGGAAGGGCGGGGTCTAGCGCCCCCCCATCCTAAAACTTCACCAGCCGCCACTGATTATATGTTCCCATCATCATTGGCTTTTTCATTCCATTGTAATGTAATCAGAGTGGAGAGATCATCATTGGTAAACTTTAAGTACAGGGAACCATTTTTTCTTAGTTTTGGACAGACTGGAGAAGGATTAGAACCCATCAGGTTTGCACTTTTATTACCAGCAGCTCCGATAGAGAGATTTCCCCTCACTTCCTGTCCTGCTGATAACATTTTACCAGACAGAAAGCGAGGGGAAATCTCCATCAGAAACACAGACAGAAATAAAAAGTTTTTTCTTTAGTATGGAAGGATTTTTATTTCTGTATGTGTCCAGGTTACAGATTCTCTCACTTCCAGTCTGGTAAACTGTATAATGGTCACATTATATTATAAAGTTCAAGTAGTAACAGGACATATAGTAGTATGAGGGACACATTATAATACAAAGTACCCTACATGCTCTACTTTTGTACATAATGCCCCCTGCAGTCCTCTCCCACACATACTGCCCCCCGTCATGTTCTCCACACTCCTCTCCTGTACATAGTGCTCACTGTCATACCCTCCACACTCCTTTCTCACACATACTGCCCCCCCGTCATGTTCTCCACACTCCTCTCCTGTACATACTGCCCCATGTCATCCCTCCACACTCCTCTCCTGTACATACCGCCCCATGTCATCCCCTCCACACTCCTCTCCTGTACATACCGCCCCATGTCATCCCCTCCACACTCCTCTCCTGTACATACCGCCCCATGTCATCCCCTCCACACTGCTTTCCTAATAAAATCTTGTGCATTTGTTTTTTGCTACTGTATTTTACTTATCCTAAGCAAAGACAATGTGAGAATGTATATTAGAGCTGCACAATTCATCATTAAAAAATCGTGATCTCAATTCAACCCCCCTGACGATCTCTATTGCAGAGTTTGCCGATTCTTTCATATAACAAGTGGAAAGACTTATCTGCTCACTTAGCTGTCAAAAGAAAACATCCAGGCAGTCTGCCAAGTTTTTAACATGAAACATTGTAACTAACTCTTCCTTCTTAGAGCCCTTTCACACTGTGCCACCCTGGGCGTCAGCGGTAAAGCGGCGCTATTTTTAGCGTTAAAACCGCCCCGCTAGCGGCCAAAAAGGGGTTAAATCCACCCGCAAAACGCCACCGCAGCAGAGTTTTGCTGGTGGTATATCAGCGCTGCCCCATTGATTTCAATGGGGAGGAGCAGTGAGTTCACCACTCCAAAGAAGCTGCTGGCAGGTCTTTTTGTGACGTCATGCCAGCGCACCGCTCCAGTGTGAAAGCACTCAGGCTTTCACACTGGAGTGAATGGAGCCGCTTTTTCAGGGCGCTTTGCAGGCGCTATTTCTAGCACTGTAGCACCTGAAAAGAGCCTCCAATGTGAAAGGGATCTTATGCCCCATACACACGAGTGGAATTTCAGTCAGAAAAATCTTGGATGGTTTTTCAGACGGAATTCCACTCAAGCTCGCCTTACATACACACGGTCACACAAAAGTTCTCTGAACTTTCGAGTGTCAAGAACGTGGTGACGTACAACACTATGACGAGCCGAGAAAATGAAATTCAGTGCTTCCGAGCATGCTTCAAATCTTTTCCGAGCATGTGTCAGAATTTTGCGCGTTGGAGTTGCCACAGACGATCGGAATTTCCGACTGGAACTTTTTCTGTCGGAAAAATAGAGAACCTGCTCTCAATCTTTTGCTGGCAGATATGCCGCCAGCAAAAGTCCGATGGAGCATACATAGGGTCGCATTTTCCAACCAAAAGCTCTCATCGGACTTTGCTGGCGGCATTTCCGATCGTGTGTACGTGGCATTAGATCAAAAGGGATAAACTGTGTGCAAAGAAAAGAACTTGGCAGACTGCCTGGATTTTTAACAAGGTGTAAATGCAGGAAGTTTAACCACTTAAAAGTCTAAATCTTTTTCTGACACTTGTTTAAGTTAAAATCAATATTTTTTTTGCTACAAAATTACTTGGCACCCCCAAACATTATATATATATTTTAGCAGAGACCCTGGGGAATAAAATGTCAATTGCTTCAATATTTTATGTCGCACTGTATTTGCCCAGCGGCCTTTTCAAATGCAATTTTTTTGGGAAAAATACACTTCAATGAATAAAAAAACAACAGTAAAGTTAGCCCAATTTTTGTTTTAATGTGAAAGATGATGTTACGCCACGAGAATCGTGATCTATCTTCTAAGCAAAAAAATTGTGATTCTCATTTTAGCCAGAATCATGCAGCTCTAATATGTATGTATGTATGTATGTATGTATATATATATGTATATATATATATATATATATATGTATATGTATGTCTATATATATATATATATATATATATATATATATATATATATATATATATACTCTACATGTGAATATTATTATAGTGCATAGCAGGAAGCTGCTAGAAATTCATGAAACGCAAAACACACACTTGGTTGCATGTTATAAATAGTATAATAAAAATACATCTCCATTCACACAAAATATATAAAACGCAGAGCAACCATCAAACCACATTTCCATTTTTGGATGGATTATTTGTTCTACATTCATAAAGGAAGCTTTGATTATATCCCAGAAATACCGTAGGTTGCGATTTGACTCTGCCTTTTCCAATCTATGAAGACAGGTACAAAATACACACACACACACACACTAAAAAACGGGGAGTGCAAAATCTGGTGCAGATTTTGCCTTCTCCACTTTTAAAAAATTAACCCCACAGCGACACCTACATAACACACACAGAGAAGGGGCAGAGAAAAAAGTGCAACATATAATAGAAATCCTATAGCAAGGAGAAGCTGAGCCAAGACTGGAAACATATTGAATGTAACATTTTGTTTTTCTCCATTGTATCTCCTAAAGTTTAAATCATAATCTATAATGAACGTACTGCTAATAAAATGTAGATGTTAAATGTTTATCGTAGTTGTTCAGCTCATAGATCAGTTTTGTGTATTCATGGCACGTCATCTGAAGTGTCCCCATTACAATGTATGGGAGGCTCTGAAATCCTGCCATGGTGACAGATGAGGGGTCACTGTGCATTTGGATCTCCTCTGTCTCTTCCAGTACCTGAATCCCCTTTAATGTGGTCAGATCCATTCTGGGTGAAAGCGGCCAACAATCCGTTCGCCGAGTCATTCCGAATCACTTTACTGTTCCCTCTCCCGCTGGACAGGATCTGAGAATATAAAATCCAGGATGAAAGGTCAGGTGGGGGCATTGAATGTCTTCATAGATCACCCAGGATTGTCCCCAGAAAATGACCACCTTAGTACAACACTGTTGTAGGATGACAACCATACCAGCAGATCCAGCACTGGAAACCGGCTTATGGAAATAAACCCGGACACAGCTACATAGTAGGGATGAGCTGATAACCCTTTTTTGTATTGCTGATACCAAGTACCGATACTTTGCTGTGTGATTTGCATCCATACAAAATGAATGGGTGCAAATCGCACTGCATGTGATTTCAACAGGAAAGCAGTGCGATTCCTGTCAGAAACGCATGAGGTTTCCCCACCACGCCTGTGTGAACCCAGCCTTGTCAGAGATTTTGAGCTCACACAGGAGTGGAGAAACCTCCTTGCATGACGGGTTCCATCCAGTAGTGTATTTAGGTTTTGTGCTGCCCTAGGCCTGACTAAACTTGTGCACCCCTAATTTAAATATGACCCACCCCTTCCTGTCAAGGCCACACCCCTTGCTGTTTAAGACCCACCCTGAAATTTTCAAGTGGGGGACACTAGTTCTGAGGTCCTGGGGGGTGGGGGCAATGGATTCTCTTAATTTGCATAAATGTCCTCTCACTTCCTGTTTGGCTATGGGGCAGGAAGTGAAGGGAAATCTCTGCAATGGGACAGGGATGGTAAAAAATAAACTGACAGGGGCTATAACCCTCCCTTACTCTATCCAAAATGAAAAAAAAAAGTGTTGCCTATAATTCCGGCCGCCCACATTCCGGAAACAGTGCGGGCGGTTTATGGGGGCACTAAACTAATTTGCCTCTCAGCCCAGTCCACCTCATAAGACTGGCGCTACATTAACAGCGCAAGCTGGCAGGGACTCTATCCATGCTGCCCCCCCTGCAAAGGCTGCACTAGGCCAGGATACAGCATTGGTTCCACCAGCTCCGGCTCCCATTCGACTGTGAACATCTGCAGCTCCTCCTGCCTTTCCCATGGCTTTGCTCCCACAGCCTCTAGCGGCTCTCTCTACCCAGCAGCTCCCTCCCAGCCCACAGCGGCTCTCTCTATCCAGCGGCTCCCCCCCAGCAGCTCTCTCTCCCCCCAGCAGTGTTCTCTCCCCACAGCCACCCCCAGTGGCTCTCTTTTCCCCTGGCCCCCCAGCCGTTCTCTCCCCCCAGCCTTCCAGCGGTTCGAGTCAACCACTGGACCCCCTCCCCACCAGATTGCTGTGATCCACCGCTATCAAGAGAAGCCGCTTCACCAGTCTGGGTATTTGAAATCCCCATGGCTTTCTCTCCTCTCCTGACAGTACGGGCTAGACGGCTTCTGATTGGCTAGCGTCCTCCATGTGAAGGTGCTGAACAATTAGAAACCTTGCAGTCCACAATGTCAGCACTAGAAGGGTGGTTCGAACCCCTGGAGGTTGGGGGAGAGAGCTGGTGGAGGAAACAAAGCCATGGGAGAGGCAGGAGGAGCCGCAGCTGCAGATGTCCAGGCAGATAGGAACCGGAGCTGGTGGAACCCGTCATTCAGGGAGGTTTCCCACACTGCTCCTGTGTGATCACTATGACAAGCCTGGGTTCACATAGACGCAGTGCAGGAGACCGCATGCGATTTGGACAGGAATCGCACCGCATTTCTGTTCAAATCACATGCAATATTTTGCAGTACCATTTGCGCCCATTCATTTTGTATGGACGCAAATCACACCGCAAAGTATTCATTTCAGTATTGTCTGCATTTTCATGAGTACAAGTACTTGTGAAAATATTCGGTAACAAACATGAACAAATTCTGGACAGCCGCACTCGTATATAGCCTTGTTTATTGGAAGATGCACATCAAATTCAGAAAATCACAGCAGACAGAAAAGAGCTGATGTTTCGCACTAACGTTAGTGCAAACGTCAGCTCTTTTCTGTCTGCTGTGATTTTCTGAATTTGATGTGCATCTTCCAATAAACAAGGCTATATACGAGTGCGGCTGTCCAGAATTCGTTCAGGTTTGTTGCTATCAGCATTAGCCAGCACCTATGACCTCCGAACCAAGATTGATTCACTTTTTGTCTGTTTTAGTGCTCCTGGAGCGGTGATCATTCCCCTCTGAAAATACTCGGTATCGGCCCCAATACCGATATCAGTATTGGTGCATCCCTACTACATACTGCAGTACATTCTAGCTGGTGACAACATAGTTCTGTCTCTAAATCCACTGAATAACTATTCTCATTAACAACATAATATTGTACTATAAAGGAGAGATAGAAGACCACTCACCCATACTATAATGCAGAACACCACCACTAAGACCACCACTGCTGCAATCAGACCCACTTTTGTTCTTCCATATGAATCAGAACCTGTGAGAGTAAATAGGATTTAAAATAACTAATACAGAACATATAATAAATATATAATGTATCAGTCTGTATGGTAGGTGGTCATGTGACATCTCACCTGTATAATCCTCCATCAGGGGAGCAAAGAGAAGAGACAACAAGACACAATGTTATTATTCTGTGTCACACTCCCTCTAAGACCCCCCAGAGAAGAGGAGACAGGACCCCAATCTATAACCCCCCCATACATGGAATATAACATGACACCCCATAGTCACCAATACCTTCTGTTTCCAGCATTCTGATGAACATCATATCATTGGTCAGCCGGTATTCCCGGATCTCCTCACTGACCGGGTTTGTGATCCTGACCCGGAATCTCCTCTCGGCATCATCTCTCTGCACACTGGGGATAATCAGCGTCTTATTGTCATCTATCAGCTGGTATCTCTCAGGGAGAGGCTCCCCGTCCACCATCCAGGTCACAGCGATCTCTTCTCCAGAGAACTGGACCCTCACAGCCATCTCCTCACCCAACCAGTTGAAGTTACTGGAGATGTTGGAGATGAGAACCGGATCTGGAATTGTCAGGACAATCACCATCAGTCATAGTTTACCAACACAGAGCCCAGATACATGGAATAGAGTGTTAGCTCTTGCGCACACAGCCTGTCAGTCATGTAATCTTCAGCCCCCACCCACATACAGTCCCCCAAGTGATTGTAAAGTTTTTTTTTGTTCCCTCTAAAGTAATAAACATGTTATACTTACCTGCTCTGTGCAATGGTATTGCACAGAGCAGCCCCAATGCTCCTCTTCTGGTGTCCCTTGCCAGCAATCAAGGCTTCTCTTCCCAGTGTACCACTGTAGGAAGTGACATCCTATAGTGGCACACACTTGGGCTCTCTCCTGAACCAGGCTGTGTCCATTGACACACATTATTATTATTATTATTATACGAGATTTATATAGCGCCAACAGTTTACTCAGCGCTTTACAATGTATAAGGGGGACAACACAATTACAGTACAGTTCAATACAAAAGGTACAGGAGGGCACTGCTCGTAGAGCTTACATTCTAAAGGGAGGGGGTGGTGGTACAAAAGATAATAGCTGCAGAGAATGATTTGATGGGGGTGGCTCAGGGACAGTTATGTGGGTGTGGGATAGGCTTCCCTGAATAAATGAGTTTTCAGGGATCTCCTAAAGGTGGACAGGGTAGGGGCTGATCGGACATACTGGGGCAGGGAATTCCAATGGATGGGAGAGGCTCTGGAGAAGTCCTGAAGGCGAGCATGGGAGGAGGTAAAAAGGGAGCTAGAGAGCAGGAGGTCCTGGGAGGAGCGGAGGGGGCGATTTGGGCGATATCTGCAGATGAAGTTGGTGATGTAGATGGGGGCGATGTTGTGAATGGCCTTGTATGTTATGGTTAGCATTTTGAATTTTACACGGTGGGGTAGGGGAAGCCAGTGAAGGGATTGGCAGAGAGGAGTAGCAGTCACGGATCGATTAGTGAGGTGTATTAGTCTAGCAGCAGCATTCATAATAGACTGAAGGGGGGATAGCCTGCTTAAGGGTAGGCCATTAAGGAGAGAGTTGCAGTAGTCGAGGCGGGAAATAATCAAGGAGTGAATAAGTTGCTTTGTGGTATCATTAGTCAGGAAGGGTCGAGTTCTGGATATGTTGCGGAGGTTAAGGTGGCAGGATTTAGCCAGTGATTGGATATGGGGGCTGAAGGAGAGGTCAGAGTCAAGGATTACACCCAGGACTCTGGCATGTGTGGAGGGACCAATGGTGGTGTTGTTGATATTAATGGTGAAGTCACAGGAGGGGGACGGTGAAGGAGGAAATATTAAGTTTGAGGATGTGGTGTGACATCCATACCGATATGTCATTCAGCAAGTTTGAGATCCGTGAGGAGATAGTCGGGGTGAGTTGAAGAGTGGAGAGATAGATCTGTGTGTCATCGGCATAGAGGTGGTATTGGAAGCCATGGGAGGTTATCAACTGGCCCAGGGAAGAGGTATAGAGTGAGAAAAGGAGAGGCCCAAGGACGGAGCCTTGGGGTACCCCAACAGAAAGAGGAAGGGGAGCGGAGGAGATGGAGTTGTAAGTGACACTGAAAGTGCACTGAGATAGGTAGGAGGAGAACCAGGATAATGAAGAATCATGGAGACCAAGGGAGTGTAATTTGCTGAGGAGCAGCAGGTGGTCAACTGTGTCAAAGGCAGCAGAGAGGTCTAAAAGTATGAGTATGGAGTAGTGGCCATTGGTTTTGGCAGTTATTAGGTCATTGGTGATTTTTAGTAGGGCAGTTTCAGTAGAATGTTGTAGGCAGAAGCCAGACTGTAGGGGGTCGAGAAGGTTGTTGTCCGTGAGGTAGCGACTCATTTGGTCATGAACAAGGCGTTCGATGAGCTTGGAGGCAAACGGGTGAAGGGAGATAGGTCTTAAGTTAATCAAACAGGTGGGGTCTAGTGAGGGTTTTTTGAGTATGGGGGTAACCAGTGCATGTTTGAGCGGGGGAGGAAAGGTGCCGGAGGAGAGGGAGAGGTTGAAGATGTGGGTTAGGGAGTTAAGGATAGAGTGGGAAGGTGGTCGCAGTAATTGAGAGGGGACAGGGTCCAGGGAACATGTAGTGAGGTGGACCATGGAGAGGAGTTTATCAACTTCTTCTGTGGTAACTGGGCAAAAGGAGGAGAGTATTGAGTGTGGTGTTGGACCTGATATGTTGGGTAGGGGAGGAATTTGAATGCTGGATATCTCCTTGCGAATTGTGTTGATTTTGCTATTGAAAAGGTTGGCAATATGTTGAGCGGTAAGCAAGTTGGTGGGTGGGGGCAGTGGGGGGTGAAGTAAGGAATTAAGGGTAGAAAAGAGTTGACGAGGTTTGGATTAGAGGGTTTTGATGAGAGTGTTGTAATAGGTTTGTTTAGCAGTGTGGAGGCAGGAGTTGTATTTGTGAAGGACAGATTTGTACAGGGTAAAATCTTGCAGGGATTTAGATTTACGCCATGCTCGCTCAAGAGCACGGCTGCGTCTCTTGAGACTTCTGGTGTCATCTGTTTGCCAGGGTTGTGGCAGATGGCACCTGGTTCTGCGTGTAGAAAGAGGAGAAAGTACGTCTAGGGAGGATGACAACGTGGTGTTGTAGATGGAAGTGGTTAGGTCTGGGCAGGACAGGGGTGCGATTTTGTCATAAAGGCCATCAGTAGCAGAGTGAAGAAGGGAAGGTTTGAGGTTGCGAAGGTTCCTGCGGGTAGTGGTTTGTGGGTTGGCAGCATGGGATATAGGAGACAAGGAGAGTGTGAAACGAATAAGGTTGTGATCAGAGAGAGGAAAGGGTGCGTTGGAGAGATTGCAGGGAGTGCAGCGATGGGAGAATACAAGGTCGAGAGTGTTGCCGTTGGAGTGAGTGATGGTTTGCATTCATTGTGTTAGGTTAAAAGAGGAGGCTAGGTTGAGTAGTTTAGAAGTTGTAGCAGTATTAACATTGATTGGAATGGTAAAGTCACCTAGGATGATGGCAGGCACTTCGGATGAGAGAAAATAGGGTAGCCATGCAGAGAAGTCATCCAGAAAGCGTGACACTGGTCCAGGAGGCCGATAAATGACTGCGACCCTCAGACAAGCTGGAGAGAAAAGACGAATGCAGTGCATTTTGAAAGAGCAGGTGGAAAGTGAGGGAGGTGTGGGCAGTACCTGGAAGGTGCATTGTGGGGAGAGGAGAAGTCCGACACCACCTCCTTTTCGTCCACTGGGTCTGGTGGAGTGAGTCCAGAGAAGGCCACTGTGGGACAGGGCAGCTGGAGAGGTCGTATCGAATTCCTGGAGCCAGGTTTCAGTTATAGCAAATAGATCAAGGGCTTTGGAGAGGAAAAGGTCATTGACAGAAACTAGTTTGTTGAAAACTGAGCGGGCGTTCCAGAGGGCACATGAAAGGGGGGGGCTGACTTGTGGAATCAGGGGAATTGGGATGAGAAGGTTGAAGTTACGACTACTGTTGGAGGAGGTAGATGGCCGATCTTGACGTTGGGAATTGGGTGTGGGAGGGCTGGGGTTTGGTGCGATGTCCCCAGACATTAGGAGTAGTAGGAGGATGAGGGTGATAAGGTGGGAGTGGGATTTATAGGAGGGTAGATGCTGTGGTGGAATGGACGTGGTGATACTGTGTGGGCTTAGAATGAGCAGGAGGTGGTAAGTGGAGTAATATTGAGTGGGCAGAAGAGAGGGAGATATGTAAAGGTTGGGGGCTGGAGAGGGGGGGTAAAGACATGAGAGTTTGAGGAGAGAGGACGTTATAACAAAGATAAGTGTGAGCATTTTAGAAGGTGGGGACAGACTAATAGAAGGAAGGCTTGAGGAAAGTTAGAGAATGAAGTGGAACTTCCTGCAAAATAGCTGTGGAACAATAATGTCTGTACTTACTTTTTTGTAGCAGTGCCTTGCACAAAGTGCCCGTGTCCAAGTGCTAAACACTTGTTGCTGGTGTGGGGGGTGGGGTTTTACAACTGGCCTGGACAGATTGCAGTGCAAGAGGGGGCAACAGAATAAGGTTAAATGTTTGATCTTGTTCAGGGTAGCAGAATACAAAATAAATGACACTTTCAAAAACAAACAAGTATAGGCACTAGTTTCAAATTCTTAGTAAGGCAGAATTAAAGTTCAGTTAGGCAATGTAGTCCAGTGTTTAAGAGAAGAGGGGAGTCTTTGCAGTTACCAGAGGGTATGAAGAGTCAGGTGGGAAATTGCAGACAGGTAGAGCGACTTTTGTGTTGCAGGGAAGACCAGTGTAGTTACCTGAAAGAGTAGAGCAGAGAAGGCATGGTGAGGTGATGGTGAAGATGACACACATGCTTGGCCCTGTCCCCCAACTCCCTCCTCACTGGATTTGACTGACAGCAGCAGGAGCCAATGGCTCCCGCAGCTCCAAGTCAGGGCTTGACATTTTCTTAAAATCTAGGAGCCAGCTCAAAAAGTTCGGAGCTATTTTTTTTTTTTTTTTAACCAACAACAAAGCTTTATTTTCTAACTTACACTGAGAGGGAACTGCCACCGATATGTCAAGTGACACTAATACAGTGATAATATTATACACCATCACTGTACTAATGATGCTGGGTAGGAAGGGGTTAACATCTGGGGAAATCAAAGGGGTTAACTGTGTGCCTAGTAGTGTATAAAGTGTTTACTATGTGTGGTGCTTTTTACTAAGGATGTGATGTCATGAATCATTGCCCGGGGCCCCCTGTTTTCCATGTGCTGGAAGCGCCAGATCGCTGCTTGCCTGCAACAGAACTAAATAAAAAAAAAATCTGCTTGGCAGGAACTGCATGCCCTGGGCATTGGGTGATATACCGTATATACTCGAGTATAAGTCGAATTTTTCAGCACTTTTTTTGTGCTGAAAGTGCCCCCCTCGACTTATACTGGAGTCGAGCACTTTTCTGCAGCAAAAAATTTCATTTTCCGAACTGATTTTGGGGCCCTGTATCTCAGGGCCACTTGGGTCTAAGAACTCCACATTTTATGTGCAAACCCAATGGAACAGGTACCACACCATATCCAAAGCTGAAGTTCCTAGCACTACGTGGCCCCGAGATACGATGCCCCAAAATCGGTTCGGAAAATGTCATTCTCTGCTGCAGAAAAGTGCTTGTCATTTTCTGAACCGATTTTGGGGCCCCATATCTCAGGGCCACTTAGTGCTAGGAACCCCAAATTTGGTGTGCAAACCCAATGGAACTGGTACCATAACATATCCAAAGCTGGAGTTCCTAGCACTAAGTGGCCCTGAGATACGGGGCCCCAAATTCGGTTCGGAAAATGTCATTCTCTGCTGCAGAAAAGTGCTTGACATTTTCTGAACCGATTTTTGGGGCCCTGTATCTCAGGGCCACTTGGTGCTAGAAACCCCAGCTTTGGAAATGTTATGGGGCTAGTTCCACTGGGTTTGCATACCAAATTTGGGGTTCTTAGCACTAAGTGGCCTCAAGATACGGGGCCCCAAATTAAGTCAACTGTGTCCATCTGCAGCAATGTCATTTTGGGGACCCTTTCAGAGACCCCAAATTTTGGCTACAGCTAGGGGGCATCTAGGAACCCTTAACTACCGAGTTTGAAGTTCAGGGGACCTATGGCTGCAAATGGGCACAGTGATGCTGCAAATCGGCATTGTTGACCCTCTTTTCCACTTACAGTAGCTGTGCATTTCTCACCCTTGTCTTATACTCGGGTCAATAAGTTTTTCCCATTTTTTTTGTGGTAAATTAGGGCCTCGACTTATACTCGGAACGACTTATACTCGAGTATATATGGTAATTTGCACATACCTGCAAAAGGAATGGCAGGCACAGCACTTCCGCCCCCGAGCCACAAATCAAATGCACCAAAAGGTATGTGGACCATCCCCAGTAGGACATATTGCCTTCCTGCTTTGGCCTGATCACAGGCTGCCCGTCACCTGACCACCATATGCATGTGATAGTGTAATAGTGAGCGGCTCACTAGGGAAGGACAGTGCAGCAAGGTGGGGGAGGGGGATATGAGATATAGTGACCCATGCCACCTTAGGCTGTGTAGGACACTGAGAGAGAGCAAAACCAAAAGAGAATGAAAAAGCTTAAAGTGAAAACGGTTTCCATCTTTGTGGGGGGGGTGTGTGAACGGAACTGAAGCCATTCCAACCAGCTGCCCCGCTGTGCCACCAAAATAGTGAGCACCAGCCGCCATTGCTGAGGCTGCATTCACACCTGAGCGTTTCAAAGTCGGCGTTTTTACCGTGATTTTGTTCAGGTCACCAATGTAAAAAAAAGGCAGAAAACCGCCTGCAATAAGCCCCAAAGAATCTCATGTTCTTTATGTTTTTGGTTTTTTTTTTTTTTTTTTTTTTTTTTTTTTTTTAAATTGTTTATTTAGGACAAGAACACGGCCCACATGGGCCCGCAGATACATGAATATACATTCGTTTGAACATATACATGGTATAGTATCATGATACAAATTCTTACAAAATTCTTATTCACCAGGACAATATCCAGCTTGTCAATCTAAGACCCCACGTCAGTTCTTATATGACAATAGTGAGTTGAACCGTAGGGTCGAGGTGTACGTGATTGGTTTTTTTTTTAGCTTAGGGTGTTTTTCAGGCATTTTGCTTCAGGTGACAAAACGCTCAGATGTGAACAGGTGCCATTGAAATTAATGGGATTTTGCATGTTGGGCGTTTTACGAGCTGAAAAGTCTCAGGTGTGAATGCAGCCTGAAGATACTGAACAGGTCCTGAAAGCTTGCATCTTTAATAACTAGGTGTATGCTAACACTAACCTTCTCACTTGCAAAAGGTAATTTGTGGTTGTTTGTGTTTTTTCGTTTGTTGTCTTCTATACACATTTTTCCTTTTTTATTTTATTTTTTTCTTCCCTTTTGGGATTTTATTCACAAAATTATTCCCCCTGATTATATTCAGACTCACATCACATCTACCACTCTTCCCCTTTATTATTGAATTTTAGACTTCATATCATTCACTTAAAGCGGAGTTCCGCCAAACTTTATTATTTTTTTTAAAAGTCAGCAGCTACAAATACTGTAGCTGCTGACTTTTAAAATAGGGACACTCACCTGTCCAGGGCGCCCGCGATGTCAGTACCTGAAGCTGATCTCTCCCTCGGCTCTCGGGTGCTGCAGCTGCCATCTTCGGTAAGGAAATCAGGAAGTGAAGCCTTGCAGCTTCACTTACTGGTTCCCTACTGCGCATGTGCGAGTCGTGCTGTGCAATACCACTGGTCCCTGCTATCTTCTGGGACCTGTGTGTCTCCCAGAAGACAGCGGGGGGTGATGGAGAAGGCCCTGGAAGTGGCATAGATACCTGCGGACGGCTCGGGTATTTATGCCCGGAAGTTGGAGCAAAATACCTGAATTAGACAGGTATCTGCTCCTCCCCCTCCCCGTAAAACGAAAGTTCCATTTTTGGGTGGAACTTCGCTTTAAGACACATTCACTATATTAATATCCAAATCACAATATCATTATTTTTGGTTTCCTCATTCACATCAATTATGTTCTATTCAATTAGAAATGTCACCATATTAATTAATTACTTATTGAATTTTTATTATAAACCTTAATTATACTGTATATATTAGAATTGCAATATTGGTGATATAAATATAGGCCATTTAAATAAAGAATTAAACAATAAATATAGTTACATAGTTACATAGTAGGTGAGGTTGAAAAAAGACACACGTCCATCAAGTCCAACCTATGTGTGTAATTATGTGTCAGTATTACATTACATATCCCTGTATGTTGCGGTCATTCAGGTGATTATCTAATAGTTTCTTGAAGCTATCAATGCTCCCCGCTGAGACCACCGCCTGTGGAAGGTAATTCCACATCCTTACCGCTCTTACAGTAAAGAACCCTCTACGTAGTTTAAGGGTAAACCTCTTTTCTTCTAATTGTAATGAGTGGCCACGAGTCTTATTAAACTCTCTTCTGCAAAAAAGTTTTATCCCTATTGTGGGGTCACCAGTACAGTATTTGTATATTGAAATCATATCCCCTCTCAAGCGTCTCTTCTCCAGAGAGAATAAGTTCAGTGCTCACAACCTTTCCTCATAACTAAGATCCTCCAGACCCTTTATTAGCTTTGTTGCCCTTCTTTGTACTCGCTCCATTTCCAGTACATCCTTCCTGAGGACTGGTGCCCAGAACTGGACAGCATACTCCAGGTGTGGCCGGACCAGAGTCTTGTAGAGCGGGAGAATTATCGTTTTATCTCTGCAGTTGATCCCCCTTTTAATGCCAATATTCTGTTTGCCTTATTAGCAGCAGCTTGGCATTGCATGCTATTGCTGAGCCTATCATCTACTAGGACCCCCCAGGTCCTTTTCCATCCTAGATTCCCCCAGAGGTTCTCCCCCCAGTGTATAGATTGCATTCATATTTTTGCCACCCAAATGCATTATTTTACATTTTTCTACATTGAACCTCATTTGCCATGTAGTCGCGCACCCCATTAATTTGTTCAGGTCTTTTTGCAAGGTTTCCACATCCTGCGGAGAAGTTATTGCCCTGCTTAGCTTAGTATCGTCTGCAAATACAGAGATTGAACTGTTTATCCCATCCTCCAGGTCGTTTATGAACAAATTAAATAGGATTGGTCCCAGCACAGAACCCTGGGGAACCCCACTACCCACCCCTGACCATTCCGAGTACTCCCCATTTATCACCACCCTCTGAACACGCCCTTGTAGCCAGTTTTCAATCCATGTACTCACCCTATGGTCCATGCCAACGGACCTTATTTTGTACAGTAAATGTTTATGGGGAACTGTGTCAAATGCTTTTGCAAAATACAGATACACCACGTCTATGGGCCTTCCTTTATCTAGATGGCAACTCACCTCCTCATAGAAGGTTAATAGATTGGTTTGGCAAGAACGATTCTTCATGAATCCATGCTGATTACTGCTAATGATATCGTTCTTATTACTAAAATCTTGTATATAGTCCCTTATCATCTCCTCCAAGAGTTTACATACTATTGATGTTAGGCTAACTGGTCTGTAATTCCCAGGGATGTTTTTTGGGCCCTTTTTAAATATTGGTGCTACATTGGCTTTTCTCCAATCAGCTGGTACCATTCCAGTCAATAGACTCTCTGTAAAAATTAGGAACAACGGTCTGGCAATCACCTGACTGAGTTCCCTAAGTACCCTCGGATGCAAGCCATCTGGTCCCGGTAATTTATTTATGTTAAGTTTCTCAAGTCTAATTTTAATTCCGTCCTCTGTTAACCATGGTGGTGCTTCCTGTGTTGTGTCATGAGGATAAAAATAAAAATAAGTGTGGCGCTGAAAAAGAGTGTCCTTTATTGGGCAAAGCCAAACAGAATGGTGTCTGGAGGGCAATATGCACAACAAAGATTAATAATGAAAAAGTCCTATGAGGACTGTTGATTGACTCCAGAAAAAACACAAGATGAATGGCTCAATAAAAATGAGTGAATCATATAAAAATATAGTGACATGAAAGGTGAACCAATATACACACTAATATATGTGCTAAAAGGGGGGATGATGAAGAAGGAACCACAAAACCCAGCAATAGGGAATAATATTCAAAATACGCTATGAAAATGTGAGTATAGTGTGCAACGCAAGCATATTGCACATGAAATAAACGGTATATAAATGTGAGGGGGTTGTGCACATCACGAGTGTAATACACAATGGATAAAAGTTAATGGGTGAAGAAAACCAATGACAAAAGGTACTAATACAATAAAAGGTCCATCCGGAATTTAAGTAAGTAAAGTGATGACTCTAAGTCCAAATAATGTGATAGGAGACGATCAGCAACCACCGAGCCCAGTGTGGGAGGACCAATGGATCCAAGGATGGCATCCACGAGTTGCGATCTTGAGCAACTGTGTGAAAGGTGTAGGCATAAATACCCTTACCAGAGAGGATGGACTCCCAGTCAGCGACTTGGGAGTCAAACGGGCTTGTATCAGAGTATGGAGAGTAGCTCCTGGTTCCCAGCGGCTGAAGGTGATGGAGGAGTGGTGATGTTCACCGACCCGATCGCTCCGATCTCACCGACCTGTCACTCCGAGGGTTTCAGTGGTGGGTACTTATTGGAGATCCAGCTTCGTAGGAAGGATGTCACTCCATAGCCTTCAACAAATGAGCCTCAAAATCCTTGTCAAAATCAACTGTGGAGCTCTTGCTGGATGCTGTCGTTGATGCTGGATGCTGTCGTTGATGCTGTTCCCATCCACTTCTGGTCTGGTCTTCCAAGGATTTTGAGGCTCATTTGTTGAAGGCTATGGAGTGACATCCTTCCTACGAAGCTGGATCTCCAATAAGTACCCACCACTGAAACCCTCGGAGTGACAGGTCGGTGAGATCGGAGCGATCGGGTCGGTGAACATCACCACTCCTCCATCACCTTCAGCCGCTGGGAACCAGGAGCTACTCTCCATACTCTGATACAAGCCCGTTTGACTCCCAAGTCGCTGACTGGGAGTCCATCCTCTCTGGTAAGGGTATTTATGCCTATACCTTTCACACAGATGCTCAAGATCGCAACTCGTGGATGCCATCCTTGGATCCATTGGTCCTCCCACACTGGGCTCGGTGGTTGCTGATCGTCTCCTATCACATTATTTGGACTTAGAGTCATCACTTTACTTACTTAAATTCCGGATGGACCTTTTATTGTATTAGTACCTTTTGTCATTGGTTTTCTTCACCCATTACCTTTTATCCATTGTGTATTACACTCGTGATGTGCACAACCCCCTCACATTTATATACCGTTTATTTCATGTGCAATATGCTTGCGTTGCACACTATACTCACATTTTCATAGCGTATTTTGAATATTATTCCCTATTGCTGGGTTTTGTGGTTCCTTCTTCATCATCCCCCCTTTTAGCACATATATTAGTGTGTATATTGGTTCACCTTTCATGTCACTATATTTTTATATGATTCACTCATTTTTATTGAGCCATTCATCTTGTGTTTTTTCTGGAGTCAATCAACAGTCCTCATAGGACTTTTTCATTATTAATCTTTGTTGTGCATATTGCCCTCCAGACACCATTCTGTTTGGCTTTGCCCAATAAAGGACACTCTTTTTCAGCGCCACACTTATTTTTATTTTAATCTTCCTACAATTTATCTGATTGTGGTGTTGGCTGCTTTGCTTTGTGGTTGGCGCATTATTAATTTTGAATCATGAGGATAAACACTGCAGTTTTGGTTACTGAAGCCCCCCGATTCCCTCGTGAAGACTGAGGAGAAGAATAAATTCAATACCTTCACCATCTCCCCATCCTTTGTAACCAGATGTCCTTCCTCATTCTTTATAGGGCCAATATAGTCTGTCCTCCCTTTTTTACTGTTTACATACTTAAAGAATTTCTTGGGATTTTTTTTGCTCTCCTCCGCTATGTGTTTTTCGTGTTCTATCTTAGCCGTCCTAATTGCACCCTTACATTCCTTATTGCATTCTTTATAAAGTCTGAATGCTGAGGATGATCCCTCAACCTTGTATTTTTTGAAGGCCTTCTCCTTTGCTTTTATATGCATTTTTACATTGGAGTTAAGCCATCCAGGATTTTTGTTCGCTCTTTTAAATTTATTACCCAATGGGATACATTGGCTAATGCCCTTATTTAATATGCTCTTAAAGCAAACCCATCTCTCCTCCGTATTCTTTGTTCCTAATATTTTATACCAATTTATGCCTTTTAGCAAGGTTTGTAGTTTAGGGAAGTTGGCTCTTTTGAAATTCAGTGTCTTTGTGTTCCCTTCATGTTTCCTATTTGTGTGATTTATACTGAAACTAATTGACCTGTGATCGCTGTTACCTAAATTGCCCCGTATTTCCACATCTGTGATCAGGTCTGTATTGTTGGTAATCAGTAGATCCAGTAATGTTTTATTTCTAGTTGGTGCGTCTACCATCTGACCCATAAAATTGTCCTGCAAGACATTAAGGAACTGGCGAGCCTTAAATGAATGCGCGGTTCCCTCCGTCCAGTCTATGTCTGGATAATTAAAATCCCCCATTATGATAACACTTCCCATCCTTGCTGCTAATCCAATTTGTGATAAAATACATTTATTAAATACTTTTAACTGACTTGTTTGGGTATTGACTAGTCTGGTGTTGCTAAACAGTACTGAAAATCCAAAAAGTATTTGCTGTCTACTTATGGAGACTGTTTAAACAATACATCGCAGGTACTTCACATTCCTTCTCCCTTGAGAGGTCCAAGTGCCATGGCTTCTTATAAGCCCCTCTGGAGCTGGGGCTCACCTGGAGGAGGTGGAGACAACAAATGGAGATCTCAGGATCACTGAAATTAATCTTTTAACCACTTAAGGACCGATCCTCTTTCTGAGATTTGGTGTTTACAAGTTAAAACATTTTTTTTTGCTAGAAAATTACTTAGGACACCCAAACATTATACATTTTTTTCTAACACCCTAGAGAATAAAATGGCGGTTGTTGCAATACTTTGTCACACCGCATTTGTGCAGCGGTTTTACAAACGCACTTTTTTTTGCAAAAAAAAAAAAATACACCTTTTTTTAAATAAGACAACAGTTAGTTAGACAAAAAGTTAGCCCAATTTTTTTTTATTCTGTGAAAGATAATGTTACGCCGAGTAAATTGATACCCAACATGTCACGCTTCAAAATTGCGCCCGCTCGTGGAATGGCGACAAACCTTTACCCTTAAAAATCTCCATAGGCGACGTTTATAAAATTCTACAGGTTGCATGTTTTGAGTTACAGAGGAGGTCTAGGGCTAAAATTATTTCTCTCACTCAAGGATCACGGCGTTACCTCACATGTGTGGTTTGAACACCATTTTCATATGTGGGCGCTGCTCACATATACGTTCGCTTCTGCATGCGAGCTCGGCGGAACGGGGCACATTTTAATTTTTTTTTATTATTATACCTTTTAATTTTTACACTTTTTTTTTTTTTTAAAGTCTCACTTTTATTCCTATTACAAGAAAAACCTTGTAATAGAAAAAAAAAAAAGCATGACAGGACCTCTTAAATATGAGATCTGGGGTCAAAAAACCTCAGATCTCATATTTACACTAAAATGTAATAAAAAAAGGGGCCCTTTAAGAGTTTTGGGTGGAAGTGACGTTTTGATGTCTCCATACGAAGCCAGGAAGAGGACCGATAGACTCCGTCGCTACCGGCCGCCCTGGTAAGCGGCGGAGGGCACGGTAGAGCGGTGGGAGGGCCCCTATCCCTATCTGATAAAAGTGATCTAAAGCAAATCCACCACAGAGACCACCATTATCGGAAACCGGACCGCTCACTAAAGAAGAGGATACCGGGGTTATGGGAGCTAGCTGCTGCCATAACAAAGATATCCTCTTTCAAAGAGCCGACATATATCGGCGTGAGCCAGTCCGGAAGTGGTTAAGAAAACTTTGGTTATAGGACATATTTCCTCTTTTCCATCTTCTGAATGGTAAATATATCATCATATATAATGGAGAGAAGCCTTGTATACCATGAAATGTTTAATGATTTTGAAAGATTTTTTCTTTTGATATATCTCCTTAGAATATAAATCCCCCTGAAGACCACGACTGTAGAGGTTGAAACGTGTTGGGGTATTCATGTGGATGTTGTAATGCAAACAGAACTGTGCGTGTTCTTTTGCCAGCAATAATGGAATATGTTTTTCATATGTCACAAACCAGAGCTCATTTTTTAAACTCGCTGTGAATTGAATTTCACCTTTAGATACAATAAAAGATTTTAAAAACAAAACAAACAAATCTTCTATAGGCCTTATTATTTAGCTGCTAAAAAACCCTTTGGGGGAACCTTCCCATTTTGCAAATTTTCAGGGTGTGCAGCTTTGCTGGATCTCACATATGTGTCTTTCTATTCTACATTGACCATCCTATTTGCTCCCCTTTGGTCTGTTACATAAACCATTTTGTTACATCTGATTTGTAATTCTGAGCCATCCTGTGTCCTCTGCCTGTGTTATCTCAGAATATATTCATAGTTTTTCTCTTAGAACTACATGTCAATTAGTGCCTATGCTTTGTAAATGAAGACAATGGGGATGATTAAAGAGGTTTTTTGTGTAACAAAAAGGAAGCCTGTTCCCTTAAAGCATGTTATACAGCACAGAGCTTGTGCCGTGTCATTTGGCCCCTTCTATCACCTGAAATACCTGGCTGATTCTGCCTGGCTATGCCCTCCCCCCTGTAAACTGACCACAGTTTATCGTGGCTGCTGAGCCCTGACACTGGTCAGTTTACGTGCCCATGTAATCCGCAGCCCTGCTCTGTCCTCCTCACCCCCCTCCCTGCCTGTCAGCTGTGTCAGGGCCACTCTGCTCCCTGCCCCCTCCCTTCCTGCTGCTACAAAAACCCTATGTTTTGATCATACGTTCCCCCTCGGTTAAATAAGGACATGTGCCCCACTGCATGCGTTTTATAAGAAAAAAATGCCGACTTCTACCTTATTTCAGAGAGCCTCCCGGTGTTCACGTGACTGCTCGCTGCTTTCTCTCCTCCTCCTGGCTGACGTCAGTGGGAGTTCTCGGCCCCTCCTGCTGTATTTGTCAGCCCAGCAGAGGAGAGCGGTGAGCAGTCATGTGAACACCGGGAGGCGCTCTGAAATAAAGTAGAAGTCGGCATATTTTTTTATATAACACATGCAGTGGGGCACATGTCCTTATTTAAGAGAGGGGATTGTATGATAATATCATAGTGGCTTTACAACCACTTTAGGTAGTTTAGAAAGAGAAACTGGGCAAGGATGACACCAGTCATTAAATACCGTGTGTTGTCAACCACAATAGGAAATTAAAGGCAGAGAATTTCAGCGGGTCAATGGGCATTTATCTGTACTTAAGAGTCTAGAAATGAATAAAACAAGAAAATGAACTTGTATTGCAGAGTTGTTGTACTTAATAATTTTTCCCCTGACATACTCTAAAATAGCCAGCAAAGGGTATCCATTAATTGCTAAACTGTCTGCACTTCAACTTCCCCCATAGAGTACAATGCAGTGTAGAGAAGTGTGATGTAGTATATGGACTCTTACCCAGAACACGGATCTCTGTAGAGGATATTCGATGTCCCGGATCACAGTGACACCAGACCTCATACACACAGGAATCCTCCTTCCTGACATGTGTCAGCTTCCAGCATCCGCTCCCTGTGTGCAGTTGGATTCTGGAGTCATGAGATTTAGTGGTGTTGATAAAACAAAGATTTTCCAGCAATGTCCTATCCTCTCCTCTGCATTTTCTGTACAGCTCCAGAGTAACATCATCCTCAGGACATTTCATACTACAGTCAGTGATGTCTGATCCGCTCTGTACATACACCGTTCCTGATGACACCGATATGATCGTCATACACAGGAGACCTGGGAGGAGAAGACAGATCAGAAATGTTAGCAGGAGTTTGCAAATCCTGATGTTGACCACTTGCAGACCAAGCCCATTGTGACACTTCTCTGCTACATGTAAAAATCATTTTTTTTTGCTAGAAAATTATTTAGAACCCCCAAACTTTTTTTTGTTTCAGCAGAGGCCCTACAGAATAAAAAAAACTTTGGTTATTGCAATTTGTTTATAGTACATGGTATTCGCTTGGCGTTTTAAAAAAAAAAAAAAAGGGAGGAGGGGGGGTAGTTTGTTGCTTGTGGAATGGATACAAACTACAATACTTAAAAATCTCCATAGGCAACACTTTAGAAAATTTTACTTGTTACCAGTTTAGAGTTGCAAGGGAGGTCTAGCACTAGAATTATTATTTATTATTATTATATAGTGCCGACAGTTTACGCAGCGCTTTACAACATGAGGGCAGACAATACAATTATAATACAATTCAATACAGGGGGAATCAGAGAGCCCTGCTCGTTGGAGCTTACAATCTAGGAGGGAGGGTCAAGTTATACAAAAAGGGTAATAGCTGTGGGGGATGAGCTAATGGAGAAAATAGTACAGTTGTTAGATGGAGGCAGGATAGGCTTCTCTGAGGAGGAAAGTTTTCAGGGATCACCTAAAAGTGGATACTGGGGATGCACCGAAATTTCGGCCACCGAAACATATCGGCTGATAATGGCCCTTTTGGCAAAAAGCCAAAAGAGAATTCTTGCCGATACTGGCGCCGAAAATGCGCAGTAGAGGCGGCAGAACCAGCAGGTGACCTCACTCATTGTGTGGGCACGTTCCTCGCGATTAAGATGCCACAACGCGATTAAGATGCCACGTTCCCTGCTGAGATGCTGGCACCTTCCCCGCGGAAGCTCCTCGTGCTTGTGAGATGCTGCTGGGACCTGAGAGACGGTACTGGGAAGCGAGAGACGGTGCTGGGAAGCGAGATACGGTACTGGGAGGCGAGAGACGGTACTGGGAAGCGAGAGACGGTACTGGGAGGCGAGAGACGGTACTGGGAGGCCAGAGACGGTACTGGGAAGCCAGAGACGGTACTGGGAGGCCAGAGACGGTACTGGGAGGTGAGAGATGGTACTGGGAAGCCAGAGACTGTACTGGGAGGCCAGAGACTGTACTGGGAGGCCAGAGACTGTACTGGGAGGTGAGAGATGGTACTGGGAAGCCAGAGACTGTACTGGGAGGCCAGAGACTGTACTGGGAGGCCAGAGACTGTACTGGGAGGTGAGAGATGGTACTGGGAAGCCAGAGACTGTACTGGGAGGCCAGAGACTGTACTGGGAGGCCAGAGACTGTACTGGGAGGCGAGAGACGGTACTGGGAGGCGAGAGACGGTACTGGGAGGCGAGAGACGGTACTGGGAGGCGAGAGACGGCTTCATAGAGGGCTGCACATAGCATACTCAAGTACAAGAGTGGGCACTGTCACTCCTAGATGGCTACCATTACTATTCGCTGGTGAGCATTGCTGCTTTTGCCTTCTTAAACTGACAGAAACAAACTAGTCATTTTATTTCTTGATTATTTTAGTATAGTACTAGTACTAAGTCTGACTATTTAAAATGACCGTGTCTGCACTGCAGTACATCTGATCTGACTTGTAGCAAAAAAAATTATATAATTGAACTGACTGACATGTGTGTGTCCCAGAAAACAAGGGGGCCATTCACAAAGCGACGCGCGCATGTGCAGTAGGAAACTGGCAGTGAAGCCGCAACGCTCCACTGCCTGTTTCCCTTCAGGCTGCCGACATCGTGGGCTCGCTGGACAGGTAAGTGTCCTTAATAAAAGTCAGCAGCTACAGTGTTTGTAGCTGCTGACTTAAAAAAAAATTGTGGCTGGAACACCGTTTTAATGTCTAAACCGCTGGTAACAAAAGTGAGTACATCACTAAGTGAAAATATTCAAATTGGGCCCAATTAGCCATTTTCCCTCTCCGGTGTCATGTGACTCGTTAGTGTTACAAGGTCTCAGGTGTGTTAAATTTGTGTTATCGCTCTCACTCTCTCATACTGGTCACTGGAAGTTCAACATGACACCTCATGGCAAAGAACTCTCTGAGGATCTGAAAAAAAGAATTGTTGCTTTACATAAAGATGTCCTAGGCTATAAGAAGATTGCCAAGACCCTGAAACTGAGCAGCAGCATGGTGGCCAAGACCATACAGCGGTTTAACAGGACAGGTTAGACTCAGAACAGGCTTCGCCATGGTCGACCAAAGAAGTTGAGTGCACGTGCTCAGCGTCATATCCAGAGGTTGTCTTTGGGAAATAGACGTATGAGTGCTGCCAGCATTGCTGCAGAGGTTGTAGGGGTGGGGGTCAGCCTGTCAGTGCTCAGACCATATGCCGCACACTGCATCAAATTGGTCTGCATAGCTGTCATCCCTGAAGGAAGCCTCTTCTAAAGATGATGCACAAGAAAGTCTGCAGTTTGCTGAAGACAAGCAGACTAAGGACATGGATTACTGGAACCATGTCCTGTGGTCTGATGAGACCAAGATAAACGTATTTGGTTCAGATGGTGTCAAGCATGTGTGGAGGCAACCAGGTGAGGAGTACAAAGACAAGTGTGTCTTGCCTACAGTCAAGCATGATGGTGGGAGTGTCATGGTCTGGGGCTGCACTGGGGAGCTACAGTTCATTGAGGGAACCATGAATGCCAACATGTACTGTGACATACTGAAGCAGAGCATGATCCCCTCCCTTCAGAGACTGGGCCGCAGGGCAGTATTCCAACATAACGACCCCAAACACACCACAAAGACAACCACTGCCTTGCTAAAGAAGCTGAGGGTAAAGGTGATGGACTGGTCAAGCATGTCTCCAGACCTAAACCCTATTGACCATCTGTTGGACATCCTCAAATGGAAGGTGGAGGAGCGCAAGGCCTCTAACATCCACCAGCTCCATGATGTTATAATGGAGGAGTGGAAGAGGACTCCAGTGGCAACCTGTGAAGCTCTGGTGAACTCCATGCCCAAGAGAGTTAAGGCAGTGCTGGAAAATAATGGTGGCCACACAAAATATTGACACTTTGGGCCCAATTTGGACATTTTCACTTAGGGGTGTACTCACTTTTGTTGCCAGCAGTTTAGACATTATTGGCTGTGTGTTGAATTTTGAGGGGACAGCAAATTTACACTGTTATACAAGCAGTACACTCACTACTTACATTGTAGCAAAGTGTCATTTCTTCAGTGTTGTCACATGAAAAGATAGAAGAAAATATTCACAAAACTGTGAGCGGTGTACTTACTTTTGTGAGATACTGTATATATAGCTATATGATATATAGATATAGTTAGCATAGGCATAATGCAAACAAACAAAATAGCCGAATCAAATAAAACAGAAAATTTATATCAAATACTTACTGTAATTTTCCTTTCCTGATGGACTCCATGGCAGCCTACGTATGGGTTAATCCCGCCTCTCTTACCTCATAGGACCCCACTCCCATAAATCTTTGCATCTGGTCAGAGACCGTGTTCCGTAACTTAGCCTACTCCAGCAAATGGGAGGGAACTCCTGCTGCCATGGAGTCCATCGGGAAAGGAAAAATTACGGTAAGTATTTGATATGAATTTTCCATTTTCCTGACAGACTCCATGGCAGCCTACGTATGGGAAATAACTAGCCATACACACCCGGGTGGGTAATTGCTGGATAAAGAAAAAAAGGTTTAATTGGCACCATCAACAGATAATATGTGCAAACCAAAGTTAATCGAAGATAAAGATGCCGGTTCTACACAATAGTGCATCATAAAAGTGTTAATTGATGACCATGAGGCCACTTTACAGATTACTTCCGAAGACACATGCCGGGATGCTGCCCACGATGTAGAAACGCTCCTGGTAGAATGAGCGGTTACCGCCTCAGGAGGAGCCAAACCCTTAGACCTATAAGCCCATTGAATGGCCTGAACGATCCATGCTGCGATGGTTCTAGAAGAAGCCCGTGATCCTTTGTTTTTACCATGAAAGAGAACAAACAGATGATCATAA
Source organism: Lithobates clamitans (assembly GCA_037952925.1). Classification (NCBI taxonomy): domain Eukaryota; kingdom Metazoa; phylum Chordata; class Amphibia; order Anura; family Ranidae; genus Lithobates; species Lithobates clamitans. The sequence goes on along the minus strand of JBBGZY010001369.1, from coordinate 419,410 downwards.
TGACGAAAGGAAGCTGTGGCTTCTAGGTATTGCTTTAGAACCTCCCCAACATCTAGAGGGTGAACAATAGAGTCCTCAGTAGACCTGAAAGTAGGAAAGACAATCTCCTGATTCTCATGGAAGGTGGTTGTTACTTTTGGATTCGATCCTAACATGGGGATCAAGACAACTCGATTTGGGAAGAAGGTAAGGAATGGTTCTTTGCATCCTAAGTAACCAATTTCGGAAACCCTCTTGGCTGATGTTATGGCCACTAGAAAGACCACTTTGAGAGAAAGCTCTTTAATCGATGATTGATCCATATGCCGTATTTCCTTTTCTGAGAAGAAATCCAGGACAAGAGGAAGATCCCATTTAGAAAATCTTGGTCTTCTCTGAGGCCTAAGCCTTATTGCTCCCCTGAAGAACTGCCTAGTAAGGGGGTGTCTGGCCCATGATACGCCTGTGAAGGCTGAGATTGCAGAAACCTGGACCCGCAAGGAACTCACCGATAGGGACAGATCCAGGCCAGTTTGTAGAAAACCTAGAATGTCCTGAATCCTTGGATTATTACAGGAACCATTGGTGGAAACCACTTAGTCCGCAAACTTTGCCCAAATCCTTTGATACACTCTGTTGGTGCCCGCTCTTCTGGCATTCAACAATGTAGCAATAGCTGTACTTGGACATCCTAGTGCTTCAAACCTTCCCCTATCAACCACCAAGACTTTAGATGGAGATGGGATGGGCATGGGTGAAGAGACGCTCCCTGCAACAGGAGATCTGATCTGGACGGGAGAGGGACCAGCTCTCGGTAACTGAGCTGCATCAGGAGAGGAAACCATGGCCTGTTGGGCCAGAACAGGACAATTGCCAATACTTGACATCCTCCCACCTGAGCCTCGATAGAAAACGAAGAATGATTGGAACCGGGGGAAAGGCATAAGCCCTGTGGAATCTCCACTGGTCCGTCAAGGCATCCATTCCAAAGGCTTGGGGACAACAACACCTCGTGTAATATTTCTTCAGCTTGAAGTTGCAAGGGGATGCGAACTTATCTACTTCCGGCATCATCCCTAGAGACAGGACCCAATTGAAAACTTCGGTGTGGAGGGACCACTCGTTGTCCAGGGTGACTCTTGAAAGGAAGTCCACCTGGACATTTTGAATGAGATAAACAGCCAATAGATTTGTCAAGTTCGTCTGAGCCCAGGACATGATCGGGCTTACTTCCCTCAGTAAGGAGAGACTGCGGGTGCCCCCTGTCTCTTGATATATGACACTTCGGTCGTGTTGTCTAACCACAGGAGGACTGAGGCTCCTGATATCAGATGGAGAAAAGCTTGGAGGGCACGAAAGGCAGCTCAAAGCTCCAGGACATTTGAGACTATCCCTTGGGATGGGAAGTCGCATGTGCTTTGGGCTACCTCCGTCAGGCAGAGAGCGCCCCAACCTCTGTTGCTTGCATCCGTTGTCACCGTAATCCAGGAGACAGGTGCTATGGAATGACAATTGAGGAGATTTTTCCGTTGCAGCCACCAGGGGAGGCTCTCCCGCATGGAGGTGGTTACCCGTACAAGATGGTCTCGAGACCCTGGATCCCATTGTTGGAGAAACCCCTTCTGAAAGGGCCGCATTTTCCATTGCGCCCACCTCACCATGGGGGCTGTGGCTATCATGGTGCCAATTATCTTGAGGCACTGTGAGGCTCTGAGGAGAGATGATGACAACGCTAGGCGAATTCTCTCCCGAATTACCGGAATTTTCACCAGGAGGCAGAGAGATGGTGCTCTCCACTGTGCTGAATTGGGCTCCGAGAAATATTAGAGCCTGCGTTGGAACTAGGTGACTTTTCTCTCTGTTCAATAGCCAACCGAACTCTGTCAGGGTAGAGATGACTTGATCCCGATGTGACAACATCTGTTCCCTGTCTTGTGACAGCAGGAGTAGGTTGTCCAAATAATGGTGTAACTGAATACCTCTGACCCGGATTAATGCCACCACAGCCAATAAGAGCTTCGAAAACACTTGAGGCGATGTTGTGAGCCCGAATGGGAGACATGTAAATTGGAGATGCCTCTGGTCTACTGCAAATCGGAGATACCTCTGGAATTCTTTTGCGATTGGCACATGAAAGTAGGCGTCTTTCAGGTCTATGGAGTACAGCCAATCTCCTGGTTGTATTGTTTGTCGGATTGTCAGCAGGGTTTCCATCTTGAATTTTTCCATTTTGATGAAGGAGTTCAGATGTGTCAAGTCGATTACTGGCCTCCAAGAGCCATTCTTTTTGAGGACCATGAAAAGGGGGGGAATAAACCCCTAGAAATCTTTCTTCTGATGGAACTTGAATGGCGGCCCCCTGGGCAATCAGTGAATCCGTATATGATAGAAGGATTTGTTTTTTCTCTTCTGAGTGCGGAAGGACTGTAGGCACAAACTGGTGTATGGGTGGACTGTTGAATACCCAAGTGTGACCTGAGGAGACCGTTTTGACGGCCCAGTAATCTTGAATCGAGCCCAGACGTGCTGATACCAGAGTAAACGAGCCCCTACTCCGTCTGGACAGGCGCCGTATCAAAAGGACTTGGAAGCCTCCCATCCCCCTGATGGGGCTGACTTTGAGGATTTTTGGCCGGAAGGCTGGCCTCTCCTCCAGTTTTTCCTAAACTCACGGCCAGGTCTGTAGCGGCGAGCATCTGTAGCGCGCTCTGGCTCTTGCCTCGGTTGAGTCCTTCTTTGGTTAAGGATACAATGGTCCTAGGGTAAGAACTCTGATTTACCCCCAGTAGCATGGGTAATGGCAGAATCGAGTTTATTTCCAAAGAGTGAAGAATCCTCAAATGGAATCCTGCACCATGCTTGTTTAGAGGCAGGGTCTGCAACCCATGGGCGTAACCATAGGGCGCGTTTTGCTGTAACTTACGAAAGCATGATACGTGCCACAAGACGAATAATGTCAATGGATGCTTCCCCCAGGAAGACCGATGCCAGCTTCAGCTCATGTACTGGAGAGCTCTTGAATAAGTCTTCAGACACACTTCCTAAAGCTGCACTCACATCATCCGTCCAAGACTCCATTGCTTTAGACAAAGCTGCGAGGGCCAGGGCTGGTTTACAAGCCATACCCGCCGACAATAAATACGTTTTAAGTCCGTATCAATCTTCCTCTCCAAACCATCCTTGAAAGAGACGGTATGCTCTAGAGGGAGCGTGACATGTCTCACCAGCCTCATGAGAGCTGCATCGACAAGGGGGGCTGATTCAAGATGTTTTACTTCATCACTCTTGAAAGGATACATCTTTGCTATCTTGGAAATTAACGAGTTTTTCCTTTCAACCTTACCCCATTCATCCGAGATAATTTCGCCCAGTTCACCCAGGAAGGGGAAATTTGGGCGATCCTTCTTAAGATGTTTAAAGTATTTCCTCTGCTTAGAGGGTGCCTCTACTGGTTCTTCCCATCTCAATGCGTCTTTAACCGCTCTGACCAACTGTGGAACCAGGGAGAAGTCAAAACCTGCACCAGGCTCATTCATCTCTGCCTCGCTGTCCGAGGAACCACTCAAAGAGAGACTATGTTGAGATGGACCCGGAACTTCGGGCTCAGTTTCTTCAACAACTGGAGCTATAACAGAAGGAGGAATTACTGCACGGTCAAAATCCATTTTGTTAAGAGATTCTTGGACCACTTTCCTGACCAGAGCTTCTTCTTGCTGGTCCCCAGCTCCTCTTTTCTTCGTAGCTCTAGAATAGCATAACTCACAGAGAGATTTACCCTCTGGGACTTGAGTTTTACATCCCCAGCAAGCTTTTCTCTCAGAGCGGCTGGAATAGCGGGGGGAATGATGACTGGACCTAGATCTTGACCCCTCTTTGCGGTGTCTGGAGGATGACCTAGTACATCTAGAACCAGACGTGGACTGGTGATGTTGAGACCTAGACTGGTCTTTCTCTTTATGTGCCGATAGCTGCGGTTCAGACCTAGAAGGGCTGAAGGAGAGAAAAGAATACTTTGCTCCTAACTAATACCCCAAACAATACAGGTGGAATGAAAAATAAAAATACTTTCATCCTACCTGCGGTGTAAGGGTTGGCCACTAGGGGGCGGTGACACATCCATGGCGACCGAATCAAAAGACTGAAAACAATTCAATAAGAAAACTAATAAATAGATTTACTTTCTCTCTCTCTTTTCTCTGGGTTTTTTTTTGAAAAAAAAAAAAAGATACAACAAGGTACAATAAACCCCTTATCTTGGAAGTCAGAGTAATGGACACAGGGAAGCCTGCTGCCTGAGCGGTGAGAGCAACCCAAATAATAGCTGTATCTGACAGCTATTTGAATCTGCCGCCTGATAATGACGTCATCGCGGCCACAGCGTCCCTACGCTGTGACCGACGCTGCTCCACGGCGCTCGTGCGCATGCGCGATTGCCGCCATCTCACCCAGACTGCGCAGGTGCGAACCAAGCCTCGATCTCAATCGAGACCTTGCAGCTGCGCACTCAGAGCGGGGAAGCGGCGGACTGGAACGCAGATGTGTCCCAGCCGCCATGGCCACTAAAACAAACGGAGCTAGAGACAAAAATAACACACAAAACAGGCTGCCATATATCAGAAAACAGAAGGGCATACATTACCACGGCACCCAACGAGATCCGTCCTGGGACTGGGAGCAAAGAGAGCGCTCACCGCACGACCGAGGTATTGTAAGAGGAGGCCTCCCGCTAATAGCTGGGACGATTGGCCAAGTTGCCGCTTCCCAGCCAATGGCTGGTCTAACAAGCTCTTCAAGGCCTTCGAAGTGAACCCCTTGTGTCCGCCCTGCTAATAGCTGGGAAAGCTGGACTTCAGTAAGACACCGCCATCACCAACAAAACACGTGCAAACCACCAGGACTGGATCAATAAACTTCATAAGGTAAGAGATACACCTTGGTCCTAGGAGGAGGACAAAAAAGGAACACGGTCTCTGACCAGATGCAAAGATTTATGGGGGTGGGGTCCTATGAGGTATGAGAGGCGGGATTAACCCATACGTAGGCTGCCATGGAGTCTGTCAGGAAAAAATGGTTACCCATTTAGCGATATCAACAGTCATTCCAGGCCAATAATAACGCAGGGAAATGACTTCTCTAGTTTTAATCATACCAAGGTGCGCCCCATGCGGACTGCAATGACTGTCTCTGAAAATGTCATCAGCCTCCTTCCCACTGGTCACTACTTTGGTGTATTTCACAATGCCATTTTTGTTTGGGACAGTGCGATAAACCACACCTTCTATTATAAAAAAAGAGGGAAAAATATTTATAGCAAAAAAATAAAAACAGGAGCATGGTGTATCTGAAGAGAGGAGCAGTCAGGGAAACCATATACAAGGGATTTTAACCCTTGAAATGCCATGGAAGCTGTATAGGGGGAGGGGAACCAGATCTGATAGCAATAGGCAGCTTACTATCATCGGTTTCCTCTGGACATAAAGAGTCTATGGGGAGAAGGAAGAGTGAGGATGGGGGAGAAGGAAGAGTGAGGATGGGGGAGAAGGAAGAGTGAGGATGGGGGAGAAGGAAGAGTGAGGATGGGGGAGAAGGAAGAGTGAGGATGGGGGAGAAGGAAGAGTGAGGATGGTGGATCTGAAGAGTAGAGCAGTCAAGGAAACCAAATACAAAGGATTTTAACATTTGAAATGCCAGTGCCAGGGGAGAGATGGGACAGTGGGGGAGGGGTCTGAATTAGTTTAAACCTTGAAAAGTTGGGGAAACCAAATCTGACATCAGCAGTGTTACTGTGAGATCCTCTGTTTCCTATGACTAAAGAGAGTCCAGGGTGAGTAAAAACAGTTTTTAGACCCTACAATGTCCCCAGTGTCTCCAATGTCTCCAGTGACTCCAGTGATCATAGTATTCTCTGTGACCCCAGTGTCTCCAGTGATCCCAGTGGCCTCAGTGTCTCCAGTCCCCAGTGATCCCAGTATTTTCAATGTCCTCAGTGTGTCCAGTGGCCCCAGTGTTTCCAATGTCTTCAGTGACCTCAGTGTCTCCAGTGTCCCCAGTGTGTATAGTGTCCCTGGTGTTTTCCATGTCCCCAGACACCCCAGTGTGTCCAGTGTCCCAGTCACCCCAGTGTGTCCAGTGTCCCAGTGATCCCAGCACTCCTACTCCTTCAAGTGACCTCACATCATCCTGTGCCTCAGGCCTCTCTGAGCCCCAACCTGACACCTCTGTATGAACTTCCCCCAACTTTATGTCAGGACAATCATCACACTCACTATAGTAATTCCTTCTTTATGTCCATTCTGTTTATTCCTCAGCCTCCCTGCCATATCCCATCACTAGTGCATAGTTCGGCCCCCATGTGAATGTGGAGAGAATGATAAATACCTGGGAGTGTAACAATGAATGATGATGGGTGTGATCAATAATATCAATCAGGATAAATGTAATATTAATAATATTATAAAATAATGATTGTTGTAATAAATTATAACAAATAATGATGAAAGTAATAGAATACAGTAGGTGTACAGTGATATATATTAATAACAGGAGGGGGCAGTGGCGGTGAGTTCATAAGGGAGCACGGGCACCGCCCCCTCTCTCCTGCCACCTCTTCTAGCACCTATAGATATGCATTAATCTATCTATCTATGGCTGCTGCTACCACCCCCTTTTAGGGCACCCTAATTACAGTGGCAGGGTTTTTTTTTAAGCACCTGATTAGAGCCATAGGCTCCAATAGGCGTCAGAAAAGGTGACCATGCTGGGCGCTCGCAGGTCACTCAGCTGTGCTAGGAAAGCGAATATTCATTTGCTTTTCTAACACTAAACCGCCTCTGCGCCAATCAGGTGCTCGGATCAGTTACCTGTCACCTGATTGGCTGAAACGGCTGTGATTGGACGCCTACCAGACATCCAATCATAGCAGAGGACGGGAAGAGAGGACGGGAGAAGACATTGAGGAGCTGTCCCGCCGAGACAGGGTAAGTGCAGCCAGCGGGGGGCACAGCGGCTGCAATTGATGGGGTTTTTTTCAGAATGTTTCTGTTTGTTTGCGCCCCCCAAAAATTTTGAGCACCAACTGCCACTGGGAGGGGTTAATAATAAATGAGAAAAAAATAATAGGAGGGGCAATAATAAAAATGTGATAAAATAATAGGAGGTGTAATAATAAATGTAAAATAATGGGGGTGGGGGGATAAAAATTTAGATAAAATATTAGGAACAGATGATAATGATGACTTGTATACTGATTGATAGATACCGTATTTATCGGCGTATAACACGCACAGGTGTATAACACGCACATTAATTTTAAGAGGGAAGTTTCAGGAAAAAAATTACATTTCTTTCTCGAACATCACGGGACACAGAGCCACAGTAATTACTGATGGGTTATATAGGTATCACTGGTGATTGGACACTGGCACACCCTATCAGGAAGTTCAACCCCCTATATAATCCCTCCCCCTTGCAGGGATACCTCAGTTTTTACGCCAGTGTCTTAGGTGATGGACGTGTAAAGATGTCCTGTGCTGAGCTCCAAAGGGAATATCCTAAGATCCTATACTGGGGCAAGCCAGGCGAACCGGATCCATTAAAAGCGTCTTTTCAGGGCCGAATTGAATGGTACCCGGGCCTCGTGTCCGAAGAAACGAGGTTTTACCCGTAATGCTTCTCTTTTTAGAGAGCTGGACCCCGCAGATCAGAAAATGGCTTTAAACTTCCTAATTTCTGGCGGGGTGCTTTACGGTCCCAGAACTGTTGGATCCCCCTACTGATGGGGGCCCCAGTCTCTGACGGTTTTTTCAAACGGAGCCCACCGTGAGAGGTGAAGATTGGGTCTGTGTAAACAGCACCCTGTGGCTGGATAAGGTAAGAGGAGATTCCACAGAATTTTGAGTTCTAGTGGTTTTTCTCCTTTAAGGTAAATGCATGCTATGCCTATTGTGACCACCGGGGGCTGCCAAGAGCACAAACCTGCACATGCTGACATGTCTGTCTCAGGTGTTCAGTGCTGATTATGTCCCAGCATCTCAAGCAGGCTGCAAACAGGTAAGGTGGAAAGGGGGATTTCTCATGTTTGAATGTTCCCCCCCAGGCTAGAGAGGGGCCACAGGGGTCTAGAAAGTGGTTATACCACCCGGGCTCTGCGGCCTAATGGCCACCATCTCTGAAGATAGCCGTTCAGGTGGAGCTGTTTTAAAAAATCCTATTTTTAAATAAGGAACTTTGAAGCAAAATAAGGGTCAGTGCCCATCTGCAGTCTCACCATTGCCATCAATACAGCCTGTCCAATGCCCATTTGTAGCCTCACCAATGCAGCCTCATCCATGCCCATCTGCAGCCTCACAAGTGCCATCAATGCAACCTCATCAGTCAACATCAATGCAGCAGCCTCACCATTACCATCAATGCAGCAGCCTCACCATTACCATCAATGCAGCAGCCTCACCATTGCCATCAATGCAGCAGCCTCACCATTGCCATCAATGCAGCAGCCTCACCATTGCCATCAATGCAGCAGCCTCACCATTGCCATCAATGCAGCAGCCTCACCATTGCCATCAATGCAGCAGCCTCGACATTGCCATCAATGCAGCAGCCTCACCATTGCCATCAATGCAGCAGCCTCACCATTGCCATCAATGCAGCAGCCTCACCATTGCCATCAGTGCAGCCTGATCGATGCCCATCTGCAGCCTAAAGGGGACAGGGAGGGGGGCGGCCCAGGAGACGGGACTTCCTTTTACAGAGGCCGCCAAGTAAACAGGAGATTCTCACTGTATGTAATCTGACAGTGCTCGTCCCTGTCCCCTCCGAGGCATCTAAAATTGAAGTATTGGCGTATAACACGCACGTGCTATTTGCACCCAATTTTTAGGGTGAAAAAGTGAGTGTTATACGCCAATAAATACAGTATATCATAGGGGGTAGAAGTAATAATAATAATAATAATAATAATAATAATATGAATAATAATGACTGTGGGGAGAACTTCCAGTGTCTAAAACTAATAGGAGGGATAACAATAAATAATAATAGAAGGGATAATAATACATAATAATAGGAAGGATAATAATGAAGACGTAGGAGGGGTAAGAATAAATTAGACAAAATAATATGAAGGGATAATAATGATGACGTGTATACTGATCATATATACATATATATGGGAGGAGTAATAATAACAGGAGAGTCTTCATCCTTCCAGGTGATATTGTCGGACTAATAATGATTTCTCAAAAAAGCGGAGACATGTAGCGGGGTGGGGGGGGGAGAAAGCGGTAGAAGGATGATTGGCGTTCGGGGAGAGTAGGAGGAGGGGCAGTGCAGAGGGGTGGAAAGGGGGAATACCATCTCTGTGAGTCACGGCTGACAGTCAACTACAGATCTGTTCGCCCCCTGCTGGACAGGACTGGGTTGGTTCAGCACCACTGAGTAGGACACCCCCGGGTCCCGTGTTGGGGGGGGGGTAATAACAAATCTTCTATGAATGTGGAGGTAGATTTCCAGCAGAACTCCTCCGGTACTACCGATACTCCTCGATCCTCAGTGCTCCCCCCTCCCCCTACATACCGATCACCGGGCCGGTGTTGTCCTGAGATCGGTTCCACCGGATCGGTTGTCCGGCTCTATCAGACCGGCAGTGCTATTACACCCCTCACTATTCACTCATCTCCCTGGAGCTCCTCCATGTGTGCCCGACTGTCCTCCCCCATCCTACACCGATCACCGGGAGCCGTACATACCCAGAGCCGGGACACCGACTGTCCTCCCCCATCCCACACCGATCACCGGGATCCGTACATACCCAGAGCCGGGACACCGACTGTCCTCCCCCATCCCACACCGATCACCGGGAGCCGTACATACCCAGAGCCGGGACACCGACTGTCCTCCCCCATCCCACACCGATCACCGGGAGCCGTACATACCCAGAGCCGGGACACCGACTGTCCTCCCCCATCCCACACCGATCACCGGGAGCCGTACATACCCAGAGCCGGGACACCGACTGTCCTCCCCCATCCCACACCGATCACCGGGAGCCGTACATACCCAGAGCCGGGACACCGACTGTCCTCCCCCATCCCACACCGATCACCGGGAGCCGTACATACCCAGAGCCGGGACACCGACTGTCCTCCCCCATCCCACACCGATCACCGGGAGCCGTACATACCCAGAGCCGGGACACCGACTGTCCTCCCCCATCCCCCACCGATCACCGGGAGCCGTACATACCCAGAGCCGGGACACCGACTGTCCTCCCCCATCCCACACCGATCACCGGGAGCCGTACATACCCAGAGCCGGGACACCGACTGTCCTCCCCCATCCCACACCGATCACCGGGAGCCGTACATACCCAGAGCCGGGACACCGGAGACCAACATCTCACAGCGACACACAGCCCAACATGCAGCAAACTTCCAGCCGAAGAGCACAAACCCCTCCCCCCCCTCAGGTGATGAATATCTGGGTTTAACCGCTTGCCGACCATCCAGCTGTTATTAAACAGTAAACTCGTGGGAAAAGCTTGTGCGTGTTACTGAGAACAAGTCACACACAGAGCTCTTTTGTTCACAGAGGGAAGCGCAGATCACACTATAATACTTACACAGTAATCATTTTTACAAATGTATCCGATGCGTCCACCATAATGTCAGTCAAAATAAAAATGATAAAAATGGTATATATCTATCCCCTATTTTGTAGGCGCTATAACTCTTGCGCAAACCAATCAATATACGCTTATTGCGATTTTTATTACCAAAAATATGTAGAATACATTTCATCTAAACTGAGAGGAAAAAAAAATTAAAATGTGGGATATTTATTATAGCAAAAAGTACAAAATATTGTTTTTTTCACTTTTTTTGTTTATAGCACAAAAAATAATAGGTGATCAAATACCACCAAAAGAAAGCTCTATTTGTGGGGGGGGGGAGGGCGTCAATTTTGTTTGGGTGCATCGCCGCACGACCGCGTAATTGTCAGTTAAAGCGGCGCAGTGCCGTATGGCAAAATGTGCCCCTCATCAGGAAGGGGGTAAAATCTTCCGGGGCTGAAGCGGTTAAGGGGGCGTGGCAGGGGGTGTGTCTTAAGCCTACGTAGCTTTTGCTAATAGGTGTCCCTCATTCCCATCTCAAAAAGTTGGGAGGTGTGGTTTATGAAGTATTGTAGATCGCTTCTCCTTTTGGATGAGTGAAGCGATCTACAAACACTTCAAACAGTGGAGATCGCCCCCGATACTGAAATCTCGTGAGACATAATGAGATGACAGTACCAGAAATTCACAGAAACACAAAGGTGTCAGTTTATTAACCACTTATGGACCGCCCGCCGTCGTTATACGTCAGTACTTTGAAGAGGAATATCGTTGTTACCATAGCCCCGGTATCTTCTTCTTCAGCGGGCGGTCCGCTCTCAGATCTCGGCCCGCAAGATCACTTTTAATCGGTGGCATGAGAGGCCCCCCCTCCCGCCGCTTACCTGAGCCGTCGATATCCCCCACCCATCTCTATGCCATTACAGGGCAGAAGCGACATCAGACCGCACTTCCACCCATAGATCTTAAAGAGACTTTTTTTTTTATTAATTTTTTTTTCAAATTACATTTAATTTAATTTTTTATTGCATTTTAGTGTAATGAGATCTGAGGTCTTTTTGACCCCCAGATCTCATATTTAGGAGGTCCTGTCATTTTTTTTTTCTATTACAAGGCATGTTTACATGCCTTGTAATAGGAATAAAAGTGACACAATTTTTTTTTAAAGAACAGTGTAAAAATAAAAAAAGGTAAAATAAATAAGAAAAACATTTTTATTTTTTTAAACGCACCCCGTCCCGCCGAGCTCGCATGCAGAAGCGAACACATACTTGAGTAGCGCCCACATATGAAAAGGGGGTTCAAATCACACATGTGAGGTATCGCCGCGATAGGTAGAGCGAGAGCAATAATTCTAGCCCTAGACATCCTCTGTAACTCAAAACATGCAACCTGTAGAATTTTTTAAACGTAGCCTATGGAGATTTTTAAGGGTAAAAGTTTGTCACCATCCCAAGAGCGGGTGCAATTTTGAAGCGTGACATGTTGGGTATCAATTTACTCTGCATAACATTATCTTTTACAGTATAAAAAAAGAATTGAACTAACTTATTGTTGTCTTATTTCTTTATTAAAAAAAGTGTATTAAAAAAAAATAAAAAATTGTGCACTTGTAAGACCGCTGCGCAAATATGGTGACAAAAAATATTGCAATGACTGCCATTTTATTCTCTAGGGAGTTTATATATATATTAACTTGTAAACACCAAATCTCAGAAAGAGGCTCAATCCTTAAAGCGGAGGTCCACCCTAAAAAAAAAAATTGCATTAAAATGCGCCTAAAAATGTGAAAATTTTTTTTTTTACCAGAAATGGCTGTTGCTAGGCAGATCGTCCTAATCTGCCACTTCCTACACCGCGGTGATCTTCAGTCTTCTCCTTTTTGCGTTGTCTTCTGGGGAAGGTGGCGCGCTGTGTTCTGGGAACTGTGTGTGTCCCAGAACACAGCCAGCCATTCACAAAGCGCCGCGCGACTCACACATGCGCAGTAGGAAATGGGCAGTGAAGCCGCAAGGCTCCACTGCCTGTTTCCCTTACTTCGAATGGCGGTGCCGGCACCCGATCCGATGGACGAATCGGCCTTGGGTGGCCGACATCACGGGCACCCAGGACAGGTAAGTGTACTTATTAAAGGTCAGTAGCTACAGCATAGCTCCCAACTGCCCCTGATTTTGAGGGACTGTCCCTGATTTGGAGCAATGTCCCTCTGTCCCTCTTTCCTCCTCATTTGTCCCTCATTTGGTCTGATCTTTATAGTTGTACATAAAATGCACTTTTTATGTTTCAAAAAGTGTTTCCCAGTGCTAAACTTTGCATCCCAATTCTAAATTGCTGCATTTGTAAAATTTAATAGCCAATATAAAGGAATAGTAGTGGTAAAAAAAAACACTTGTGGGCTTAACCAATCTTGTTTTTTTTGTACAATTCCCCTTTAAGGGGGCGTGGCAAGGGGTGTGTCCCATGCCTGCATACTTTTGCTGATGGGTGTCCCTCATTCCCATCTCAAAAAGTTGGGAGGTGTGGCTACAGTGTTTGTAGCTGCTGACTAGGGATGAGCTTCGTGTTCGAGTCGAACCCATGTTCGACTCGAACATCGGCTGTTCGACCGTCCGTCGAATTGCGAACGATATGGGCCGTTCGCGCCAAATTCGTGTGGCGCGTCACGGCCCATAATTCACTGCGGCATCGCAGTGCATTGCTGGCTGATGATTGGCCGAGCATGCACTATGACCCGCATGCTTGGCCAATCACAGCGCCGTCAGTAGAGAGAGCTGTAATTGGCCAAAGCCAGGGTGGCTTTGGCCAATTATGGCTCAGGGGATTTAGTACACCCCCCACACTATATAAGGCCGCCTGCACGTCGGCCCTGTGTAGTGTGTGTTCCGGTGTGCTGAGAGATAGAGAGAGAGATTGACAGTGTCATTTGATTTGAGTTAGATAGATTAGGCAGAACAGTCAGTCAGTTAGCTGCACTTACAGTGTATTGTGTATATATATGCATCCCAGGTGTTGCATATATATATATACACTGTATTCAGTTTAGCTAGATCCGTTCCTGTTATCTTCTATCTAGACTATTTACATTTAGTGCAGTGCGTCCTGCTCACAGTGTTCAGCTAGATCCGTTCCTGTTATTTACATTTAGTGCAGTGCGTCCTGCTCACAGTGTTCAGCTAGATCCGTTCCTGTTATTTACATTTAGTGCAGTGCGTCCTGCTCACAGTGTTCAGCTAGATCCGTTCCTGTTATCTTCTAGACTATTTACATTTAGTGCAGTGCGTCCTGCTCACAGTGTTCAGCTAGATCCGTTCCTGCTATTTACATTTAGTGCAGTGCGTCCTGCTCACAGTGTTCAGCTAGATCCGTTCCTGCTATTTACATTTAGTGCAGTGCGTCCTGCTCACAGTGTTCAGCTAGATCCGTTCCTGCTATTTACATTTAGTGCAGTGCGTCCTGCTCACAGTGTTCAGCTAGATCCGTTCCTGTTATCTTCTAGACTATTTACATTTAGTGCAGTGCGTCCTGCTCACAGTGTTCAGCTAGATCCGTTCCTGCTATTTACATTTAGTGCAGTGCGTCCTGCTCACAGTGTTCAGCTAGATCCGTTCCTGTTATCTTCTAGACTATTTACATTTAGTGCAGTGCGTCCTGCTCACAGTGTTCATCTAGATCCGTTCCTGTTATCTTCCTACTGACAGGCAGGCTTGTCTGGTTACAGTATATAAAGCTACCTGAAGAAAATTACAGGTGTTCTATTTGATCCTATTAGTACCACGGTCAGGCAGCTAGACTATTTACATTTAGTACAGTGCGTCCTGCTCACAGTGTTCAGCTAGATCCGTTCCTGTTATCTTCCTACTGACAGGCAGGCTTGTCTGGTTACAGTATATAAAGCTACCTGAAGAAAATTACAGGTGTTCTATCCCAGCTTAGTGCAGCTACAGGCCATTAGTATGTCTGGAAGGCCAAGAAGGAGAGGCAGACAGTCACAAGCCAATAAGAGAGGGCAAGCAGGCTCTGTGTCTAGTGTTGGTCGTGGAGACGGTGCATCCTCATCAGCACGTGGCCATGGGACACGCTTGGCCTTTTTTTCGGCAGCTGGCCGTGTTGAGCCGCAACATGCGGAAGACTTGGTCGAGTGGATGACCAAGCCGTCCTCATCCTCCTCATCCTCTCTCACCCATGCCCAGGGTGCTTTGTCTGGCAAAGCAGCGGCCTCTTCCCTCAGCTCAATGTCATCAGTGACTCCTTCCCTAGCTCCACCATGTCCTCCTGAGGATTCCCTCGAACTGTTTGACCACAGTGTTGGGTACATGCTCCAGGAGGATGCCCAGCGTTTGGAAGGCTCTGATGATGATACTGAGCTCGATGAAGGCAGTAACATGAGCACGGACAGAGGGGGTGCCCAAGAAGGACAGCAATCTGGCAGTCATGCTTCCCCTGCTGCAGCATACTGCCAGGTTTGCTCCAGTGATGAGGAGGGAGGGGATGATGAGGTCACTGACTCAACGTGGGTGCCTGATAGGAGAGAGGAGGAGGAGGCGGCACATCACCAACGAGGCAGGATGCCCTCCAAGGGCCAGCCTAAGGGCAGCACATTGACTGCATCACACCCCAAAGCTCCACATGTGCAGGGCGCTGCAGTCTCTGCGCGTTATTCAAAAAGTTCTTTGGTGTAGGCCTTTTTTGAGACGAGTGCATCAGATCGCACCGCTGCTATTTGCAACATATGTCTCAAGCGTATCTCGCGTGGCCAAAACATCTCCCGCTTGGGTACCACATGCTTGACCAGACATATGTTGACCTGCCATGCAGTTTGTTAGCAAGCGTATCTAAAAGACCCACACCAAAGAACAAAGAGGATCTCTCCTTGCTCCTCATCAGCTGAGATTTCCAACCCCACTAGACCTTCAGTCCTCTCTGAGACCTGCAGTGAGAGGAATGAAGGTGTAGAATTAGGTGTGTCACAGCCAAGTACTTGTGGGCAATCTGCTTTTGGTACACCGACGTCAGATTGTACCAGGCAAATTTCCCTGCCCCAGCTGCTGCACCGCCGAAAGAAGTTTGCTCCCAGCCATCCACATGCCCAGCGGTTGAATGCTAGCTTGGCAAAATTGCTAGCACTTCAACTGCTGCCTTTTCAGTTGGTAGACTCTGCCCCCTTCCGTGAGTTTGTGGAATGTGCAGTTCCTCAGTGGCAGGTACCCAAACGCCACTTTTTCTCACGGAAGGCGATTCCGGCTCTCTACCGGCATGTGGAAGGCAATGTCCATGCCTCGCTGGACAGGGCGGTCAGCGGTAAGGTGCATATTACCGCTGACTCATGGTCCAGCAGGCATGGACAGGGACGTTACCTAAGTTTCACGGCGCATTGGGTGACTCTGCTGGCAGCTAGGAAGGATGCAGGACAAGGTGCAGTAGTGTTGGAGGTTGTTCCGCCACCACGCCTCCAAAATGCTGATTGTGACACACCTCTCTCCTCCACCCCCTCCTCTTCTTCTTCCTCCATGGCCTCTTCCTCGGAACCAGCGGTGCTCCGTAGGCATTCAAGGGGCTATGCAAGTACGCAGGCCAAAAGATGCCATGCGGTGCTTGAGCTGGTGTGCTTGGGGGACAGGAGCCACACTGGGGGAGAGGTTCTGTCAGCTCTGCAGGGGCAGGTTCAGAGGTGGTGGACGCCACGCCAACTTAAGGCAGGAATGGTGGTTTGCGACAATGGCACCAACCTCCTCTCTGCCCTCCGACAGGGACAAATGACCCATGTGCCCTGTTTGGCTCACGTCCTTAACTTGGTGGTGCAGCGGTTCTTGGGCAGGTACCCGGGCTTACAGGATGTCCTGAGGCAGGCCAGGAAAGTCTGTGTGCATTTCCGCCGGTCATATAATGCCAGTGCTCGGCTGACGGACCTCCAAAAGGAGTTTAACCTGCCCAAGAACCGCCTAATCTGTGACATGCCCACCAGGTGGAACTCAACGTTGGCCATGCTGCAGCGGCTGCACACGCAGCAGAGGGCCATCAATGAGTACCTGTGCGACTATGGCACCAGGACAGGGTCAGGGGAGCTTGTTTTTTTTTTTCCCCACACCAGTGGGCCATGTTTAGGGATGCATGCACTGTCCTGTCACCATTCGAGGAGGCCACGAGGATGGTGAGCACTGACAGTGCATGCATCAGTGACACTGTCCCCCTTGTCCACCTGTTGGAGCACACGCTGCGTGGAATAATGGACAGGGCACTTGAGGCAGAACAGAGGCAGGAAGAGGAGGACTTCCTTAGCTCTCAAGGCCCCCTTTATCCAGACAGTGTTCCTGCGTGCCCGCCGATCACACAGGAAGAGGACGAGGAGGAGGAGGAGGAGGAGGAAGATTGTGTCAGTATGGAGGTGGAGCCTGGCACTCAGCATCAGCAGCAGTCTTTAAGGGATCAGTCCCAAGGAACACATGGACTTGTACGTGGCTGGGAGGAGGTGGCTGCGGACGTTGTTGTCCTTAGTGACCCAGAGGACTCCGGACCGAATGCCTCAGCAAACCTACGCTGCATGGCCTCCCTGATCCTGCAAAGCCTGCGTAAGGATCCTCGTATTCGTGGTATCAAGGAGAAGGACCAATACTGGCTGGCAACCCTCCTTGATCCATGTTACAAGGGTAAGGTTGCGGACCTTATCTTGCCATCGCAGAGGGAGCAGAGGATGAAACATCTTCGGGAGGCCTTGCAGAAAGGTCTGTGCAACGCGTTCCCAGAGACTGGGAGGTTACAAACTCCTGTTTCTGGACAACGTGTTGCTGAGGCTTCGGTCAGTCAAAGAAGGAGCGGTGGAGAAGGTGGCCGTCTGACCGATGCGTTCAGACAATTTTTTGGTCCGCAGCCCCAAGGTATGATCGGTTCCAGCAACCATCGCCAGCGTCTGTTTTACATGGTGCAGGAATACCTAGGGGCAAGATCAGACTTGGACACCTTTCCCACTGAAAATCCTCTGGATTACTGGGTCTTGAGGATGGATCACTGGCCAGAGCTTGCACAGTATGCAATTGAGCTACTGGCCTGTCCTGCATCCAGCGTTCTTTCGGAACGCACATTCAGTGCTGCTGGAGGCGTGGTAACCGATCACAGGGTGCGTCTGTCCACCGACTCGGTCGATCGGCTGACCTTCATAAAAATGAATCAGTCTTGGATCACCACCAGCTACCAAGCACCTGATGCTGATGTAACCGAATAATTTTTTTTGAAATCTCAGATCCCTTCAAAGACTGCCTATGCTGATGCTGAGTGACTATCCCTGAGTAATTATCCTCTTCCTCCTCAATCATCACGCTGATAGCTTGTAAGAACATTTTTGGTTCTGGGCGCCACCACCAGTGCCTAAGGCACAATTTTTCAGCCCCTGTTTAACAGGGGCGTGTAATTACAATTTTTGATGTAATACTTTGCAGCAGGGCTCGTTCCTGCATTCCAACTAGAGTGTCTGTGAGGGGTTGCAGTGTTGTAGCACCAGCACCAGTGCCTAAGGCCCAATTTTTCTGCCCCTGTCTAACAGGGGCGTGTAATTACAATTTTTGAAGCAATACTTTGCAGCAGGGCTCGTTCCTGCGTTCCAACTAGAGTGTCTGTGAGGGGTTGCAGTGTTGTGGCACCAGCACCAGTGCCTAAGGCCTAATTTTTCAGCTCCTGTTCAACAGGGGCATGTAATTACAATTCTTGATCTAATATTTCACAGCAGGGCCCTGTGAGGGCTTACAGTGTTGTGGCCACAGCAACACCTAAGGCCCAAATTTCTGCTGAGTATATAGGGCAGGACCCTACTTTCAAACATCTAACTTACAAATGACTCCTACTTGCAAACGGAAGGAGACAACAGGAAGTGAGATGAAATCTACCCCTAGGAAGGGAAATTCTCTCCTGTAAGAGTTAATATGGGAAAACAATTTCTCCTTTCCACTGATGCTTTCCAATCCTTGTTCCACAAAAAAACCCAAATTTTCAAAAAACATTTTTCATTGGGACAAAAAAGTGAGGTGAAATCTTCTGAAGAGGAGGAAAGACAGCAAAACAAATGTCACAGGGGTGATAACCCTTCCCTATGTTTTCCAAAAAGCTTAGAAAAGATTTTTTGGCTGGAGCTAAACACGTAAAAAATGTTCAAAATTACAAAGAGATTCTACTTAACAACAAACCTACAGTCCCTGTCTTGTTTGCACCGCCTGTATACTGCTGTTCAGAGTATATAGGGCCTGGTGGCCCCACACCTTTCCTTATTTTAATTTGGGTGCGGGGTTCCCCTTAATATCCATACAAGACCCAAAGGGCCTGGTAATGGACTGGGGGGTACCCATGCCGTTTGTCTCACTGATTTTCATCCATATTGCCATGACCCGACATTACATTAAACCCGCAAGCAGTTTTAAATGAGATTTTTTCCTTTAAAAATGACATTTGGTGCAGGGACTGTTCTAAACATGGGAAACACGCGTCACTTTACAGGCATACTATAGACACCCCCCAGGTACGATATTTAAAGGAATATTTCGCTTTTTTTTTTTTTACTTTTAGCATCATTAAAATCACTGCTCCCGAAAAAACGGCCGTTTTTAAAAGTTTTTTTTGCATTGATACATGTCCCCTGGGGTAGGACCCGGGTCCCCAAACCCTTTTTAGGACAATACCATGCAAATTAGCCTTTAAAATGAGCACTTTTGATTTCGAACGTTCGAGTCCCATAGACGTCAATGGGGTTCTAACGTTCGTGCGAACTTTCGGTCCGTTCGCGGGTTCTGGTGCGAACCGAACCAGGGGGTGTTTGGCTCATCCCTACTGCTGACTTTTGAAAAAAAAATTTTTAACCGGACCTCCTCTAAGTGGTTAAGCAGTGATAAATGATCGCTGCTCAGTACACGGACATTCCTGGAGGAGACTGCCCACCTAGTTAATAAAATATCTGTCCCCCTACACTAACATTATATATATATATATATATATATATATATATATATATATATATATATATATATATATATATATATATATATATATATATATATATATAATTACAGTGGTCATCAACCCTGTCCTCAGGGCCCACTAACAGGCCAGGTATGCAAGTATATATTTTATATATACATACACACACATATATGGCAGGAGGGGCATGGTAGTGGCTTGGGGGGGCTCTGAACGAGGAAGTCAAAAATCTTCCTCCTTCCTCCTCAGATCCCCCCAGATTCTCTCTTCACTCCCCAATTCTCCACCTCTGATTTGGTGAATCGGGGGAGGGTGAATTCTGACACAGAAGCTCTGAGGTCAAAGCTTCATAAACTGCCCGTTTCCGTGATTCTCAGTGCATGGAGATGATCGGCAGAGAACATTTTCTCCCCCCGATTATCCATTTCATAAAATGTTAATGGACTGATCAGTGGCGATCCTCTGGATCAAAGTTTCATAAATGGAGACCAAAGTGCAGGTGTGTGTAATGTTTGGGGGATCTCACAATGTAAATTGGGGGGTTGGGAGGTCTCCTGGTGTAGTATGGGAGATAGGGGAGTCCCCTGGTGTGTACAGTATGGGGGAAGGGATCTCCTGGTGGGGGATGGGATCCCTCAGTAAGTACACTTCCCAGTAGGTCACACGGGGTTCAGTAGGTGCTCTTGGTCTCGGTCCTGGTGGGCTGTACGGTGTCAGCAAACAAAAACAAAAAGGTCCTTAAGCGCTAGATGTGACAGTCGTTAAAAACCATGTCCATGTCACAAAAAAAAGTGAAAAAAATAGCCGGAACCCAGTGCAGCTGCTAACCAATAGGGAAGGTGGACAACAGAACATGGACAACAATTGTAGCGCTCAATGGGACCGGCGTAAAAAGAACTTTACTATTAATGTATTGAATCCAGTTCATTTATTGGATGCACGCTTGAATATTTAAAAACGACTGTCCAATGGAGATGAGATAATCAAGATAAAACGTAGCAAAAAGAAACTCATTACCATTGTTGAAATACTCTGAAAAATGATATGTATGATACCAGCATTAGTCCGGATGACAGGGGGGGTTAACATCAGCAAGTCTATTCCAAGTCTCCATCCTGGAAAGGATAACCCGATATCCAAAAGGAATTTCAAGGGTAGAGAAACATAGGTCACCGTAATGGGACCGGTGGCTTATCACAGGTATCCGACCTGCTGTGCTGCGGGAGGTGTGTTGTAGTGCGCCGCTGGTTGTTATGCTCAGACAAGCCGATCAGGATGGCTGAGTGGGATCTGATGCCCTGGATGGCGTGGATGTCGGGGCCGAAAGCAAGGAGGACTTGGATGACAGGGGGTTAACATCAGCAGTTTAACAAGGTGCATGGACTTGGACAAGGCGCATGCGTGTGAAACATGTAAGCCACGGTCACCACGGCAACATCGAGCTCACGATCCACTGCACATCCAGGTCCTCCTTGTTTCTGGTCCCCACCTCTGCTTCCGGCCCCGATGTTCGCGTCATCCAGGACACCAGATCCCACTCAGCCAGCCTGATCAGCTTGTCTGAGCGTAACAACCAGTGGCGTACTACAACACACCTCCCGCAGCACAGCGGGTCAGATACCTGTGATAAGCCACCGGTCGCATTACGGTGACCTATGTTTCTCTACCCTTGAAATTCCTTTTGGATATCGGGTTATCCTTTCCAAGCTCTAGATTTGCTGATGTTAACCCCCCCTGTATTCCGGACTAATGGCATCGTACATATAATTTTTCAGAGTATTTCAACAATGGCAATGAGTTTCTTTTTACTACGTTTATTTTGATTCTCTCATCTCCATTGGACAGTTGTCTATTCAAGCGTGCATCCAATAAGTGAACTGGATTCAATACATTAATAGTAAAGTTCTTTTTATGCCGGTCCCATTGAGCGCTGCAATTGTTGTCCATGTATGGTGTTGGGGCTCCTGGCAGTCTCCTGGCTTGGTGGGTACATATTACTCCTGGAACTACATGCCACCCACTCACCTGAAAATAATCCCTGCACACCTCCAGTGTCCCCCCCGGGTGTCCTGGGATCTTGGGTGTGTGGTAGAAAGGGGTGGGCTCTCCCCATGAGGTCTCATAGGGCCAGTATTGGCTTGTCCTGTGCCAATCCCATTGCAGCATGCTGTTGAGGAAACTCCAGTGTGCAGAGGCAAGTCCAATACTAAACCCTGGATGCTGGATGTGTAATGTGGTGCTGAGGATTACCTTTCCAATGCTATGTGCTGGAGAGCAGCCTGGCTGAATGAACTGATCATGTAAGGCATTGGCTGAGGATATTCAGGCTGTTGTGCCTGGTGCATGAGCCTAAGGTGAATGCCGTTACTCTGCTGGCCCCCACCGATCCTCAATCACTGGTCCAGCAGGTGGACACTCACTCCACATGACAGAGCCCCCATCCCCCTCCTCCCATCGGTAGCACATCTCCCTTCTTCCTCTGAGAACCTAAAGCGAAGCCGGGGCAGGAAAATTCTATCTCTTTGTATACTCCTATGGGGGGAAATCAGTGATAAGAGCTACAGACAGAACATATCACATGCATGGAGTGTCCCTCTGTAGGAAACATCCGGCCCCAGATGAATTCAACTTCATAAGTACCTCGGCACTGCTGCCAGCAGGACTGAATGCCCTCTGGCAATGCTACTTAGGGAGTCTGAATAATGTGTCCAGATTTCAAATGCACTGAGACCCGGACAGATGATTCAAATACCGGACTGTCTGGGTGAATCCCGTACAGGTGGCAACCCTAGCCGCTGGGCTCATGCTCATCGCTGGAACAACTCGGGTTCAGGTAAGAAAAGAGGGGAGGCAGCACAGGTTTTTTACCTTAATGCATAGAATGTGTTAAGATGAAAAACCATGAGACTTTGCAACTCCTTTAGTGCCGGTTCACACTGGTGCGATGCGAGAACACTGCGAATCCACTGCGTGTTCCCGCATCGCATGTCAGTTCACACTGCCATATGCGAATCCCTGGGGAGTGTCAATACATTGTTAATGACACCCCCAGTTCAGCTCGCATATCGCACTGCGAACTGACAGTTCGGACATGAATCGGATCGCATATGTGTGAACACACATGCGATCCGATTCTGGTCCGAACAGAAAAAAGGGTCCTGTGCGTGTTTGCACCGAATGCGGTGCGATATCAGCCATACTATCTCTATGGCTGATATCGCACCACACAGACATCGCATGTAATGTGAACGGCAGGGCGCTGCGAATAACATGCGATGCCTGTGCGATGTCCGGCATCGCACAAGTGTGAACCGGCACTTAAAGGCTTTGCAAGGCTAATGCCCCGTACACACGGTTGGACTTTGTTCGGACATTCCGACAACAAAATCCTAGGATTTTTTCCGACGGATGTTGGCTCAAACTTGTCTTGCATACACACGGTCACACAAAGTTGTCAGAAAATCCGATCGGTCTGAACGCGGTGACGTAAAACACGTACGTCGGGACTATAAACGAGGCGGTGGCCAATAGCTTTCATCTCTTTATTTATTCTGAGCATGCGTGGCACTTTGTCCGTCGGATTTGTGTACACACGATCGGAATTTCCGACAGCGGAT
The DNA here is from genome assembly GCA_037952925.1 of Lithobates clamitans. Lineage (NCBI taxonomy): Eukaryota > Metazoa > Chordata > Amphibia > Anura > Ranidae > Lithobates > Lithobates clamitans. The sequence goes on along the minus strand of JBBGZY010001369.1, from coordinate 396,250 downwards.
TTTGTTGTCGGAAAATTTTATATCCTGCTCTCCAACTTTGTGTGTCGGAAAATCCGATGGAAAATGTGTAAAGGAGCCTACACACGGTCGGAATTTCCGACAACACGCTCCGATCACACATTTTCCGTCGGAAAATCCGACCGGGTGTACGGGGCATAACAGTTACAAGTTTGACTCCCAAAGGCAGAGACATGATGGGACTTGTAGTTCCACAACAATTGGAGGGCCACAGGTTGAGCACCCATTTGTATTCTATGCATTAAAGTGATTGTAAACAATCGCCTTGTAAAGACAACCAATTCATTTTTAAATATAAATGAAAGGCAACACATTTTTTGTATAGATCTATATGTGTGTGTCAGCACAAGCCTGATCATTGGAGGAGAGCATACAGAGTTCCCAGCATAGCTAGAGAACTGACCACACTGTGCTCTCCTGTTTAGTGTGGTCAGTTTTTAATAGGAAAGCAGAGGGACTGGCAGGAACACCAGAGATTTCACATAAAGGAAGCAATACAAAGAGATCAGGAGACTTTCTCAAACAAGTACATAATCCAGCAGACACATATTAAGAATATGAAGTGTTTGAGTAACAAACACTTTAAAAAGAGTCTTAATATCCAGCCTACTCAGTGAAGCTCTGGTCTCCTTTTTCAAATGCTTTCAAGCCTAACCTTGCCATCTGTACAAAAAGGTATGTTCAGACACAACCTGAAACATTCATACACATTTGAGTCAGAGAAGACATCCCTCCCCCCTACTCTGTATACAAACCCCAGAGTGCTCAGGGGATCCCATGTCATGGTGTAAAGTATACTAAACATTTTTTGCAATACAAATATTTTATTTAAAAAAATTAAGATCTGTGATAAGAAATAAGTTACATGTACATAAACAAGTTGCATACATTCCATACATATATTAGCAAAGAGCATACATTCAACATGAATAATTATGCTACTAAAATGAGTGTGTGCTTTAAATTGCCTCCAGCATTTCTCCTGTTTCTTCTTGCTGGATGCTGCCGTTTTGCTGAAGCCCAGAACCCTGGAGCCGTGGTAAATCTTTGGGCTGTCAGCAGATCAGCCTCTACAAATTTGGCAATGTCAAAAAAATAGAGAGCAACTGAGCATGTGCAAAGTTTTACATCGCTACACCTGCAAAAGGGGCCAGCCTAGCAGGACTTCATTTTCTGACTAAAGTTCCACTTTAATAGAAGGTAATAGAAGCTCATAGACAAAAAAAAACCCTCTAATCAAATATATAATCTTGTACATAAAATATACAGCATCTCACAAAAGTGAGTACACCCCTCACAAGCTGTACACTCACTACTTTACATTGTAGCAAAGTGTCATTTCTTCAGTGTTGTCACATGAAAAGATAGAAGAAAATATTTACAAAAATGTGAGGGGTGTACTTACTTGTGAGATACTGTGTATTAGTCTTATACATAAAATAGATAAAACTATTTTGTTATCATTTACAGGGCCGCCATCAGAAATTTTGGGGCACCTTACAGTTTTGGGCCTGGGCCCCCCTCATCCTCGGACCTGACCATCAACATTCCCCAGGGCCCGCCCACTGGCAGTCCCACATCCCATGTCCTCTTTCAGTCTCATCTCCCCGATCCCATGTCCTTATCCTCCTCCAGTCCCATCTCCTCCATCCTAGGTCCTCCTCCAGTCCCATGTCCTTATCCTTCTCCAGTCCCATCTCCTTCATCCCATGTCCTTATCCTTCTCCAATCCCATCTCCTCCATTCTATGTCCTCCTCTATCCTATGTCCTCTTCCTCCTCCAGTCCTATCCCCCATCCCATGTCCTCCTCTTCCAGGAGGATAATTCAGCACAGACACAATCAGCAGTGTATGAACACAGCGTCATATCCCCGATTCCCCAGAGCAGAAAAAGAGAGGAAACCTCCCAGTGGGGATTCCGGGTCTGGTGGCAACTGTCTCTCTCACTACCTGTTGTGTCTATGGGACCTCACAATGGGACACAGATGGTAAAAAGGTGCTTGCTTTATATATAATTTTTATACATAACTAGAACATCTAACAGGGTTATATCATTGTATGAGATTTCCCCTCACTTGCTGTCTTTGTGTCACCAGAACAGGAAGTGGGGGCATCTCACTGTGGGGAACTAGCTTGCAATTGTTGCCTTATAATGTCCAATATAATATACATACATAGGCTATATCCCCACAGGGAGATTCCCTCACTTCCTGTCCTGGTGACACAAAGAAAGAAAGTGAGGGGAAATCTCCTGCAATAACATAACCCTGTTAGATGTTCTACACACACACACACACACACACACACTTTTGGCTAAATTACGAAAGAGTTAAAATGCTGTATCCTGGCCTAGGGAAGCACTTTGCAGGGGGGCAGTAGCACCAGTCTTATGGGGCGGACTGGCCTGAGAGACAAATTAGTCTAGTGCCCCCATTAAGGTGCTGCACTGCTTCCAGTATGCGGGTGGCCGGCATTCTGCAACTGTGGTGGGGGGGTGCCGCTTCTACTTTTGACTGTCCTCTCATCCTGGACCACAAACCTTCCTCACTGTGCTACATGTTTTCTCCTGCACCATTGGCATGGTTATATCTTCTCAGTCCTCTCCATAAAATTATCACAAATCTGTGCTTAAAGTAGAACTATAGGCAACACTCCCCCCCCCCCCATTTTGGATAGAATAAGGGAGGGTTATAGCCCCTGTCAGTTTATTTTTTACCATCCCTGTCTCATTGCAGAGATTTCCCTTCACTTCCTGCCCTATAGCCAAACAGGAAGTGAGAGAAAATCTATGCAAATTAAGGGAATCCATTGCCGCCGCCCCCAGGCCCTCAGAACTAGTGTCCCCACTCGAAAATTTCAGGGCAGGTCTTCAACAGCAAGGGGTGTTGCCTTGACAGGAAGGGTGGGTCATATAAAAAATGAGGGGGTGCATGAGTTTAGTCAGGCCTAGGGCAGCACAAAACCTAAATACACTACTGGTTAAAACCCCATTCATTTTTTTCCACATCTGTGTCCCATGGGTTGCAGGAATTTTTTTTAATCTGCACTCTAGTTGCAATCTTCACAGGGGCCCCATCCAGTTTTTCTCAGCAGGGGATCTGTCCGTGAGCAACTGACAGGTCTGTGTTGGTTAATGCTGTCCGTTTACACCCAAGTGCCCTCTGATTCGGCCAAACGGAGGGGAATGGAGGCCCATCCATCTTTTCTTTTTGCCAGATTAGAGGTTTCCATTTAAATCTGCCTTTCCATAGAGAACAATGGGCGGTCTGATCAGGTTTGCCTGAAAAATAGACAGGAGGACCTAATCAGACAACTCATGTGAAAGGGGCCTGAAATACAACCCACATGGATTGCTTTTTAGAGCATTGGCAAGTTTAGTGAACCTGGACTAACAACAGTCACTGTAATGCTACCCATATTGCTGTCTTTTTAACATGGTGATATAAGCTGACATCTATTCTACACATCTGTGAAGTTACTTTCACTCTGCTAAAAAGGACAGCAATAGGACTGGCAATACAGTGATTGAAATTAACAGGGGAGCACACCAAAAGAAAGCTCTGCTTGTGGGGAAAAAAAAGGTTAATTTTGTTTGGGTACAATGTCGCACGACCGCACAATTGTCAGTTAAAGTGATGCAGTGCCGCATCTCAAAAAATGCTTTTGTCAGGAGGGGGGTAAATCCTTCCGGGGCTGAAGTAGTTAAAAAGTTAGACCATTATGTAAACATTACAATACGGGGAGAGGACGGTATAGAACACCAGGGCATGCACACATGCTGCCCATCAGCCCTCTGCATGTGGCCCACAAGCTGTTGGGCACTATTTAGCACAGTGGCAGTGGGGTGCCGGAGCAGATGGCACTGAAGAATAGACTGTACTCTGAGACACCTTTACCTCCATCCACAGTACAAGTCAAGCCCTGGCTGATGAACGGAAAAGGAGAACAGCACAGGAGGGTGTATTCAGAAGTATACAGCTTCACATTGTACACAGTACAAGATAACTCCCACTTATTCCAGTGCCTAAATCTGATGAGACATCATCTACAAATCTGTCTGCATCATGCATAGAATTGTGTGTCACAGGTTCCCCTGTCTGGGCAATGGTGGCGTTAGATCCATTATTCCAGAGGCAACAGCAGGCACAGGTCCATTATGTGCAATGATGGCATCAGGCTCATTACTGTGGGCGGCAGTGGGGCACAGAGCCATTACTGTGGGCGGCAGTGGGGCACAGAGCCATTACATGCAATGATTGCATCAGGCTCATTACTCTGGATGGGCTTAGATCCATTACTCTGGGAGGCAGCGGGCACGGGTCCATTATGTGCAATGATAGCCACAGTTCCATTATTGTTAACAACAGGCACAGAATTATACTTCACACCATTTTAAATTGTAGTTTGTGGGATCACATTTCTGGAACATTTCTGAGGCTATGAAAGAAAAGAGGACATGTCGGATGATTATATAGGATACCCTCATAAAAAACTCTTTATGGTTGATCTACCTCAAATCTTCCACCATACTGTACCACCGCCAAAATCCAGAAGTGGATTCTGTCAAGATCCTCCCATGTAGCCCATTCTATGTGTTACACCCCAATCTCCACTTCATCTTCACTTCCTCTCAGATTCTCCTCAGTGTGGAACTCTTTGTCACCCTGTGGAAGCTGGTGGTGATACAATACAATGGACATTCTAAAGTGACCCCATCACCCTGTCCATACAGGTGACAGTGTCACTGGTGTCACTCCTATACTCACCTTACAGTCGCTCCTTTAAAGCTTCACGCTCACCTGCAACCAATAAGAATACCTGACATTTCCAGGTATAAAAGGAACATGGGGCCTGCTCCCGTGTGATGGTGCCTGGTAGCAGCTAATGACTAGACCCAAGCACATGACCAGGAGAGTGATGTCACTGCTCCTCCGGATTGCCCACACAGCCAACCTCAGTTGATCAAAACAAAAAACAAAAGCACACACACACACGGTTCTAGCACCAGAGCTAGGTTCCATAAGGATGGACCGTGGCCTTGGACCTGTAGAGCACCCTGCAGCTAGCTACAAGCATTGCACCAAAATGTGAGCTCCCAACTTAGGATTGAGTTCCTGAAGCAACATTACAAGCTATTCCCCATGGTGTAGGGTACAAAGGTTTGCAACGAGGTTGCACTGATCCAGATGCATGGCATCCATTTTTGTGATAGAAGACAGTGAAGTATTGAGTGAAGAATTTAAAGTAAAATAGATCAAGCTTAGGGATTTCTCCATAAGGGAGATAAAAGTTCTTCATTAGAAGAAAAAGAAGAACTTACAGAGTGGGGTTATAGGTGGGAAGTCCAACAAAGCTTTGCGATTGTCCAATCACCTGAAGGTACCAGCCTATAACCCAAAGTCTATATATTTATAGACTTTGGGTTTTAGGCTGGTACCTTCAGGTGAGTGGACAATGGCAAAGCTTTGTTGAAGTAATGTTGCTTCAGGAACTCAATCCTGAGTTAGGAGCTCACATTTTGGTGCAATGGTTGTAGTTAGTTGCAGGGTGCTGTACAGGTCAAGCCTGCGTCCTATACTGTATGATAAAAGTTTTGGCTTCACTCATTTATTTTAAAGCTTTGGGCTGAGTTCACACATATGCAAATTTCATGAGGGTTTCCCCGCATTCAATTTGCATGACATGAGAGTGTACCCGGCTCTCAATGCTCTCAATCCAGGGTGGCCATGGTCTGCATTCCAAAAGGGTCCTGTGCAAGTCTGGGTCTGGTTCAGGTGCGAATTCAGGCAAAAATTTGGACCCGATTCACACCTGAACTGGAACGCACCGGAATATTTTGACGGAATACTTATCAATTTCACATATCCCACGAGGACTAAGGATCAAAAAATTTCCTACCTCAGATTTATTCAATGAAGAGTTTAAAAAGGTATGGACAGACACTCTGGATACCTGTTCCTCTAAACTCATGAAAATCCTTATTGCCTCAAAGAAAAAAGAAACTGAAAAATTGCAATTGGATATAGCTTCAATACAAAAAGATCTTGTCACTTCACAGACCGCTAAAGGCTTTACAGAACTCGATGAAAGATTGAATAAGAAACTGGACAGAATGGAAAAAACAGTGATTGACGCCAAGAAAGGTAAAATGCCTCGTGACAAGGATGATTATGAAAATAAAAAGGTTTACACCTGGAACAAGCCACCTTTCAATTCCAGCAGATCGTGTAGAAATCGAGGCAAACAAGTGAGCTTTTCAGACTACAAAGGGGAATCAGCAGATAACACCTTGGCACCTACTATGTCAGACTCATCACTCGACAGATCTTTAACCTCTTCAGAGTCAACTAGACCGAATAACAACCGCCCCCCAGGAAACCCTCACAGGTCAGGACAAACCAAGAAAAATTATTCCTCCACAAAAAGACAAGAAGACGGGGGCAGGAAACACAAACACCACAAACAACGCACGCTACACGCTGCGGGAGAGGTCGAAGAGATGAAGTACAGTGTCATTAATCTGTCCAAAAGGTCACTTAACCCTGAAGAAACTAGTCTTTTGGCAAGAGGTTTGAACTTTTGTCCCAGCAGACACTTTAACCTTTTTGAAATAATCTTGGACATTAACAAGTTTTCACGATCTTTAACGCTTAGGAAACATTTCTTTGATTGCTCACCAGATGAAATTAATAGGTCCACAGACAGCTGCGACACAGGTGAGTCTTTACCTTCACCCAAGTTATTTATTGAAAACTGTGCTTTACAGGATTTAATTGATTTGGCAGATGAATCTGATCAATCCCCTCAGGACCCCACCGATACGCATCATGAGATTCCCAAGGGTAGATCAGACTTTTACCCGGTGGCTTCCAGAGGGAAAGATCTTGATTTGTTCCAAAAAATGGTGGAAGGGGACTTAGTGCGACTGGCTCGCAGCTGTAACGAAGAGAAGTCAACACAGTACAATCTGACCATCAGGGAGAGACAAGCACTTAAAAGTCTGTCGACAGATGATCAGATTGTCATTAGAAATGCTGACAAAGGTGGGATGGTGACAGGTTTAGATGCAGAAGTTTACAAAAGAGAGGACTTACGCTAATTATCGGATACACATACATATCAGAGGCTGTCATCCAATTCCACTGCCCCCTTCAAGAAAGAACTCATGACATTATTAGATAGAGCAGTGCAAGTAGGAATATTCACTTCTAAGGATAAAGAATCATTTATTGCGGAATATCCTATAACACCGGTATTTCATCATTTGCCCAAAATCCATAAGGGGTTAGATCCCCTTACAGGACGCTTTGGAGTATCTTTTGATGCACAACTTCTTCATGTTTGACGGGGACTATTATCTCCAAAGATGCAGGGCCTCCATGGGAGCGAAATTTTCACCCTCACTGGCCAACCTGTATATGGGTTGGTGGGAGAGGTCCCACATCTTTGGACCAGATAGCCCCTTTCGTATGGATACAATTTTCTTCTTTCGTTTCATAGACGACTTGTTGTTCATCACATCTGGTGAAAAGGCAAATTTAAATGTCTGGCTTTCATATTTTAACGACAACTTGCTAAATCTGAAATTTACGGGTAATTTACAAATTAAATCGATTGACTTCTTAGATGTAAAACTGGTGGGTCGGAAGGCATAATTCAATCTAGTCTTTACAGAAAACCTCTTAGTGGAAACACTCTACTTAGGGCCGATTCCGCACATCCCAGTCATACGATCAGAGGGATACCATATGGACAGTTTCTAAGGTTGAAACGCCTATGTAGTTCCCCAGAAGTCTTTGAAACTGAGGCCAATAATATGGCACACATATTCAGAGCCTGAGGCTATACAGAAGCACTTATCCATAAAGCACTTGACACAGTAAAATCCATCCCCAGCTCCTCACTTTTGAAGAAAAAGTCACATAAGAAAACCACACGAAAAGGGGATATGTCCCCTTACGTTCCAGTTTTCTCAACATTGTATAGTTCAGAATTCATTAAAATTAAGAAAATTATAATTAAGCACCTTCCTGTTCTATACAATGATCCAGCTTATAATAACATTCTTTCTAAAGGGATTAAAGTAGTCTCCCGTAGGGCACCTACTTTAGGATGCTCCCTCTCTCCTAGTCTGTTCTTGACTAACCGAACCAAACCTAATTGGCTCAGCTTTACTGGTAACTTTAGGTGTGGAATCAAAACCTGCAACTATTGTAGATATATTAAAACAGGCAAACATCAAATCTTGCAGCAATAAGAAAGAGTTCCAGATCTCAGCCTTTATAAACTGTAACACCAAGTTTGTTACATATGTCATCACATGCACGATCTGTCAGGTACAATACGTTGGTCGCACAACACGGCGCCTCAGGGACTGGTTGTACGATCACCTGCATGACATTGAAATAGACAATCTAACTAATGTAGCGAAACACTGGATTTTTACACATCATAAAGATACCTCTAGTTTGGTTATCCAAGGTATTGACAGGATCACAACACCAGTGAGAGGAGGCGACAGATTTCAAATACTGTGTAAGCGTGAAATCCTTTGGATTTTTCTACTGGACACCAGGATCCCGTCGGGGTTAAACTTTGAATGGGATGTTTCCCATTTTTATGAATAGAAACATCTAGCGCGAATCCTAATAGTTTGTCATGTCTAAGAGATTTATATCCTTCCAAGTTATTTATTTATTTATCTGTTTATATATGTGGATGTTTTAGCAACCATACGCACATTTATACTTGGATGGAGACACAATCTATAAACCTGTCCCAACAAAAATCTGTTTCTTTTCTTACCATCTTTAAGTCTCTTTTTCGTAAAGAATCCAACAGGCCATTGTTTCTAGCGGCAGTCATATAAATATCAGGACATTTGTGTTGTATATCATAGTCTTTTAATAAGCATGACATACTGTCATCTTTACGGTTTATATCAAAAATCATCTTTGAGAGTTCCGGTCTGTTAGGTGTAGAATTGTTCCATATATTCACTTATTCATTTATATTCCATTTTCACTGCTACACTCTATAACAGAAACAGCAACAATGTAGATTTGGAAGTTAAGTTCTATTCATTTCATTTTATATATTTCTTATTTTTAAAAAATGGTTTAACCATGTAGCAATTTTTACTGTGTGACAAAGTATCCAATAGCTTTGAGCTTTGAGCTCAAGGAAGGAGTAGAAAAGAAGAGCGCATTTGATGTTATGTGAAACTATTTACATATGCATACACACGAATTAGTACTGTGAGAGTATTGATATATGCTGTGTTTATGTTTTTTTGTTCTCAGACTTTGTGATTGGTGATTGAAGACCATACACGCTCAGACCGATTGCACAACATCTATATATGTAATTGCTGTCTGAGGTCTTAGTGCAGTTGGTCGGGTTTTACTGAGACAATGCGGATATTAACCGCAGTTCTGTTCTCTATCGCATATGTCTTCTGAACATTGTTCAATTTCTACATACATCTTATATAGCACTCGTTTTTCTCTTTTTATATTCAGTTCATTATATTGTGATTTTGTCTTTATTTTATACATGCATACTCACAAACAATAACTAATTTTACTTTTTATTTACAACACTTCACTCTTTGTAAGTAGTTCACATTATAGTATATTATAATTACATACACATATATTCCTATAGGGCCAAGCCAGTGTATCATATTATATTTCTGTGCATCAAACATTCATATATATGTATTCAATATATGTCTGTCACGCTTATTAAACGACACGGAAGCCCCCGGCTCATATGCGAAATTATTTATTCACTTATTTATGCACTTCACACACATGCATTTTTTTTCATTCAGTCTACATTAAAAAAAATTCCTTCAGATATTTTGGTCTTATGTCACTCACACTTTATATATATATTTTTTCATATAGTATCCTTCACCATTGTACTTCAATATTCATTACGATTCCACCCCAATAACAAGCAACTCACACAGGTTATTTATTTTTATTTTTATTCTATTTTTGATTTTTTCTTATCTTGTAGCCTATTTATTGATGCTTGTATTTTCATACTCTACATTTGTATCAAATGTGATTCCACCGCATGTCATTAACCCAGCTAAACTAGCACTGAGATCTCATGCAGCCAAACTGTCAGCTGCCTAGCATTATCTCATTAATGCTGGGTCATGTGACATGCATGTTTTATGTATAAAAGTGGTCATCACTCTTATATAAGCCAGCTATAAGTAAGCGCTCTGCAAGAGCGTGAAACACATTAGCGGCTAAGCTGTATTGCTCCAGCGGTGTCATGTACTAATTTTATGCCACGTTTTGAATAAAGATTTTATTTGCTCATTCCGGAGTGCGGCTGTCCAGATCTTTTTCTGCACGTATACAATTGCATCACCTGGAGCTCTCACCTTTTCACACAGTGGAGGACAGGAGACTCGAGCCCGAATAGCCTGGAGCGGTGGTAACTATTTTTGGAACGCACCGGACCCCATGCTGGGAACCACAGCCGCCCATATGTGAACCCGGCCTTAGATACACTTTAACCAGGTCCTGCACCTGTATAACACTTCTGGGCCAAACAGTTTTAATGTTTGTTACTGGCCTATTGCTTTGGTGATACAGCTTTGTCATAATTTATAAAAGGAAAGTTTTTTTTTTTTAGTGGTTGCATATTAAATAGAAAATATTTTGCAATATACAGTGCATCCGGAAAGTATTCACAGCGCTTCACTTTTTCCACATTTTGTTATGTTACAGCCTTATTCCAAAATAGATTACATTCAATATTTTCTTTAAAATTCTACAAACAATACCCCATAATGACAACATGAAAAAGTCTGTTTGCAAATTTATTAAACATAAAACAAAAAAAATCCTCTGTACACAAGTATTCACAGCCTTTGCCATGATGCTCATAATTGAGCTCATGTGCCTCCTGTTTCCACTGATCATCCTTGAGGCTGGGTTCACACTGGTCCGACAAACGCTCCGACATTGGGAGCTCATGACGCATGACGTGTGAAATTTAATGTTTCCCTATGGGAGCCATCCTAACTGGTCCGACACAAGTCGTTCCGACTTTAGAAATGCTCCCTGTACTACTTTGGTCCGACTTTGATCCTACTTCAGCCTATTGACTATCATTGAAGTCGGATCAAAGTCGGATCGCCGTCTTGCATGATCCGATTTCGGCACGCGACTTGTGCTCAGATGATCTTGAGGGGGAACTCCGCGCCAAATTTTAAATAAAAATCCAGCATGGGTTCCCCCTCCAAGAGCATACCAGGCCCTTGGGTCTGGTATGGACCTTGAGGGGAACCCCCTACAACGAAAAAACAGCATGAGGGGTCCCCCCAATCCATACCAGACCCTTATCCGAGCACGCAGCCCGGCCGGACAGCAATGGGGGTGGGGACGAGCGAGCGCCCCCCCCTCCTGAACCGTACCAGGCCGCATGCCCTCAACATGGGGGGGTTGGTGCCTTGGGGGAGGGGGCGCACTGCGGCCCCCCCACCCCAAAGCACCTTGTCCCCATGTTGATGAGGACAAGGGCCTCTTCTCGACAACCCTGGCCGTTGGTTGTCGGGGTCTGCGGGCGGGGGGCTTATCGGAATCTGGGAGCCCCCTTTAATAAGGGGGCCCCCAGATCCCGGCCCCCCACCCTATGTGAATGAGTATGGGGTACATCGAACCCCTACCCATTCACCTAGGGAAAGTGTCAATTTAAAAAAAAAAACACTACACAGATTTTTAAAGTAATTTATTAGACAGCTCTGGGGGTCTTCTTCCGACTTCGGGGGTCTCTCTGGTTCTTCTCCGCGCTCTCCGGGTCTTCTGCCGGGCTCCTCCGCTATTTTCTGCTCTTTTGCCGCTCTTTTGCTATAGCGGAGGAGCCCGGTCTGCTGCCTTCTTCTCTTCGGGGGTCTCTCCGGTTCTTCTCCGCGCTCTCCGGATCTTCTGCCAGGCTCCTCCGCTATTTTCTGCTCTTTTGCCGCTCTTTTGCTATAGCAAAGGAGCCCGGTCTTCAATCTTCTGCCTTCTGCCCTTTTCTCCTGATGTTGACACGACGCTCTCTCCGGCTAGAATGCACTCTGAGCGCTCCGCTCTGACTTATATAGGTGGTGACCACACCCCCTTATGCCGTCACAGTCCCTGGGCATGCTGGGACTGTGATGTTTTAGGGGGCATGGTCATCACCTGATGACCACGCCCCCTTATGCCGTCATAGTCCCAGCATGCCCAGGGACTGTGACGGCATAAGGGGCGGGGTCACCGCCTATTTAAGTTAGAGCAGAGCGCACAGAGAGCATTCTAGCCAGAGAGAGCGTTGTGTCAACATCAGAAGAAGAGAAGAGGGCAGAAGACCGAAGACCGGGCTCCTCCGCTATAGCAAAAGAGCGGCAAAAGAGCAGAAGAGAGCGGAGGAGCCTGGCAGAAGATCCGGAGAGCGTGGAGAAGAACCGGAGAGACCCCCGAAGTCGGAAGACCCCCGGAGCTGTCTAATAAAATACTTTAAAAATCTGTGTAGTGTTTTTCTTTAAATTGACACTTTTTCCCTAGGTGAATGGGTAGGGGTATGATGTAGCCCATACTCATTCACATAGGGTGGGGGGCTCCCGGATTCCGATAAGCCCTCCACCCGCAGACCCCGACAACCAACGGCCAGGGTTGTCGGGAAGAGTCCCTTGTCCTCATCAACATGGGGACAAGGTGCTTTGGGGTGGGGGGCCACAGTGCGCCCCCTCCCCCAAGGCACCAACCCCCCCATGTTGAGGGCATGCGGCCTGGTACTGTTCAGGAGGGGGGCGCTCGCTCGTTCCCATTCCTGTCCGGCCGGGCTGCGTGTTCGGATAAGGGTCTGGTATGGATTGGGGGGACCCCCACGCTGTTTTTTCGGTGAGGGGGTTCCCCTCAAGGTCCATACCAGACCCAAGGGCCTGGTATGCTCTTGGAGGGGGAACCCATGCCGGATTTTTATTTAAAATTTGGCGCGGAGTTCCCCCTAAGATTCATACCAAACACAGTGGCGGGGATCCAAGTCGGATCCCCGTTCATTGAAAGTCGGACACATGCCGGCTTGATGTCGCAGGGCAAAGTCGGATCCAAAGTAGGACGGCTGTCGTGTCGCACCAGTGTGAACCCAGCCTGAGACATTTCTACAACTTGGAGTCCACCTGCGGTCAATTCAGTTGATTGGACATGATTTGGAAATGCACACACACCTGTCTATATAAAGGTCCCACAGTTAACAATGCATGTCAGAGCACAAACCAAGCCATGAAGTCCAAGGAATTGTCTGTAGACCTCGGAGACAGGATTGTATGGAGGCACAGATATGGGGAGGGGTACAGAAAAAATTCTGCAGCATTGAAGGTCCCAATGAGCACAGTGGCCTCCATCATCTGTAAATGAAGGAAGTTTGGAACCACCAGGACTCATCCTAGAGTGGGCCGCCCGACCAAGCTGAACGATCGGGGGAGAAGGGCTTTAGTCAGGGAGGTGACCAAGAACCCGATGGTCACTCTGATAGAGCTCCAGCATTTCTCTGGAGAGAGGAGAACCTTCCATAAGAACCACCATCTCTGTAGCACTCCACCAATCAGGCCTGTATGGTAGAGTGGTCAGATGGAGCCACTCCTCAGTAAAAGGCACATGACAGCCCGCCTGGAGTTTGCCAAAAGGCACCTGGAGGACTCCCAGACCATGGGAAACCAAATTCTCTGGTCTGATGAAACAAAGATTGAACTCTTTGGTCTGAATGACAGGCATCATGTCTGGAGGAAATCAGTCACCGCTCATCACCTGGCCAATACCATCCCTACAGTGAAGCATGGTGGTGGCAGCATCATGCTGTGGGGATGTTTTTCAGTGGCAGGAACTGGGAGACTAGTCAGGATCGAGGGAAAGACAAATGCAGCAATGTACAGAGACATCCTTGATGAAAGCCTGCTCCAGAGCGCTCTGGACCGCAGACTGGGGCAAAGGTTCATCTTCCAACAGGACAATGACCCTAAGCACACAGCCAAGATAACAAAGGAGTGGATACGGGACAACTCTGTGAATCTCCTTGAGTGACCCAGCCAGAGCCCAGACTTGGACCCAATTGAACTTCTCTGGAGAGATCTGAAAATGGCTGTGCACCGACACTCCCCATCCAACCTGATGGAGCTTGAGAGGTCCTGCAAAGAATGGAGAGAAACTGCCCAAAAATAGGTGTACCAAGCTTGTAGCATCATACTCAAAAAGACTTGAGGCTGTAATTGGTGGCAAAGGAGCTTCACCAAAGTATTGAGCAAAGGCTGTGAATACTTATATACATGAGATTTTATTTTTTATTTATTTTTTTCCTTTTTAATACATTTGCAAAGATTTCAAAACAAACTTCTTTCATGTTGTCATTATGGGGTATTGTTTGCAGTATTTTGAGGAAAATTAATTTAATCCATTTTGGAGTAAGGCTGTAACATAACAAAATGTGGAAAAATTGAAGCAATGTGAATACTTTCAGGATGCACTGTATATTGCAAAAAAGTTTTCTATTCAATCTGCAGACACCTTTACCAGTTTGACCAGTATTTTTATTTTTTATTTTTTTTATTTTTTAAATAGCAGAATATTTTAAAAGAAGTGAAATGACTTGCCAAACATTCACTAGTAGTAAACCAATCACCGACCTTTAAAATATATTCACCAGCAGTGAATGTCAGATAAACTGCTTTATAAATACCTCCCCAGCATTACTGTGCATTGCATTCTTAATTCTCCCAGTTTGTGATGACACTTAGGCCGCGTACACACGAGCGGACTTTACGGCAGACTTTGCCCAGCAGACTTTTTGACGGACTTTACAACGGCCTTTCCGAATGAACGGACTTGCCTACACACAATCAACCAAAGTCCGACAGATTTGTACATGATGACGTACACCGGACTAAAACAAGGAAGTTCATAGCCAGTAGCCAATAGCTGCCCTAGCCTCGGTTTTTGTCCGTCGGACTAGCATACAGACGAGCGGACTTTTCGACCGGACTCGAGTCCGTCGGACAAATTTGAAACATATTTCAAATCTAAGTCCGTCAAACTTTTGAGAAAACAAAGTCTGCTGGAGCCCACACACACGATCGAATTGTCCGACGAAATCTGGTACGCCGGACCAAGTATGCCGTAAAGTCTGATCGCGTGTACGTGGCATTAGGGGTCGATGTCACATCCAAACAAACAATCAGGATGAAAATTATCGTACTTTAGCCAAAGACATGCTGGTAGGATAATTGGCTCTGGTCTATATTGTCCCTACTATGTGTATGAATGGGAGTTAGGGACCTTAGATTCTAAGCTCCTTGAGGGCAGGGACTGATGTGAATGTACAATGTATATGTAAAAACGCTGTGTAAATTGACAGCGCTATACAAGTACCTGAAAAAAAATATATATATTAACCGCCTCACGCAGATATACTGCATCAGAAGGCCAGGTACAGGCAGAATCACGTACCTGTAAGTTGCCCTTAAAGAGGCAGATTGCATGCACGCCGGGAACTCCACGAGTCCAATCGCGGGTCCTGCAAACTCGATGTCTGCGGGGATACCTGCAATAGTCTCACGGAGAGGAAGAACGGGCAAATGCTGATGTAAACAAGCATCTCCCCGTTCTGTCTATTGACAGGACACTGATCACCGCTCCCTGTAATCGGGAGCGGTGATCAGTGTTGTGTAACACACAGCCCCTCCCCCCCACAGTTAGAATCACTCCCTAGGACACACTTAACCCCTACAGTGCCACCTAGAGGTTAACCTGTTCACTGCCAGTCACATTTTACACAGTAATTAATGCATTTTTAATAGCACTGATCGCTGTATAAATGTGAATGGTCCTAAAATCACGCCAAAAGTGTCCATTCTGTCTGCCATAATGTCGCAGTCACGGAAAAAAAAAAGGCTGATCGCCGCCATTACTAATAAAAAAAAATTCATAAAAAGGCCACAAAACTATCCCCCATTTTGTAGACGCTATAACTTTTGCGCAAACCAATCAATAAACGCTTATTGCGATTTTTACCAAAAATATGCAGAATACATATCGGCCTAAACTGAGGAAAAAAAAAAGTGTTTTATTTTTTATAATTTTTTGGGGGATATTCATTATAGCAAAAAATAAAAAAATATAATGCGTTTTCTTCAAAATTGTCGCTATTTTTTGTTTATAGCGCAAAAAATAAAAACCGCAGAGGTGATCAAATACCACCAAAAGAAAACTCTATTTGTGGGAAGAAAAAAGGACGTCAATTTTGCTTGGGAGCCACGTCGCACGACCGCGCAATTGCCAGTTAAAGCAACGCAGTGCCAAATCGCAAAAAAGTGCTCTGGGTCTTTGGGCAGCCAAATGGTCTGGGGCTTAAGCGTATTTCCTAGATCTTTTTTTTTTTTTACTTGGAGTATTCTATAAAAAGAGCTC
This sequence comes from Lithobates clamitans, assembly GCA_037952925.1. Lineage (NCBI taxonomy): Eukaryota > Metazoa > Chordata > Amphibia > Anura > Ranidae > Lithobates > Lithobates clamitans. The sequence goes on along the minus strand of JBBGZY010001369.1, from coordinate 379,781 downwards.
TAGGTGGAAGTGGTGGTAAACTGTGGGGGCCATTTACTAAAACTGGAGCGTGCGAAATCTGGGCGCAGCTCTGCATAGAAACCAATTCAGGCTTTAGGCTCAGTTAACACTTGTGCAATGTGGAAACCCTGCAAATCCACTGCAGGTTCCCACATCGCACCTGAGTCGCAAGGCAGTTCAAACTGCCATATATGCGAACTGCTGGGAGTGTCAACTACAAAGTTAATGACAATCTGTATGGCTGAAATCACATCGCACATATATCGCATGTAATTTGCAGTGCGAATCACATGTGATATCGCACCAGTGTGAACCCAGCCTTCTTGTCATTGAACAAGCTGAAGTTAAAAGCTGATTGGCTACCATGCACAGCTGTAAAAGATTCTGAGTGCTCCGGTTTTACTAAATCTACCCGTGTGACCAGTGGTGCGATGTAATACCTGGTCATCCACCTGAGCCCAAGCTCTTAAAGCAGAGTGCCACCCAAAAGTGGAACTTTCGCTTATCTGTCTCCTCACCTCCACATTTGGCACATTTTGAGGGGGGAGGGACCCTGTCCCCAAATCCGTCGGACCTCGCCGTGGCGAGGAGCAGGCCCGGACTGGCCATAGGGCAGACCAGGCATTTGCCCGGTGGGCCGGGTCCACCCGCTTCATGGCCTGTTGATGATCAGGCCGCACAGCGGGAGGTAAGCGGCGACCGCGGCCTGAACATGGGTAACACAGGCCGCGGCCGCCGCTCGTCTACCGCCATGCAGCCGCACCTGTGTCATCTCTGGCGGCTGCAGGGGCTGAGCTGTGTGTCTCTCTCACACACAGCTCAGCCTCAGAGCCGCACTGACAGTTCCGCAGCCGCTCTTCTTCTTCAGGCATAAGTGTCCGCACGGTGGGGAGAGCTGCAGGCTGCTGTGATGATATTCCCCCCTCGCCCCCCTCGCCCCCCTCCCCTTCTCATGTCGGCAGCAGGGGAAGAGAAGGCTTTCCTGTCTGTTCGTTTTCCCTCCCCATTGGCCACAGCGGAGGGCCAATCAGAATCAACTAGAAGGGCATCATGGGAAATGTAGTCCCAGAGCTAGGTGGCCCAATTGTTCTCAGCAGGGAGCAGACTACAGTCCCCAGCATGCACTCTGCTGGGGTGAAAGAGAAAACCCGGAAACAAGCTGAGGAGTGCTTATAGCAGGATATATGGAAAAGAAAGAGAGGACTGTGCTGGGGGAACTAATAGCCCCAGCACCACCAGATAGAGCCACACTGTACCCGCACAACCAGAGAGAGAGAGTCTCGCTGTACCCGCACCACCAGAGAGAGCCACGCTGTACCACGCCACCAGAGAGGGAGCCACGCTGTACCCACACCACCAGAGAGAGAGCCACGCTGTTCCTGCACCACCAGAGAGAGAGCCACACTGTTCCTGCACCACCAGAGAGAGAGCCACACTGTTCCTGCACCACCAGAGAGCCACACTGTACCACACCACCAGAGAGGGAGCCACGCTGTACCCGCACCACCAGAGAGAGAGCGCCACGCTGTTCCTGCACCACCAGAGAGAGCCACACTGTACCACACCACCAGAGAGGGAGCCACGCTTTACCCGCACCACCAGAGAGAGCCATGCTGTACCCGCACCACCAGAGAAAGAGAGCCACGCTTTATCCGCACCACCAGAGAAAGACTGCCACGCTTTACCCGCACCACCAGAGAGAGCCATGCTGTACCCGCACCACCAGAGAAAGACTGCCACGCTGTACCCACACCACCAGAGAAAGAGAGCCACGCTGTACCCGAACCACCAGAGAGAGAGAGCCACGCTGTACCCGAACCACCAGAGAGAGAGAGCAACGCTGTACCCGCACCACCAGAGAGAGAGAGCCACGCTGTACCCGCACCACTAGAGAGAGAGAGCCACGCTGTACCCGCAACACCAGAGAGATCCACGCTGTACTGCATCACCAGAGAGAGAGCAGGTCAGTGTCACTGGGCCGTGTGGGCACAATAGGAGACAGACAGTACTGGCATTGTGTGGCCACAATAGGACCGGGACACTGTAATATAAAGGGGACTGCACTGTAATCATTGCAGTGCCCCTTTATACTGCAGTTCCCTTTATATCACAGTGTCCCTGCACATTACAGTGTGGAGGAGTGGAGGACCGACACCAGCCGTCCCCGCAAATGTCTACCGACCCCCCCCCCCCGGTCCCTGGAAAGGTTGGCTGCTCAGTCGAAAATGCCCGGGCCTATTTTTTCTCCCAGTCCGGGCCTGGCGAGGAGCATCAGAAGTCTGGCCCCTGGCTCCTCCTTCCCCTGCTATCAGGCCAGTAAGAGCGCAGCGTGCATACGCATTAAGGACCCCTTGCCAGCAAAAGGCAGCAGCACCCAATGGAATCATCAGCTGTGGTGCCAACATTGTGGACTCCAGGACAGGCAAGTGTCCTAATATTACAATTTCAGCAGCTACAGTATGTGTAGCTGCCGACTTATTTTTGGAGAGGAGGGGGGGTCGTGGATGTTCCAGATTTCCAGTGTCATCTAATGCCCATAATGCTTTTTTTTTCCGAAGGAGCATCTTATAAAAGGGCTCTAGGTAGAAGTGGTGGTAAACTGTGGGGTTGATTTACTAAAACTGGAGTGTGCAAAATCTGGTGCAGCTGTGCACAGAAACCAAATCAGCTTCCAGGTTTTATGGTCATTGAACAAGCCGAGGTTAGAATCTGATTTGCTACCATGCACAGCTGCACCAGATTCTGAGTGCTCCAGTTTTAGTAAATCTCCCTGTATGACCAGTGGTGCGATGTAATACCTGGTCATCCATCTGAGACTAAGCTCTTAATGATATTATGCATTAGGCCAGTGTTGCTCATCTCCAGTCCTCAAGGCGCCGCAACAGGTCATGTTTTCAGGCTTGCCATTATTTTGCACAGTTGATTTGATCAGTTTCACTGCCTTAGTAATTACCACAGCCGTTTCATCTAAGGGAAATCCTGAAAACATGACCTGTTGGGGCGCCTTGAGGGCTGGAGTTGAGAAACACTGCATTAGGCAAACAAAAAGCTCAAATTTTTATTTGCATTGTCCATAAAAAATAAATATAAATAAATAATTAAAAATCACATCAATGGCATTAATAAAAATTATCAAATAAAGGCCCCCATATGCGATAGCAAATGGTGTAAAAAGCATTTTGGTATGCGAATATCAGAACTTCAAAATTTGCTCTGTCACAAAGCTTTCAAATATCTCTGCACATGGAAAGGTTAAATTATTGGCAGCTCACAGACAGTAAGTGCTCATACTATCCATTTCTGCACCAGCCGACTGCTTATTATTACTGCAATAGTAAAAGCGAAAAATGCACTCACCCGATATATCAGGAAGAGAATAAGCCCCACTGCCAATATTCCTAGGACAACACCAACAGCGATAGAATTACTTCTCCTATATGCATTATAATCTGTGGAAAAATAAACGTGATTTAGATTTCCAAGACTTAGATATACCTGTGATAAATATACAATGTATCAGTTTGTATGGTCGGTGGTCATGTGACATCCCACCTCTATAATCCTCCATCAGGAGAGCAGAGAAGAGACAACAAGACACAATGTTACTATTCTGTGTCACACTCCCACTATGACCCCCCAGAGAAGAAGAGACAGGACCCCAATCTATAACACCCCCATACATGGAATATAACATGACCCCCCATAGTCACCAATACCTTCTGTTTCCAGGACTTTGCTGAATACGGGATCATCAACGAGATGGTATTCCCGGAACTCCTCACTGACCGGGTTTGTGATCCTGACCCGGAATCTCCTCTCGGCGTCGTCTCTCTGCACACTGGGGATAATCAGTGTCCTATTGTCATCTATCAGCCGGTATCTTTCAGGGAGAGGCTCCCCGTCCACCTCCCAGGTCACAGCGCTCTCTTCTCCAGAGAACTGGCCCCTCACAGCCGTGTCCTCACCCAACCGGCTGAAGTTACTGGAGATGTTGGTGATGAGAACCGGATCTGGAGAAGGACAGTCACAGGTCACCAACACAGAGTCCAGATACATGAAATAGAGTGCTAGTCATGTGATGTGCAGCCCCTCATCACCCCCATAGAGTGTGTGGTGTTCCTTTTCACAGCCATACCCGTCCTAGTGTCACCACACCAGTGTAAACCAGCAACAATGTTCCTTATTACAACCACACCCGCAGAGTCATGAAACCAGACTAAGGTCCCTTTCACACGGGCTTTCCAATCAGGTCAGACTGTCAGTTTCAGGCGGACCCTCCATTCACTCTTATGGAGCAGCGGATGTCAGCTGACACCCGCTGCTCTCTGATTCGATCCATGAAAACCCGATGAATTGTGACCCTAGTTTCCATCAGTCTGGCAGATTGCATGGGATGAAAAAAAAACGTACATGCGGTCTGCATTCATCCAATCTCCCCATAAAGGAGAGCCGGCATCTGACAGGAGACGGAACCGTTATCTGCCTGCTCAGCGGGGGGAGGGGAGATCAGCGGATTGATCCCCAACTGAGCAAACCAGAGTCCGCTGGGCTGACGACCCGTGTGAAAGGACCCTAAAGCCTCGTACACACGACTTTGTAGTTTGTTCAAATCAAATTAACCTGGATGGCTTGCGGGGCTCCGCTGCCTATCTATCAGTGCCCAGTCTCGTAGTGAGTATATATTCTTATACCAGCAGCGGGGGCCTTACACCACGCCCCCCGCTATTTTTTTTTTTTGTTCTTTATATTTATTTTTATTTTTCTTTTGCTCATTTTATCCCTATATATTTCTAGATTTACACGTGCTTGCTCCTGACGAGTGGCATGGAAGCCACGAAACGCATTGAGCCATCAATTGCCGTGTTCTACTGTCCTATCTAGTTTCCATCAGCTTTATCATATCTTAACTCCCCCCACAGGTCCAACGAGGCCTTAGGTCCAGCAGGCACTACTGTTTTTAATATTTATGTTACCCATAATTGTTTGTGGTGCACTAGGGAATTTGTGAATGTGGTAGCCTGAGTCATCATTATTCAACTTTTTTAACATTGTACCTTGTTACCTATCTATTAATTGTATGAACATTACAATGTATGTTATATTTCATCTAATTATGTGCTTTTATCTATTTAATTATGCATGTATTGTTTGACTGTATGTACTCTACGGTTACAACGTGTATGCTTGAATATTATGTCAATAAATTCCTCTATGTTCATCCTATTACCCTTTTGCTGTCACATGCTTCATTCAAAGTCCCAACCTCCCCTCCAGCTTTTCCCCTTGTTTTGTGATTCAAATCAAAGGACTGAAAAAAAAAAAAAAAACTCCCCTGCTGTCCCCACCTTCCCTGCCAGAAGGCTCCGGTTAGTGCTGATCAGGAGCTGGTTGGTAGACCTTTTTTCGGTCATGCCCCTTCGAAAGAAGCCAACCAACTCCGCAGTCTCTGGTAATCTCCTGCAGTATGTCTGCAGTCTCTGGTAATCTCCTGCAGTATGTCCGCAGTCTCTGATTGTCTCCTGCAGTATGTCCACAGTCTCTGGTAATCACCTGCAGTATGTCCGCAGTCTATGATTGTCTCCTGCAGTATGTCCGCAGTCTCTGGTAATCTCCTGCAGTATGTCCGCAGTCTCTGATTGTCTCTTGCAGTATGTCCGTAGTCTCTGATTGTCTCCTGCAGTATGTCCGTAGTCTCTGATTGTCTCCTGCAGTATGTCCGCAGTCTCTGATTGTCTCTTGCAGTATGTCCATAGTCTCTGATTGTCTCCTGCAGTATGTCCGTAGTCTCTGATTGTCTCCTGCAGTATGTCCGCAGTCTCTGATTGTCTCCTGCAGTATGTCCGTAGTCTCTGATTGTCTCCTGCAGTATGTCCGTAGTCTCTGATTGTCTCCTGCAGTATGTCCGTAGTCTCTGATTGTCTCCTGCAGTATGTCCGCAGTCTCTGATTGTCTCTTGCAGTATGTCCGTAGTCTCTGATTGTCTCCTGCAGTATGTCCGTAGTCTCTGATTGTCTCCTGCAGTATGTCCGCAGTCTCTGATTGTCTCCTGCAGTATTTCCGCAGTCTCTGATTGTCTCTTGCAGTATGTCCGCAGTCTCTGGTAATCTCCTGCAGTATGTCCGCAGTCTCTGATTGTCTCTTGCAGTATGTCCGTAGTCTCTGATTGTCTCCTGCAGTATGTCCGCAGTCTCTGATTGCCTCCTGCAGTATGTCCGCAGTCTCTGATTGTCTCCTGCAGTATGTGTTTTTAACCCTTGAAATGCTGTGGAAGCTATATTGGGAGGGGGAACCCGATTTGATGGCAATAGTCAGCTTGCTACCAAAATCTGCTTCCCCTGGACAGAAAGGGTCTGGAGTAAGAAGGAAGAGTGAGGATGATTTATACAAAGAGTAGAGCAGTCAGAGAAACAGATGTGCACAGTGGCTGCGTTTGATATTTTTTTTTTCCTAAATTTTTCAGTTTGTTTGCGCCCCCCAAAAAAATTTTCAGCACCAACTGCCACTTGGAGGGGGTAATAATAAATTAGATAAAATAATAAGAGGTGTAACAATAATGTAAAATAATAGAAGTGTTAACAATAATTATAAAATAAATGGAGGTGTAATAATAAATAAAATAATAGGAGGGGCAATAAAAAATTAGATAAAATAATAGGAAGAGAAGATGATAATGATGACGTGTATACTGATAGATAGATAATAGGTGGTAGGAGTAATAATAATAATATTAATAGGGACTGCGGGGAGAATTTCCAGTGTCTAAAAATAATAGAAGTGATATTAATAAACATTATTAAATAATAGGTGGGGATAATAATGAAGACGTAGGAGGGGTAAGAATAAATTAGACACATTAATATAAAGGGATAATAATGATGATGTGCGTATACTTATATATATATATGTGTGTGTATGGATTAATAATTTTGTACAGGGGACACGCACAGGGGTGGGACGGTAGAAGGATTTATATATATATATACATACACACCCACATATAGATATTTAATATATATATATATACCGTATTTATCGGCGTATAACACGCACTTTTTTCCCCTTAAAATCAGGGGAAAGTCGCAGGTGCGTGTTATACGCCGATCCCCTGCGATCCGACCTGTCACATTTTCAAAATCGCCGATCGGCTATTTGAAAATGGCGCCGCCGGCGCCGAAATACATAGAGCCGGTCCTCGGCTCTTTCCGGCGGCTGTAGTTCATTTTCGGCTCCACTCGTAGTCCCGAGCGGAGCTATCCAAACCTACTCGGCTAGGTTCGGATAGCTCCGCTCGGGACTACGAGTGGAGCCGAAAATGAACGACAGCCGCCGGAAAGAGCCGAGGACCGGCACTGTGTATTTCGGCGCCGGCGGCGCCATTTTCAAATCGCGATCGGCGATTTTGAAGCCCAGAATGGCTGGGATCACTGGGGCAAGGCTGCACTGGGGAAGACTGCACTGGGGAAGGCTGCACTGGGTAAAGCTGCACTGGGGAAGACTGCACTGGGTAAAAGCTGCACTGGGGAAGACTGCACTGGGGAAGGCTGCACTGGGTAAAGCTGCATTGGGAAGTCTGCACTGACAAGGCTGCACTGGGGAAGGCTGCACTGACATGGCTGCACTGGGGAAGGCTGCACTGACAAGGCTGCACTGGGGAAGGCTGCACTGACAAGGCTGCACTGACAAGGCTGCACTGACAAGGCTGCACTGACAAGGCTGCACTGACAAGGCTGCACTGACAAGGCTGCACTGACAAGGCTGCAATGATGGGCGTTTAAAATGTAAGTTTTTTTTCCCTTCAACTTCCCTCCTAAAAGTTTTTTTTTTCCTTAAAATTCCCTCCTAAATTGGGGTGCGTGTTATACGCCGGTGCATGTTATACGCCGATAAATACGGTATCTATCTATCTATCTATCTATCTATCTATCTATCTATCTATCTATCTATCTATCTATCTCTATAGATATATAAAATATGTATATATCTATATATGTGTATATATTATATATAGATATATAATATATTTATATGGAAGGAGTAATAGTATTGTACCATATAATTGTACAGGGGACGGGGACGCGCACGGGGGCGGGGCGGTAGAAAGAAGATTAGAATGCGGGGGAGAGTAGGAGGAGCGGCAGTGCAGAGGGCTAAAGAGGCGGAGTTCTGATCTCAGCGAGAGGCAGGGGGAACAGATTTCGATGGGAAACCATTCTCGGCACAACACCGAAGTCCGGGAGTGTCATAGAGCAGCGGCAGCTTCTATATCTCCATTCATTACACCAGGACAGGGATCACATCTTATAGTGCAGAAAGGGCAAAATGGGCGGGGACAAGATCTGCTTCTTTGACTGCATGTGGCGGGGAGACGGAAAACAAGCGTGTAGCTGGAAGCCAATGACAACGCTGGGTGGAGCCAAGCATCGATCCATGTGCAGAGGGAGGGCGTGGCCTTATCGCTGTGTTGACATCCTCCTAATACTCTGAGGTACCCATAGAGAAGACAAATCTCCACCATGTTGTATGGTCCCCCCTTCTCCATGTAGTATAGTCCCCCCTTCTCCATGTAGTATAGTCCCCCCCTTCTCCATGTAGTATAGTCCCCCCCTTCTCCATGTACTATGGCCCCCCCTTCTCCATGTAGTATGGTCCCCCCTTCTCCATGTAGTATGGTCCCCTTTCTCCATGTAGTATAGCCCCCCTTCTCCATGTAGTATAGCCCCCCCTTCTCCATGTAGTATAGCCCCCCCTTCTCCATGTAGTATAGCCCCCCCTTCTCCATGTAGTATAGCCCCCCCTTCTCCATGTAGTATAGCCCCCCTTCTCCATGTAGTATAGTCCCCCCCTTCTCCATGTAGTATAGTCCCCCCCTTCTCCATGTAGTATAGTCCCCCCCTTCTCCATGTAGTATAGTCCCCCCCTTCTCCATGTACTATGGCCCCCCCTTCTCCATGTAGTATGGTCCCCCTTCTCCATGTAGTATGGTCCCCCCTTCTCCATGTAGTATGGTCCCCCCTTCTCCATGTAGTATGGTCCCCCCTTCTTCCATGTAGTATGGTCCCCTTTCTCCATGTAGTATGGTCCCCTTTCTCCATGTAGTATAGCCCCCCTTCTCCATGTACTATGACCCCCCCTTCTCCATGTAGTATGGTCCCCCCTTCTCCATGTAGTATGGTCCCCTTTCTCCATGTAGTATATCCCCCCTTCTCCATGTAGTATAGCCCCCCTTCTCCATGTAGTATAGTCCCCCCCTTCTCCATGTAGTATGGTTCCCCCTTCTCCATGTAGTATGGTCCCCCCTTCTCCATGTAGTATGGTCCCCCCTTCTCCATGTAGTATGGTCCCCCCTTCTCCATGTAGTATGGTCCCCCCTTCTCCATGTAGTATAGTCCCCCTTCTCCATGTAGTATAGTCCCCCCTTCTCCATGTAGTATAGCCCCCCCCTTCTCCATGTAGTATAGTCCCCCCTTCTCCATGTAGTATAGTCCCCCCTTCTCCATGTAGTATGCCCCCCCTCTTCTCCATGTAGTATAGTCCCCCCCTTCTCCATGTAGTATAGTCCCCCCCTTCTCCATGTACTATGGCCCCCCCTTCTCCATGTAGTATGGTCCCCCTTCTCCATGTAGTATGGTCCCCCCTTCTTCATGTAGTATGGTCCCCTTTCTCCATGTAGTATAGCCCCCCTTCTCCATGTAGTATGGTCCCCCCTTCTCCATGTAGTATAGCCCCCCCTTCTCCATGTAGTATAGCCCCCCCCTTCTCCATGTAGTATAGCCCCCCCTTCTCCATGTAGTATAGTCCCCCCTTCTCCATGTAGTATAGTCCCCCCCTTCTCCATGTAGTATAGTCCCCCCCTTCTCCATGTACTATGGCCCCCCCTTCTCTATGTAGTATGGTCCCCCCTTCTCCATGTAGTATGGTCCCCCCTTCTCCATGTAGTATGGTCCCCCCTTCTCCATGTAGTATGGTCCCCCCTTCTCCATGTAGTATAGTCCCCCCTTCTCCATGTAGTATAGTCCCCCCTTCTCCATGTAGTATAGCCCCCCCTTCTCCATGTAGTATAGTCCCCCCTTCTCCATGTAGTATGCCCCCCCTCTTCTCCATGTAGTATAGTCCCCCTTTCTCCATGTAGTATAGCCCCCCTTCTCCATGTACTATGACCCCCCTTCTCCATGTAGTATGGTCCCCCCTTCTCCATGTAGTATGGTCCCCTTTCTCCATGTAGTATAGCCCCCCTTCTCCATGTAGTATAGCCCCCCTTCTCCATGTAGTATAGTCCCCCCCTTCTCCATGTAGTATGGTTCCCCCTTCTCCATGTAGTATGGTCCCCCCTTCTCCATGTAGTATGGTCCCCCCTTCTCCATGTAGTATGGTCCCCCCTTCTCCATGTAGTATGGTCCCCCCTTCTCCATGTAGTATAGTCCCCCCTTCTCCATGTAGTATAGTCCCCCCTTCTCCATGTAGTATAGCCCCCCCTTCTCCATGTAGTATAGTCCCCCTTCTCCATGTAGTATGCCCCCCCTCTTCTCCATGTAGTATGCCCCCCCTCTTCTCCATGTAGTATAGTCCCCCCTTCTCCATGTAGTATGCCCCCCCTCTTCTCCATGTAGTATAGCCCCCTTCCCTCTTCTCCATGTAGTATAGCCCCCCCTTCTCCATGTAGTATAGCCCCCCCTTCTCCATGTAGTATAGTCCCCCCTTCTCCATGTAGTATAGCCCCCCCTTCTCCATGTAGTATAGCCCCCTTCCCTCTTCTCCATGTAGTATAGCCCCCCCTTCTCCATGTAGTATAGCCCCCTTCTCCATGTACTATGGTCCCCCCTCTTCTCCATGTACTATGGTCCCCCCTCTTCTCCATGTACTATGGCCCCCCTCTTCTCCATGTACTATGGCCCCCCTCTTCTACATGTACTATGGCCCCCCTCTTCTCCATGTACTATGGTCCCCCCTTCTCCATGTACTATGGTCCCCCCTTCTCCATGTAGTATAGTCCCCCCTTCTCCATGTAGTATAGTCCCACCCATCTCCATGAAGTATAGTTCCCCCTTCTCTGTGTAGGATGGGTCCCCCCCACCCCTTCTCCATGTAGGATGGTCTCCCACCCCCCCTTCTCCATGTAGGATGGGTCCCCCACCCCTTCTCCGTGTAGGATGGGGTCCCCCCTACCTCTTCTCCATGTAGGATGGGTCCCCCCACCCCTTCTCCGTGTAGGATGTGGTCCCCCCTACCTCTTCTCCATGTAGGATGGGTCCCCCCACCCCTTCTCCATGTAGGATGGGTCCCCCCACCCCTTCTTCGTGTAGGATGGGTCCCCCCAACCCCTTCTCTGTGTAGGATGGGTCCCCACCCCACCCCTTCTCCATGTAGGATGGGTCCCCCCCCTTCTCCGTGTAGGATGGGTCCCCCCCACCCCTTCTCCATGTAGGATGGGTCCCCCCACCCCTTCTTCGTGTAGGATGGGTCCCCCCACCCCTTCTCTGTGTAGGATGGGTCCCCACCCCACCCCTTCTCCATGTAGGATGGGTCCCCCCCCTTCTTCGTGTAGGATGGGTCCCCCCTTCTCCGTGTAGGATGGGTCCCCCCTTCTCCATGTAGGATGGGTCCCCCCCTTCTCCATGTAGGATGGGTCCCCCCCTTCTCCATGAAGGATGGGTCCCCCCAACCCCTTCTCTGTGTAGGATGGGTCCCCACCCCACCCCTTCTCCATGTAGGATGGGTCCCCCCCCTTCTCCGTGTAGGATGGGTCCCCCCCACCCCTTCTCCATGTAGGATGGGTCCCCCCACCCCTTCTTCGTGTAGGATGGGTCCCCCCACCCCTTCTCTGTGTAGGATGGGTCCCCACCCCACCCCTTCTCCATGTAGGATGGGTCCCCCCCCTTCTCCGTGTAGGATGGGTCCCCCCCTTCTCCGTGTAGGATGGGTCCCCCCCTTCTCCGTGTAGGATGGGTCCCCCCCCTTCTCCGTGTAGGATGGGTCCCCCCCTTCTCCATGTAGGATGGGTCCCCCCCTTCTCCATGTAGGATGGGTCCCCCCCCTTCTCCATGTAGGATGGGCCCCCCCTTCTCCATGTAGGATGGGCCCCCCCTTCTCCATGTAGGATGGTGTAACAAATATATACAGCAGGCTTACAATACAACTGTAACCAGAAACCTAATTAACAAGAGCTAATTAACTAATCCCTTAAAGCAGCCGATGTGACTCCTTGCCCTCCTGAGCATTTTATGATTAATCAGGATTTCACTACAGGTCAGACTTGTTGTCACCGAGCTTCACACATTAGTATAAACACAGGACACCTTCTCACAATAGCAGGAGCGAATTACAATTAACAATACAAACAGTGACCCCCCCCCTCCTCAGCCTAGTAGGCAACAAACTATAGTAGGAGTAGACTGTCCGACTCCTACCCAGTTCTAGAGGCCAATGTGATCATCTCTCTCAACTAACATGTTGAGTTCAGAATCAAACCAAGAATAGTATTTACATATATCCTGGGAGATATTGTGTATAAATATTACTGTCCCATTTTAAGTAATCCAAGATATATTTTCTAAGTCACCCTGTGCCAGGATGGCACAGGGTGACTTAGACATAAGAGGTGCATGGGGAGCTGAAACAAGGGTTTCCCAACCTTTCCAAGGGATTCTGGGTTCCACAGGCCCTCCTGTCACAGATGGTCTCCCCCCTTCTCCATGTTGCATCGTTCCGCCCCCTTGTGCCTCTTCTTTTCCTTCCACCTGTCCACAATGGCCCCCAAGTACCGCAGATGTCTGAGCCTGGACCAGTGACCAACACCATTCACCCATCCACGGCCGCAGATAATCGCCACATACATGAGAATTGTGATGGCTCCTCTCAGCCCATCATTACTTTACACAGGCTGAGCGACCTCTGCAGGAATACACCCATCATCCCAGCTGTAAGAATCTGCTGGAATCCGGTGTATGCAGGTAATCCCTGGAGTGTAGGAGGCCTGCCATTGAGTACAATCCCTACACTGACCTCCATAACTGGGAGCAGGGTCGGGACAAGGGGTGGGCAGAAAGGATGGCTGCCCTGGGCGCAGCGTGTATTCTAGGAATGGGGCACCGCATGTTCCTTATACTAGAAGACTGACAGGAGTAGTGACATCTGCATCACTACTTCTGTCAGACCAGCACTGAAAGCAGCAAGGAAAGGAGGAGAGAGCCAGAAGAATATGTGCACTGTGCTCTCTCCCCCACAGTAGTGTAGTGTACAGGGTGGGGGGGGTCAGGAGTGTAGTATACAGGGTGTGAGGGCCAGGAGTGTAGTGTACAGGGTGTGGGGGCCAGGAGTGTAGTGTACAGGGTGTGGGGGCCAGGAGTGTAGTGTACAGGGTGTGTGTGGGGGGGTCAGGAGTGTAGTGTAGAGTGTGGGAAATGCACAGGGTGTGGGGGTCAGGAGTGGCGTGTAGTGTACAGTGTGGGGGGGGGTCAGGAGTGTAGTGTGTGGGGGGGGGTCAGGAGTGTAGAGTACAGGGTGAGGGGGGGTCAGCAGTGTAGTGTACAGGGTGCGGGGGGGTCAGGAGTGTAGTGTACAGAGTGTGGGAAATGCACAGGGTGTAGTGTACAGGGTGTGTGGGTCAGGAGTGTAGTGTACAGGGTGTGTGGGTCAGGAGTGTAGTGTACAGGGTGCGGAGGGGGTGTCAGGAGTGTAGTGTGCAGGGGGGTCAGGAGTGTAGTGTACAGGGTGCGGGGGGGTCAGGAGTGTAGTGTGCAGGGGGGTCAGGAAAAGGGCTGGACTGGGACAAAAATGTGGCCCTGGAATTCATCCAGACCGGCCCATTGCATGGCACATCAGGGCATGGCACATCAGGGCACGGCACATCAGGGCATGGCACATCAGGGCACGGCACATCAGGGTACAGGGCACAGCACATCAGGGTACAGAGCACAGCACATCAGGGTACAAGGCACATCAGGGCACAACACATCAGGGTACAGCACATCAGGGTACAGAGCACAAGGCACATCAGGGCACAATACATCAGGGTACAGCACATCAGGCCACATCAGGGTACAGGGCACAGCACATCAGGGTACAGAGCACAAGGCACATCAGGGCACAATACATCAGGGTACAGCACATCAGGCCACATCAGGGTACAGGGCACAGCACATCAGGGTACAGAGCCCAGTACATCAGCGTACAGGGCACAACATATCAGGGTACCGTGCACAGCACATCAGGGTACAGGGCACAGCACATCAGGGTACAGAGCCCAGTACATCAGCGTACAGGGCACAGCACATCAGCGTACAGGGAACAGCACATCAGGGTACAGGGCACAGCACATCAGGGTACAGGGCACAGCACACCAGGGTACAGGACACAGCACATCAGGGTACAGGGCACAGCACATCAGGTTACAGTACATCAGGGTACAGAGCCCAGCACATCAGCTAATAGGGCACAACACATCAGGGCACGTCAGGGCACAGTACATCAGGGTACATCACATCAGGGTACAGGGCACAGCAGATCAGGGTACAGAGCCCAGTACATCAACGTACAGGGCTCAGCACATCAGGGTACAGAGCCCAGTACATCAGCGTACAGGGAACAGCACATCAGGGTACAGGGCACAGCACATCAGGGTACAGGGCACAGCACATCAGGGTACAGGGCACAGCACATCAGGGTACAGGGCACAGCACACCAGGGTACAGGGCACAGCACACCAGGGTACAGGGCACAGCACACCAGGGTACAGGACACAGCACATCAGGGTACAGGGCACAGCACATCAGGTCACAGTACATCAGGGTACAGAGCCCAGCACATCAGCTAATAGGGCACAACACATCAGGGCACGTCAGGGCACAGTACATCAGGGTACATCACATCAGGGTACAGGGCACAGCAGATCAGGGTATAGCACATCAGGACACAGCACATCAGGGCACAGAACATCAGGGCACACGACATTGAGCCACAGCACACCGGGGCACAGGACATCAGGGCACATCAGGGCACAGGACATTAGGGCATAGGACATCGGGGCACAGCACATCAGGGCACAGGGCACATCAGGGCACATCAGGGTGCATTAGGGCACATAGCACATCAGGGCACGGGGCACATGAGGGCACATCGGGGCACATGGCACATCAGAGAACGGGCACATCAGCGCACGGGGCACATCAGCGCACATTATGGCACATCAGGGAACATGATGGGGCACATGGCACATTATGGGGCAAATCGCACATCAGGGCATGGGGCACAAAGCACATCGGGGCACGGGGCACATCAGGGCATGGGGCACATCAGGCCACATGGTACATCAGGGCACAGGGCACATAGCACATCAGGGCATGGGGCACATGGCACATCAGGGCTCGGGGCACATCAGGGCACATGGCACATCAGGGCACGTGATGGGGCACATTATGGGGCATATAGCACATCAGGGCACATTGTGGCACATCAGGGCACATTGTGGCACATCAGGGCACATGATGGGGCACATCAGGGCACATGATGGGGCACATCAGGTCACATGGCACATTGGGGCACATTGGGGCACATTGGGGCACATCGGGGCACATAGCACATCATGGCACTGTAGAGCATGGGGCACATTATGTGGCACATAATCAGGGCACATTGTGGGATCTTACTAGCCAGCATGCAGAGTAGCGCAGGGAGCTTCTGTAGTAGTAAGTTCTCTCTCTCGTGTCATCACACTGTTCCCCGGCGGTCCCTCCTCTCTTCTTGTCTATACCATATGATCTTACAAGCCAATTGGTATAGACAAGAAGAGAGGAGGGGCCGCCGGGGAACAGCGTGATGACACGAGAGAGAGAGAACTTACTACTACCGAAGCTCCCTGCGCTACTCTGCATGCTGGCTAATCTCGATCTACCCGTCAGGCGCCAGCTGTTGGCGGTTGACGGGTAGATCGCCGCGCACCGCAGATGCGGCTAAAAGTGAAACTGGCCCAGACTGAGCCATCGGCCCTCCGGGAATCTCCCGGTAGTCCCGATGGCCAGTCCATCCCTGGTCAGGAGTGTAGTGTGTGTGGGGGGGGTCAGGAGTGTAGTGTACAGGGTGAGGGGGGGTCAGGAGTGTAGTTTACAGGGTGCGGGGGGGTCAGGAGTGTAGTGTACAGTGTGGGGGGGGTCAGGAGTGTAGTGTACAGAGTCTGGGAAATGCACAGGGTGTGAGGGTCAGGAGTGTAGCGTACAGGGTGCGGAGGGGGGTCTGGAGTGTAGTGTACAGGGTGTGGGGGGGTCCGGAGTGTAGTGTACAGGCTGCGGGGGGGGTCAGGAGTGTAGTGTACAGGGTGTGGGGGGGTCAGGAGTGTAGTGTACAGGGTGTGGGGGGTCAGGAGTGTAGTGTACAGGGTGTGTGGGGGGGGGTCAGGAGTGTAGTGTACAGGGTGTGGGGGGGTCAGGAGTGTAGTGTACAGGCTGTGGGGGGGTCAGGAATGTAGTGTACAGGCTGTGGGGGGGGGGGTCAGGAGTGTAGTGTACAGGGTGTGGGGGAGGGGTCAGGAGTGTAGTGTACAGGGTGTGGGGGGGTCAGAAGTGTGGTGTACAGGGTGTTGGGGGGGGTCAGGAGTGTAGTGTACAGGGTGTGGGGGGGTCAGGAGTGTAGTGTACAGGGTGTGGGGGGGTCAGGATTGTAGTGTACAGGGTGCGGGGGGGTCAGGATTGTAGTGTACAGGGTGCGGGGGGGTCAGGAGTGTAGTGTACAGGGTGCGGGGGGGTCTGGAGTGTAGTGTACAGGGTGTGGGGGGGGGTCAGGAGTGTAGTGTACAGGGTGTGGGGGGGTCAGGAGTGTAGTGTACAGGGTGTGGGGGGGCAGGAGTGTAGTGTACAGGGTGTGGGGGGGGGGTCAGGAGTGTAGTGTACAGGGTGTGGGGGGGGGTCAGGAGTGTAGTGTACAGGGTGTGGGGGGGGGTCGGGAGTGTAGTGTACAGGGTGTGGGGGGGGTCAGGAGTGTAGTGTACAGGGTGTGGGGGGGGGTCAGGAGTGTAGTGTACAGGGTGTGGGGAGGGGGGGTCAGGAGTGTAGTGTACAGGGTGAGGGGGGGTCAGGATTGTAGTGTACAGGGTGTGGGGGGGTCAGGAGTGTAGTGTACAGGGTGTGGGGGGGGTCAGGAGTGTAGTGTACAGGGTGTGGGGGGGGTCAGGAGTGTAGTGTACAGGTTGCGGGGGGGGGTCAGGAGTGTAGTGTACAGGGTGTGGGGGGGTCAGGAGTATAGTAGAGCTGCACAATTAATCGTAAAAAATCGTGATCTCGATTCAACCCCCCTGACGATCTCTATTGCAGAGTTTGCCTATTCTTTCATATAACAAGTGGAGAGACGTATCTGCTCATTCAGCTGTCAAAAGAAAACATATGGGCAGTCTGCTAAGTTTTTAAATGCAGGAAGTTTAACCACTTAAAGTGGAGGGCCACCCTGAAAAAAAAATTCACCAAAAATCCTAAAAAAAATTTTAAAAAACATTTGAAAAAAAAAAAATTTAAACTTGCCTAAACCCTTGTTGCTAGGCAGTCTTCCTAATCTGCCTATTCCTATTCCGCGGCATGTTCTGCTCCTCGGTGAGCGGCCCCATTGTCTTCTGGGAATTGTGTGTGTTCCCAGAACACCACCGGGCCATTCACAGAGCGGAGCGGCAAGCTCGCGCATGCGCAGTAGGAAACTGGCAGTGAAGCCGCAAGGCTCCACTGCCTGTGTCCCTTACCTAGGATGATGGTGCTGGGACCCAAGAGCCGAGGGACGGGGCAGCCGACATAGCGGGCACCCAGGACAGGTAAGTACTTATTTAAAGTCAGCAGCTACAGTATTTGTAGCTGCTGACTTTTAATTTTTTTTTTACGTCCGGAATCCCGCTTTAAAGTCTAAATCTTTTTCTGACACTTGTTTCTTAAGTTAAAATCAATATTTTTTGCTAGAAAATTATTTGGAACCCCCAAACATTATATATATTTTAGCAGAGACCCTAGGGAATAAAATGGCAATTTCTGCAATATTTTATGTTACACTATATTTTCCCAGCGGTCTTTCAAACACATTTTTTGGGGGAAAAATACACTTCAGTGAATAAAAAAAAAGAAACAGTAAAGTTAGCCCAATTTTTTTGTTTTAATGTGAAAGATGATGTTACGCCACGAGAATTATGATCTATCTTATAAGCAAAAAAATTGTGATTCTCATTTTAGCCAGAATCGTGCAGCTCTAGAGTGTAGTGTACAGGGGGAGGGGGAGGGTCAGGAGTGTAGTGTACAGGGGGAGGGGGAGGGTCAGGAGTGTAGTGTACAGGGTGAGGGTCAGGATTGTAGTGTACAGGGTGAGGGGGGGGGGTCAGGAGTGTAATGTACAGGGTGAGGGTCAGGAGTGTAATGTACAGGGTGAGGGTCAGGAGTGTAGTGTACAGGGTGAGGGTCAGGAGTGTAGTGTACAGGGTGAGGGTCAGGAGTGTAGTGTACAGGGTGAGGGTCAGGAGTGTAGTGTACAGGGTGAGGGTCAGGAGTGTAGTGTACAGGGTGAGGGTCAGGAGTGTAGTGTACAGGGTGAGGGTCAGGAGTGTAGTGTACAGGGTGAGGGTCAGGAGTGTAGTGTACAGGGGGAGGGTCAGGAGTGTAATGTACAGGGTGAGGGTCAGGAGTGTAGTGTACAGGGGGAGGGTCAGGAGTGTAATGTACAGGGGGAGGGTCAGGAGTGTAGTGTACAGGGTGAGGGTCAGGAGTGTAGTGTACAGGGTGAGGGTCAGGAGTGTAGTGTACAGGGTGAGGGTCAGGATTGTAGTGTACAGGGTGAGGGTCAGGATTGTAGTGTACAGGGTGAGGGTCAGGAGTGTAGTGTACAGGGTGAGGGTCAGGAGTGTAGTGTACAGGGTGAGGGTCAGGATTGTAGTGTACAGGGTGAGGGTCAGGAGTGTAGTGTACAGGGGGAGGGTCAGGAGTGTAGTGTACAGGGTGAGGGTCAGGAGTGTAGTGTACAGGGTGAGGGTCAGGAGTGTAGTGTACAGGGTGAGGGTCAGGAGTGTAGTGTACAGGGGGAGGGTCAGGATTGTAGTGTACAAGGTGAGGGTCAGGATTGTAGTGTACAGGGTGAGGGTCAGGATTGTAGTGTACAGTGTGAGGGGGAGGGTCAGGAGTGTAGTGTACAGGGTGAGGGGGGGGGGTCAGGAGTGTAGTGTACAGGGTGAGGGTCAGGAGTGTAGTGTACAGGGTGAGGGTCAGGAGTGTAGTGTACAGGGTGAGGGTCAGGATTGTAGTGTACAGGGTGAGGGTCAGGAGTGTAGTGTACAGGGTGAGGGGGAGGGTCAGGAGTGTAGTGTACAGGGTGAGGGGGGGGGGTCAGGAGTGTAGTGTACAGGGTGAGGGGCAGGATTGTAGTGTACAGGGTGAGGGGCAGGATTGTAGTGTACAGGGTGAGGGTCAGGATTGTAGTGTACAGTGTGAGGGGGAGGGTCAGGAGTGTAGTGTACAGGGTGAGGGGGGGTCAGGATTGTAGTGTACAGGGTGAGGGGGGGTCAGGAGTGTAATGTACAGGGTGAGGGGGGGTCAGGAGTGTAATGTACAGGGTGAGGGTCAGGAGTGTAGTGTACAGGGTGAGGGTCAGGAGTGTAGTGTACAGGGTGAGGGGGGGGGGGGGGGGTCAGGAGTGTAATGTACAGGGTGAGGGTCAGGAGTGTAGTGTACAGGGTGAGGGGGGGTCAGGAGTGTAATGTACAGGGTGAGGGTCAGGATTGTAGTGTACAGGGTGAGGGGGGGGGTCAGGAGTGTAATGTACAGGGTGAGGGTCAGGAGTGTAGTGTACAGGGTGAGGGGGGGGGGGTCAGGAGTGTAATGTACAGGGTGAGGGTCAGGAGTGTAGTGTACAGGGTGAGGGGGGGTCAGGAGTGTAATGTACAGGGTGAGGGTCAGGATTGTAGTGTACAGGGTGAGGGGGGGGGGGGGTCAGGAGTGTAATGTACAGGGTGAGGGTCAGGAGTGTAGTGTACAGGGTGAGGGGGGTCAGGAGTGTAATGTACAGGGTGAGGGTCAGGATTGTAGTGTACAGGGTGAGGGGGGGGGGGTCAGGAGTGTAATGTACAGGGTGAGGGTCAGGAGTGTAGTGTACAGGGTGAGGGGGGGTCAGGAGTGTAATGTACAGGGTGAGGGTCAGGATTGTAATGTACAGGGTGAGGGGGGGTCAGGAGTGTAATGTACAGGGTGAGGGTCAGGATTGTAGTGTACAGGGTGAGGGTCAGGAGTGTAATGTACAGGGTGAGGGTCAGGATTGTAGTGTACAGGGTGAGGGTCAGGAGTGTAATGTACAGCAGTGTTACCAACCTACCAGATTGAAATTTACTGACACGACACCCAAAACTTACTGGAACTGTCAAGTTTTTACTGGCGTATCTAAAAGTTACAAAATGTAATTTTTTAAGTGCAAATTTCAATATTTAGGCTAAAAACAAGTACAATATGCAATTAGCAATATGATTTAAGGTAGATATTAAGGCAAAAACATATTTCTTAATTTATTTTCGATATAGTAAATAAGTAGCTCAGGGACAGGAATCGGGAGGGCAAGAAATTAGAATGGGCGGCACACACACACATGCAATTGACTCTCATGCCCTGTACAAACGGTCGAACTTTCCGACGGAATATGTGCGATCTGAGCTTGTGTAGGCTCCATCAGATTTTTTCCATCGGAATTTCCGACACACAAAGTTTGAGAGCAGGCTATAAAATTTTCTGACAACAAAATCCGTTTGCGTAAATTCCAACCGTGTGTGGACAATTCCGACGCACAAAGTGCAACGCATGCTCAAAATAAATTAAAAGAGAAAAGCTATTGGCTACTGCCCCGTTTATAGTCCCGGCATACGTGTTTTACGTCACCACGTTCAGAACGATCGGATTTTCCGAAAACTTTGTGCGACCGTGTGTATGCAAGACAAGTTTGAGCCAACATCCATTGGAAAAAATCCATGGATTTTGTTGTCGGAATGTCCGATCAATGTCCGATCGTGTGTACAGGGCATTACAGTGACACTGACAGCAGTGTGCAGTAGCACAGATAATGATGGCACCCCACCAACATGACACGTCCCCTCCTGGCATGGAGAGTCACAGTGACCCTCTCTTTCTCCATGCTAGGTGGTCCCTTCAGTCCACTCCCGACTTGCCTTCCTCCTGTTCCGCAGACCTGCACATGAGGCTCCAGCTGCTCTGTTCCTTTGCATCATGACTTCACGTGACACACTGGCGGCACAGGCCGAACACACTGTACCAAGTACTCGGATGGTTTCGGTCAAGCGTCACAGCCATATTTTTTACTGGCAACCTTTTTCTTTCACTGGCATTTACTGGCAGGAGAAAAGTGCCCATTTTTTACTGGCTGCCAGTAAAAATACTGGCGGTTGGCAACACTGATGTACAGGGTGAGGGTCAGGAGTGTAGTGTACAGGGTGAGGGTCAGGAGTGTAGTGTACAGGGTGAGGGTCAGGAGTGTAGTGTACAGGGTGAGGGTCAGGAGTGTAGTGTACAGGGTGAGGGTCAGGAGTGTAGTGTACAGGGTGAGGGTCAGGAGTGTAGTGTACAGGGTGAGGGTCAGGAGTGTAGTGTACAGGGGGAGGGTCAGGAGTGTAATGTACAGGGTGAGGGTCAGGAGTGTAGTGTACAGGGTGAGGGTCAGGAGTGTAATGTACAGGGGGAGGGTCAGGAGTGTAGTGTACAGGGTGAGGGTCAGGAGTGTAGTGTACAGGGTGAGGGTCAGGAGTGTAGTGTACAGGGTGAGGGTCAGGATTGTAGTGCTTTTATCTGGGCCTTGGGGCACCATTTCAACCACTGAAACCAACAATGGGGCATAATTCCCCCCACTGACACCAATGAAAGGGGCACATTTCTTCCCAATGACAGCAATCATGGCAACGATGGGGCAAAATTCTTCCCACTGACACCAACATTGGGGCAAAATTTCTCCCAATAACACCAACAATGGTGCCCAATGACATCAATGATGGGGCACAATTCCTCTCACTGACACCAATGATGGTGCCCAATGACATCAAAGATGGGGCACAATTCAACCAACTTACACCAATAACGGGGCACAATTTCTCGAATTGAAACAAACAATGGGGCATTATATTTTCCCACTGACGTCGGGACCATTTCTACTTACACTGGACACAGTCCAGCCCTCCTAAAATCTAAAGCACAGTAAACTGGCCCTTTGTTTAGAAAGTTTGGAGACCCCTGGTCTAGTCAGATGATGTGCACTTTGCCCACATCGCCTCCTGGGATATGTATCTCATATCCCAGGAGGCATAGTCCTACATTGGGAAAGGAGGAGGGCCAGGCGGCACGCCATTGCTGAAGCTGTCAGCTTAACCCAGAAAAGTCATCAGCTTACTGATGGCGTCACAGAAGAAGATGGGGGTGCGGGGCTAAAGGGGTGCAGAGAAGAAGAGGATCTCAGCAGAACAACGCTGGATCCGCTGGGCGGGTGAGTACCTTAACCCCTTCCCGACCACCGCACGACGATATACAAATATAAAAAGGAAAAATACTCCGCGTCAAATTTAGTGAAAAATAATTGCATTAAAATAAACATAAAAATGAAAAATTACAAATAGTAGTGAGCTGCTCCCCAATTTGAGCAAATATTGATCAAAATGTATGTGGATAGATAGGGGGTGCTATTGGTTAAAATGGATAATAAAAAATGAATAAAATGTTGAATACAATATAAAGACTTAATAGAAAACCTTTCACAAACCTTGAAAATTAGAAAGTGAATAAATAAATATGAAAATGTAAAAATATCAAAATTTGTGACACACAATACAAGTGATAATGGAAAATGTCCCAGTGGTAGACTAGCTCAGTAGCAAGTGAAGCAAAAGGATCTTCCAAAATGGATTGATTTCTTGATGTATACAGATATGGGTTCCTTCACCAAGAGAAAAGAAAAATGCACCTTGCAGTAGTAAAAAGATATCTGCTTACCAGATACCAATGACTCCTTTAATTAAGAAGAGAGTCATTAGCGCTTGTGCAGGGTTGTGCGTGTTCACATTGACTGGATGTTGGATGATGATAAGCAAAGAACCCTTCCGGCCCCGGTAATTCAGATATGAGATATGTGAAAAACAATAGAAACTTCCATAGTATAACACCGTTTATTACCCAGGAGCGGTACGTGGTCACGTGATCTCTTCCTTCGTCCGGTTTATCCGGTTGTTACTCACGCCGGGTGGAACGCACGGTGACTCAATGCGGTGCGAAGGAACCCCTGTCCTCATTCATACCGAGACAAGCGAGCAGCCCCAGTTCCGGGTAGGCACCTACTAATGTAAGCGACCATTTGGCTTTTTTATCTGTTTTTACAGTTTTAATAAACGGTGTTATACTATGGAAGTTTCTATTGTTTTTCACATATCCCATATCTGAATTACCAAGGCCAGAAGGGTTCTTTGCTTATCATCATCCAATGTGAGCAGGCACAAACCTGCACAAGCGCTAATGATTCTCTTTAATTAAAGGAGTCATTGGTATCTGGTAAGCAGATATCTTTTTACTACTGCAAGGTGCATTTTTCTTTTCTCTTGGTGAAGGAACCCGTATCTGTATACATCAAGAAATCAATCCATTTTGGAAGATCCTTTTGCTTCACTGTCTACTGAGTTAGTCTACCACTGGGACATTTTCTATTATTACTTGTATTGTGTGTCACAAATTTGCTATTTTTACATTTTCATATTTATTTATTCACTTTCTAATTTTCAAGGTTTGTAAAAGGTTTTCTATTAAGTCTTTATATTGTATTCAACAGTCAACATTTTATTAATTTTTTATTATCCATTTTAACCAATAGCGCCCCCTATCTATCCAGATACATAAATATAGAATGGCACGGGTGGGCAAATAGGGCGTACAGGTACGTCCCCTTTAAGATGCACATTGTGGGCGCGTGCGCCCGCTGCGTGCTCCGTGACTGTGACCGTGGGTCCCGCAGACTCGATGTCCACCAGATGCCCGCGATCGTGTCACGGAGCGGAAGAACGGGGAGATGCTTTTGTAAACAGGGCATTTCCCCATTCTGCCTAGTGATATGACAGAAATCACTGCTCCCTCTCATCGGGAGCAGTGATCGCTGTCATGTCCTAGGTAGCCCACCCCCCACCACAGTTAGAATCACTCCCTAGGACACACTTAACCTCTTGATCACCCCCTAGTGGTTAACCCCTTCCCTGCTAGTGTCATTTACACAGTAATCCGTGCATTTTTATAGCACTGATCGCTGTTTAAATGACAATGTTCCCAAAATAGTTTCAAAAGTGTCCGATGTGTCCGTCATAATGTTGCAGTCCCGATAATAAATCGCAGATTGCCGCCATTGCTAATAAAAAAAAAATAATAAAAATGCCATAAAACTATCCCGCTATTTTGTAGACGCTATAACTTTTGCGCAAACCAATCAATATACGCTTATTGCAATTTCTATTTTTTTTACCAAAAATATGTAGAATACATATTGGCCTAAACTGATGAAAAAAAATTTTTTATATATTTTTGGGGGATATTTATTATAGTAAAAAATATTGCGTTTTTTTGTTTATAGCGTAAAAAATAAAAACCACAGAGGTGATCAAATACCACCAAAAGAAAGCTCTATTTGTGGGGAAAAAAGAACGTCAATTTTGTTTGGGAGACACCTCGCACGACCGCGCAATTGTCAGTTAAAGCGACGCAGTGCCGAATCACAAAAAGTGCTCTGGTCAGGAAGGGGGTAAATCCTTTCGGGGCTGAAGTGGTTAAATATGCAGGACCTGCAACCAGGTAAGTGGGGGGGTCAAAAAAAAGGGGGGAGGGGTTGGGAGAGTAAAGGTCTGCTTTAAAGTGTAGATTTTTTATTTCTCCAGAGTTCAGCTTTATGGCTATTTTTTTAGACTTTTCTGCAGAGTTGTTCTCTCTATTATGAAGAAATTGCTGTTTTGTATTTTCTCAAATTTCAGAAAGGGAGAGAACCTTCATTATATTATCCTGAGCGATCTCTGGTGTTCTAATGAGAAAATCTGCAGCATCTGCAGAAGAGGATGAGCCTTATGCCCTGTACACACGATCGGACATTGATCGGACATTCCGATAACAAAATCCATGGATGTTGGCTCAAACTTGTCTTGCATACACACGGTCACATAAAGTTGATCGGAAATTCCGAATGTCAAAAACATGGTGACGTAAAACACGTACGACGAGCCGAGAAATATGAAGTTCAATAGCCAGTGCTGCTCTTCTGCTTGATTCCGAGCATGCGTGGCACTTTGTGCGTCAGAATTGTGTACACACGATCGGAATTTACGACGGTGTGTATGGGGCATTAGAGGATATCACACATTCCTTTTGCAGGAGATGCTGATGATTTGGGCACAGTGTGGACATTGGAAGGGATAGGGGCTCATTATCACACATTTCCTGGGAGGATGTAATATTAGCTGGAGTGGGGCCAGGCTATAAACCATTTGTAATGACTGAATAGAACAACAGGGGGCGCACCGAGCATGTGAACTCCACATGAGCAACTGATGTAGAAAGGAAAGAATGAAAAGGAAGATACAATGTTGCATTTTCTTCTAGGAAAAGGACTACATTGAGACTTTGTTGCATATATTGTATATGTTGAATGACTTGGCTAAAGCTGGCTACACATTGTATAACTTTCCTTTAGATTTACCAAAACCATATAATATGAGGTCAAACCAGAACACTTTCAAATTGTATGCAATCAGGCCGGCTCTTCCACTACATAGGTGAAGGTAAATCTAAAGGAAATTGAATAAGAAAATTGTATAATGTGTAGTCAGCTTTAGTTTTAGTACAAGATTCTAGGCACAAGGACTTTTTATATTTAACTGCTTGCTGCCCGCCCACCATCAAATGACAGCATCCCAGAACGGCTGCTCTTGCACATGGTGCGACCCCGATCTGTATAAAGAGCCGTGCCCGCGACTCTTTAACCATGTGATTGGCTGTGTCCAATCACAGCCAGTCACATGTAAACACGGAGATGCCGGTAATCGGCTCTCCTCGCCTCACACAGAGTGTGTGGCAAGGAGAGCCGATCAGCGGCATCTCCTCACAGGGGGACATGTAGGAATGTAATCAAGGCACCGATCATTAGTGCCCTAAATACAATAGGGAAATACAGTTTCACAATACAGTGCCCACCAATGCCAGCATACAGTGCCCACCAGTGGCAGCAATCAGTGCCCACCACTGCTCACAAGTGCCACCAATCAGTGCCCATTAGGCAGTGGACATTTGGGGGAATTTAGCTTATTTGTAGATGCGCTTATTGTATGTAACTGAGGTAGAACTGTAGTACCAAGAATGGACAGCAGAGGGAGCGCAGAGACCTTTTTTTTGGCAGAGGAATTTTTCTGCTATTTACAAACATTTTCCATTCTTTGCGATAGCAATGCGATCGATTTACTAAAAGAGCTGATAACCTTCAGTCAGGCTGAATTCATTTCTTTGCTTGTTTCCTTTTCCATTGAAATGAATGGAAATGCATCAAATTACTATACTGCGCATGTTACTGAAATGCAATGAAATGCTGTAAAACCAGCCTTAGGAAGAAAAAGGCCTGAAAGGGAAACTGGGGCCCACCAGAGGAAATGAGAGTTGGGGTAACCCTGTAGTGAGTGTAATAGTGTGTGTGGAAAGATGCTGGATTGGTGCTGACAGGTCTACACATTACACAATGCCTCCATAGTACATAACAAGGACAAGGGGGCACGCTTTACATCTGGAGCAAAAGACATTTAACCTTCACATTTGAAAAGGCTTCTTCACAGTAAGAGCTGTGAAAATGTGGAATAGACTCCCTCAGGAAGCAGCTCTGGCCATCAAAGCTGATTAAGGAATATCTTACGATGGACTTCTGCGCTACTAAAGTAATGGGTAAATAATCTGTGTCTTGCTGCAAAATCGATAAGTGAACACCACTCCACTCCCTATAGTTCTAAAAGATGCTACAACAATAAATTGTGTCTGTGATTCTGCGCAAAGACTAATTGC
Source organism: Lithobates clamitans (assembly GCA_037952925.1). Lineage (NCBI taxonomy): Eukaryota > Metazoa > Chordata > Amphibia > Anura > Ranidae > Lithobates > Lithobates clamitans. The sequence goes on along the minus strand of JBBGZY010001369.1, from coordinate 352,728 downwards.
TGGTATAAAGTGAGCAATAAGTGAAAACAATAATAATAACTGTGCAAAATACTGCTCTATATAAAACCAATCATTTAAAGTGACTTCAGTGCTCATATATTGAAGTGACTATTGCATATAAAGATGACTGCATAAAGTGCATAGACGTTGATAAAAATTCTGGTGACTTTCGTGGTGTTATGTCCCCACTCGGGGATATTAATAACTGTGCAAAATACTGCTCTATATAAAACTAATCATTTAAAGTGACTTCAGTGCTAATATGGTGAAGTAACTATTGCAAAATAAATAGTGACTGGATAAAGTGCATAAACGTTGATAGAAGATCTGGTGACTTTCGTGGTGTTATGTGAAATGTCAATTTAGACGCTATTTTTTCCACCCAAACCAAAATTAATAGTGATCTAGAATCATTGTCCCGGAAATTGGGACACACTATGGAAAAAAAGATCAGCTTGTGGTGGGACATTAACACATTTGAACGTTATCTGAGAGAGAACATAGTTCCCAGGAGACTCAGATGGGAGCTCCCCCCAAACGATGGCCTTCTCGACAAAGAATCCATTAATGAATGGTATAATTTCTTTAAAGCTAAGAGCATTGAAGGTCTCAGATTCCTCCTAGATAGGAAGTATAGAAAAATGAAAGCCATCGATCAACAAATTGAAGAATTAAAAACGAAACTGGAACCACATAAAGAATCTGAAGATTTTAAAAAATTAGCAAACCAACTTAATAAGGACCTGATGACCAAAGATTTAGAAACCCAGCAGAGGAAAACCAAAAAATACCAGAGAGACGTCACAGATTATAAAACAGATCAAGTCTTCAAGTGGCAAAACAAAGTTGAAGAACCAGTCACAGCGTCAACCTATTCTACGCCAGAAAAAGAAGTTAAAATTTTTGACCCTCAAAAGAGTTTACCGTATCAATCTATACAATACAATGATTACAACAGGGAGGCACATCCCCAAACTCCCAGACCCTATCAAGAGCCACCAAATTACCGTATCCAGGACCAACAAACCCCGAGAAACACCGGGAAAAAACCTTTTAAAAAATTTTTTAAAAAACCTCGCAATAATAGTGGACACAACCAAAGACATCACAATGAGAGATCGTATAATGAAGGTCCACCCAGAGAATACAGAGAAGTACCTTATCAGAACCAATACTACAGATACGAAAGAAGCCCAATACCTACCTACAATCGATTTGAACCGATCAGATACCTTAATGACACTAATCCATACCCTCGTCAATACCCATATGAAAGAGAAGTTCATAACAATGGTTTTTTAGATCGAGGTCGAAGAGAAGCATCACCGAGGAGGAAACAAGACTATGCACACCGATCCCCGAGAAGACACCCACGAGAACCTCAACATTCCCCACAAAAACGACAACAAGAAGAAAGGAGAAGAACCCCAGAACCAAGAGGGGATGTCGAGCGGGAAAGAGACTCAAAAAGAAAAAGGGTATAGTAGGTGAAGGGATCTTCAACCTAAGTGGACAAACGTTATCCACTGAGGAACTGGCTGTACTAGATAAAGGTTTAAAATATGCTCCCACGAAGAATCTTGATAAATTCGCAACATACATAGGAATAAGGAAATATGTGAGAAAAATGAACATCAAGAAAGCCATCCTAAGCAACCCCCAAACTAGACAAATAACTAATTTACAAGAAGAACAACGAGTAGAACATAGCGGATTACGGAACAAGTCTCTCTTTAACCCTCATACATATGACAATCAACACATAGAAGTATTTAAAAATCTGGTACTAAAGGATCTGGATCTACTGAAGATAAAGAAGGTGAATGACCCCATACATATCAAGAAAGGAATACGCTCCTTAATTAATAGAAAAGACCTGGTAATAAGACCGGCGGATAAAGGAGGAGGGGTAGTCATTCAAAATAAAACGGATTATAAAGCAGAGATTGAACGCCAATTGGAAGACATCAATACATATCAAAAGTTACTTGGGAACCCATCAAGCAAATGCAAAAAAGAATTAGAAAAAGTGGTACAGTTAGGCACCAAAAAGAATATACTAGATGCTAAAGAAGCAAGATATCTAGTTCCTGATTCACACAGGATCCCGGTTCTTTATACAATTCCTAAGATACATAAGAGCCTTCAGAACCCCCCGGGGAGACCCATAGTAAATGGGATAAATTCCCTAACAGCGAGAATAGGCCAGTATATTGATTATTTTATCCAACCTGCTATCCAAAAAACCTCATCGTATGTCAGAGACACTAAACATGTCCTACAATTAATAGAAAACATACCAGTCCTGGAAGGAAGAACCCTAATGGCAACCGTTGATGTATCATCTCTTTACACAATAATCCAACATCACCAAGCATGTGAGGCAACGAAATGGGCTTTGAGAAAATATAGCTCACTAAAATGCACACAAAGAAAATTTTTAATTAAATGTTTAGAGTTCTCATTAAAAAATAATTACTTTTGGCATGACCAAAAGTATTATAAACAAATTACGGGTATAGCCATGGGTGCAAAATTTGCGCCAAGTGTTGCCAACGCCTTTATGGCACAATGGGAGGAAGAATCAGTGTATAAACATCAACCGCACGAACTTGGATTATATAAAAGATTTATTGATGACATCATCATTATATGGAATGGAAGTAGAGAATCACTAGAGGAGTTTCTATGTAACTTAAACACCAATGACAGGAACATACAATTAACTTGGAATATTAATGCCAAGAAAATAGAATTCCTTGATCTAGAAATCATTATTGAAGAAGATTCACTAATAACTAAAACCCACTTCAAGGATGTGTCAAGAAATAGTTACCTGCCCATCACCAGCTGCCACCACAAACCGTGGTTATATAACATTCCGAGAGGACAACTCGTGAGGAACAGGCGCAATTGCACCATGGACGCAGATTTTAAGACCCAAGCCAACATGATTGGACAAAGATTTGTGAATAAAGGATATGAAGAAGCTCAGATCCAAAAAGAAATTCGATCGATCCAAACAATGAATAGAAAAGAGATGTTATATGCACCCAAGAAGCCACAACAATACCCAGAAGTACCAAGTCTGATTTTGGACTACAATGTCCAACATAAAGACATAGAAAGGATAATTCGGAGACACTGGCATATCCTAAAGGAAGATAAGCATTTACAAAGAATATTACCAGAGAAACCGTCGATTACCTACAAAAGAGCACCTACGCTAAGGGACATTATTGCCAAAAATGTGGTTGAACCTCCACCCAAAAATAAATTCACATTTTTTGATGGCAAAGGGTTCTATCCCTGCAAGTACTGTTTTGCATGTACACATGCGAAAAAATTCCAGGGCAAAAAACATGATTTTAAAGCTACCAGTACAGGAAATACTTACCCGATAAAAGATTTTATTAACTGTCATACAGAAGGAGTAGTCTACATTTTACAATGCGCCTGTAAGTTACAGTATGTAGGGAGAACTAAGAGAGCACTAAAAACCAGAATCAAAGAACACATAGAAAACATTATAAAAGATTGCCCTAAACACAATGTATCTAAGCATTTTGCATTAAAGCATGATAAAGACCCCACGGGGCTATTATTTTGGGGTATAGAGAAATACAACAGGTCATGGAGAGGGGACCATAAAATTAGAACACTCAGCCAGAATGAATCTAAGTGGATCCATAGAATTAAGACATTGGCACCCGAAGGGTTAAACATAGAATTTGATTTAAATTGTTTTATAAGTGATTTTTAACTCTTTATCAATTCTTGTAAACCCACCATATCATTTCCGGTGCGCCTTTAGTTTGTTGATATTTATGTCTGATTCCACTTTTTAGGGGGCTTTCGCTCTACTATTATAATGGTATTTTATTCAGACACAGCCATACGCATGTTTACCTGGATCTAGGACTCTTGATCGTTCAGTACTTTTAATTATTTAGTATTTTAATTATATTTATGTTTTTAACCACTAGTATCATTGTATTTCCATCTTAACCTTTTTTCCACATAGCGCGGGATTTAGATGCTATGTTTGGGTTTTAGACATCCCAGTGGTAGTTATTACTACACCATGCAGACCGTTTGAGGTGTTTGTTTGAATGCACCACAATGACCGTTTGTTGAGCGATCGTGGATTCGCATAATAACATACATCTCTCTGCATTTTAAACATCCTGATACCTCCCTTTTTTTCTTCTTTGTATGTATACAAAGAAACTTTATTAAACACTATTAGCGCGACCATCCTCCGCAAGATGGCCGCGGGATCACACACATCCTGTCCACAACAAAATGGCGATCTGTTTACTTCCGGCCCTAATGATATAAATACACAATAGCAATAGCCAATCCGGTGCCCTGAGGAAGTCATGTGACATGACGTAACGCGTAGGACGTGACCGGAAACACAACACACGCGGACCGGAAGTGACGTAGCGGGGATTGAAACCGCTGTGTTTTTGCTGTTTTTTCGCTGCTGTTCAGCGCTTCTTTTATGTAAGCATTACTATTTTTAATAAAACCACTGGTCATACTTTATTACACTATTGGGGTCCCCTCTTTTGATTACTTCTCATATGGAACCGATGCATTGGAGGGAACATCGCCGATGACTGATAGGCACCCGTAAACGCCAGCATCGATCCAGGGGAAAGGAGGCCTGCACCCTAAGGATTCTAATAGGCACTTTTATTGTGCCAGGAAGGTGAGAGTTCTGGGAGCCCCTAGTGGGGACATAACACCACGAAAGTCACCAGATCTTCTATCAACGTTTATGCACTTTATCCAGTCACTATTTATTTTGCAATAGTTACTTCACCATATTAGCACTGAAGTCACTTTAAATGATTAGTTTTATATAGAGCAGTATTTTGCACAGTTATTAATATCCCCGAGTGGGGACATAACACCACGAAAGTCACCAGAATTTTTATCAACGTCTATGCACTTTATGCAGTCATCTTTATATGCAATAGTCACTTCAATATATGAGCACTGAAGTCACTTTAAATGATTGGTTTTATATAGAGCAGTATTTTGCACAGTTATTATTATTGTTTTCACTTATTGCTCACTTTATACCAGCAATTAGTCTTTGCGCAGAATCACAGACACAATTTATTGTTGTAGCATCTTTTACATCAAAGCTGATCATTTGAATACACACTACAGCAGGGATATGCAATTAGCAGACCTCCAGCTGTTGCAGAACTACAAGTCCCATGAGGCATAGTGAGACTCTGACAGCCACAAGCATGACACCCAGAGGAAGAGGCATGATGGGACTTGTAGTTTTGCAATATCTGGAGGTCCATTCATTGCATATCCCTGATCTACAGTATATATAGGTAATAATACCCGGGATTGTTGATCCAAGGAACGTTTGACTGCCATGGGAGATCAGGAGGGTTTTCCCCCACTGGAGCCATTGGCAGCATTCTGTATATGGTATTTTTTCTTCTTCCTCTGGATTAATTGCAGGTGTAAGATTTTTTTTTAATTTCTATTGGTTAAACTAGACTGACTTTTTTGAACCAGACTAATTATGTAATTATGTATTACATCGTTAGTCAGGTTGAAAAAAAAAGACACAAGTCCATCTAGTTCAACCAAAAAAAAATAAAAATACAATCCCATATACACAATCCTTCACCCACAGTTGATCCAGAGGAAGGTGAAAAATCCCAGCAAAGCATGATCCCATTTGCTACAGCAGGGGAAAAAATCCTTCCTGATCCCCCGAGAGGCAATCGGATTTTCCCTGGATCAACTTTACCTATAAATGTCAGTACCCAGTTATATTCTGTACTTTTAGGAAAGAATCCAGGGCTTTCTTAAAGCAATCTACTGGAGGGAGTCTATTCCACATTTTCACAGCTCTTACTGTGAAGAAACCTTTCCATATTTGGAAATGAAATCTCTTTTCCTCTAGACATAAAGAGTGCCCCCTTGTCCTCTGTAATGACCCTAAAGTGAATAACTCAACACCAAGTTCACTATATGGACCCCTTATATATTTATACATGGTGATCATATCCCCCTTCATCTCTTCTCAAGAGTGAATAGATTCAGTTCCTCTAATCTTTCCTCCGAGCTGAGCTCCTCCATGCCTCTTATCAGTTTGGTTGCTCTTCTCTGCACTTTCTCCACTTCCCTGATATCCTTTTTGAGAACTGGAGCCCAAAACTGAACTGCATATTCCAGATGAGGTCTTACTAATGATTCGTACAGGGGGGCAAAATGTTATCTCTCTCTCTGGAGTCCATTCTTTTCTTATACAAGAAAGGACTTTGCTCGCTTTGGAGACCACAGCTTGGCATTGCATGTTATTATTGAGCTTATGATCCACCAAAACCCCCAGATCCTTCTCCACTATGGTATTAACAATGTAACATAACAGTGCATTATATCAGAGAACTATAGCATGTTATATACATGGGTGTCCGCAGAACTTTTTTCAGGGGGGTGTCATTTTAAGGTCACCCATGCTCCACCCCTTTTTGACCATTTCGTGAAGGGGAGGGGCTTAGTCATTATCACATAAAGCGTGATAACCCTCCCCCTTCCACTGCCACATTTGGCACTTTTTGAGGAGGGAGAATGTACCTGGTTTTGCCATGGTGATCTGAGCCACATACAAAACCATGCAAAATATGCTGCGACCACAGCAAGTGAAGGTATAAACATATGTAACGCACGACCCCCGTAGGAGCTGCATATTGTGTGTTCTATCCGGAAATCACATTCACCACTAGGGATGAGCTTCGAGTTCGAGTCGAACTCATGTTCTACTCGAACATTGGCTGTTCGCAAGTTCGCCGAACAGCGAACAATTTGGGGTGTTCGCGGCAAATTCGAATGCCGCGGAACACCCTTTAAAAGTCTATGGGAGAAATCAAAAGTGCTAATTTTAAAGGCTTATATGCAAGTTATTGTCATAAAAAGTGTTTGGGGACCCGGGTCCTGCCCCAGGGGACATGGATCAATGCAAAAAAAAGTTTTAAAAACGGCCGTTTTTTCAGGAGCAGTGATTTTATTAATGCTTAAAGTCAAACAATAAAAGTGTAATATCCCTTTAAATTTCGTACCTGGGGGGTGTCTATAGTATGCCTGTAAAGGGGCGCATGTTTCCTGTGTTTAGAACAGTCTGACAGCAAAATGACATTTGGAAGGAAAAAACTCATTTAAAACTACCCGCGGCTATTGCATTGCCGACAATACACATAGAAGTTCATTGATAAAAACGGCATGGTAATTCCCCACAGGGGAACCCCGAACCAAAAAAAAAAAAAAAAAAATGATGTGGGGGTCCCCCTAAATTCCATACAAGGCCCTTCAGGTCTGGTATGGATATTAAGGGGAACCCCAGCCAAAATTTAAAAAAAAAATTGACGTGGGGTTCCCCCTAAATTCCATACCAGACCCTTCAGGTCTGGTATGGATTTTAAGGGGAACCCCGCGCCAAAAAAAAAAAAAAAAAAAGGCGTGGGGTCCCCCTAAAAATCCATACCAGACCCTTATCCGAGCACGCAACCTGGCAGGCCGCAGGAAAAGAGGGGGGGACGAGAGTGCGGCCCCCCCCCCCTCCTGAACCGTACCAGGCCACATGCCCTCAACATTGGGAGGGTGCTTTGGGGTAGCCCCCCAAAACACCTTGTCCCCATGTTGATGAGGACAAGGGCCTCATCCTCACAACCGTGGCCGGTGGTTGTGAGGGTCTGCGGGCGGGGGGCTTATCGGAATCTGGAAGCCCCCTTTAACAAGGGGACCCCCAGATCCCGGCCCCCCCCCTGTGTGAAATGGTAAGGGGGTACTTACCCCTACCATTTCACTAAAAAACTGTCAAAAATGTTAAAAATGACAAGAGACAGTTTTTGACAATTCCTTTATTTAAATGCTTCTTCTTTCTTCTTTCTTCCTTCATCTTCTTCTTCTTCTGGTTCTTCTGGCTCTTCTGGTTCTTCCTCCGGCGTTCTCGTCCAGCATCTTCTCCGCGGCGTCTTCTATCTTCTTCTCCTCGGGCCGCTCCGCACCCATGGCATGAGGGGAGGCTCCCGCTCTTCTCTTCATCTTCTTCTCTTCTTCATCTTCTTCTTCATCTTCTTCTTCTTCTTCTTCCTTCTTCTCTTCTTCCTGTCTTCTCCGGGCCGCTCCGCAGCCATGCTGGCATGGAGGGAGGCTCCCGCTGTGTGACGGTGTCTCTTCGTCTGACGGTTCTTAAATAACGGGGGGCGGGGCCATCCGGTGACCCCGCCCCCCTCTGACGCACGGTGACTTGAGGGACTTCCCTGTGACGTCACGGGGAATGCCACAGGAAAGTCCCGTCATGTCACCGTGCGTCAGAGGGGGGCGGGGTCACCGGGTGGCCCCGCCCCCCGTTATTTAAGAACCGTCAGACGAAGAGACGCCGTCACACAGCGGGAGCCTCCCTCCATGCCACAGCATGGATTGCGGAGCGGCCCGGAGAAGACAGGAAGAAGAGAAGAAGAGAAGAAGGAAGAAGAAGAAAAAGAAGAAGAAGAAGATGAAGAAGAGAAGAAGATGAAGAGAAGAGCGGGAGCCTCCCCCCAAATGCCATGGGTGCGGAGCGGCCCGAGGAGAAGAAGATAGAAGACGCCGCGGAGAAGATGCTGGACGAGAACGCCGGAGGAAGAACCAGAAGAGCCAGAAGAACCAGAAGAAGAAGAAGATGAAGGAAGAAAGAAGAAAGAAGAAGCATTTAAATAAAGGAATTGTCAAAAACTGTCTCTTGTCATTTTTAACATTTTTGACAGTTTTTTAGTGAAATGGTAGGGGTAAGTACCCCCTTACCATTTCACACAGGGGGGGGGGCCGGGATCTGGGGGTCCCCTTGTTAAAGGGGGCTTCCAGATTCCGATAAGCCCCCCGCCCGCAGACCCTCACAACCACCGGCCACGGTTGTGAGGATGAGGCCCTTGTCCTCATCAACATGGGGACAAGGTGTTTTGGGGGGCTACCCCAAAGCACCCTCCCAATGTTGAGGGCATGTGGCCTGGTACGGTTCAGGAGGGGGGGGGGGCCGCACTCTCGTCCCCCCCTCTTTTCCTGCGGCCTGCCAGGTTGCGTGCTCGGATAAGGGTCTGGTATGGATTTTTAGGGGGACCCCACGCCTTTTTTTTTTTTTTTTTTTGGCGCGGGGTTCCCCTTAAAATCCATACCAGACCTGAAGGGTCTGGTATGGAATTTAGGGGGAACCCCACGTCAATTTTTTTTTTAAATTTTGGCTGGGGTTCCCCTTAATATCCATACCAGACCTGAAGGGCCTTGTATGGAATTTAGGGGGACCCCCACATCATTTTTTTTTTTTTTTTTTTTGGTTCGGGGTTCCCCTGTGGGGAATTCCCATGCCGTTTTTATCAATGAACTTCTATGTGTATTGTCGGCAATGCAATAGCCGCGGTAGTTTTAAATGTGTTTTTTCCTTCCAAATGTCACTTTGCTGTCAGACTGTTCTAAACACGGGAAACATGCGCCCCTTTACAGGCATACTATAGACACCCCCCAGGTATGAAATTTAAAGGGATATTACACTTTTATTGTTTGACTTTAAGCATTATTAAAATCACTGCTCCTGAAAAAACGGCCGTTTTTAAAACTTTTTTTTGCATTGATTCATGTCCCCTGGGGGAGGACCCGGGTCCCCAAACACTTTTTATGACAATAACTTGCATATTAGCCTTTAAAATTAGCACTTTTGATTATTCATGTTCGTGTCCCATAGACTTTAACGGCGTTCGCGTGTTCGAACGAATTTTTTTCCTGTTCGCATGTTCTGGTGCGAACCGAACAGGGGGGTGTTCGGCTCATCCCTATTCACCACATAGCCCATCACAACCCATAGAAATGGAAACAGTCCATATTGTACTTTTCTCTTGCTTTTATTTGTATAACATGAACTGGGATAGGAAAAGGGGTTTTCTGAGATGCTCTTTTGCTGCTTCATAATCTTTCCTTTGCCTTCTTATGCAAAGACTTAGAACAATGCGGATAATGAAAAGTCACTCTGAATAACTTTTCATGGGAAAACAGGAGTAGTCTGGTCTTTGAGAACAATGAAAGCGAATAGCAAAGAGCCACTCTGAATAATGCCCCGTACACACGGGAAAAATGTCCGATCGGAGCGTGTTGTCGGAAATTCCGACCGTGTGTGGGCTCCATCGGACATTTTCCATCGGATTTTCTGACACACAAAGTTGGAGAGCAGGAGATAAAATTTTCCGACAACAAAATCCGTTGTCGGAAATTCCGATCGTGTGTACACAAATCCGGACAAAGTGCCACGCATGCTCAGAATAAATAAAGAGATGAAAGCTATTGGCCACTGCCCCGTTTATAGTCCCGATGTACGTGTTTTACGTCACCGCGTTTAGAACGATCGGATTTTCCGACAACTTTGTGCGACCGTGTGTTGACAAAACAAGTTTGAGCCAACATCCGTCAGAAAAAATCCTAGGATTTTGTTGTCGGAATGTCCGAACAAAGTCTGACCGTGTGTACGCCCTATAACTCTTTGCACATAGACTTTGGTAGATTTACTAGAGAATACATAGGCTATTGTAGTAAAGAGTCACTCTGAAATACTTCTTCACCTGTAGACCTTTTTAGAACAATCTGTATCTCTATTTGTGCTCGGAGCTCTACCGCCGCCATTTGACCACTACTTCCCGTCTGTACAGTACTTCCAAGTTGAGCTAAAGAAGAGATTACTCTGAATAATTCCTCCCGCCTGACTGATTGGAACCCCTGGGCATGTTGAACCTTGAAGTCACAGACCATTAGCGCCTGCATCACTGACTTGCATACCAACACCCTCAGCCTCTGAAAGTACCGCACTCCTGGGCTTTCACTCACTTGATCAACAGTCTATGTGCCACTCACAAACAATCGATCGCCCAGTCTTCTTCCGCTTAGTTGCTACTTCTTCCCTATGGCTCCTTCATCCCTCCTCTCCGGTCTGACATGCTCCCCTCCCCGCAGGGGGCGTCCAGTGACACCAGCGACTACATGCTGTGCGGTGTCACTGATTCCTCTTCTCCACGTGGCCTGGTTCCCCCCCTTCCCCGTAGGGAGGGGGCATGACTCTGCTCTCCGCAGGGGCTCTCTTCCCGAACTCCCGACTCTGAACTAACTCTACATGTGACCCCAGCTCATATCAGAGTCCCACCTCCTGCCAAACAAATTAATGATTGGCCAGAACTCCACACATGAGCTGCCTGCCACTCAGATCCCAAGTCCAACCTCTCTTCCAGAACCATTTCCATTTTCCACTGAAAGCAAGAGGAGGCATCTCTGGGCCCAAGCACAGGTGGCCACACCCTACACTACACTGACACTCCCAGTTCCTAAAATAAACAACCAGGCCTGAAATAACAATGCAAGCCTTGCTAAATTTACCTGAAACTGTACTCTGCCATTTAAACACAAAAAGATCACCTACTTGTGAGTAGGTGACCGCTACACATACAATTAGTCAATCGATCAATTACAAAAAAACTACATCTGCATGGTGCAGCATTGGCTTAACCCAGTGGAGATCTTGGATTCTATATGGGCACAATAGCATCTTTATGGGCACAACAGCAGCTTTATGGGCACAATAACATCTTCATGCTATGGTGCTATGCTTAACCACTTGCCTACAGGGCACTTTCACCCCCATTCTGCCCAGGCCAATTTTCAGCTTTCATCGCTGTCGCATTTGAATGACAATTGCGCGGTCATGTAACACTGTATCCAAATAATAATTTTATAATTTTTTTCACGCAGATAGAGCTTTCTTTTGGCGGTATTTAATCACCACTGAGGTTTTTATTTTTTGCTACGCAAACAAAAAAGACTGACAATTAAAAAAAAAAAGTTTTGCTTAGCTTGTATTATTAAATTTCGCAAATAAGTAGTTTTCTTCTACACTGATGGTGACTGATAGGCGGCACTGATGGTCACTGAAATTGGGGCACTAATAGGTGGCACTGATTGGCAGCACTGATAGAACTGGTAAAACAGCATGTTGCTTTTAGTGGGAGGTGCTGTGAAAAAGAATAATGTAGTTCAATGTGGCCACCGTAAGGTAATTATTGGGTTAAATCAGGTGTGAGGAGGCAACATATTGTCTCCTCACCACCTCTTAAACAGCTCTGAAAAGCGATCCAAGCATGGATCTTTTCAGAGGAGCTACAACCACTTCCACACATGTGAAGGAGCCCTAATGCTGCGTACACACAATCGGACATTCCGACAACAAAACCTTGGATTTTTTTTCTGACGGATGTTGGCTCAAACTTGTCTTGCATACACACGGTCACACAAATGTTGTCAGAAATTCCAATCGCCAAGAACTCAGTGACGTACAACACGTACAACGAGCCGAGAAAAATGAAGTTCAATAGCCAGTGCGGCTCTTCTGCTTGATTCCGAGCATGTGTGGAACTTTTGTGCGTCGGAATTGTGTACACATGATGATCTGAATTTCTGACAACAAAGTTTATTGTCGGAAAATTTGAGAACCTGCTCTCAAACATTTGTTGTCAGAAATTCCGACAGCAAATGTCTGATGGAGCCTACACACAGTCGGAATTTCCGACAACAAGCTTGCATCGGACATTTGTGTCAGAAATTTCAACCGTGTGTACGCGGCATAGGAGTAGCCAAGCAAAAGCATGCAGGAAAGTAAAGTGTTAGATCTATTCACATGATAAGGTTCAGCCTGATGTCCAACCCTGATGACAGTGTAAGGAGATACACATCTGCATTCCACAAGCAGTTTGCTGATAACAGAATACAGCTACAATCACCTCAAGTCTGATAACAGAAGATAAGAGTGATCAGTAGAGTTGCCACCTCATCCCTTTAAACCCGAACACCTTTGAATACACAGGTTCTGAGGCTAATTAAATGCAGATAAGGCACCAAGTGAGTTTAATTACCACCTTAATCAGCCACAGAACCTGTGTAATTCATATGTGTTCGGGTTTAAAGGGATGAGGTGGCAACCATAGTGATCCGGCAGTCTGTGACAACAGGTAAGGAGATTGAGGTGTCAGCCTGACAATAAACAAGGCTGAGCTCCTTTGTTCTCTTATCATGTTTGACTTTACTTTCCAGCACTTTCCTCCAGTGTGTGCAGACACCTTTTTTTTCTTTAAAGGTTCACTTTTTTATTGTTTTATAAACACAACAAGCAACAGTTTCACAAGTGTACAATCAGAGCAAACATTGCTTCAGTCATAGTGCAATACATTTATCAGGTATACAGGTGATAACCAGGGGCGGACTGACCATTGAACCACTCGGGCACTGCCTGAGGGCCCTGGGCCACTAGGGGGCCCCATCAGGGTTGCCAGCCTCAGTAAAACCAGGCACAGTATGGACCAGAGACAGCCAATAGACAGTATGGACCAGGGACAGCCAATAGAAACATGTCTGTGTATAATGTGTGTATATGTATGTGTATACTGTGTGTGTCTATACTATGTGACCCCATAATCTCTGATTGCCTGGGGGCCCCATAATTTCCTATTGCCCGGGGCCCCATGAGTTGTCAGTCTGCCCCTGGTGATAACAACATGAAACATGCAAAGTGTGTCATCGATCAGCAAAATCTACTCCATTCAGGGTTTAGTCCCTGGAAGTCCCCAAAGTGTAATGTCCCTATTGCAGGGCCCGGACTGGGAGAAAAAATAGGCCCGGGCATTTTCGACTGAGCAGCCAACTTTTCCAGGGATCGGGGGGGGGGGTCGGTAGACATTCGCGGGGACGGCTGGTGTCGGTCCTCCACACTGTAATGTGCAGGGACACTGTGATATAAAGGGAACTGCAGTATAAAGGGGCACTGCAATGATTACAGTGCAGTCCCCTTTATATTACAGTGTCCCGGTCCTATTGTGGCCACACAATGCCAGTACTGTCTGTCTCCTATTGTGCCCACACGGCCCAGTGACACTGACCTGCTCTCTCTCTGGTGATGCAGTACAGTGTGGCTCTCTCTGGTGGTGCAGGTACAGCGTTGCTCTCTCTCTCTGGTGGTTCGGGTACAGCGTGGCTCTCTTTCTCTGGTGGTGTGGGTAGAGCGTGGCAGTCTTTCTCTGGTGGTGCGGGTAAAGCATGGCTCTCTTTCTCTGGTGGTGCGGGTACAGCATGGCTCTCTCTGGTGGTGCGGGTAAAGCGTGGCAGTCTTTCTCTGGTGGTGCGGGTAAAGCGTGGCTCTCTTTCTCTGGTGGTGCGGGTACAGCATGGCTCTCTCTGATGGTGCGGGTAAAGTGTGGCTCCCTCTCTGGTGGTGTGGTACAGTGTGGCTCTCTGGTGGTGCAGGAACAGCGTGGCGCTCTCTCTCTGGTGGTGCGGGTACAGCGTGGCTCCCTCTCTGGTGGTGTGGTACAGTGTGGCTCTCTGGTGGTGCAGGAACAGCGTGGCTCTCTCTCTGGTGGTGCGGGTACAGCGTGGCTCCCTCTCTGGTGGCGTGGTACAGCGTGGCTCCCTCTCTGGTGGCGTGGTACAGCGTGGCTCTCTCTGGTGGTGCGGGTACAGCGAGACTCTCTCTCTCTGGTTGTGCGGGTACAGTGTGGCTCTATCTGGTGGTGCTGGGGCTATTAGTTCCCCCAGCACAGTCCTCTCTTTCGTTTTCCATATATCCTGCTATAAGCACTCCTCAGCTTGTTTCCGGGTTTTCTCTTTCACCCCAGCAGAGTGCATGCTGGGGGACTGTAGTCTGCTCCCTGCTGAGAACAATTGGGCCACCTAGCTCTGGGACTACATTTCCCATGATGCCCTTCTAGTTGACTCTGATTGGCCCTCCGCTGTGGCCAATGGGGAGGGAAAATGAACAGACAGGAAAGCCTTCTCTTCCCCTGCTGCCGACATGAGAAGGGGAGGGGGGCGAGGGGGAATATCATCACAGCAGCCTGCAGCTCTCCCCACCGTGCGGACACTTATGCCTGGAGAAGAAGAGCGGCTGCAGAACTGTCAGCGCGGCTCTGAGGCTGAGCTGTGTGTGAGAGAGACACACAGCTCAGCCCATGCAGCCGCCAGAGATGACACAGGTACGGCTGCATGGCGGTAGGCGAGCGGCGGCCGCGGCCTGTGTTACCCAAGTTCAGGCTGCGGTCGCCGCTTACCTCCCGCTGTGCGGCCTGATCATCAACAGGCCATGGAGCGGGTGGACCCGGCCCACCGGGCAAATGCCCGGTCTGCCCTATGGCCAGTCCGGGCCTGCCCTATTGTATTCTGTATCTCAAGGCGCGGGTGGTATAGTGATATCTAAATTGACCCAGGAGTTCCATATTTTAGAGAATTTTTTCGGGCACCCTCTAGCTTCGTACGTTAACTTATATAATGGTATTGCTTGGTTGACAATGGTGAGCCAGAACTCTATAGTAGGTAAGGATTGCGATTTTCAGTGCATGGTTATTTTTTTAGCGTAAAACATCACTATACGTATAAAGGACTATACATTTTGGATAAATCTTCGTCAATGTATCCCAGCAGGCATCTAAGAGGATTGCAAATGTTAGGTATCTCAGCTACAGAGCTTATGAAGGCCGTAACTTCCGACCAGAACTTCCTTATCGGAGCACATTTCCACATTGGATGAAAGAATGTGCCATTGGCCATTCCACATCAGGAGCATAAGGGAGAAGGCAATCTCTTCAATCCGTATCATAAACTCAGTGTGAAGTAGGATCTATATAGTAGTTTAGTCTGGATCACCTTGTCCCTTGAGGAAATGATGGAGGACACCTGCAAGGAAAGAACCACCTCCCCAGACCTCCTCCGTCAACTCAGGTATGTCAGAGTGCCATCTATGCTCAATGGTGGTAAGCCTATTAGTCGTGGAGTGGAGTCGAGTCCTATAGTAAGAAGAAACAAGTTTGGTGTGAGAGGGGTCAGTCAATAGGCGCTCAAGTAGGGAAGATCACATCTCTATATTTCAAAGATCAAATTGTGCAGCAGCAGTGTGTCATATCTGTAGGTATTGAAAGTAAGCCGTGTGTGAGAGACCAAAGTCCATTTGGAATTCCGCAAAAGAGCGGAACGTGTTATCTGCAAATAAGTGTGATATTGTTTTTACCCCTTTTTGAACCAGTAGCCCCCGTCAGTTCTTTGGTAAAATTCTGGTAGGCATGGGTTTTCTCATAGTTGGGTGTTGGGAGAGTATACGGCAGGGGCGGACCGACCATTCGGTCATTCGGGCACCGTCCGAGGGCCCGTAGTCAGGGGGGCCCCATGAGCGGCACAGGCCCGCTGCTGATTTTTTTTTTCATCATGAGATTGGCCGGAAGGGGTCATGTGTGGCTGCACGCTGTGGCATTCACGCGAGTGCCCTGCAATTGGCTCTTTTGAGCTGATCACGTGTAGATGCGGCCAAGCGGGGCTGGTCTGTGGGTGATCGCGACCACTTGCTGCCGGAGTCCCACCTCTCTGTCTGGCGCACTATGTGTTTTCTGAGGTCTCTCTCGTCTACCTCCTCTGTCAGCCGTGCCCCCTATGTTAGCCCCCCTTTGTCAGCCCACCCCCCTCTGTCAGCCCACCCCCTCTGTCAGCCCACCCCCTCCCCACCCCCTCTGTCAGCCCACCCCTCTGTCAGCTACCCTCCTCTGTCAGCCCACCCCCCTCTGTCAGCCCACCCCCTCTGTCAGCCCACCCCCCTCTGTCAACACTCCCCCCTCTGTCAACACTCCCACCTCTCTCTGTCAGCCCTCCCCCTCTGTCAACCCACCCCCCTCTGTCAACCCACCCCCCCTCTATCAACCCACCCCCCCTCTATCAACCCACCCCCCTCTGTCATTCCACCCCTCTCTGTCAACCCTCCCCCCTCTGTCAACACTCCCCCCTCTGTCAACATTCCCCCTCTCTCTGTCAGCCCACCCCTCTCTGTCAGCCCACCCCTCTCTGTCAGCCCTCCCCCTCTGTCAGCCCACCCCCTCTCTGTCAGCCCCCTCTCTCTGTCCACCTCCCCCTCTGTCAGCCCCCCATCTGTCAGCCCCCCTCCTCCCTCTGCCAGCCCACCCCCCTCTGTCAGCCCATCCCCCTCTGTCAACACACCCCCCTCTGTCAACACACCCCCTCTGTCAGCCCCCTCTCTCTGTCAGCCCCCTCTCTCTGTCAGCCCCCCTCTCTCTGTCAGCCCCCCTCTGTCAGCCCCCCTCTCTCTGTCAGCCCCCCTCTGTCAGCCCACCCCTTTCTGTCAGCCCCCTTCCTCTGTCAGCCCCCTATCTGTCAGCCCCCCTATCTGTCAGCCTACCCCTCTCTGTCAGCCCTCCCCTCTCTGTCAGCCCACCCCCCTCTGTCAGCCCACCCCCTCTCTGTCAGCCCACCCCCTCTCTGTCAGCCACCCCCTCTCTGTCAGCCCACCCCCTCTCTGTCAGCCCCCCTCTCTCTGTCCACCTCCAACTCTGTCAGCCCCCTATCTGTCAGCCCCCCTCCTCTCTCTGTCCGCCTCCCCCTCTGTCAGCCCACCTCTCTCTGTCAGCCACCTCTCTCTGTCAGCCCACCTCTCTCTGTCAGCCCACCTCTCTCTGTCAGCCCACCTCTCTCTGTTAGCCCACCCCTCTCTGTCAGCCCAGCCCCCTCTGTCAACACACCCCCCTCTGTCAACACACCCTCTCTCTGTCAGCCCCCCTCCTCTGTCAGCCCCCTCCTCTGTCAGCCCCCCTCCTCTGTCAGCCCCCCTCTCTGTCAGCCTACCCCCTCTCTGTCAGCCCCCCTCTGTCAGCCCACTGCCCTCTGTCAGCCCACCCCCCCTGTCACCCCACCCATCTCTGTCAGCCCCCCTCCCTCTGTCCGCCTCCCCTCTGTCAGCCCCCCCATCTGTCAACCCACCCCTCTCTGTATGCCCCCCACCCCTCTCTGTCCGCCTCCCCCTCTGTCAGCCCACCCCTCTCTGTCAGCCCACCCCCTCTCTGTCAGCCCACCCCCTCTCTGTCAACACACCCCCTCTCTGTCAACACACCCCCTCTCTGTCAACACACCCCCCTCTGTCAGCCCACCCCCCTCTGTCAGCCCACCCCCCTCTGTCAGCCCCCCTCTCTCTGTCAGCCCCCCTCTCTCTGTCAGCCTACCTCTCTCTGTCAGACCCCCTCTGTCAGCCCACTGCCCTCTGTCAGCCCACCCCCCCTGTCCCCCTGTCACCCCACCCAGCTATGTCAGCCCCCCTCCCTCTGTCAGCCCCCCTCCCTCTGTCTGCCTCCCCTCTGTCAGCCCCCCCATCTGTCAACCCACCCCTCTCTGTATGCCCCCCTCCTCTCTCTGTCTGCCTCCACCTCTGTCAGCCCCCCTATGTCAGCCCACCCCCCTCTGCCAACACCCCCCTCCCTCTGTCAGCCCACCCCCCTCTGTCAGCCCACCCTCTCTCTGTCAGCCCCCTCCTCTGTCAGCCCCTCTCTCTGTCCACCTCCCCCTCTGTCAGCCCCCCTCTGTCACCCCACCCCTCTCTGTCAGCCCCCTCCTCTGACAGCCCCCCTCCCCTCTGTCCACCTCCTCTCTGTCAGCCCCCCATCTATGAATCCCCCCTCTCTGTCTGTCTCCCCCTCTGTCAGCCCACCCCCCTCTGTCAGCCCACCCACCTCTGTCAACACATCCCCCTCTCTCTGTCAACACACCCCCCTCTCTCTGTCAACACACCCCCCTCTCTCTGTCAACACACCCCCCTCTCTCTGTCAACACACCCCCCTCTCTCTGTCAGCCCACCCCTCCTCTGTCAGCCCCCCTCTGTCAGCCCCCCATCTGTCAGCCCCCCTCCTCTCTCTGTCCGCCTCCCCCCTCTGTCAGTCCACCCCTCTCTGTCAGCCTCCCCTCTTCTGTCAGCCCACCCCTCCTTTATCAGCCCACCCCCTTCTGTCAGCCCCCTCCTCTGTCAGCCTACCCCTCTCTGTCAGCCCAACCCTCTCCGTCACCCCCCCTACTCTGTCAGCCCCCCTACTCTGTCAGCCCCCCTACTCTGTCAGCCCACCCCCACTCTGTCAGCCCACCCCCACTCTGTCAGCCCACCCCCACTCTGTCAGCCCACCCCCACTCTGTCAGCCCACCCCTCTCTGTCAGCCCACCCCCTCTCTGTCAGCCCACCCCCTCTCTGTCAGCCACCCCCTCTCTGTCAGCCCACCCCCTCTCTGTCAACACCCCCCCCTCTGTGAGCCCCCCTCTCTCTGTCAGCCCCCCTCTCTCTGTCTGCCTACCCCTTTCTGTCAGCCCCCCTCTGTCAGAACACACCTTTCTGTCAGCCCCCCTCCTCTGTCAGCCCCCTATCTGTCAGCCCACCCCTCTCTGTCAGCCCACCCCTCTCTGTCAGCCCACCCCCTCTCTGTCAGCCCACCCCCTCTCTGTCAGCCCACCCCCTCTCTGTCAGCCCACCCCCTCTCTGTCAGCCCACCCCCTCTCTGTCAGCCCACCCCCTCTCTGTCAGCCCACCCCCTCTCTGTCAGCCCACCCCTCTCTGTCAACACCCCCCCTCTGTCAGCCCCCCTCTCTCTGTCAGCCCCCCTCTCTCTGTCTGCCTACCCCTCTCTGTCAGCCCCCTCTGTCAGAACACACCTTTCTGTCAGCCCCCCTCCTCTGTCAGCCCCCTATCTGTCAGCCCCCCTATCTGTCAGCCTACCCCTCTCTGTCAGCCCTCCCCTCTCTGTCAGCCCACCCCCCTCTGTCAGCCCACCCCCCTCTGTCAGCCCACCCCCCTCTGTCAGCCCACCCCCCTCTCTGTCAGCCCACCCCCCTCTCTGTCAGCCCACCCCCTCTCTGTCAGCCCGCCCCCTCTCTGTCAGCCCGCCCCTCTCTGACAGCCCACCCCTCTCTGTCAGCCCACCCCCCTCTGTCAACACACCCCCCTCTGTCAACACACCCCCCTCTGTCAGCCCCCCTCTCTCTGTCAGCCCCCCTCTCTCTGTCTGCCCCCCTCCTCTGTCAGCCCCCTCTCTGTCAGCCTACCCCTCTCTGTCAGCCCCCCTCTGTCAGCCCACTGCCCTCTGTCAGCCCACCCCCCCCTGTCCCCCTGTCACCCCACCCATCTCTGTCAGCCCCCCTCCCTCTGTCCGCCTCCCCCTCTGTCAGCCCCCCCCATCTGTCAACCCACCCCTCTCTGTATGCCCCCCTCCTCTCTCTGTCCGCCTCCCCCTCTGTCAGTCCACCCCTCTCTGTCAGCCCACCCCTCTCTGTCAGCCCACCCCCTCTCTGTCAGCCCACCCCCTCTCTGTCAACACCCCCCCTGTCAACACCCCCCCTCTGTCAGCCCCCCTCTCTCTGTCAGCCCCCCTCTCTCTGTCAGCCCCCCTCTCTCTGTCAGCCCACCCCCTCTGTCAGCCCCCCTCTCTCTGTCAGCCCCCTCTCTCTGTCAGCCCCCCTCTCTCTGTCAGCCTACCCCTCTCTGTCAGCCCCCCTCTGTCAGCCCCCTGTCCCCCTGTCACCCCACCCATCTCTGTCAGCCCCCCTCCTCTGTCAGCCCCCCTCCCTCTGACAGCCCCCTCTCTCTGTCAGCCCCCTCTCTCTGTCAGCCTACCTCTCTCTGTCAGCCCCCCTCTGTCAGAACACCCCTTTCTGTCAGCCCCCCTCCTCTGTCAGCCCCCTATCTGTCAGCCCCCCTATCTGTCAGCCTACCCCCTATCTGTCAGCCCACCCGCTCTCTGTCAGCCCACCCCTCTCCGACAGCCCACCCCTCTCTGTCAGCCCACCCCCCTCTGTCAACACACCCCCCTCTGTCAACACACCCCCCTCTGTCAACACACCCCCCTCTGTCAGCCCCCTCTCTCTGTCAGCCCCCCTCTCTCTGTCAGCCCCCCTCTCTCTGTCAGCCCCCCTCCTCTGTCAGCCCCCCTCCTCTGTCAGCCCCCCTCTCTGTCAGCCTACCCCTCTCTGTCAGCCCACTGCCCCTTCTGCCAGCCACACCCCCTGTCCCCCTGTCACCCCACCCATCTCTGTCAGCCCCCCTCCCTCTGTCCGCCTCCCCTCTGTCAGCCCCCCATCTGTCAACCCACCCCTCTCTGTATGCCCCCCTCCTCTCTCTGTCCCGCCTCCCCCTCTGTCAGTCCACCCCTCTCTGTCAGCCCACCCCTCTCTGTCAGCCCACCCCCCTCTGTCAGCCCCCCTCTCTCTGTCAGCCCCCTCTCTCTGTCAGCCCCCCTCTCTCTGTCAGCCCCCTCCCCTGTCAGCCCCCCTCCCTCTGTCCGCCTCCCCTCTGTCAGCCCCCCCATCTGTCAACCCACCCCTCTCTGTATGCCTCCACCTCTGTCAGCCCCCCTATGTCAGCCCACCCCCCTCTGTCAACACCCACCCCCCTCTGTCAGCCCACCCCCCTCTGTCAGCCCACCCTCTCTCTGTCAGCCCACCCTCTCTCTGTCAGCCCCCTCCTCTGTCAGCCCCCTCTGTCAGCCCCCTCTGTCACCCCACCCCTCTCTGTCAGCCCTCTCCTCTGACAGCCCCCCTCCCTCTGTCCACCTCCTCTCTGTCAGCCCCCCATCTATCAATCCCCCCTCTCTGTATGCCCCCCTCCTCTCTGTCTGTCTCCCCCTCTGTCAGCCCACCCCCCTCTGTCAGCCCACCCACCTCTGTCAACACACCCCCTCTCTCTGTCAACACCCCCCCTCTCTCTGTCAACACACCCCCCTCTCTCTGTCAGCCCACCCCTCCTCTGTCAGCCCCCCTCTCTCTGTCCACCTCCCCCTCTGTCAGCCCCCCATCTGTCAACCCCACCCCTCTCTGTCAGCCCCCCTCCTCTCTCTGTCTGCCTACCCCTCTGTCAGTCCACCCCTCTCTGTCAGCCTCCCCTCTTCTATCAGCCCACCCCCTTCTGTCAGCCCCCTCCTCTGTCAGCCTATGCCTCTCTGTCAGCCCAACCCTCTCTGTCACCCCCCCTACTCTGTCAGCCCCCCTACTCTGTCAGCCCCCCTACTCTGTCAGCCCACCCCCACTCTGTCAGCCCACCCCCACTCTGTCAGCCCACCCCCACTCTGTCAGCCCACCCCCACTCTGTCAGCCTACCCCCTCTCTGTCAGCCCACCCCCTCTCTGTCAGCCCATCCCCTCTCTGTCAGCCCACCCCCCTCTGTCAGCCCACCCTCCTCTGTCAGCCCACCATCCTCTGTCAGCCCACCATCCTCTGTCAGCCCACCCTCCTCTGTCAGCCCACCCTCCTCTGTCAGCCCACCCTCCTCTGTCAACCCACCCCCTCTGTCAGCCCACCCCTCTCTGTCAGCCCACCCCTCTCTGTCAGCCCACCCCCCTCTGTCAGCCCACCCCCTCCTGTCAGCCCCCCTCCTCTGTCAGCCCCCCTCTCTCTGTCCACCTCCCCTCTGTCAGCCCCCCATCTATCAACCTACTTCTCTGTCAGCCCCCCTCCTCTCTCTGTCTGCCTCCCCCTCTGTCAGCCCACCCCTCTCTGTCAGTGCCCCCTCCTCTCTCTGTCCACCTCCCCTCTGTCAGCCCCCCATCTATCAACCTTCTTCTCTGTCAGCCCCCCTCCTCTCTCTGTCTGCCTCCCCCTCTGTCAGCCCACCCCTCTCTGTCAGTGCCCCCTCCTCTCTCTGTCCGCCTCCCCCTCTGTCAGTTCACCCCTCTCTGTCAGCCTCCCCTCTTCTGTCAGTCCACCCCTCTCTGTTAGCCCCCCTCCCTGTCTGTCAGTCCCCCTCTCTGTCAGCCCACCCCTCTCTGTTAGCCCCCCTCCCCCTCTGTCAGCCCCCTCTCTGTCAGCCCCCCTCTCTGTCCACCCCCCTCTCTGTCCACCCCCCTCTCTGTCCACCCATTCCTCTATCAGGCCACCCGTCTGTCAGCCCACCCTTCTCCATCTGCCCCCTCTCTGTCAGACCACCCCTCTCTGTCAGTCCCCCTATCTGTCAGCCACAGCAGGGTTCACCATGCCAGCCACCCACCCACCCACTGACCCACAGCAGGGAGCCAGGCCAGCCACCTGCAGCAGAGTGCACCATGCCAGCCACCCACCCACTGACCCACTGCAAGGAGCCAGGCCAGCCACCTGCAGCAGGATGCACAGTGCCTGCCAGCCAGTCACCCACAGCAGGGAGCCAGGCCAGCTACCCACAGCAGGGTGCACCATGCCAGCCAGCCACCCACCCACTGGCCCACAGCAGGGAGCCAGGCAGCCACCCACAGAAGCCAGCAACCCACTGTGACCCACCCGCAGCAGGGCCAGGGTGCCAGCCACCCATAGTGACCCACCCACAGCAGGGCCAGGGTGCCATCCAGCCACCCACATTGACCCACCCACACCAGGAAAACAGCCAGCCACCCACCCACTGCAGGGAGCCAGGCCAGCCACCTGCAGCAGGATGCACAGTGCCTGCCAGCCAGCCACCCACCCACAGCAGGGAGCCAGGCCAGCTACCCACAGCAGGGTGCACCATGCCAGCCAGCCAGCCAGCCACTGGCCCACAGCAGGGAGCCAGGCAGCCACCCACAGAAGCCAGCTACCCACGGTTACCCACCCACAGAAGGGCCAGGGTGCCAGCCACCCATGGTGACCCACCCAGAGTGACCCACAAAGTCCCAACCTCCCTGTAGGTGAGGAGGTGTTAGTATGGGCATAGAGGATTCCATGTACTAACCCATAGTCTCCCTTGTTAACAACAAGTAGGTGAGTTAGGCTATCAAAAAATTTGTGTAGGCCTGATAAGGTGTCATGATAGTCAGCGAGGACTGTATCTCCGGTGCTGGTTCCTATGTTCCAAAGGACCCAGTGTGTCTGCCCAGTGAGCTGCTTCTTTAGGATCAGTGAATAAGTGAGCCTTGCCCTGGGGGATGACCTGTAAACACGCTGGGTATAACATGCTGTATGGCAATTGAAAATCACGTAGTCGCCAAATAATCGCTAAAAAAGTGGCTCGTCGCTTTTGAGTGGCAACTGAGAAGTCTGGGAAGATGGTAATGCCATTACCATTGAAGACCAGGTGTCCTTTCTCTCTGAATGCTGCCCTGAGAATAGCCTTTCTGTCTCTGAAGTGCAGCAATTTAATAAGCATGGCACGTGGCGGTGCCCCAGGGGGTAGGGGGAGCAGTGGGACCCTATGTGCTCTCTCAATGGCAAACAATGCTGAATAGGTATTGGCGCCAAATGTGGATGTCAGCCATTGTTCCATGAACACTTCAGGAGCCTTGCCCTCTGAACTTTCTGGGAAGCCTAGGAAGCAGAGATCATTAAGCCTCAGGTGGTCCTCCATGTCTGTGAGCTTGTCAGATGTGTAATCTTGGGCCTGGTGCAGCTCCCTGACAGAGCTCTGCAAGGGACGTGTTTCATCCTCTAAATCCCTATGCGTTGTTCAGCGTATTGCACTCTGTGCCTCAAGTTTTGTACATAATGCTTTAAAAAGGATGTCAGTCTTAATAGAGTCCATCTGTGTGGTAAGGGAAGCATGGCTGTGCTGTATAGCCTCCATGATTTGTGATAGAGAGGGCTCTGCAGTTCTGCAGTTTTCAACACTGTTACTGTGTTAAAAATTAGTAAAAAAAATGATGTATCCACTCTTAAAAATATACCAACATGCTTCAAACACTTGTTAAAACAGAGAATATCGAAATATATCTCTATATATACTAATGTGACCACCTAAACATGTGCTAATTTGATACACACCACAATGTTGCTAAATTGTGACCAGCAACAATATCGCACCCACTCCACACATCAAACTCCTGCTACTAAATTGGTCTATAAGTGAGAGCTTTTAAACATCTATAAAATGAAATTAAGAGTAAAACTCCTATTATTTATCCTGTGTAAAAATTCCATTAAACAAAAAAGTCCACATAGAAATATATTATGTTGATGATGAAGCACACATCTTCTAATTTTGGATAAATCGATGATCTTCCCGCTAAAGATATGGTAAAATTAACTGCTTACCGGATCAGATGGATCTCAAGTCATAGAGATCTAATAGGCTTGTTGCGTTAGCCTGCCGGCCGGCCGGTACTGTTTTTAAATATTTTTGGTTGTTTTTTAAACCATTTGGGAAGAAAAACAACTGTGTGCTGAATGACAACGGGATAGGAACGTCTAAATGTTACTTCCGGTGTCTCTCCTGCCTTATAAGTATATAAACGTGATGTGCTAGAGTCCAGGTATGTCTCCGTTCCCAGTGGATGCCTGTTGAGGGGAAACGCGTCGGGTGGAGCTAGTGGCTGTGACGCCATCACGTTTTTCTTTTCCCCCATGCAGTCAGTCAGTTTGATCCTCTGCTGCGTGTGTGCTATTTTTAGCTGATTTTATCCGGTTCCTGTTTGCTGTACAATTTGAAGTTTTTGATTTGCAGTTTCCAGTGTGCTGTGTGTCATTGCTGTGACCATTTGCTGTGGAGTTTTTTAAGTAACTTTTAAATAAACCAATGTTACACATCTGCACTATGGAGTCTCCCCCATTTTGTTTCTATTGAGGGGTCGGTTTTTTGAGGATGATCCAGGGGAGATAATTAACCCTCCCCTCCGCAGTTGTGGAAATCAGTGATTGAAACAGGAAAGAAAGTGCCTGCTTGCTGATCGGTAGAAGTGGATGAGGACATCTCCCTTGATCCCTATTCAGGTGGCAATCACTGAGGCCGGCAGGCTAATGCAACAAGCCTATTAGATCTCTATGACTTGAGATCCATCTGATCCGGTAAGCGGTTAATTTTACCATATCTTTAGCGGGAGGATCATCGATTTATCCAAAATTAGAAGATGTGTGATCCATCATCAACATAATATATTTCTATGTGAACTTTTTTGTTTAATGGAATTTTTACACAGGATAAATAATAGGAGTTTTACTCCTAATTTCATTTTATAGATGTTTAAAAGCTCTCACTTATAGACCAATTTAGCAGCAGGAGTTTGATGTGTGGTGTGGGTGCGATATTGTTGCTGGTCACAATTTAGCAACATTGTGGTGTGTATCACGATAGCACATGTTTAGGTGGTCACATTAGTATATATAGAGATATATTTCGATATTCTCTGTTTTAACAACAGTGTTTGAAGCATGTTGGTATATTTTTAAGAGTGGATACATCATTTTTTTCACCAATTTTTAACATATAAACGGTTATCACAGTAACAGTGTTGAAAACACATTTTTTTGGTTCACACACATTGTATCACTATATACTTTGTTTGGATGCGCGCTTGTCACTTTATATGAATTGTTTTGGTTCTTTTTTTGTATTTTTGGCTTACACGAGCAGCTGCACTGTTTATTGAATTTTGCATGGTTAGCGCAAGATATTTCTTTTCTTTACATATTTGACCATTGCCCGGTGTGCTCAGGGGTCCCAGGGGTCTGATGAGGCAGGAGAGACCTTCAGATGTCAGTCAGGCTAGGAGGATTGCTTCAGGATCTAAGTGGCATGGACGGAGCTCTGGCACCTCACATCCTCACATCCCATTAGTTGGCCACACCCAGTGTGCGGACACCTTGCTGATTCCAGGGGGGCACTTGACCCCCTTGCCCCCTCTTGCAGACACCCATGGGTCCCAGGGCCCGAGGGGCCCACCTGGGCCAGAAGGCAGGATGGGTGAAGGGGAGTCGTGCTGTGCAGTACAGAAACAATTTCACAGCTTCTGCTTTTCTTGGGTCATTGAGCTCAGACATTGAGCTCTTTACTGCCACCTCTGGTTACTATGTGCATGTGCACCCCTCGTGTGATCTGTACTCTCAGCAACATGTCAGCTTTGTGAAAATGAGCTGGGACTGGGTAGGAAGAAATTATTTACAAGTAGGGCCTGTGAGGGAAAGTGAGGGGGGCTGTTTGTGTACAGGGAGGGGCCTGATCCTTGTGTGTTTACAGATTTGTGTATGTGAGGGGCTGGCATATATATAGGTGTGTGTGGGGGGCTGACATATATACAGGTGTGAGGGGGGGCTGGCATATATACAGGTGTGTGAGGGACTGACATATAAACAGGTGTGTGGGGGGCTGACATATAAACAGGTGTGTGGGGGGCTGACATATATACAGGTGTGTGGGGGGCCGACATATATACAGATGTGAGGGGGGGCTGACATATATACAGATGTGAGGGGGGGCTGACATATATACAGGTGTGTGGGGGGCCGACATATATACAGATGTGAGGGGGGGCTGGCATATATACAGGTGTGTGAGGGACTGACATATAAACAGGTGTGTGGGGGGCTGACATATAAACAGGTGTGTGGGGGGCTGACATATATACAGGTGTGTGGGGGGCCGACATATATACAGATGTGAGGGGGGGCTGACATATATACAGATGTGAGGGGGGGCTGACATATATACAGGTGTGTGGGGGGCCGACATATATACAGATGTGAGGGGGGGCTGACATATATACAGGTGTGAGGGGGGCTAATATATAACTGGAGTCAAGCCATCAGACAGTTGCAAATCTGTGGTCTTGCTATCAGACAAGTTTTTTCGGTAGAATATTTAACACAGAAAAACTAAATATAAGATAATGTAATATATAAAATAATGATTACACAGAGTTGTCACACATACATCACCCTCTCTAACATTTACAATACGGTGAGATTTTACTGTGCAAATGTAAAGATACAGAGCCCCAAATATCAACCCATTGGTTATAAACGCAACACTTTTCAAAATGACTATGTAATGACCGAGATTACATACCTGTAGGGTTGCCACCCTTCCGGGTTTTCCCCCGACAGCCCGGGTTTGGAGTAAGTACCCATTAGCTTTTAGCGTTCCCTATAAAAGCTCATTGATTTGAATAGAAGTCGCACCAGAAGTCGGATCATGATAAACCATCGTCAAAAAAAATGGTGTGGGGTTCCCCCCAAGACCATACCAGACCCTTATCCGAGCACACAGCCCGGCAGGTCAGGAAAAGGGGAAATGATTGAGCGCCCCCACCCAGTCCTGGAGATTCCCCTTTTTATGACCTGCCGGGCTGTGTGCTCAGATAAGAGTCTGGTATAGATATTAGGGGGTACCCCAGAAACGTTTTTTTTTTTCATTTTGGTGAGGGTTCCCCTTCAAGATCCTCAGCACACAAGCCGAACCGCAAGTTGGATCATCATGATCCGATTTCTGGTGGGACTTCTATTCAAATGAATGGGATCTCATAGGGAACCATTGATTTTGACATATCAAGAAAACGCTTGGCGAGACTTAATGCAGCTGTATCCAGCGTTAAGCCGCATTTAGCAGTTTTTACCATTGTCAGACATTTTTACAGCTCTATCACCGGTCCTCAGAACACGCTGGCCCTGGGGGGGGTTTTTGTTTGCAGGTTGAAAACTCCTATGCCACTTACAGCTCCTAAAAGCCTGTGTGTGCATGAGGCCATAGAATAACATTTAAGCTGCAAATCAAAAGTCTGATGAGGGCTTATATGTGAAGGGGTGTAAATGTAAATATGTTGCTCCAATTGGAGATTTTATTTTTAGGCATTCAGAACATTTGAAAAGTGTTGCTTTCTAAACAATAGGTTGGTATTTGGGGCTCTGAATCTTTGAATGCACACAGTAAAATCATACCGTATTGTAAGTTATCATAGAGGGGGGTGTGTATGACACATCTGCATTGTAAACGTTTTGGTCCAATGGGAGATTTTGTTTTTGACCCATTTAAAAGTATTGGAAAAATGTCATTGTGCAACCAATGGGTTGATATTTGGGGCTCTGTATCTTTAACCACTTAAGGACCAGCCTCGTTCTGGATTTTAGGTGTTTACAAGTTTAAAACAGTTTTTTTTTGCTAGAAAATTACTTAGAACCCCCAAACATTATATATTGTTTTTTATCTAACACCCTAGAGAATAAAATGGCGGTCATTGTAATACTTTTTTTCGCACCGTATTTGCGCAGCGGTCTTATAAGCGCACTTTTTTGGAAAAAAATTAAATTTTTTGAATAAAAAAAAATTAGACAACAGTAAAGTTAGCCCAATTTTTTTTTATATCGTGAAATATAATGTTACTCCAAGTAAATTGATACCCAACATGTCACGCTTCAACATTGCGCCCGCTCGTGGAATGGCGTCAAACTTTTACCCTTAAAAATCACCATAGGCGACGTTTAGAAAATTCTACAGGTTGCATGTTTTGTGTTACAGAGGAGGTCTAGGGATAGAATTATTGCTCTTGCTCTACCGGTCGCTGTGATACCGCACATGTGTGGTTTAACCACCGTTTTCATATGTGGGTGCTACTCACGTATGTGTTCGCTTCTGCGCACGAGCTCATCGGGACAGGGCACCTTAATTTTTTTTTTTTCTTATTTATTTTACTTTTATTTTATTTAATTTTTCACTGTTTTTTTAAAAAAAATTGGATCACTTTTATTCCTATTACAAGGAATGTAAACATCCCTTGTAATAGAAAAAAGCATGACAGGTCCTCTTAAATATAAGGCCTCTTTCACACGGGGCAGATCAGTCATGATCCGCCCCGTGAACATCCGCTTGCTCAGCGGGGATAGCTCCGCCGATCCCCGCTGAGCAGGAAGATGACAGGTGCATCGCTACACGCTGTGCAGCGACGGACCTGTCAGAGCGCCGCTCTCCCCTATGGGGGGATCGGATGATGACGGTCCGTAGTGTCCGTCGTCATCCGATCCGATCCGAAAACGGAGGAAAAAGTAGGTTTTTCCTCCGTTACACTTTTCGGATCGGAGCGGGTCGGATGTCAGCGGACATGTCACCGCTGACATCCGACGCTCCAAAGGGATGACTGTATGTCTGTTTTTCATCCGAAAACGGAAGGATGAAAAACGGACATACGGATCGTCTGTGTGAAAGAGGCCTAAGATCTGAGGGTCAAAAAGACCTCACATCTCATATTTGGACTTAAATGCAATAAAAAAATAAATAAATAAAAAATGTCATTTGAAAAAATGTAAATAGATAGACCGTCACGCTCACACGTCATACCTGGAAGTGATACGCTGGAATGCAAGGTGGGACGCATGCTCGCTTCTTGTTCCTGGTCCCATCCTTGCATACAGCGCTGTTTGACAATACAATACATCTTTTTTATGTGTATGGACTCTGCTATTGTTATATGCACCAATAAACTAGGACATACTTCACGAAGGAAGCCCCTGTTTTTTCTTTCTCTGGGTGGACTGGAGAGTTTAACAGTTATTAGCTGGTAAGCGGTGGAGGAACCTGGTTCTTTGGAACGCACAGCCTAATCTGTAACCAGTGGAGGGACCATACAGATCAGAGGAACAGCAGCAGGATCGGAGTGACCAATACCCATCCCTAAAGGCACCCACTCTATCGCTCGGTACCCCTGTAGGGGTGTTTCTTTCTGGTGAGTGGGGGAGCACAGGGGGTGAGCACTTCAAGTCACCGTTTGAATTACACACAGAAGTCACTGCTTTATTTTCCTGAAGTAGATGAACTGCATATTTTACTGAACTTTGCTCACTACACCATCCGTCTAAAGCCATCTTCTGGTTTTAAATGGACAACATATCTTGTGAAGCTTATTGCTGACATTTTATAATATAAGGGTTCTCATGATTCTCATGCGACTTGCCATGTGTGTTATCTCAATGTAATCTCAATCTGTGGGTATACCAATAATTCCCCTGGGAACTATAATGAATAGAATTTGGCACTGACACTTTATATTTATTAGACACATTTTTTCACTGTCAAAGGGAGATTGCCCCTGAGAGGGCGCCATATTGTCACACTAGTTTTGAATGTTGGGGTGATTTTTATTTAATAATTATATAAAGTACCAAATTAATTTATTTTTAGTCTATATGCAACCACTGGCACTGACACTTTATATTTATTACACACATTTCTTCACCCAAAAGGAAAATTCTTGCACTTTATAGGATGTCATAGTGTCACAATACTTTTGAACTCTGGGATCAATTCTTAATGTATTTAATTTTTAAAGAAACACTTGTCACTTCTACATTATTCATGTCAATTTGAATATATGAAACACTTTTTTTACACTGCACTTTATAGGATGCCTTAGTGTCACAATACTTTTGAACTCTGGGGTTAATTCTTAGTTTATTTAATTTTTAAAGAAACACTTGTCATTCCCATCTTATTTATGTCAATTTGAATATATGAAGCACTCTTTGATACTGGGGTGATAGGAGTTTAACCCTTAGTTTTCACTTTCTTTCTGGTTCTTCACATACACGGTCATTGGTCGAGTTTTGACCATATTTAGGCACATCAAGGGGATAGCCCCTACAAGCACTTACGCTAATGAACATAGGTTGCAATTTATCCACCATTAAATATTTTTTTGTACAATAGGGCAGCGCCACTTTTCTCCCAGACCACCTTTCATTTGAAAAAATGTGCTTTTAAGAGGCATGGGTGGAAGTGACGTTATGACGTCGCTTCCGCCCTGCAGTGTCATGGAAATGGGTGGGGGCCATCTTCCCCTCACTCGTCTCCATGCACAGCCACTAAGAGGACGCAATCGCCTTCGCCGCTACCGACGGCTCCGGTAAGCGTCGGAGGGCACTGGATCGTGGTGGGAGGGGGGGGCCCTCTCCCGCCACCGATAAAAGTGATCTTGCGGCAAATCTGCCTCAGGGACCACTTTTATCTTGTAGCCGACCGCCGCACGAAAACTGTGATACCGGGGTTATGGCAGCTAGCTGCTGCCATAACAATGATATCCATCCTCAAAGTTAGGACGTACATTCGCGTGCGCTGGTCGGCAAGTGGTAAAAGTAAAATCACACCGTATTGTAAGATATCATAGAGGGGGGTTTGTATGATATATCAGCATTGTAAACGTTTTGGTCCAATGGGAGATTTTGTTTTCAACCCATTTAGAAGTATTTTATATATTACATTATGTTATATTTAGTTTTTGTGTGTTGAATATTCTACCGAAAAAAAATCATCTGATAGCAAAACCTCTGATTACAACTGTCTGATGGCTCCACTCCAGTAATATATACAGGTGTGAGGGGGCCGCTGGTAAGCCAGTACAACTGGCCCTGTTGTACTGGGCCCGGCCAGCAGGGGGGGCCGGGCAATCTGAACAGTTTAGAATTTTAAAAAAAGTCTGTGACTGCACAGGGCTGACTGAGGGGGGAGGGGAGCGTCACCCCAGGAGCCTGGATGTCACCACTGCTCAGATTAGACACCCCTCAGGTCTATGAATAGCACACGAGCCTCCCTCCCCCTCCACAGGAAGGACAACATACCAGATCTGACTTAAGGCAAGATGACAGAACATATGACATTCTTCTCCTGAGTCACCATTGTTCTGCATCAGTACAAACGTGTTATGTAAACTTGCCCTTTACCTCAGCAGGACAGGTCTGGTGAAAGTGAAAGCAAAATTTCTGAATATGTTATAAATATAAAAAGGGACTTTTCAGGCACTACACAGATGCATTTCACAAAATCATTCTTTTTAATATATGTATATGTAGAATATATTAATGCAGCACCTGAAAGGTTCCAGTATATTCCTAATGTATTCATATACTTGAGCATTAACAGAAAAGAATGTGTGTATATATCTATATATACATAAAATACAGCCCGTCTCCAGGAAATTAAATAAAGTCCAATCTTGCAGTGTGGGGGGGAGGGGGAGGGGAGAATAGACTCTTTCACCTACCTGTTTCCATGCTCCATCCAGCTGCAGAGCCCTCTTATCCCACCAAAACCTCAGCCTCATAATATACCATACAGGAACATTAACCCTGTGTGGTATGATAAGGGGACTGAAGTGTGAGTAACTGAGGATAGTCAGTAATACATACACGGGCACTGCGGGGAACCAGTCAGCACTGGAAGAAGCCAGCTGAAGCAAGGAATTCGGTAAAGCTGAGTACACACACATCAAAATTCAGTTTAGCAGGGATCAGCCAAATTTTGATCTCTGTGTAGCCCTCCCTGTTAGAAGCCAATCATTAGACCACCTTAGTATATTAATGCCATCCCACATACTCAGGGCCAGATTAAGAGCATCATGGGCCTGGTGCTGAGGATTTCGGTGGGCCTTTTTATGGAAACAAAATGAAAATGCAAACAATTTTTCGCTAAAACGAATTAAATCTACTCTCACCAGTAATACCAGCTGTGCAGCCTCTGAGCAGCAGCAACACCAACAATACCACCTGCTATGCGGTCTCTCACCAGCAGCAACACCAACAATACCACCTGCTATGCGGTCTCTCACCAGCAGCAACATAGGGAGACCACATTTCCAAACTGTCATTCAGAGACAACCCCCTCTTCCCAAAAAAAGATGAGGGTGGGGGATGTAGTCTCGGGGTTGGCGGGGAAATCGGCGGTGGAGGTGATTTGTCAGGCAAATGGCTGGTGTTAGTACTTAAAATCAATCATCCTGACACCATGCTTGATATGGTGTCAGGATGATCAAATTCCATTATTTCAGTTACTACATTGTAATATATAGTGAAATAGTTCAACTCACCATCGTGCAGAATCAGTGGGACCTGACCTTGTCACTTGCCACCAGATGCAGCTTGTCACTTGCCACCCATAGCCTGCCACCAGATGTAGCGTATCACTTTCCACAGTTGCCTGCCGCTAGATGCAGCATGTCACTTGCCACCAGCAGCCTGCCACCAGATACAGTGTGCCACTTGCAACCAGATACAGTGTGCCACTTGCAACCAGATACAGTGTGCCACTTGCTACCCACCAGATACAGTGTGCCAATTGCCACCAGCAGCCTGCAACCAGATACAGTGTGCCACTTGCCACTAGCAGCCAGCCACCAGATACAGTGTGCCACTTGCCAACCACAGCCTGTCACCAGATACAGTGTGCCATTTGCCAACAGCAGCCTTTCACCAGATACAGTGCGCCACTTGCCAACCACAGCCTGTCACCAGATACAGTGTGCCACTTGCTACCGACAGCCTGTCACCAGATACAGTGTGCCACTTGCCACCAGCAGCCTGCCACTAGATACAGTGTGCCACTTGCCACCAGATACATTGTGCCACTTGCCACCAGATACAGTGTGCCACTTGCCACCAGCAGCCTGCCACCAGATACATTGTGCCACTTGCCACCAGATACAGTGTGCCACTTGCCACCAGCTCCCTGCCACCAGATACAGTGTGCCACTTGCCACCAGCAGCCTTCCATCAGATACAGTGTGCCACTTGCCAACCACAGCCTACCACCAGATACAGTGTGTCACTTACCACCAGCAGCCTTCCACCAGATAGTGTGCCACTTGCCACCAGCAGCCTACCACCAGATACATTGTGCCACTTGCCAACCACAGCCTACCACCAGATACAGTGTGCCACTTGCCACCGGCAGCCTGCCACCAGATACAGTGTGCCACTTGCCACCAGCAGCCTGCCACCAGATACAGTGTGCCACTTGTGAACCACAGCCTACCACCAGATACAGTGTGTCACTTACCACCAGCAGCCTTCCACCAGATAGTGTGCCACTTGCCACCAGCAGCTTGCCACCAGATACAGTGTGCCACTTGCCACCAGCAGCCTGCCACCAGATACAGTGTGCCACTTGCCACCAGATACAGTGTGCTACTTGCCACCAGCAGCCTGCCACCAGATACCGTGTGCCACTTGCCAACCACAGCCTACCACCAGATACAGTGTGCCACTTGCCACCAGCAGCCTGCCACCAGATACAGTGTGCCACTTGCCACCAGCAGCCTACCACCAGATACATTGTGCCACTTGCCAACCACAGCCTACCACCAGATACAGTGTGCCACTTGCCACCGGCAGCCTGCCACTAGATACAGTGTGCCACTTGCCACCAGCAGCCTGCCACCAGATACAGTGTGCCACTTGCCAACCACAGCCTACCACCAGATACGGTGTGTCACTTACCACCAGCAGCCTTCCACCAGATAGTGTACCACTTGCCACCAGCAGCTTGCCACCAGATACAGTGTGCCACTTGCCACCAGCAGCCTGCCACCAGATACAGTGTGCCACTTGCCACCAGATACAGTGTGCTACTTGCCACCAGCAGCCTGCCACCAGATACAGTGTGCCACTTGCCAACCACAGCCTACCACCAGATACAGTGTGCCACTTTCCACCAGCAGCCTGCCACCAGATACAGTGTGCCACTTGCCACCAGCAGCCTGCCACCAGATACAGTGTGCCACTTGCCACCAGCAGCCTGCCACCAGATACAGTGTGCCACTTGCCAACCACAGCCTGTCACCAGATACAGTGCGCCATTTGCCAACAGCAGCCTTTCACCAGATACAGTGCGCCACTTGCCAACCACAGCCTGTCACCAGATACAGTGTGCCACTTGCTACCGACAGCCTGTCACCAGATACAGTGTGCCACTTGCCACCAGCAGCCTGCCACTAGATACAGTGTGCCACTTGCCACCAGATACATTGTGCCACTTGCCACCAGATACAGTGTGCCACTTGCCACCAGCAGCCTGCCACCAGATACATTGTGCCACTTGCCACCAGATACAGTGTGCCACTTGCCACCAGCTCCCTGCCACCAGATACAGTGTGCCACTTGCCACCAGCAGCCTTCCATCAGATACAGTGTGCCACTTGCCAACCACAGCCTACCACCAGATACAGTGTGTCACTTACCACCAGCAGCCTTCCACCAGATAGTGTGCCACTTGCCACCAGCAGCCTACCACCAGATACATTGTGCCACTTGCCAACCACAGCCTACCACCAGATACAGTGTGCCACTTGCCACCGGCAGCCTGCCACCAGATACAGTGTGCCACTTGCCACCAGCAGCCTGCCACCAGATACAGTGTGCCACTTGTGAACCACAGCCTACCACCAGATACAGTGTGTCACTTACCACCAGCAGCCTTCCACCAGATAGTGTGCCACTTGCCACCAGCAGCTTGCCACCAGATACAGTGTGCCACTTGCCACCAGCAGCCTGCCACCAGATACAGTGTGCCACTTGCCACCAGATACAGTGTGCTACTTGCCACCAGCAGCCTGCCACCAGATACCGTGTGCCACTTGCCAACCACAGCCTACCACCAGATACAGTGTGCCACTTGCCACCAGCAGCCTGCCACCAGATACAGTGTGCCACTTGCCACCAGCAGCCTACCACCAGATACATTGTGCCACTTGCCAACCACAGCCTACCACCAGATACAGTGTGCCACTTGCCACCGGCAGCCTGCCACTAGATACAGTGTGCCACTTGCCACCAGCAGCCTGCCACCAGATACAGTGTGCCACTTGCCAACCACAGCCTACCACCAGATACGGTGTGTCACTTACCACCAGCAGCCTTCCACCAGATAGTGTACCAC
This sequence comes from Lithobates clamitans, assembly GCA_037952925.1. Lineage (NCBI taxonomy): Eukaryota > Metazoa > Chordata > Amphibia > Anura > Ranidae > Lithobates > Lithobates clamitans. The sequence continues at coordinate 316,493 of JBBGZY010001369.1, read as the reverse complement.
TTGCCACCAGCAGCTTGCCACCAGATACAGTGTGCCACTTGCCACCAGCAGCCTGCCACCAGATACAGTGTGCCACTTGCCACCAGATACAGTGTGCTACTTGCCACCAGCAGCCTGCCACCAGATACAGTGTGCCACTTGCCAACCACAGCCTACCACCAGATACAGTGTGCCACTTTCCACCAGCAGCCTGCCACCAGATACAGTGTGCCACTTGCCACCAGCAGCCTGCCACCAGATACAGTGTGCCACTTGTCACCTGCAGCCTGTCACCAGATACAGTGTGCCACTTGCCACCAGCAGCCTGCCATCAGATACAGTGTGCCACTTGCCACCAGCAGCCTGCCACCAGATACAGTGTGCCACTTGTCACCTGCAGCCTGTCACCAGATACAGTGTGCCACTTGCCACTGACAGCCTGTCACCAGATACAGTGTGCCACTTGCCACTGACAGCCTGTCACCAGATACAGCGTGTCACTTGCCACCAGCAGCCTGCCACCAGATACAGTGTGCCACTTGCCACTAGCAGCCTGCCACCAGATACAGTGTGCCACTTGCCACTGACAGCCTGTCACCAGATACAGCATGTCACTTGCTACCAGCAGCCTGCCACTCCCTCCAGGACTCTTCCAGGATGGGTAGAAGGGACAGGGCCTGCATAGTCAAACAAATCCCTGGAGCCCCCACCCCTCCTCATCTGGGATGGTATGGCTGTATGTAAAATGAATGCCAGGAGTATTGATCAGACCAAGTTCTATAGAGGGGGGTGTGTACAGCCTTTGGGCTCACACTGGTGTGCTGCAGTTTGGGCGCACTGCTTGTGTATCTGCAGTTTTAGCTTGCAGTCCTATTGATTTTGGTGCGCTTTCAGAACAAACATGCAACCTAATAGAAATCAATAGGACTGTGGGTAAAACGCAGGAAAACTGCGGATACACCAGCAATGGCCAAAACACAGCAAATGAGTGTGAACCCACCTAAAAGCACAAAGAGCCAAGTCTACATATTGACTGCAGTTATAAGAGCCATTGCTGAAGATAAAGGTAAAAGAGGGGGAGAGAAGGGAGATAAGAGTCCAGTCACTGAGCTCACACTTAGATGGGAAGCTCATCACTCAGATATGTGTTCAGTTCACCTTCTATCTGCCGGCTGCAGTTGCTCTGTTCATAATTTCCCAACCCACACGGCTCCTTCACTGCACAGAGAGAGAAGAGAGGGGAGGGGGAAGGCAGAGCCATTTGTGTAGGGGGGGGGAACTGTGCACTGTGACGCTGTAATAAACACAGTGAGCCAACACAGATGCTGCCAGACACCCCTCCATTTACACACAGCTTCTCCTGTCCCATAGACGTTTATGGGCAGGAGAAAGTCAGGCTTATATTGCTGGCTGTGAGGGCCGATTTTAAGGCAGGGGCCTGGAGCTGCAGCTCCATCAGCCCCTATGTTAATCCGGCCCTGCACATACTGACTCCTACCCAGTGGTGTATTTAGGTTTTGTGCTGCCCTAGGCCTGACTAAACTCATGCACCCCCCTAATTTAAATATGACCCACCCCATCCTGCTGATGCCACACCCCTTCCTGTTTAAGACCCACCCTATCATCTGTAAACCACACCCCTTTCTCTTTAGGCTCATTTGGCACCTTTCAGGGGGGAACGGGTACCTGTTTTTGACAGGTACCCTTCCCCACTTCCGGGAGACTGCGCTGTCCCCTCTGAAGTTTGCCCCCCCCTCCTCCTTCCTCCACTGGGCCATTCAGAAAGTGCAACGCGCTTCGCACATGTGCAGTAGGGAATCGGTCGGTTTCCCTTACCATGAATGATAGTGGCAAAACCCGAGAGCCAATCCGAAAATCGGCTGAGGTGTCGACATTGCGGGATCCCTGGACAGGTAAGTGTCCTAATATTAAAAGTAAGCAGCTACAGTATTTGTAGCTGCTGAGTTTTAATGCTATCAATTGCAGGCTCACTGTGCCCCATCAAACGCAGCCACTGTGCCATCAAACTCGGCCACTGTGCCATCAAACGCAACCACTGTGCCATCAAACTCAGCCACTGTGCCATCAAACGCAACCACTGTGCCATCAAACGCAGCCACTGTGCCATCAAACGCAACCACTGTGCCATCAAACGCAGCCACTGTGCCCTATCAAATGCAGCCACTGTGCCCTATCAAATGCAGCCACTGTGCCATCAAAGGCAGCCACTGTGCCATCAAAGGCAGCCACTGTGCCATCAAAGGCAACCACTGTGCCATCAAACTCAGCCACTGTCCCATCAAAGGCAGCCACTGTCCCATCAAATGCAGCCACTGTGCCCTCAAAGGCAGCCACTGTGCCATCAAATGCAGCCACTGTGCCATCAAACTCAGCCACTGTGCCCTCAAAGGCAGCCACTGTGCCATCAAACTCAGCCACTGTGCCATCAAACTCAGCCACTGTGCCATCAAATGCAGCCACTGTGCCATCAAATGCAGCCACTGTGCCCCATCAAATGCAGCCACTGTGCCCCATCAAAGGCAGCCACTGTGCCCCATCAAACGTAGCTATTGTGCCATTAAACGTAGCTATTGTGCCATCAAATACAGCCACTGTGCCCATCAATTGCAGCCACTGTGCCCTCAAACACAGCCACTGTGCCCATCAATCGCAGCCACCGTGCCCATCAAACGCAGCCACTGTGCCCCCAAACCCAGCCACTGTGCCATCAAACGCCCCCACTGTATCCATCAAATAAGGACACTGTGCCCATCAAATGCTGCCACTGCCAGTGCCCATAACACTGATATAATTTATTCAATCATTTTACCTGCTGTCCTGGGGGTTTCCCTCGTGCTCCTCTCTCTCCTCCTGACGTCACAGCCAGATCCCGCCTCGGGTCCGAGGAGAAGATTCACTGCAGGAAAGCAGTGCAAGGGAGGGTAGGTGGAGCTTAAGGCTCCACCTGTCACCTGCTGCTTATGGGGGCATAAGTCACACACACCCCCCCACATGAGAGAAAGCCCCCCCACCCGTCTTCCCAATTCCCGGCTCCTGCAGCTGCCTTGCTGTAGCGGCGCCGTGGTGTATGGGCGTGCTTGTCAGAGAGTGGAGGGGCGTGAGTTACACCCCCCACCCTCTGCCAAGCACGCCCATACACAGTGGCGCTGCTACAGAAAGCCGGCCGCCGTGGGCTGCATGTGTGCGGGAGGCAGCTGTGGGAGCCGGGAATCGGCAAGATGGGTGGGGGGCTCTCATGCAGGGGGAGGCGGCCCTTTTTGCTGCCCCCCGCAAAGTGCCGCCCTAGACCTTGTTGGCCTAGGCCAAAACACAGCCCTGCTCCTACCACCTTGATCACTTCAAATAACTGAGGTGGTCATGGTGGTTAGAGTGTTCCTTTAATATCTCTCAGAAGAAGTAAACCTGTGTATACTGATTCCATTTCATTCGATCATCCTCTAGTTGTGTTAAATTGGTGGGGGGTTGCTGTCTGTATACCCTAGTCTCTGTATATCCTAGCCTCTCTGTAAACTCCAGCCTGTCTATATACCCTAGCCTCTCGGTATAGGGATGGGGCTGATGGAGGGACCAGGAGTGGGGCTAAAGGGGGCCCCATCAGGTAGGCTGTATGGGGCCCCATGATTTGTATCAGCAGCCCTGGGTGTGAGGGGGGATGATCTATATACAGGTGTGAGGGGGGCCAATATATAAAAGGTGTGTGTGGGGGGCTGACATATATACAAGTGTGAGGGTGGCTGATGTATACAGGTGTGTGTGGGGAGGGCTGACATATATACAGGCAGGGCCGGTGTCTTGCCGAAAAAGTTCCCCCATTGGATAAGGACCCCCCTGTACTGCGCATGCGCAGCGCTTGTGCAGTACGAAGCTTGCTGAAAAAGTTACCCTGGAGGAGAACCGCTGAAAATAGCCGAACATACACAACTGAGAGTCAGCTGTACAACGCGCCTGCGCAATGAACACCACATTCTAACAGACGCTCCCAATGCTACCAGACAATGCCGCATGCTTCCGATGCTTGTGCAAACAGCTCTGCCCTTTAATTTAATATTCAACCTCTTCTGTAGCATCCGCCCCTTACCACGATAGGACAGTAATACACACGCCCCTTGTAGAGTAGCACGAGCATTGGGAGCGTGCGGCAGCGTTGGGCACAATGTCCTGCTCATTGCGCAGGCGCCGTCTACAGCTGACTCACAGCTGTTCAGCTTCAGAGATTTTTGGCGGCTCCCTTGTTGTTCGTACTGCGCAAGCGCTGCGCCTGCGCAGTACAGGAGGGTCATTATCTGCCGAGGGGAACTTTCTCAGCAGAACACCGGTACAAGGGGTGGGCAGAAGGGGCGGGTGCCCTGGGCTGAGTATTACATGAAGGGGGAGGGGCACACTGGAGCTGTGCTGTTCTGAAGTTGCCTCACTTACAGAAGTGACGGTAGTGTCATTACTATCAGGGAGTGCAGGAATATTGATATAGCTGCTAAAGGGAGGAAACTGCTCTCTCTTCCCTCCAATAGCAACCTGTGGGTGGAAGAGAGGAGGACAGCCATGGAGAAAACCTCCTTCTGTGTACAGAGCACTGGAGAGTGAGGGCAAAGCGCCCTTCAGTTTGTTTCCACAGAGCAGAGAAATGCAGGTTTTTGTTAATGAGGAAAAAACAAATCTTATGTGTGTGCGATCAGTGCCCCTCCCCCTCCCCGCATGTCAGGCTCCGTCTCACCTCTACAGTCAGCCTATTTGTGTCTTATGGAGGTACTAATCTGTAGAGACCTGAATGGCAGCATTCCTAGAAGATGGTGGTGTCTCCGGGAGCTGAGCCTCTGCCATCTATTGTTGTTACTCAAAGGAGGAAGGAACCGGCTTCAGCTGAATATTATTTGGGTTTTGGTATTTCAGCAGAGGAGAACACGCTTCAAAAAGACTGACAGCATGTATTGTGGAAAGAGGGGGGGGGGTTGGAAAGCATGGAGGGGGGTCTGTCAGGTACAGTATGTATTACTCAGAGATAAGGAAATATACTATTCCTGAAGAGCTTCTTCATCTCAACAAATATTCCTCTTTTATTACTAATTAAAGTAACAATAGCCAGGTTATAGGAAACCTAACATGAAACAGGGGGGTTGGCATTGCTGTTTATCTGAAAATGCTAGTTGCTTGGTTGGCATGCTGGCGGCATTGTTCTTAATCAGTGGAGGAATACAGATTGGGGTGTGTGAATTTTGGCAGACTTTCCTGACATACATTTTAGGTCAGAATGTATTATAGATAGAGGGTCAGCATAACACCAACTAACTAGCATTCTCAGGAAGAGGTTGGCAGTAAAAGGGCTTCTAGTTCACTAATCAGACCTCGTCCCCCTTTCCCCAAACACACAAAGTCACAGGACTCTGCTAAGGGGTTGGGGTGCTAGAAGTAAAGTGTAATAGGCCTGATTGCAGGTGCTTAGGAGATATTATGTTGCCTCTTCTCTACCTGTTTTAGGCTGGGTTCACACTATTGCCATGATAGACATCACATGTGATTTGCACCTCATTGCTGCGCAGATCACATGCGATGTCTTTGTGATGCAAATTCAGCCATACAGTTTGTATGGGTGAATTTGTATCACAATTTTTTGGTCCGCACTGGAATCAGATGCCGTTCCATCCGATTCCTGTACCATCTCTCAGTACACATTGCAATATACAAACCAATCTGGGGGTGTTCCTAACTTCACATTGACACCCGCAGCAGTTGTCAGTTGTCAGTGTGAACTGCTGGCAATTTAGGTGCAATGCAGAAACCCGCCCAGGAATTGCAGGGCTTCCCACATCACACCAATGAGAACCCAGCCTGAACCTCTAAAAGTCTTCACCACTGTGCTGTAAGTACACAAATTGCAGATGGTTTCCGGGTGGTCGATTAGGTCATATTCTGCAGGTAGTACTGCCCACCAAACACTTCAGGGAATTTTTGCCACACTATGATACAAAGCATCACAGCCTGGCATGTGTATACCTCCATATACAAAACAATTTATCAAGATTTCTCTTTATATCCAACATTTACTATAATCTGTACCCAGGACTAGCTACACATTGTAATGCATATCAGGTCTGACATGTGTACTACTACTCTCTAAGAATAAGGATATGTGTATACTCTGATAGGTGAAGACATGCATAAGAGGAAGTATGTTAGACCTGATATGCATTAGAATGTATACCTCCATATAGCTGCTTTTGCAGTTAGGGGGTCATTGGGAGATTTGGGAAGTTGCAATCATTGCAGCAGCCTGCTGTAACCAGTACATACATTTGAGCGCTGCATATACTTCTCTAACTCCTCCCAACTCCTTGGCGGGAGTTTGGCATTTTTGCCCTGGGCACTAGTTGACCTTGTCCCACCACTGTATACAGGTGTGTGTGTGGGGGGCTGACATATATACAGGTGTGTGGGGGGGGCTGACATATATACAGGTGTGTGTGGGGGGGCTGACATATATACAGGTGTGTGGGGGGGACTGACATATATACAGGTGTGTGGGGGGGGCTGACATATATACAGGTGTGTGGGGGGGGCTGACATATATACAGGTATGTGGGGGGGCTGACATATATACAGGTATGTGGGGGGGCTGACATATATACAGGTGTGTGTGTGTTCGTGGGAGGCTGACATATATACAGGTGTGTGTGGGGGGCTGACATATATACAGGTATGTGTGGGGGGCTGACATATATACAGGTGTGTGTGTGTTCGTGGGAGGCTGACATATATACAGGTGTGTGTGGGGGGCTGACATATATACAGGTATGTGTGGGGGGCTGAAATATACAGATGTGTGTGGGGGGGCTGACATATATACAGATGTGTGTGGGGGGCTGAAATATACAGATGTGTGGGGGGGGGCTGACATATATACAGGTGTGTGAGGGGGGCTGACATATATACAGGATTGAGGGGGGTTGAGTGCGTACAGGTGGGGTGGCCGGTGTTTGGATCGGTAGGATGGCCCATGGGCAAGCCCTGGGGAATGTTGGGGGTCGGGCTTGGGGGGGGGGCCCAGGCCTAAAGCTGTGTAAGGGGTCCAAAAATTTCTGATGGCTGCCCAGGGAATTCGCGTATCTCACCAGGCTCCAGCAACAGTTTGGTTCCACACAGGATGAGTGGAGTGGGTTGTTTACAGCTTCCTCCTCCATCTGTCACCTGGGCTTTCCCATGGTTCTAGCAGTGGGTAAGCGGGTGTTCCTGGCACTCCCTGGAGGGTATGTGAGGCTTACTCCTCACTACATAAGAACCTTCATCTGTCTGTCAGCCCCTATCTCCTCTCTTGTCAGCCCCCATAGCTCCACTCCTGTCAGCCCCATAGCTCTTCTCCTGTCAGCCCCTAGCTCCTCTCCTGTCAGCCCCATAGTTCTTCTCCTGTCAGCCCCTAGCTCCTCTCCTGTCAGTCCCATAGCTCCTCTCCTGTCAGCCCCATAGCTCCTCTCCTGTCAGCCCCCATAGCTCCCCTCCTGTCAGCCCCCATAGCTCCTCTCCTGTCAGCCCCCATAGCTCCTCTCCTGTCAGCCCCCATAGCTCTTCTCCTGTCAGTCCCATAGCTCCCCTCCTGTCAGCCCCATAGCTCCTCTCCTGTCAGCCCCCATAGCTCCTCTCCTGTCAGCCCCCATAGCTCTTCTCCTGTCAGTCCCATAGCTCCTCTCCTGTCAGCCCCATAGCTCCTCTCCTGTCAGCCCCATAGTTCTTCTCCTGTCAGCCCCATAGCTCCTCTCCTGTCAGCCCCCATAGCTCCTCTCCTGTCAGCCCCCCTAGCTCCTCTCCTGTCAGCCCCCCTAGCTCCTCTCCTGTCAGCCCCCCTAGCTCCTCTCCTGTCAGCCCCCATAGCTCCCCTCCTGTCAGCCCCTAGCTCCTCTCCTGTCAGTCCCCATAGCTCCTCTCCTGTCAGCCCCCATAGCTCCTCTCCTGTCAGCCCCCATAGCTCCTCTCCTGTCAGTCCCCATAGCTCCTCTCCTGTCAGCCCCCATAGCTCCCCTCCTGTCAGCCCCATAGCTCTTCTCCTGTCAGCCCCATAGCTCCTCTCCTGTCAGCCCCCATAGCTCCCCTCCTGTCAGCCCCCATAGCTCCCCTCCTGTCAGCCCCTAGCTCCTCTCCTGTCAGCCCCTAGCTCCTCTCCTGTCAGCCCCCATAGCTCTTCTCCTGTCAGCCCCTAGCTCCTCTCCACCTCTCTGGCTGTGTGACCTAACTATCCAGCACTTTTTTACTCAGTTTCAGACAACTGGCTGTTTGTTCTCTGGAAGGATACATTGTGATTGTTTTTCTATGGATACAATGTTGTACAATAAAACAATCTACTCCATCTGTCACTGACATCCTGCAAGCTGAGGTCGAGCAATTACACAGGTTAACCAGTTTTACTGCTGCAGAATGGCACAGCTGGGGGAAGTGATGTTACCTTACGTTGCTTTGCCTTTCGGCCACTAGGGGCGGGCACACACCACCTGTGACTTGCCAATGCGAGTGCCCGGTGGGCACGATGGGCACCGGCAATGACTCGTGACAGAGCGAGAACCGGGATCTGTGTGTGTAAACCCGGTTCTTTCAGGGGAGAAGAGACTGATCGTGTGTTCATACAAAGTATAAACACCGATCCCTCTCTTCCCCTAGTTAGTCCCATCCCCCCTTCAGTTAGAACACAGTGAGAGAATACAGTTAACCCCTTGATCGCCCCCTAGCATTAACCCCTTCCCTGCCAGTGAGATTTATACAGTAATCAATGCACTTTTATAGCACTTTTGGCTGTATAATTGTCAATGGTCCCAAAAATGTGTCAAAATTGTCTGATGTGTCCGCCATAATGTCGCAGTCATGATAAAAATCGCAGATCACCGACATTACTAGAAAAAAGAAATAAATAATAAAAATGCCATAAATCTATCCCTTATTTTGTAGACGCTATAACTTTTGCGCAAACCAATCAATATACGCTTATTCGATTTTCTTTTTTACCAGAAATATATAGAAGAATACATATTGGCCTAAACTGAGGAAAAAATGTGGGATATATATTATAGAAAAAAAGTAAAAGATATTCTTTTCTTTTGTTTATAGCGCAAAAAATAAAAACTACAGAAGTGATCAAATACCACCAAAAGAAAGCTCTATTTGTGGGGGAAAAAAGAGCATCAATTTTGTTTGGGTACAACGTTGCATAACTACACAATTGTCAGTTAAAGGGACACAGTGCCGAATCACAATAAATGGCCCAGTCATTGAGCAGCCAATTGTATATAAAGTGATCTTGCGCAGAAAAAAAAATGATTAAAGTAAATAAAGTGCAATGTGCAAACAATGGAAATAATGAAAGCCTCTAAGGATGTGTAGGTGGCTCCAGCAAGGAGCATCAAAAAATCATGATGGCAACAAATGTCTAATTCATATACACAAAAGTGGTAACAAGTGTCCAAAACATAAATAAATGCTGCAAAAGCACAGCATATAATTAAAACAATAAGCCACACAAAAAGAAAAAGCAGAAAAAAGGTCAAAAAGTCAATGGTGAAAGTGTCCAAACAAATTGATAAATATGGGAGAATTGGATGCTCATAGGGTGGTAAACCGGGGAGGTTTAATAATGGGGGACCCACTCAATGCTCCTCAGTATCCATATAAATCTTCATAAAATAATTCTCACACCACCGGTCTCACAGAACTCTCACCTCATATAGTGTAATAAAACGCATGTATGGATGGATATAGCTCTCCACCGCTTCCCTTTAGGTCGTTCTCCAACTCCAACATATACTGGTAATGGGGCCAGGAATAGCTTCTCCAACTGTATTATCCACTAAAGTGTCCCAAAGCACTCCAGTGCATCAGTACCAAAATAATGAGGGGGAGAAGAACAAAGTGCCTCCAATAGCGTAGTTAGGTTTTTAAAAGATGGGGTACATTTTATTGTGAACATAAGGGTGGACTCTTACATGTAAATAGATAAAATCAGGCAAGAACAGTTAAAACTGGCACTCTCAGCGCCTCCTTACGTTACTTCTGGTGCACGTCTGACTCCAGCCACTCCCTACGTATTACGCCACGTCACGTGACTTCATCTGGGGAACCGGATTGGCCGTACAGGCATTGTTTATATACAATAAAACCGGAAGTGTTTCCGCGGCCATTTTTTTGTGGACTGTTCATTGTGTACATCGCGGCCATTTTGTTGAGTGTCCATGCACACCATATGGCGGCCATTTTCTTATAGTATTGTGAATGTAAATATTACAAAGAGTCATTGTAATATAATAGACCTCTGTCATACAGACGAGTACGGTGGTAATTTGAAGAAATTGGAGCCGGAGTATACTAAATAGTGATGTAAAAAGTAAATAAATATAAATACAATATATATATATATATATATATATATATATATATATATATATATATATAGGCTAATTTGGGGAAAAAAAGGAGAAAAAACTATCCAGCACTTTTTTACTCAGTTTCAGACAACTGGCTGTTTGTTCTCTGGAAGGATACATTGTGAGTGTTTTTCTAAGTATACAATGTTGTACAATAAACCACTCTCCATGCGTCACTGACATCCTGCAAGCTGAGGATGAGCAATTACACAGGTTAACCAGTTTTACTGCTGCAGAATGGCACAGCTGGGGGAAGTGATGTTACCTTACGTTGCTTTGCCTTTCGGCCACTAGGGGCGGGCACACACCACCTGTGACTTGCCGGAGGTTTTTAAAAGATGGGGTACATTTTATTGTGAACATAAGGGTGGACTCTTACATGTAAATAGATAAAATCAGGCAAGAACAGTTAAAACTGGCACTCTCAGCGCCTCCTTACGTTACTTCTGGTGCACGTCTGACTCCAGCCACTCCCTACGTATTACGCCACGTCACGTGACTTCATCTGGGGAACCGGATTGGCCGTACAGGCATTGTTTATATACAATAAAACCGGAAGTGTTTCCGCGGCCATTTTTTTGTGGACTGTTCATTGTGTACATCGCGGCCATTTTGTTGAGTGTCCATGCACACCATATGGCGGCCATTTTCTTATAGTATTGTGAATGTAAATATTACAAAGAGTCATTGTAATATAATAGACCTCTGTCATACAGACGAGTACGGTGGTAATTTGAAGAAATTGGAGCCGGAGTATACTAAATAGTGATGTAAAAAGTAAATAAATATAAATACAATATATATATATAGGCTAATTTGGGGAAAAAAAGGAGAAAAAGGGATGTAATAAATAAACATATAAATAGATCACTCCGAAGATGTAGTATGGTCAAATAGACTCTATAGGGTATCAGGCTGCTTCAGTCGTACAAGCAGAGGGAAAAACACTTTATAATATTAGTACATAAACAATGACAGCAATCGAATCAATTAAAAAATATTAAAAAATGTTAAAAATATTGATATTGCAGAATATTATGTATACAGTAAAACAAGACATCTATGGCTTAAAATTGGATACTATATCCCATGTTTAAAAATTACTGAGAAAGCAGTTGAGGTTGAACTCTATGTTCATTCCTCCAGGCGCAAGTGTTTGCATAGTATGTATCCATTTTGACTCCTTTTGACTTATTGTTCTCACCTTGTGACTACCTCTCCATGCTGTATTATATTTTTCAATGCAAAAAGTTGGTCTGGTTCATGGTACAACACCCATCAATCAGGCACCTCATCCCAGTAATCACAAAGGATGTGTCCTCCTTGCTGGAGCCACCTACACATCCTTAGAGGCTTTCATTATTTCCATTGTTTGCACATTGCACTTTATTTATTTTAATCATTTTTTATTTCACTTTATATACAATATTCTTATTTTGTGTACTGTGAACACTTATAGGTTTTGCTGCAGATTTATTCATTCACTTTATTGGCTGTGTCAATTTACATTCACCTATTACTCAGAGCAGCGTGAAGGACACTTCCACATCCATTGAGCAGCCAAATCATCCGGAGCTGAAGTGGTTAAAAACTGAGAAGAGATAAACTTGTAAATTATTAGAATGGCAGCAGTAATATTCTGTACTTGTTGTTAATGTAATTATCAGAATACTGTAAACATCTTCTTGCACCCAAAGAACAAATATGACATGGCTTAAATTAGTGCTAAATTAAATTAGTATTAAAAAGTATGTTCAATAAAAGAAAAAAAATGTTTGCACGTGTGTAATCGTGATTGTTTTATTGCTGCCTTTACACTGCAACATCTTCCTATTCCAGATATCCCCCAATATCAGAGAAGGTGTGTACATGTTAAAGCCAAACAAGATATTTGGGGGGCACACCCTAAAAGATGCATTAAAGATGGTGCAGCCATAAGACCATACAACAGAACAAAATATTACAGCGCACACATGCAAAAAAGACATTTACCTCCAGCAGGGCTAGTTTAAAACACCTAAACATTTACAGAAAACATTATCAAAAAATATGGGGATTTGGTCACACCATATTGCTATATGGTGCTAAGCCCACTTACTGTGACAAAGTACCCCATGATTAGTGGGTCCTACATAGGGTGCCCACGTGTCCCGGATTGCCCGGGACATTCCCGCAATCAGCAGGTCTGTCCCGGGTCCCGGGCACCTCCATTCCGGGACCATACAGTGTCCCGGAATGAATATGATGCAGCCGTTCGCAATTATCAATTGACTGCCGAATGTCAATGATGTCATCCGGCCGGGCCAGCCCAGTGGTGTAGCGTGGGGGTGGGCAGCCCAAGTGACTTCTTCCAGGATCCAGCCCCTATAATCATTATACACCAGCAACGAGGCAGACACTCCGACCTCAGCACCCAGGTCTCCCCCCCGTGCAGGGACTCCAGTGGTCCAGCCTGCCCTGTCCCCCATGATTCCCCAGGTACGTGCCGCCCACAGGCAGCCCATGTGTGTGAGGGGGAGGGGCGATGCTCGATGCAGACGAGCGTATGGCGGCTGCTGGCAAAGTTCCTGGCCTGCGGGGGATACTGAGGTCTGAGGAATTCTGGCTCCCTCATTCCCTCTCTCTGCATGCAGAGCAAAGCAGCGGCCGCCCTGACCCCATCACCCCTGTCAATGCAGAACTCGTGCAGGAGCCCAGAAGAAGAAGGAGCCAGTGTGCAGGGAGCAAGTGCAACCCACAGCTTACAGAACGGGACAGCAGGAGAGAGGTATGTCCATTACTGTCTCCCTGTCCATCCCACTGTCCCTCTGTCTATCCCACAGTCCCCCTGTCCATCTCACAGTCCCCCTGTCCATCCCACTGCCCCCTGTCCATCCCACAGTCCCCCTGTCCATCCCACAGTCCCCCTGTCCATCTCACAGTCCCCCTGTCCATCCCACTGCCCCCTGTCCATCCCACAGTCCCCCTGTCCATCCCAAGGTCCCCCTGTCCATCCCACAGTCCCCCTGTCCATCCCAAGGTCCCCCTGTCCATCCCAAGGTCCCCCTGTCCATCCCAAGGTCCCCCTGTCCATCCCAAGGTCCCCCTGTCCATCTCACTGTCCCCCTGTCCATCCCACTGCCCCCTGTCCATCCCACAGTCCCCCTGTCCATCCCAAGGTCCCCCTGTCCATCCCACAGTCCCCCTGTCCATCTCACTGTCCCTCTGTCCATCCCAAGGTCCCCCTGTCCATCCCACAGTCCCCCTGTCCATCCCACAGTCCCCCTGTCCATCCCACAGTCCCCCTGTCCATCCCACAGTCCCCCTGTCCATCCCACAGTCCCCGTGTCCATCCCACTGTCCCCCTGTCCATCTCACTGTCCCCCTGTCCATCTCACTGTCCCCCTGTCCATCTCACTGTCCCCCTGTCCATCCCAAGGTCCCTCTATCCATCTCACTGTCCCCCTGTCCATCCCAAGGTCCCTCTGTCCATCTCACTGTCCCCCTGTCCATCTCACTGTCCCCCTGTCCATCTCACTGTCCCCCTGTCCATCTCACTGTCCCCCTGTCCATCTCACTGTCCCCCTGTCCATCTCACTGTCCCCCTGTCCATCCCAAGGTCCCCCTGTCCATCTCACTGTGCCCCTGTCCATCTCACTGTCCCCCTGTCCATCCCACAGTCCCCCTGTCCATCCCACAGTCCCCCTGTCCATCCCGCAGTCCCCCTGTCCATCCCGCAGTCCCCCTGTCCATCCCGCAGTCCCCGTGTCCATCCCGCAGTCCCCGTGTCCATCCCGCAGTCCCCGTGTCCATCCCGCAGTCCCCGTGTCCATCCCGCAGTCCCCGTGTCCATCCCGCAGTCCCCGTGTCCATCCCGCAGTCCCCCTGTCCATCCCGCAGTCCCCCTGTCCATTCCGCTGTCCCCCTGTCCATTCCGCTGTCCCCCTGTCCATTCCGCTGTCCCCCTGTCCATCTCACTGTCCCCCTGTCCATCTCACTGTCCCCCTGTCCATCTCACTGTCCCCCTGTCCATCTCACTGTCCCCCTGTCCATCTCACTGTCCCCCTGTCCATCTCACTGTCCCCCTGTCCATCTCACTGTCCCCCTGTCCATCTCACGGTCCCCCTGTCCATCCCAAGGTCCCCCTGTCCATCTCACTGTCCCCCTGTCCATCCCAAGGTCCCTCTATCCATCTCACTGTCCCCCTGTCCATCCCAAGGTCCCTCTGTCCATCTCACTGTCCCCCTGTCCATCCCAAGGTCCCTCTGTCCATCCCAAGGTCCCTCTGTCCATCTCACTGTCCCTCTGTCCATCCCAAGGTCCCTCTGTCCATCTCACTGTCCCTCTGTCCATCCCAAGGTCCCTCTGTCCATCTCACTGTCCCCCTGTCCATCTCACTGTCCCCCTGTCCATCCCACAGTCCCCCTGTCCATCTCACTGTCCCCCTGTCCATCTCACTGTCCCCCTGTCCATCTCACTGTCCCCCTGTCCATCTCACTGTCCCCCTGTCCATCCCACAGTCCCCCTGTCCATCCCACAGTCCCCCTGTCCATCCCACTGTCCCCCTGTCCATCCCACAGTCCCCCTGTCCATCCCACAGTCCCCCTGTCCATCCCACAGTCCCCCTGTCCATCCCCACTGTCCCCCTGTCCATCCCCTCTGTCCCCCTGTCCATCCCACAGTCCCCCTGTCCATCCCACAGTCCCCCTGTCCATCCCACAGTCCCCCTGTCCATCCCACAGTCCCCCTGTCCATCCCACAGTCCCCCTGTCCATCCCCTCTGTCCCCCTGTCCATCCCCTCTGTCCCTCTGTCCCCCTGTCCATCCTCTCTGTCCCCTCTGTCCCCCTGTCCATCCCCTCTGTCCCCCTGTCCATCCCACAGTCCCCCTGTCCATCCCACAGTCCCCCTGTCCATCCCACAGTCCCCCTGTCCGTCCCCCTGTCCATTCCACTGTCCCCCTGTCCATCCCACAGTCCCCCTGTCCATCCCACAGTCCCCCTGTCCATCCCACAGTCCCCCTGTCCATCCCACAGTCCCCCTGTCCATCCCACAGTCCCCCTGTCCATCCCACTGCCCCTCTGTCCATCCCACTGGCACTGCTGGTAAGCCAGGATCCACCACGGCAGCCTGTGCCCAGTGCCAGTCCCGGGGCTGACTACTCCCACTGCCTGCAGCTCATTGCCAGGCCAGCAGCCCAACTTCTCTCCTCCTGAGCCTCCCCCCGCCCACGAGGGCCGCGACCCGAGCCACCAGCCAAACTTCCAGGTTTTTTTACACTACTCACTCACTAATACTATTCTATGAGAACATGCATGCTTGCAATGAATAATGTATTGCTTTTAACAATGTTCCTTCTAGAATCTGATACTGTATGTTCGTAACAATAAAATTTCCTTTTTTTTTTCCTTTTTTTTTTTCTTTTCACATATGTATTTTGCTATCTATTCCAAATAGGGTGACCACCTTGGTATTAGACCCCTTTCACACTGTGCCACCCCGGGTGTCAGAGGTAAAGTGGCGCTATTTTTAGCACCGCTTTACTGTCATTTTAGCGGCGCTATTTGGTCGCTAGCGGCACGGTTCTAACCCCCCACTAGCGGCCGAAAAGGGGTTAAATCCGCCCGCAAAATGCCGCCGAAGCGGCATTTTGCCGGCGGTATAGCAGCGCTGCCCCGTTGATTTTTTGGGGGGGCGCGGGTGCGGGGGGGGGGGGGGCGCGGGTGCGGGGGGGGGGTGTCCCTGAATGGCAGTTTGGAAATGTGGTCACCCTAGTCCTACACTATCCATAGATTGAGAGATCCTGCTTCTCTGAACTATGAGAGCCATACACTCTTCTATATGGGAGAACTTGAGGTCTCCATCCATGACACAAGTGGACACTAATGAGAGGTACTTAATGATGGAGTGGGGAGCTCCTCACCCAAAAGGAATTGGTCAGAATCCATACAATAGACAAACAAGAGATTTGGGGGGCACATTTTTTGTAAATGTCTAGGTGTTTTAAACTAGCCTTGCTGGAGGTAAATGTCTTTTTATGTTAAAGCCAAACTCCAGACATAAAAACCTTTATTTAAATATATTCCTCAATAGCCAAAAAGGATATAAATCCTCTTTGTAAATGGCCCATAGTGTTGGTGACTGTTAGCTCTTCAAACAAGGAGTCCAAATTCAGTGCAGACACAGGTGAACATCTGTTTTATGGTTGATTATTCTGACTTTTTTCCATGTAGCTCCACATGAATACTGAACATAATATAACGAGGTCAGGTTTGTGTGGGGCAGTAATCCAAAAACAGACTGGAAGGTCATCTTGGTGATGAACCCCTAGTGCACGTGTCAAACAAGGTCCACGGGCCAAATCTTGCCTTCCAGGCCATTTCATGTGGCCCTCGCACCTCTCCTGCAGCTGCAGCACCCCCACCTTATCTCAGCAGTCAGCAGCAGAGAGGAGGACAGAACTCCTCCTACAGATCCTGCACCTCTCCATAGAGAAGCCTTTAGCGGTGGCAGTATGCCCATTAAGGGCACATGTGTGCCGCCCCCTCTGTCACGCCACCCCCTTATATGAAAAATGGAAAGATTCATTTCTAACACTGAACCGCCTCTCCACCAATCAGGAAGTGGGGGTCTAATACCCGTCACCTGATTGGCTGAAGGCACAGGCATCTCTATTGGATGCCTAGTGGAAACGGAAGAGACACATAGGAACCATGGAGGATGCAGGAGCCGTCACCTGATCCACTGCCCATCCCACAGCTCACTGCCATCACCCGCTGCCTGACCCACCATCAGGATAGGGTAAGTGCCAGTCAGAGCAAGCAGAGGGGTCACAGTGGCTCCATATGATGGGCACAGAGGCTCCATATGATGGGCACAGAGGCTGCATATGATGGGCACAGTGGATGCACTTGATGTTTGTTTTCAGAATTTTTCAGTTTGTTTGCGCCCCCCAAAAATGTTGAGCACCAGCTGCCACTGCCCTTTAATTTAGGCATGTCTAGAGTGCAAATGGTGTGGCCAAGCTGGGCAGTTGATAAGTCAGTACACCTCACCCCCCTGTACTAGGTCAAGTCCCCATCAGTTCAAAAGGGGTGCCGGGGCACCAGCTGAGCAGGAGGGTCACCTGTACTGTCTTCTGCTGACTCTTATTGCTCCTCCTCTTTCTCCATCTGGCTGCACTGCAGGGTGATCGGTATCTACACCCCTCCCCCAGACATGAATTTTAGCAAATATATCATTTGATATTTTCAGAGGCAGTGCGGGGGAGGGGTTCAGTCAGGTAGGCTGTACAGGACCCTGTGATTTCTAACAGCAGCCCTGTGGCCAAGGACAGATGAAGAACATCATGGACTCTGGTGCGGGGGGCAGTGGAGCAGATTTAGGAGTGGCAGGGATTGGACAATATGACATAAGTAACATCAGATCCCAGCTCTACTCTTACTGGCCACCCTACTGCATTTCCAAGAGCTTGTGCTGGTGTGCGTCCAAACTTGAAAAAGCGTAACTCTGGGGAAGCCTGGCATTTGATTTGCCCATGTGCCCTGAGGTGAAAGGGCACAGCCACAATGTAAGCCGCCAGCATTGGCGTGCGTGGTGCCCCTGAGGTGAGGTGGAAGGGTGCAGTGCAGGCCTAACACAACAGTACAAAATCCGAATACCGAGCTTCCATTAAGACTCCCTGCCCAGGCCCAGCACTCATTATTTATGTGCCCAGGCGGAGGATTGCCACCTTTTCTTCAAACCAAATCCAAACACTTCAGTGGCACATGGGAATATTTTGTGGAATATACTATAGGATTGTAAAAGACCTGGGATGTCTAAGGGTGCCACAAAGAGAAGTCCTAATGAGCCGCACGTAGCATTCTTGTTTCCATAAAATATGCTGAGAATGCTGAGCCACAAGTAAGAGTCTCACAGACATGTACAGTATGTCACAAAAGTAAGTACACTCCTCAGTCACATTTCTGTACATATTTTCTTCTATCTTTTCTTGTGACAACACTGAAGAAATGACACTTGTCTACAATGTAAAGTAGTGAGTGTACAGCTTGTATAACAGTGTAAATTTGCTGTCCCCTCAAAATAACTCAACTCACAGCCATTAATGTCTAAACCTCTGGCAACAAAACTGAGTACACCCCTAAGTGAAAATGTCCAAATGGGGCCCAAAGTGTCTCCCCCCCCCACTCGCTCAGCACATCATTTGACAGTGACGGGAGCCAATGGCTCCTGCTGCCATCCATCTGCCGAGGGAGGAGAGAGAGAGAGAACTGCTGCTCTCGTGCACATTGCTGGATCACATCGGCTGAGGAAAGTATAAGGGGGAACAAAGAAAGGAGGCGCCTCTGGGTGCAGACTTAAAAACACTTTTAATAAAAAGAGCAGCAACAGAGATTGCACTCACATTTGTTGAGTTAAAAAGGCATATGAGAGTCCCAGATGTAACTGGAGGGGTCTGTGAGGTCGATCATCCCTGCCATGGATGTGTAGTCAGACTGGTCTTTCAGATGCACTGTGTCCACCTGCCGGCAATGATGGAGGAATACCAGAATGAGGCTTGGAAGGCAAACGGCAATCCAGACGAGGGGCGATGACATCACACACATGCGATGCGTTTCCTGAGTCAGCAAGCCGTGAATGGCATGACGGCTGCACTCCTTTGTCAAGCTTGGACTACTATTATCTTTTCTTATCCCTTGTTCCAGTTCATCATTTATATGCATAATATTGTCATTTACGTGGATTATTGCTTTTAACCTTTGCGCCAAACACTTGTTAGAAAGTATAAGGGGGGACTGGGGGGATTCTGCAGCACAAAAGGTTTTTCATCTTAATGCATAGAAAAAGTTCAAGTTTTACTGCGTGTGTGAACGAGCCCAAATTCACTGCAGAGGCCACTGGCATGCACAGGGTGAATGCATTAGTACTAGTTTAACCTCCTCCCACCCGCTGTATTGTCAAATGATGGGCGGGGGGCTCTCATTCTGGGATGATGTCATATGAAGTCATCCCACTCTCACCACACTTGTGTGCCTGTGGGGGGCGCACATCACAGCAATCTGTGGTGTACTCTATCCCTGGGACACGGCGCATCACCGATCTCTGTAAAAAGACGATGATGCAGCTCTTTACACATGTGATTGGCTGTATCCAATCACAGCTGATCACATGCAGTGGCGGTGTGTCCATAATGGGCACAGGAGTGCTGCCCCCTTTCTCCTGTCACCCCTCTCTCACCATAGATAGATTCATGCATTGCATGAATCTATCTATGGTCGCCGCTGCCGCCCCCTATTCTGGTGTCTGGCCCATTGTCGGGCACCTGAATTACAGTGGCGGGTTTTTTTTTAAGTGCCTGATTAGAGCCGTAGGCTCTAATAGGCTTCCAAAATGGTAAACAGCGGGTGCAATGCTGTGCGTTTGCTGTTTTGCAGTGTTGTGTTAGGAAAGAGAATAAATTGTTTTCCTAACACTGACCCGCCTCTCAGCCAATCAGGTGCTCAGGTCTGGTTACCTGTCACCTGATTGGCTAAAACAACAGGCGCTGTGATTGGACACCTGATAGAGAGGACCGGAGACATCGAGGATTGTGGATGTGGAGGACGCCACCGTGACCCGCTGCGAGACAGGTAAGTCCCGACTCCCGGGCGATGCACACTGGCAGCAATTGATGGGGCACAGTATCAGCAATTGATGGGCACACTTACAGCAATTGATGGGTACAGTGGCTGTGCTTGATGGGCACAGTGGCTGCATTTGATGGGCACAGTGGCTGCGTTTGATGGGCACAGTGGCTGCATTTGATGGGCACAGTGGCTGCAATTGATTTTTTTTTTTTTTTTTAAGTTTGTTTGCGCCCGCCAAAAATTTTAAGCACCAGCCGCCACTGATCACATGTAAAACAAGGAAATGACGGTTATCGACATTCCTCTCCTCGCACTAATGCTGCGTACACACGAGCGGACTTTATGGCAGACTTTGCCCGGCTGACTTTCCGACGTACTTTCTGAATGAACGGACTTGCCTACACACAATCCACCAAAGTCCGTTGAATTCGTACGTGATGACATACGACCGGACTAAAACAAGGAAGTTCATAGCCAGTAGCCAATAGCTGCCCTAGCGTGGCTTTTTGTCCGTCGAACTAGCATACACACGGCGGACTTTTCGACCGGACTCGATTTCGATGGATTAATTTAAAACATGTTTTCGCTGGAGCCCACACACGATCGAATTGTCCGACCAAATCCTGTCCGCCGGGCAAAGTCTGCCATAAAGTCCGCTCGTGTGTACGCGGCATAACAGTTTGTGAGGAGAAGAGATCTGATCAGCAGAATTTCCTCACAGGGGAGATCTGCACAGATACTTAAGGGAACTGATCATCAGTGCAGCCCCAACAGTGCCCGGCAGTGATGTCAATCAGTGCTGCCTATTAGTGACCATCAGTGCTGCCTTTTAGTGCTGCATATTAATGCCTCCTCATCAGTGCCAGCAGTGATGCCAGTCAGTGTTGCCAATCAGTGCCCATAAGTGCTGCCTATTAGTGCTGCAAATGAATGCCTCCTCATCAGTGCCCAATCAGTGCTGCATATTTGTGCTCCTCATCGGTGCCCATCAGTGCTCCCTATTAGTGCCCATCAGTGCTGCATATTGGTGCCTCCTCATCAGTGCCACAGAAAAATTACTTCTTTACAAAATTTCAGAACAGAATTTAAGAAAAAAAATAGTTTTTCCAAAATGTTTGGCTTTTTTTGTTTTTTAGCATAAAAGAAAAACAGCCATAATTAAATACCACCAAAAGAAAGCTCTAGTTGTGTGAAAAAAATGATAAAAAATGTCATTATGAATACAGTGTAGTATGACTGCACAATTGTCTTTCAAAAAGTGACAAAGCTGAAAGCAGAAAATTGGCCTGGGCAGGGAGGGGGTAAAAGTGCCCGGCATTGAAGGGGTTAAACACACATCTGTACATAATAATCTTCTTTTACAAACAATGAATCCTGATCTCAATTTCCCACCTGATCCTCCCAGTCACCTAACAACCTTTCTTCAGTCTCTACATCCCAAACATATCAGTGACTTTCTATGCAAACAAAAGTTATGTATGAAAAGCTACAGGAAGTGTGATGAGAATGATGACACCTTATTCTGCATTATGAAGTGGAGCTCCGCCTACTGATCTGATTGGCTGGAGATGATGAATAATAAGTAGCCATTTGCACAAATCCCCAACTGAGAACCAGAGCAGAGCTCAGGACAGGAGGACTCCACAGATATCTGCAGTCAGAGTGTAGATTTAGTTAGTTGCTGTTCCGGATCTTATATACATTGTAACTTCTCTGCCTGACTTGTACCAGAGGAGAGGAGAGGAGATGATCGGACAATGTGTGACAGGTAATGTCAGCTCTGATCTTCTAGATCAGTATATAGGAATAGATGTGATCTGTATACAGAGATATAATATGTGATCCCAGCGGTGTATACATGGAGATCAGTATATAGAATAGATATGATCTGTATACAGAGATATAATATCTGATCCCAGCGGTGTATACATGGAGATCAGTATATAGGAATAGATGTGATCTGTATACAGAGATATAATGTCTGATCCCAGCGGTGTATACATGGAGATCAGTATATAGGAATAGATGTGATCTGTATACAGAGATTTAATGTGTGATCATAGCGGTGTATACATGGAGATCAGTATATAGGAATAGATGTGATCTGTATACAGAGATATAATGTCTGATCCCAGCGGTGTATACATGGAGATCAGTATATAGGAATAGATGTGATCTGTATACAGAGATATAATATGTGATCCCAGCAGTGTATACATGGAGATCAGTATATAGAATAGATGTGATCTGTATACAGAGATATAATGTCTGATCCCAGCGGTGTATACATGGAGATCAGTATATAGAATAGATGTGATCTGTATACAGAGATATAATGTCTGATCCCAGCGGTGTATACATGGAGATCAGTATATAGAATAGATGTGATCTGTATACAGAGATATAATGTGAGATCCCAGCGGTGTATACATGGAGATCAGTATATAGGAATAGATGTGATCTGTATACAGAGATATAATATCTGATCCCAGCGGTGTATACATGGAGATCAGTATATAGGAATAGATGTGATCTGTATACAGAGATATAATATCTGATTCCAGCGGTGTATACATGGAGATCAGTATATAGGAATAGATGTGATCTGTATACAGAGATATAATGTCTGATCCCAGCGGTGTATACATGGAGATCAGTATATAGGAATGGATGTGATCTGTATACAGAGATATAATATCTGATCCCAGCGGTGTATACATGGAGATCAGTATATAGAATAGATGTGATCTATATACAGAGATATAATATGTGATCCCAGCGGTGTATACATGGAGATCAGTATATAGAATAGATGTGATCTATATACAGAGATATAATGTGTAATCCCAGCGGTGTATACATGGAGATCAGTATATAGAATAGATGTGATCTGTATACAGAGATATAATGTGTGATCCCAGCGGTGTATACATGGAGATCAGTATATAGGAATAGATGTGATCTATATACAGAGATATAATATCTGATCCCAGTGGTGTATACATGCGGGTTGCACATTCTGACAGGTTGCTCGTTTTGTCAGAACACGTTTTCTCCTGATTTGATTCCCATTTAATATTTGTAGGGGGGATTTTGAAATAGGTAGTCAGTGGAAGGAAACCCACCAACATCTTGCAGCTGAAGGAATTTTGCATGGAGAGATCATCACAACTTTCACTGAATCAATGTCAGAGAATGGTCTGTAGATGCTTACAAGACATCATGACTGCTATGGGCTTCTGCGGCCAATAATGTATTTACTTTCTCCACAGTACATCATTACATCTATCAATAGTTTCGCTGAATAAATAGAGAAAGGATTTTATTTACAAGGAGGGTGGGGCTTTGTGTGAAGCACGTGGCAGCAAGAAAAGTAATTGGGTGAACATAAAAGGATTTTTATTGAGAGCTAAATTGTAACCATAAATGATTCCAGTAATGAAGGTATAAGATAAGATACATAATGCATCTTGGCACATAGCACAGTACATAAATATATGCAACACTGATAACAATGGTATACAGTAGGTAAGATAGTAACAATAGGATTGGTAGTAATTTCTCATGGAATAACCACACAAAAAATCCTAGTTCACCACAAAGGGGGGTTTGTTTAACCGGTTCCCGATGATATACGTCGGCAGAATGGCATTGCTGGGCAAATCGACGTACCTGTACATCCATTTGAATTCCCCGCCGTGCCATTGCGTGCACGCACCGGCCGCGAGCTCCGTGAGTCGGGTCGCGGGTCCCGCAGACTCGATCGCCGCAGGGATACCCGCGATCGCCTCACGGAGAGGACGAATGGGGAGATGCTGATGTAAACAGCATCTCCCTGTTCTGCCTAGTGACAAGTGTCACTGATCTCTGCTCCCTGTCATCGGAGCAGAGATCAGTGACGTCACACATACAGCTCATCCCCCCTACAGTTAGAAAACACTCCCCTAGTACTGATTAACCCCTCCCCGCCCTCTAGTGGTTAACCCCTTCACTGCCAGTGTCATTTACACAGTAATCAGTGCAGTTTTAATCCCACTGATCGCTGTATAAATGACAATTGTGTCAAAAATGTCCGACATGTCCGCCATAACGTCACAGTCACAATAAAAATCGCTGATCGCCGCCATTACTAGTAAAAAAAAATTATTAATAAAAATGCCATAAAACTATCCCCTATTTAGTAAACGCTATAACTTTTGCGCAAATCAATCAATAAATGCTTATTGTGATTTTTTTTTACCAAAAATATGTAGAAGAATACGATCGGCCTAAACTGAGGAAAAAACGTTTTTTTATATATTTTTGGGGGATATTTATTATAACAAAATGTAAAAAATAATGCGTTTTTTTCAAAATTGTCGCTCTTATTTTGTTTATAGCGCAAAAAATAAAAATCACAGAGGTGATCAAATACCACCAAAAGAAAGCTCTATTTGTGGGAAAAAAGGACGTCAATTTTGTTTGAGAGCCACGTCGCACGACTGCGCAATTGTCAGTTAAGGCGACGCAGTGCCAAATCGCAAAAAGTGCTCTGGTCAGGAAGGGGGTAAAATCTTCCGGGGCTGAAGTGGTTAAAAAAAAACGATTATTCATACGTGTTGCCTGCAGGACCTGTGGGGGTACATATTGCATGGTAGCTTAAATAGTCGGTAAAATTGATAAAGACACGGCAACCAGTAGATCTACACATTTCATGAATAGCTGAATAAATAATAATGAATAATCTTAATAATAATAATGAATAAAATAATGAATAAATTAAAAATAATCTTTTCCAAGTATATCACCTTTATTTGTAGGCACTTTTTCACATGACTGTATGAGGTTTCTTTCTCTGGTTGGTTCTTCTCCTGTTTTATTAGCTGCCTGTACCTCACCTCTCTTCCATTCCTCCCGGTCACCATCTCCTGGGTGTCCATCCCTCTACTGTTCATCCTTCCATCTCCACATCATCTCTTCTGTCTTCCTAGCCTTGGGTTGAGTTTCTCTGGTTCTTCTCCTCATTGCCTCTTCTCCAAGTATATGGAGAGATATGAACACATCCAGAGGAGTAACTAGAGCCTTCAGGGCCCCGGTGTAAGAAACCATGAAGGGCCCCCCTGACCCCCCCTTCATTTCATTGGTCCCGGGGGCCCTTTTCTTTAGTCCCGTGACCCTCCCCACTGACCCCGGGGGGCACATTACATGTGTTCTGCAGAGAGCCCCCTTCCTACCATCTTGGTCCCACCGCACGGTGACAGAAAACAATAGACATGTCACCAGCACACCAGGGAACTCCATATAAGGGTCCAACCTCAATGGAAGAACTACCAGGGTTACAAAGGTCACACTTGTGACTGGGTCCTGGCATTCTGCCACCATGGGCGCCCCAGGAGCTTTTTCTCCTAATTAAAGTGGAGTTCCACCCCCCAAAAAATAAAAATAGTAATGTGCTTAAAAAAAAAAAAATTTGGAGAAAATTTTTTTTTTTACTCACCTCTAAATGCCTGTTGCTAGGGGGTCCCTCGTAGTCTGCCTTCTTCAGTGCCCGGGCTCCTGACATCACTTCCCTCGGTGCAGGAAGGAAGATCACCTCTCCCCCTAACTCTTGTTAATCATCTGGGACATGTGACCCATCCCAGATGATTGTGCGGGCAGTGACGGCGTGCGGTGCAGATTGCACATGCGCAGTGGGTGCCCGGCTGTGAAGCCACAGTTAAATTGCTAGCACCACCCAGCGGAGAGGGGGACAAGCAGGGCTTCAATCCCCACATCACTGGACCCTGGGACAGGTAAGTGTCCGATTATTCAAAGTCAGCAGCTGCAGTATTTGTAGCTGCTGACTTTTATTTATTTATTTTTTTTAAATGTGAACCTCCGCTTTAATATATCTTTTGCATTTAGAAATCCCAATCCTATCAGTAATAACTGCTCTGGTCACAGGATCAGATCTTCATTTACTGGAACCGTCTCTCCATTCCCCACCATACATCTGTAATTGTTTCTTGCTTCAGCCCTCTAAGTCTATAGATCTCCTATCAGTGATCGGTAGTCCTCAGTTGGCCATGACAATGACATCAGTAGAAATGGACACACAAAGAACTGGAGCTGATGAGACTTTGGGATGATCGTTGTGTTTATGTTCCTCTTCTCTGCTGGGACTCTAGAAATTGCATTTGGGTTTTTAGGGGCACTGTGAAAGTTCTGCTCACATTTCTGATCTGTCTTCTCCTCCCAGGTCTCCTGTGTATGATGATCATATCGGTGTCATCAGGAACGGTGTATGTACAGAGCGGATCAGACATCACTGACTGTAATATGAAATGTCCTGAGGATGATGTTACTATGGAGCTGTACAGACAATGCAGAGGGGTGGAGAGGACATTGCTGCAAAATCTTTGTTTTATTAATGCCACTAAATCTCATGACCCCAGAGTCCGACTGCACACAGGGAGCGGATGCTGGAAGCTGACACCCGCCAGGAAGGATGACACCTGTGTGTATGGGGTCTGGTGTCACTGTACTTGGGGACATCGAAGATCCTCTACAGAGATCCGTGTTCTGGGTAAGAGTCCATATACTACATCACACTTCTCTACACTGCATTGTACTCTATGGGGGAAGAAGTGTCTATTATACAGCATGAGTGAGGAGAGGAAATGAGTTCTTCATATAACAGATTTCCAGTATTCCCCACCGATATCTCCCCATCTGTCCTCCTCAGTATAACACTGGAGGGGTGTGGGCATCGTGTCCCTATTCCAGGCCCCAGAGGGTTTGTGACAAACAGTGAGAGGTATGAAATATACAACATACAGCGCAGTGTACAGCCTGGAGAGGAGAGGAGTATATACACTCACCGGACACTTTATTAGGTACACCTTGCTAGTAGCAGGTTGGACCCTCTTTTGCCTTCATTCTTGGTGGCATAGATACAACAAGGTGTTGGAAACGTTCCTCAGAGATTTTGCTCCATAGTGACATGATAGCATCACACAGTTGCTGCAGATTTGTCGGCTGCACATCCATGATGCCAATCTCCCACCACATCCCAAAGATGCTCTATTGGATGAGATGTGGTGAGTGTGGAGACCATTGGAGTACAGGGACCTCATTGTCCAGTGGTGAGATGATTGGAGCTTTGTGACATGGTGCATTATCCTGCTGGAAGGAGCCATCAGAAGATGGGGACACTGTAGTCATAAAGGGATGGACATAGTAACTATACTCAGGTAGGTCGTGGTGTTTATATGATGCTCAATTGGTACTAAGGGGCCCAAAGTGTGCCAAGAAAATATCCCCCCCCCCCACCATTACACCCCCACCACCAGCCTGAACCATTGATACAAGGCTGGATGGATCCATGCCCAAAATTCTGACCCCACCATCTAAATGTCGGAGCTGAAATCCAGACTCATCAGATCAGGCAACGATTTTCCAATCTTCTATTGTCCAATTTTGGTGATCCTGTGTGAATTGTAGCCTCAGTTTCCTGTTCTTATCTCGCAGGAGTGGCACCCGGTGTGGTCTTCTGCTGCTGTAGCCCATCTGCTTCAAGATTCAATGTGTTGTGCATTCAGAGATGGTATTCTGCATACTTTGGGTGACTGTCGTCTTTCTATCATCTGGAACCAGTCTGCCCATTCTCCTCTGACCTCTGATATCAACATTATGTCCACAAACAGCTCAACTTTTTCCAGGGTTTAAAGGAGACATAAGCCCAACAGGCCAGTCTGTCCTCCTCATCTCTGCCCCCCTTAGAGCCTGAAGCTCTAAATTTGCTTAAAAAAGGGTGGGCTCAGGAGGGAGAGCACTGCACCCCTGAGCCCACCCAGTTGTGTGACATTGATGAATTAATATTAACTATTGTCTTCCTGACTCTCCCCCCAGACAATCTGGAAGTGGGTCCTGAGACCCGATTGTTCAGAGTCTTGGGGGTTGTGCTTGTCATGATCGCTGCCTTCCCATCCCCCATCCATCTCCCGCACGGTGAGGGGGGGTGCTTGCGGCTTTCCATCCTTCTCCCCTTGTGGGGGGGTCATTATTTTACTGCACCCCCCCAAAATATTTAGCACCAGCCCCCACTGGTCAGCTGGGAACCTCCCGTACCCATGAAATAGCCTATGATGATCTTATTGGTCCTTAAATTAGGTGCCTCTCTTCTTCTTTTTTTTTCAAGCTATGAACATTTTCAGCAAGTGCAGGAAGTGGAGAGTCCTTGTCATTTACTGTAAGCTGAACAGAAATCACTAGCAACCTTATCTTCTTTCTGTAATCTACCAGTCTCATCACCCCCATGTAATCTATGGGGGGCTGAAAAAAGAAAGCTAATGCCGCCACCATGTCTAAAGACTATTAAATTGCAGTGTATTAGAGAAGCACTTTAACTATAGGATGGGAAATTAGTGATCAGGGTGTGTACAAGAGCTAGCAATCTATTCCATGTACCTCATCAATGCCTATCGGTGAAGGAAAAAAACGGAAAATTGTATACTCACCTTTCCGTAATTTTCCTTTCCTGTCGCATCTTCATGGCAGCATACACGTTGGGTTGTGACTCCGCCTCCACAACCTGATAGGACCACATAGCTATAAATTAGAGAGTAGACACCTGCCCCAGTATTCTCTGTAAATATATACACATGTCACCTTAGAGGGTGGGTGATTGTATGCTGCCATGAAGATGCGACAGGAAAGGAAAATTACGGAAAGGTGAGTATACAATTTTCCGTTTTCCTGTCGCATCATGGCAGCATACACGTTGGGGAGTAACTCGCCAAACTGGGTGGGAATGCAAAATCAAAATTTATTGACAAGAAACAGAAGAATTGGCCTGTATAACGGCCCTCCCAAATTCAACTGCTGCTAAGCGTGCAGCGTCTATTCTATAATGAGAAATGAAGGTGTTCCTCGAAGACCAAGTGGCCGCTCTACAAATGGTTTCCGCTGAAACTTTACAGTAAGCTGCCCATGAAGTAGCCATTGCCCTGGTGGAATGCGCTCTTAGATCTCCCGGAATCTGCAAGGTACTTAAGGAGTAGGCCTTCTTGATAGCTTTCACGAGCCATGAGGCGATGGTACGGGCAGAAGCTGCCTGGCCCTTCCTGAACCCATGTGGGATGACTAAAAGGTTCTCGCATTTCCTGAATGGCTTGGTTACCGAAAGGTAATGGAGAATGTTGCCCTTGACATCCAGGGGATGAGGGACGCCCTGATCCGTGATCAAAGCCGGGAGGTCAATCTCCTGGTTAAAGTGGAACGCAGAGGAGACCTTTGGGATAAACCTGTCTGAAGGCTTCAGGGTTAGCCTGTCTGGGTAAACCATCAGATACGGTTCTTTGATCAGCAAGGCTTGCATTTCTGAGACCCTCTTCGCTGATGTGATGGCAATTAGGAATGATACCTTTAGAGTCAGGTCCCAGAGGGAGGTATCCTCAAGTGGGAAGAATGGTTCTCCGGATAAAACCTCTAGGACAGTTGATAGGTCCCATGTTGGAAATGAAGGTTTCCTGGGCGGTCTTAGCTTTAGGCAGGCTTTTTGAAATTGCACCACCAGAGGGTTAAGTGCCCACCTGACCCCTGTCAAGGCAGAGATGGCAGAGACTTGGACTTTCAGGGTGTTAGACCTAAGGCCTTTGTCTAGACCTGACTGAAGGAACTCAAGCACTTGTACCGCTGATGGGGAAGACGGGTCCCAACCTTGTTCCTGAGCAAAGGAGGAGAATCTTTCCCAGATCCTCTCGTAGGTGCTATTCGTGGAGGATTTCCTAGCTTGAAGCAGGGTATCGACTACCCTCTGAGAACATTCTTGATCTAGAAACCTAGACCTTTCAGTCTCCAGGCCGCTAGGTGCAATCTCTCTGGATTCGGATGTAGTAGCTGGCCCTGGGTTAGTAGATCCGTTGTTACCGGGAGTGGAAGTGGATCCGCTGTGCTCAGTTGCAGGAGGGTGGTGAACCAAGGCCTCCATGGCCAAAAGGGAATCACGGCCAGTACTAGAGCCGTTGAGTGTTTGAGCCTCAGAAGGAACTTGGCTATCAGTGGGGTTGGTGGAAAAATGTAGCCTAGGTGAAAGTTCCAGGCGTGCTGGAGACAATCCGTACCCTCCGCTGTGGGGAAGGGATTCCTCGACAGAAACCTCTGACACTTCTTGTTCTCTGGTGTTGCTGCGAGGTCTATGTCTGGATGACCCCATGTCTGGCATATGAGGGCAAAGGCCTGTGGGCTTAGACACCACTCGTTGTTGGAAACGAATGTTCTGCTGAGAGAGTCCGCCAGTAAGTTCTGAACCCCCGGAATATAGGTCGCCTTCAGGTCCCACAGGTTCAGTTGAGCCCATTGCATCACCGGACCGACTTCCCGCATCATGGAGATGCTCTTGGTACCCCCCTGCCTGTTGATGTAGGCTACCGCCACTCGGTTGTCCATTTGAATGAGGACTTGCTTCCCTCTCAGGAGTGAGCTGAATGCCAAGAGGGCTTGGAAGGCTGCCTTCATCTCTAAGACGTTCGATACTACATCCTTGGTCTTGAAGGGCCAGCGGCCCTGAGCTGCATAGTGTAGGTAGTGTGCCCCCTATCCTTCCAGACTGGCGTCTGAAGTTACTACCTCCTGGTGGAGGAAGACTATCTGCTTGCTCCTGCTGAGGTTGTCGGGGTGGATCCACCACCGTAAAGATAGCCTGGCTTCCTCTGGGATGTGAATCAATTGGGACATGGACCATCCGTCCCACTGGCGCAGGAAGGAGGCTTGTAGGGGTCTGGTATTCCATTGCGCCCATCTGACCATTGGAATGGTTGCTGATAGGGAACCTAGGAGGCTGAGGTATGCTCTGGCCGGTAGACATGACGCTGGGATAGCCTCTTTCACTTTCTGAATGAGTAGGAACAATTTCTCCCTTGGCAATTCCACTGTGTTTGCTCGGGTGTCCAGTTCGGCTCCCAGGAAGACCATCCTTTGGGTAGGTTGGGTGTTGCTTTTCTGCCAATTGATTAACCATCCTAAACTCATTAGGGTGGAAACCAGGATCTCGCGATGCTGGACGAGTGATTCCTGGCTGCTTGAGAGGAGGAGGATGTCGTCCAGGTAATGGTGGACCCTTAGACCTTTCTCCCTCAACAAGGCTATTGCTGGTAGTAACACTTTCGTAAATGTTCTGGGGGCTGTTGAGATGCCAAAGGGAAGGCTCCGAAACTGGAAGTGCCCTTGACCCACCGAGAATCGCAGGAACTTCTGGAATGCCCCGTGGATCGGAATATGCAGGTAGGCATCCTGGAGATCTATGGAGAGCATCCAGTCCCCCAGATTTATGGCCTGTAGGATAGACTGTAAGCTCTCCATCCTGAATGACTCCACTCTGATGGACCTGTTGAGGTTCTTTAGGTCTAGAACCGGACGAAAGTCCCCTGATTTCTTCTTGACGAGAAATAATGGAGAGTAGAATCCCCTGCCTCGTTGTGCCAGTGGAACCTCTACTATTGCTCGTTTTTGGAGAAGATCTTGGATGTAGTTCAGTAACGATAACCTTTTTTCCCGAGATGGGGGAATATGGGTTGGATAGAACTGATCCCCTGGGGGTCGGTTTTTGAAGGACCACCTGTGGCCGAAGGTGACAGTGGCCAGGGTCCAGGTATCCCTTATGGTTTCCGCCCAGACCAGCTTGAAACTGGAGAGTCTTGCTCCCACTACCGCTGGTCGGACGGGCGCACCTTCAAAAGGGCTTCTGGTCACCGGAAGCAGGCGCCTTAGGCTTCTGAAACTTCATAAAGGAGGTTTGAGGATTCTTCCAGCTCCTTCGATACTCCTTGCCTGGTCTGTATGTTCTCGCGTCCCTATACCTCTCTGGGAGGTTCCGCTTAAAGGGAGGAGGTCTCTGTTGCTTGGGCCTCCTGTCTGAGGGGATGAGCCCGGACTTTCCGCCGGTTACTTTGGAGATGGCTGTGTCCAATTTTGTTCCGAAGAGGTGCTCACCATCAAACGGAATACGACACCAGTTGGATTTGGAAGCTGGATCCGCCGTCCAGGGCTTCAGCCATAATGCTCTTCTGGCCGTTACTGAGGCCAGCATAGATTTAGATGCAGACCTGATGGTGTCGACTGAAGCTTCGGCCACAAAGTCGCCCGCCAGGCTTAATTCTTGCAACGCCTTTACTATTGTTTCTTGGTCTGCCCCCTCTGATACGAGCTTTTCCGCGCTTGTGGACCAGCTCGAGATGGCTCTTCCTACTGCAGCAAGTGCTATTGCAGGCCTGCAGGCGCCTCCAGCCGACAGGTAAGCCCGCTTGAGATCCGTGTCGATCTTTCTGTCGAGGGCATCTCTAAACGTTACCGCGTCTTCTAACGGGAGGGTAACATGTCTGGCTAGGCGCATCAGGGATGCATCCACTACCGGAGGGGACACCAGAGGGTTCACCTTAGGCTCCTTAAATGGGTATAGTTTCAGTAGTCTGTTATTCAGACTAGACTTCTTTTCTGGCCTCTGCCATTCTTCCTTGATCAGGTCCTCAAGTTCGTCAATGAACGGGAAGGATTCTGGATCTTTTCTGAGCTGAGGAAAATACTTCCTCTGTTTCGGTTGGGCTTCCTGGGGTTCCTCCCATCCTATCGCCTCCTTAACCGATTTTATAAACGGTTCTACCAGACTGAAGTCGAAACCAGCCGATACCTCCAGACCCTCATTATCAGACAGGGAGTCTTGCTCCTTTGATGTGCTAGCCCGGGCTGGAGAGGTAGTAGTGGAGAAATCCACATCTGATACCGAGGCCTGGGGGGCTACGGCCCCAGCTGAATCTCCGACCTCCAAGATTCTCTCTCTTGTGGCCTCTTCGCGGCATGTTTGACAGACCAATTTTCCCGGAAGAGCTGCTGCGCCGCAAACCCAGCATGCGTTCCCGGCAGGACGGGAGTGGCGTGCGGGGGAACGATGCCTGCGTGAGGGCGATCTTCTGTGGCGGGATCGGCCATGTCTAGAGCGCGACCGGGAGCGGCTTCTTCTGCGGCTTCCTCTCGAGCGGCTTCTTCTGTGATAGGAACGGCTCCTTCTGTGTCTGGAGCGACTTCTCCTGCGTGAGGACTCTCTTTGTCTTGAGGCAGACGTTCTTGAAGACCTGGTAGGGCTGACCAATTTAGGCAGCGTTAGTAGTGCTCTCTTTTTCAATCTTCAATACTTACATTTGTCTTCCCCCCCTTACCTAATAGGCTGACGGTGATCTGCTGGGGCAGCGGTCTCCATGGGAGAAAGTGGACTGGAAACCTGCAGGGAGAAAGAATAAACAGCGCTATGCAGAAGAGGCTTCAGCGGGAGCAGGAATCCTGACTTAAAGGCAGTGTAAAGGAAGGTCACTTACCTTTGTAGAGCGTTTGGAGTCCAAACAAACAATCTGTCACTTGCATAGACAACCAGCAGCAGCAATACAGCTACTGCTGGGCTTTTAAATCCGCCGCCATCAGCGTCGGACGCTCGCGCATGCGCAGTAGCGCCGCGGGACAACGGCGCCATCTTGGAAGCTGGAAAGCAGCCCAGCGGTGCCCAAACGACGCACCGCGCATGCGCGAGGACGCCGAGAACGCTCGGCGCTCCGGACAGCAGATCTGGAGGACCACAGAGCCCAGCAGACGGGTAGAGGTACTGTAGGAGAGGGGGAAAGAGGGGGGGAGACCGCTGCACACAACTAAGCCTGTTTAAGGCTTATTTCATGAGGCCACAATGAAGTTTTCCTGGCCATTCCTCCAGCAAGCCTGTTTAAGGCTTTTGTGGGCTGCTGCACTTGAAGCCTGTTTAAGGCTTATATTTGTGGACAGACAGCTGTGAGATGAGAGTATGCCCCTGAGATCACCAGAGTGGGGCTCCTTCCATTTAGCTCGTTTAGAGGCTGTACAAGAAGGACTTCCATCCAGGAGAGGCTAGAACCTGGCTGGGGCGAAGCGGTAAGGGGGTGCTGATCCGTGCGTCCTGACAGGTGAGGAAAAATAAGAGAATACTGGGGCAGGTGTCTACTCTCTAATTTATAGCTATGTGGTCCTATCAGGTTGTGGAGGCGGAGTCACAACCCAACGTGTATGCTGCCATGATGCGACAGGAAACAAAATTTTATGACAGAAACCAGGGAAAAGTTTTTTCTTTTTATTTATTTCGGTCTTTTTAGTTTGTGTAGCAAAAAAATAAAAACCCCAGTGGTGATCAAATACCACCAAAAGAAATCTCTATTTGTGGTATGAAAATGATACAAATTTAGTTTGTGTACAGTGTAGTATGACCGCGCAATTGTCATTCAAAGTGTGACAGCGCTGAAAGATGAAAATTGTTCTGGGCAGGGAGGGGGGAAAGTGCCCGGTATTGAAGGGGTTAATGTATGTTAGGCTAACATTGAAAGAACAATTACACTCTTTGAATCTAAGCGTCTGCCTGCAACTGCAATGATAGGCTAACATACATTAAACAAATGCTTTTCCTATCTAAGGCACTAAAGTTGCCTATAAACCCAACTCTGCTCTCGAGCATGGCCACCCACCGACTGCATTGTAAGTGAAATAAGTAAGGGGCAGGGCCACCTGGTGACACCGCCCCCTTGTGATGTCACCGACCGATGCATGCTGGGGGGTGTCCCTGAATGGCAGTTTGGAAATGTGGTCACCATAGTATTGCTGGCAGATCACATAACTAATCATTGTGGGTACAAGAGCTAGCACTCTATTCCATGTATCTGGGCTCTGTGCTGGTGAGCTATGACTGATGGTGACCTTCTTCCTCCTGATCATTCCAGATCCGGTTCTCATCTCCAACCTCACCAGTACCGGGGGCCAGCTTGGTGAGGAGATGGCGGTGAGGGTCCAGTTCTCTGGAGAAGAGAGCGCTGTGACCTGGGAGGTGGACGGGGAGCCTCTCCCTGAAAGATACCGGCTGATAGATGACAATAGGACGCTGATTATCCCCAGTGTGCAGAGAGACGACGCAGAGAGGAGATTCCGGGTCAGGATCACAAACCCGGTCAGTGAGGAGATCCGGGAATACCGGCTGATCAATGATACGATGTTCATCAGAATGCTGGAAACAGAAGGTATTGGTGACTATGGGGGGTCATGTTATATTCCATGTATGGGGGTGTTATAGATTGGGGTCCTGTCTCCTCTTCTCTGGGGGTCATAGTGGGAGTGTGACACAGAATAGTAACATTGTGTCTTGTTGTCTCTTCTCTGCTCTCCTGATGGAGGATTATACAGGTGAGATGTCACATGGCCACCGACCATACAGACTGATACATTGTATATTTATCATTTTTTTTAAAGCTAATCTATTTTACTTTGTATTTTCTGTCTCAGATTCAAAATGGCCTAGAAAGTGGTATCGTGTTGGTGTTAGTGCTGGTGGTGTCGTTGTTGTCATAATATTATTGGTGGCTTTCATCATATATCCGGTGAGTGACATTCCCTCTCCCTATGTTACACTATTATACTCATTAAAGCAGAAGTAAACCACTGCATTAAAAAAAAAAACACACCTGGCTGTAATGCAATTGCATAATGTGCTAGTATGCATCGCATACTAGCACATTATGAAATACTTAACTTAGAATGAGGCCCTCCAGTGGTGCGCTGTCACTAGTGATTCTTTTCTCCAGGTTCGCAGGCTCCGGTTGTATGAGTGGCCGGAGCCATGATGATGTCACTCTCGGCTCCGACACAAAGTTCTGAAGGTCCGGCATGGTATGTGATGTTCAGAGCACATGTGCCGTTTACTTCACCAGCTGCATCCAGTGTGAATATCTTATAAAGTGCACGTTTAGGAGATATTCATTTTATCTACAGTACAGGTTCAGTGCATTCAGGGAAGTAATCACAACGCTTTACTTTTTCTACATTTTGTTATATTACAGCCTTACTCCAAAATGGATGAAATTCATTATTTTACTCAAAATACTTCACACAATCCCCCATAATGGCAACGTGACAGAAGTTTGTTTGAAATCTTTGCAAATTTATAAAAAAAAAAATATCACATTTACATAGCTATTCACAGCTTTTGCCATGACTCTCAGAATTGAGCTCAGGTACCTCCTGTTTCCACTGATCATCCTTGAGATGTTTCTACAACTTGATTGGAGTCCACCTGTGGTAAATTCAGTTGATTGGACATGATTTGGAAAGGCACACACCTGTCTATATAAGGTCAGAGCACAAACCAAGCCATAAAGTCCAAGGAATTGTCTGTAGACCTCAGAGACAGGATTGTATGGAGGCACAGATCTGGGGAAGGGTACAGAAAAATGTCTTCAGCATTGAAGGTCCCAAAGAGCACAGTGGGCTCCATCATCCGTAAATGGAATAAGTTGGAAACCACCAGGACTCCTCCTAGAGCGGACCACCCAGCCAAACTGAGCGATCGGGGAGAAGGGAAGTCAGGGAGATAACCAAGAACCCGATGGTCACTCTGACAGAGCTCCAGCATTTCTCTGTGGAGAGAGGAGAACCATCCAGAAGAATAACCATGTCTGCAGCACTCCACCAATCAGGCCTCTATGGTAGAGTGGTCAGACAGAAGCCACTCCTCAGTAAAAGGCACATGACAGTCTGACTGGAGTTTACCAAAAGGCACTTGAAACAAGGTTATCTGGTCTGATAAAACAAAGATTCAACTCTTTGGCCTGAATGGCAAGTCTGGCCAATACCATCCCTACAGTGAAGCATGATGGTGGCAGCATTATGCTGTGGGGATGTTTTTCATCGGCAGGAACTGGGAGACTAGTCAGGATTGAGGGAAAGATTAACTCAGCAATGTACAGAGAAACCCTTGATGAAAACCTGCTCCAAAGCACTCTGGACCTCAGACTAGGATGAAGGTCCATCTACCAACAGGACAACAACCCTAAGCGCACAGCCAAGATAACAAAGGAGTGGCTACAGAACAATTCTGTGAATGTCCTTGAGTGGCCCAGCCAGAGCCCAGACTTGAACCCGACTGAACATCTCTGGAGAGATCTGCAAATGTCTGTGCACCGACGCTCCCCATCCAACATGATAGAGCTTGAGAGGTCCTGCAAAGAAGAATGAGAGAAACTACCCAAAAATAGGTGTGCCAAGCTTGTAGCCATAGGTGTGCGCAGCCTATTGCATTAGGGTGTGCACACTTAAGCTTAAACACACATGCGTGTGCAGGTGCCTACATATATATATGACCCCGTCACATTGATCTCCCTGCCGGCACAGTGAAAGAGAAGACCATAAACACTTCTCTTATAGCAGAGCCGGTAAGAGGGAGATCTTTCTCCTGTTTCTGTTGCTACACAGAGCGATAACACTAATGTGCACGGGGTGATTAGGGTGTGCCTGGGCACACCCGGCACACCCTGTGCGCACGCCTATGCTTGTAGCATCATACTCAAAAAGACTTGATGCTGTAATTGGTGCCAAAGGAGCTTCACCAAAGTATTGAGCAAAGGCTGTGATACTTATGTACATGGGATTTTATTCTTTTTTTCTTTTTAACACATTTACAAAGATTTCAAAAAAACTTCTTTCATGTTGTCATGTTGGGGTATTGTTTGTAGAATTCTGAGTAAAATAATGAATTTAATCAATTTTGGAATAAGGTTGTAACATAACAAAATGTGGAAAAAGTGAAGTGCTGTGAATACTTTCCGGATGCACTGTAAGCCTTATTATGGGCTTACTTGTAGGTAAAAATCACAAAGCGGACTGCAGAAACAGATATCGCCACCTGCTGGCTGTGAACTGACATTGAATGTATTAGGAGGTCTGTTTAATCCCATTGCTGCCAGAGCTGTTTTTTGTATTCTTTTTTCACACATTAAAAAAAATCATTCTAGGCTTGAAAATTACTTAAAAATGCAAGTCATTCATAATACAGTGATGGATAACCTAGAAAAGATAGCGATATCCTGCCACTGGGTCCCATAAATATGGCATCTGTTAGTGGTCACACAATGTATTTACATCAAGGGCAACAAGAGGAAGATCTCATTTATTACACAGGTATATATTATGCCTATGTGGTCTTAAAATATATGGAGGATGACAGTATGACTCTCATTGGCATGCACAGCCTATTGCATTAGGGTGTGCACCCCAAAGAACAAACACACGTGTGTGTATATCAGCAGAGCAGTGGACAGTGTCAGTAGGGCAGGGGAGGGTGTCTGTAGTTTTTATTTTTATTATTTTTTACAATTTTAGGTTTTTAATTTGTTTTTTACAATATGTTTTTTTAATTTTTTTACTACCTTCTTTTTAGGAGGTCCCTAGAGTCTAAACAGATCACTGATGTCTCACTTTTGAGGGGTCGAGGACAAAGCTTCCCCAGTCCCTTCCTCTGCAGCCTCAGCTGCACTCGGCAGTGAACTAATGGGAAGTGCTCTGTGCAGAACGACTTCCTGTTCATTCACAAGCTGAAGCATAATAAACAGAGGGGGGTTATTTACTAAAGGCAAATCCACTTTGCACTACAAGTGCACTTGGAAGGGCAGTCGCTGTATCCGAGGGGGACATGCAAAAAAAAAAACAGCATTTTTGCTTGTACATGATTGGATGATAAAAATCATCAGAGCTTCCCCTAATTTCAGATCTTCCCCTCTGATCTACAGCGACTGCACTTCCAAGTGCACTTGTAGTGCAAAGTGGATTTGCCTTTAGTAAATAACCCCCATAGTTTATTATGCTTCAGTTAAGAATGAGCACAGGAGCAACTGATACAGATCATTCACTGTGTTTGTTCAGAAAAGGAAGGGGCCAGTAAATGAAATAATTACCAGCCGCTCCCCCCGCTCTCTATCCTAAAACATCCCCCGTAGCAGCCAGGGGAGAGGAGCGCAGAGGAGAGGAGGGAAACTGGCAGCACTGCAGGGGGGAGATGGGGCACCAGGAAGCTGGAGAAATCAGCATTGCACAGGGTGATTTGGGTGTGGAACACCCTGTCCACACACCTAGGATATGCTACTATAGCCATAGGTGTGTGCACAGGGTGTGCAAGGTGTACCTGGGCACACCCTAATCAAGCTGTGTTGCACAGATTCCCCCTGCCGCTTGGCTGCAGAAGAAGGGACTGGGGAATTTCTGTCTCAAAAGTGAGACATCAGGGGGTCTGTTTAGACCTCTAATATCTCACCAAAGCCCCCCAATGAAGCTCCTAAAAAAATTGTATAAAAAGAAAAAAAATAATAATAATATATTATTAAATAAAATTGTAAATAATAGTAAAATTGTAAAAAAGTTATGATAAAAAATAAAATAAAAATAAACTACTGACATCAAGCTCTTCTCTACTGACACTGTCCACTGCTCTACTGATTATATACACACATGTGTTGTTTGAGCTTTGGGTGCACATTTATGACTACAGCCAGATGATGAGACTAACTTGTTATCAGTGAGTGGGCACACATCCTCCTTGTATGTGGCTTCTGTTTTCCACCATAACCCACAGCTATGTGACTGGTGCAGCCATAATATTATACGGTCCGTCACACCCACTGTACTAATAACATTTCTCCAAGCGTCTTCCAGGACAGCCCATGAGACCTTGGGCTCCTCCTACCAGGACAGGAAACACGTCACCCCCACCAGATAAAAGGGCGGT
Organism: Lithobates clamitans; assembly: GCA_037952925.1. Classification (NCBI taxonomy): domain Eukaryota; kingdom Metazoa; phylum Chordata; class Amphibia; order Anura; family Ranidae; genus Lithobates; species Lithobates clamitans. The sequence continues at coordinate 276,928 of JBBGZY010001369.1, read as the reverse complement.
CCTCCAGGCCCATGTCAGTTATTTGTGTTTCCTCTGGATGGGGGGGGGTAACATGTTCATGGAACCTGCTCCCATAGGCCTTATAAGCAGGGGCTTTGTATGGCTTTTTTCTGGGGCTTATCACTTACCTCTTCCTCTGCCAGAAGCAGCACACCGCTGGGGAGGTTGGCTGTGTTGCTGTTCTCTGTCCTCAGTGCCTGGAGAGGGCCAGGACTGGTGTGAGGTCGTGCCCCTAGCGCAGTGCATTGCACTCTAGCTCAGCTGAGCTTCGGTTGTCCTTCCCTGCCGACAGCCTGGCTGATCTGAGCAGGGAATGGAGGAAGCCGCAGCGTTCGAGGGGGCGGAGCTATTGCGCTCCAAGCTGGCCCACAGGAAGTGCCTGGAGAGTAGGGTTGTCCCGATACCACTTTTTTAGGACCGAGTACAAGTACCGATACTTTTTTTCAAGTACTCGCCGATACCGATTACCGATACTTTTTTTTTAATGTCACGTGACAGTGTTTTTTTTTTTCATTTTTTTTTCGTTTTTTTTTAACAGTGCTTGCTTTTTTTTGGGGGGGGGGGGGGGTGAACGTTGTATGTGTGTGTTATTTTTTTTTTTTTTACAATTTTTATTTTTTACAATAATATTTCTTTTATTCTTTATTGTTTTTTTTTTTTTTTTAATCAGCCCTTTTGGGGGGCTTTGGTGAGATATCAGGGGTCTTAACAGACCTCTGATATCTCACCCTTGAGACAGAGAAAGAGACAGAGGATAGAGATTCCCCAGTCCCTTTCTCTGCAGCGTCAGCTGCACTGACAATGAATGGAGAGAAGACCGCAGCTTCTCTCCATTCATAAACTGACACATCGCAATCACAGAAGATTACAATGTTTCAGTTATGTGAATGGACAGAGTCAGCTGACTCTATCCATACACAAAGGAAGGAAGAGGGGGAGGACGGAGGAACTGAGGGGGAGAACGGAGGGGACAGATAAGAGCAGAAAGGAGGGGACAGATAAGAGCAGAACGAGGGGACAGCTGAGAGGGACAGATAAGAGCAGAACGGAGGGGACAGCTGAGAGGGACAGAGGAAAGGAGGGGGCATGGAGGAGGATGCAGTGACAGTCAGCTGTGAGCGATCACCGCTGTATGTCACTAAAGCAGCTGAAAGCCGGCGGGGGGAGAATCTTGTAACTCCCCCATGCACCGATCACAGCTGACAGTCAAGGTATCGGGGGAGGCATCGGGAGCATTTGCCCGAGTACAAGTACTTGGGCAAATGCTCGGTATCGGTGCCGATACCAATACTAGTATCGGTATCGGGACAACCCTACTGGAGAGGGTTACTTCCGGGGCATATGACATCATCATCGGGCGCCGGAGACAAGGTTCCAGTCTTCATAAACGGCGCGAACAGAGAACGCTGGCTGCTGGTGTTTCTTGGTGTTAAGCAGCCAGGCTGTGGATGACCAAGAGGGGCAGAATGGATCCTCCTGCAGTACCTGCACAGGCAGCGGATGCAGTTCCCAACACCAGCACCTCACAGGTAAGCCTGGGGTGTTCTGTCACCACCTTGCTATCCCTGTGAGTGTTCCCTCCCCCTCCGCCCTCTGTAGTAGTGGGTGTAAGGGGACACATTTCCTCCCTCCTGCACGTGGTGTTACGGAGTGATTGTGTGGCTTTAATTACATTGTGGGTCATTTATTTTGTCTTGCAGACCAAGACTCAGGACAAGGCCCAAGCGCAGCCACTTAAAAGGAAATGTGCGGTTTGCACAAACAAATTGAGCTCCTCATAGAGCAAAGCAGTTTGTCGCACCTGTATAGAAGGCCTAGTAAAGGATGACCCGGTTGCCTTGCCAGAAGATGCTTACTTCTGTTAGGGATGAGCTTGCGTCCACCTTCAGTTCCTTTAGAACGCTTATTGACTCCAGACTCCAGCTGAGAGTCCGTCTTCACTGAAGGCGTCAGTAAGCACTCCGCAGCAGGCAGAGAGTGAAGTCTGAGGCTGAGGTCAGATCTACCCGTTCTTCTCTGGAAGAATCAGGGTCAGATAAAGAGCCCAGAGATAGAGAATCCACTCGAGGCTCAAGATTTAAGTTATCTGTTGAGGATGTAGATGACTTATTAAAGGCTATCTATACTACCCTTGAATTAAAAGAGGAAGAGGTTCAGTTATCCAAACATGATCTTATGTATAAAGGATTACATAAGACAAAATCAAGAGTGTTTCCAGTTCATAGTTCTTTGGTTGATACTATTAAACTGGAATGGATAATCCTGAGAGAAAACCATTCTTCTCTAGTAACTAAAAAGGAGGTTTCCTTTTGATGAAGCCATGGAATAAGAATCCCAAGTTAGACGCACCTCTTTCAAAAGTTTCAAAAAACTCGGACCTGGCGTTTGATGATATGGGTACGCTTAAGGATCCGATGGACAAGAGGGGGGATATCCTTCTTCACAGAGCCTGGACTCAGCAGTTTGGAAACCTGAAACCAGCTTTGGCTTCCACTTGTGTGGCCAGAAATCTGGAGGTTTGGTTGACTCAGATTCAGTCACATCTGTCAGCAGGTACCTCCAGAGAGCAAATTTTAAAGTCTTTTCTCTCCTATTTCAGGCAGTGGGTTTTTTGGCAGATTCTTCCGCTGAGTCGGTAAGAATGTCAGCCAGGACTTCGGCTCTAGTGAACTCGGCAGGAGAAGCCTTTGGCTTAAGACCTGGTCAGGGGACTCGGCCTCCAAGTTGCGCCTTTGTGGCCTTCCTTTAACTGGCGATCATTTATTTGGCCCAGGTCTACAGGAGGCACTGGAACGCACGGCTGATAAGAAAAAGGCGTTTCCAGAGAAAAAGAGTTCAGACAGCCAGAAAATTTTTTCGTGGCCAAAACAGGCAACAGAGTCCTAGAGAAAAGTACAGCAGGCCGAAAAAACATTGGACTGGGCACAAAGGCAGAGGCAAAGGGGGAGTGCTATTTAACCCTCCTCAATAGCCCGCCAAGCCGCAGTGACTTGTGTTCCCCGGTGGGAGGGAGATTGAGGGCCTTCATCCCACAGTGGGCAGCAGTCACTCTGAGCCCCTTCGTCCTGGACCTAGTGACCAATGGGTACAGGCTGGAGTTTGTTCACCAACCACCAGAACGTTTGTTGGTCACATTTCCTCCACAAGATCGGGAGAAAGCGAGGGCTCTGGGTCTCCAGATTGGAGACTTATTAGATCAAAAAGTCCTGATTCCTGTTCCTCGATCGGAGCGGGGCAAGGGATTCTATTCCCATGTATTTGTGGTCAGAAAGCCGGCAGGAAAGTTTCGACTTATCCTGAATCTCCGGACCTTAAACAAGTCCATCAGATACAAGCATTTCCGTATGGAGACGGTTTTTACAATCAAAAACCTACTATACCCAAACTGCTTTATGGCCACGTTGGACTTAAGGGATGCTTATCTTCACATCCCTATCCATCCAGCCTTCCAAAAGTTTTTGAGATTGGCAGTGAAGACGGGTATGGGGACCCGACATTTTCAATTTCAGGCCCTCCCCTTCGGTCTTTCCTCAGCCCCACGCATCTTTACGAAGGTGATGGGGAAGTGCTGGCTCCTCTAAGATTAAAGGCAATAACGGTTATCCCTTACTTAGATGACCTCCTGATAGTGGCAAAATCATACCAAAGGCTGTTGGAAGATCTCCAGGCTGTACAGGACTTCTTACAGTCCCTAGGCTGGCTAATAAACAAAGAAAAATCGTCCTTGATTCCGGCCCAGAAAGTAACTTATCTGGTTTACGATTTTTGCTCCGTGAACCAAAGAGTTTTTCTTCCTCAGGAGAAGATTACCAAAGTGTTCCAGACTATGTCAACATTGCAGACCAACCAGTCGGTTTCTCTGAGACAGGTGTTGAGGGCAGTGGGTCTTATGACCTCATGTTTTCCCGCAGTACCATGGGCGAGACTCCGTCAGCGTCCGTTACAAAGGTTTCTTTTAAGAAACTGGGACGGGGACGTAAGGTCCCTGGAGTCAAGGATCTGGCTTCCCGACAGGATAAGAAGAAGCCTGTGGTGGTGGAGAGCTGGTCAGCACCTAGCAGGAGGTCTCCCATGGTCCTTTCCCATTTCCCGAAGGATTACCACGGATGCGAGTTCCTGGGGATGGGGGGGCCACCTCAGCAATGCAGTAGCACAAGGAGAGTGGTCCCCAGAGGAGGCAAGGGCCTCATCCAATCAAAGAGAGCTGCTTGCAGTCCAGAGAGCCCTCCAGTCTTTTCAGATGGAGATCAGGGGTCACAACCTCCAAATCCTGTCAGACAATATAGCGACAGTCGCGTATATCAACAAGCAGGGAGGCACGAGAAGCCGGAGGCTTCAGTCCATTGCCCAGGAGGGCAGAGAGGAATCTAGCCTCCATTTCTGGTTGTCAACCTGAAGGGGAAAAACAATTGCCTGGCAGATTATATCAGCCGTCACAGGATAGACCGAGACAACTGGTCCCTTCATCCCGAAGTCTTTGCAGACCTCACCAAGAGATGGGGTTATCCGGTAACGGATTTGTTCGCAAACCGAAACAACCGCAAGACGGAGATATTCTTTTCCATGAACTCGGCAGACCAAGCCTTGGGGATCGATGCTCTGGCAAACCTGTGGCCTCCAGGCCTATGTTATGCCTTTCCGCCAATCAGGCTGATTCCAGAAGTCCTCCGGAAATTTCGGCTGGAAGAGACAGATCTGATTCTAATTGCCCCGTTTTGGCCCAAGAGGCCATGGTTTTCCCTGCTACAGTCTCTGGTTTCAGAGCCTCCGTGGAGTCTTCCGAAAAGGGAAGACCTATTATTGCAGGGTCCAGTATCACACCCTCAGGTGGTTTCCTTAAACTTGACGGCCTGGTATCTGAAGAAAAGATACTGAGCGCCCAAGGGTTCTCTGACAAAGTAGTCAGGACCTCTCGTTAATTGCAGGAAGCCAGTTACTAGAGCCATATATTCCAAAGTTTGGAAAAGGTTTAACTCATGGTTATCTGAAAATGATAGATTAAACTCATGATATTCCGTCTATTTTGGAATTTTTCCAAGAGGGTGTCGACAAAGGTCTTTCTGTTAGTACCTTAAAGGTACAGGCGGCAGCTATTAGTGTGTTCCTCCAGTTTTCTCTCCTGGAAAATCCTACTATAGCCAGATTTTTCAAATCTATCTCTAGGGCCAGACCAGTAGTAGTGAGAAGTTGTCCAACGTGGGATCTGTCCCTAGTACTTCAAACTCTGGTAGAATTTCCGTTTGAACCTCTGGAAAGTATGTCAGTTAAAGTTACTTACATTAAAAACTGTGTTCCTTATAGCTGTTACCTCAGCTTGTAGGGTAAGTGAGTTGCAGGCCTATCAGTTAGGGAGCCCTTCCTCACGATTTTTGAGGATCGAGTTGTGTTACGAACCGATCCAGGTTTTTTGCCCAAGGTGGCAAGTACATTCCACCGATCTCAGAACATTGTATTGCCAACCTTTTGTAGTTCGCCACAGGGCGACTTAGAAAGAAAATCTAGTTTTCTAGATGTAAGAAGGATTCTCTTGGTCTATCTTGAGGTCACGAAGACCTTTAGGAAAACTGATGCCTTGTTTGTCCTCTTTTCTGGAGTTCACAAGGGGAATAGTGCATCTAAAGCCACATTGGCTAGATGGATAAAGCAAGCCATCTTGGAAGCTTACAAAATTAGGGAGGTCCCTACACCTTTTGTTAAGGCGCACTCAACTAGAGCCTTGTCTACGTCTTGGGCTGAGAGGGCTGGTGCCTCACCGGAACAAATTTGCAGGGCTGCCACTTGGTCCAGTTACTCGACCTTCATTAAACATTATCGCCTGGATCTCCTATCAGCTCAGGAGCAGGCGTTTGGTCGTAAGGTCCTTCAGGCAGTTGTCCCTCCCTAGACTGGTAAGTTCTGGCTCATCATCTCATGGGCTGTCCTGGAAGACGCTTGGAGAAAAGCTGAGTTAGACTTACCGGTAACTCCTTTTCTGAGAGTCTTCCAGGACAGCCGGATTCCCACCCGGTATTGTCTGAAGTTATGTGTATTATGCATATGTTTTGCAGGGTCCTACGGTTCTTGAGAATACTGACATGGGCCTGGAGGACCACCCTTTTATCTGGTGGGGGTGACGTGTTTCCTGTCCTGGTAGGAGGAGCCCAAAGTCTCATGGGCCTGTCCTGGAAGACTCTCAGAAAAGGAGTTACCGGTGAGTCTAACTCAGCTTTTTGTACACAGACAAATTATAAAATGATGACCTACTGGAGAGAGTAATTACCTGGGAAATGAATGTTAAAGTTGATTCCCTTCACTGCTTCCCCTCCTCTCTATTTTCTGACAGATTCTAATCCTGGTGTCTTGCCGAGAAAGTTCCCCCGGCGGATAAGGACCCCCCTGTACTGCGCATGCGCTGCGCTTGCACAATACAAACTACTACGGTGATGCTGAAAATTGCCGAACATAAACAGCTGTGAGTGAACTCTACACCGCGCATGCGCAATTTACACGACATTCTACCAAACTATGCCGCACGCTCCTGATACTCGTGCTACTCTGCAAGGGGCGGGTCTATTATTACAGTCTATTATTACTGTTAGATCTGTAAGCATCCGCCCCTTACATGATATAACAGTAATAATAGACCCGCCCCTTGCAGAGTAGCACGAGCATCGGGAGCGTGTGGCATCGTCTGCTACAATTGTCATGTTAATGCCGCATGCGCGGTGTACAGCTCACTCACACCTCTTTATGTTCGGCAATTTTCGGCAGCTCTGTAGTCCTTTGTACTGCGCAAGCGCTGCGCCTATGCAGTACTGGGGGGTCCTTATCTGCCGGGCGGAACTTTCTCAGCAGAACACCAGCACTGATAGTGTACTGACCATTGATGCTACTGACTATGCTGATTGCACTACCTGTCCCCAGTTTATACGTACTAGGGGAGATTTACTAAAGCTGGTGAACACAGAATCTGGTGTGGCTGTGCATGGTAGCCAATCAGCTTCTAAATTCAGCTAAAAGGCACATGACAGTCCACCTGGAGTTTGCCAAAAGGCACATGAAGGACTCTCAGACCATGAGAAACAAAATTCTCTGGTCTGATGAAACAAAGATTGAACTCTTTGACCTGAATGGCAAGCGTCATATCTGGCCAATACCATCCCTACAGTGAAGCATGATGGTGGCAGCATTATGCTGTGGGGATGTTTTTCAGGCGGAAGGAACTGGGAGACTAGTCAGGATCGAGGGAAAGATGAATGCGGCAATGTACAGAGACATCCTTGATAAAAACCTGCTCCAGAACGCTCTGGACCTCAGACAGTTACTAAACCCAGGAGCCTGCAGTCACTATATCTGGTCTCCCACAGTGCACAGAACATGGAAATGCAATTATTTTAGTAAATATAAACTGCTAAATACCTTTTCTCATCAGCAGTATATAACAGTCTTGTGACTTCTATCAGTGTCTGGCTGAGCATGGGTTAAAGATTGTGAGAGGAGTTTTCATTCTCCTCTGACTGTCCTATGAGGCTGCATGACCGCCGACCCTCTGTCTGGACAGTGCTGATTGGCCCTGTGCTGATCACATGCACCCTTAAAAAAAAAACTGTCTAGCAATACACGCCAAACTGAGCATGTGCAGAGTGCCCCCAAGGCTCTGTACTATCATGAGATGGATTGGGGACAGTAGAAGAAGGGGAGGATCAGAGAAGACAGGATCAGACAGCCTTTTTACACAATGTGGAAGTTTAACCCCTTAGGTTCCACAGTGAGTATAACAAGCATGCTTTACTGCATATATGGACTGATTTTGCTGCTCTGGGTTTAGTAACACCTTAAGCTTTCACAATAAAACCTGGAAGCTGATTGGTTACTATGCACAGCCTCACCAGATTTTACACCAGGGGCGGACTGACCATTCGGTCATTCGGACGGCGACCGAGGGCCCGCGGCCAGTAGGGGGCCCGTGAGACATGCTCGTCGGGTCTAGGGGTATGCTGCTAGACGTGCTGCGGTGGAGCCGTTCTGCCGATTGCCGCTGTGCGGGGGGGCAAGACACAGCATCTCCCCCTGCACCTGTGGCTTTCAGTTTTAATGCAGTGAGGGGAGTGGGAGGCGGCGATCAGCAGCTCTATGGTGCTCGCAGCATCTCCCCGGGACTTGTATTTCTCCTCCAAAGTGTATAGAGTGGAAAGGGGAGGGGCCTCTGACCCGGGCAGCTACAAGTTTCACTCTCTGCTTGTACACTGTTGCCGACTGCTTCCCAGGTCAGAGGCCCTTCCCCTATCCACTGTACAGCCCCAGTAAGATCCACAGGCACCACAGAACTGACGATCGCCACCTCCCACCTCCCCCTGTGCTGGGGGTTGGACACAGCCAGGTACAGGGGAACCTCTGGGGGGGGGGGTTACATCTGGGAACCCTGATGTATGGGGGGGGGCTCTCTGGGGACCCTGATGTAAGGAGGGGGCTCTCTGGGGACCCTGATGTATGGGGGGGGGTCTCTGGGGACCCTGATGTATGGGGGGGAGGCTCTCTGGGGACCCTGATGTATGGGGGGGAGGCTCTCTGGGGACCCTGATGTATGGGGGGGAGGCTCTCTGGGGACCCTGATGTATGGGGGGGCTCTCTGGGGACCCTGATGTATGGGGGGGGCTCTCTGGGTACCCTGATGTATGGGGGGGCTCTCTGGGTACCCTGATGTATGGGGGGGGCTCTCTGGGGACCCTGATGTATGGGGGGGGCTCTCTGGGGACCCTGATGTATGGGGGGGCTCTCTGGGTACCCTGATGTATGGGGGGGGGCTCTCTGGGTACCCTGATGTATGGGGGGAGGCTCTCTGGGGACCCTGATGTATGGGGGGCTCTCTGGGGACCCTGATGTATGGGGGGCTCTCTGGGGACCCTGATGTATGGGGGGGAGGCTCTCTGGGGACCCTGATGTATGGGGGGCTCTCTGGGGACCCTGATGTATGGGGGGAGGCTCTCTGGGGACCCTGATGTATGGGGGGAGGCTCTGGGGACCCTGATGTAAGGGGGGCTCTCTGGGGACCCTGATGTAAGGGGGGGCTCTCTGGGGACCCTGATGTAAGGGGGGGGCTCACTGGGGAATCCTGATGTAAGGGGGGGGGCTCTCTGGGGAACCCTGATGTAAGGAGGGGGCTCTCTGGGGACCCTGATATAAGGAGGGGGCTCTCTGGGGATCCTGATGTATGGGGGGGCTCTCTGGGGACCCTGATGTATGGGGGGGGCTCTCTGGGTACCCTGATGTATGGGGGGGCTCTCTGGGTACCCTGATGTATGGGGGGGCTCTCTGGGTACCCTGATGTATGGGGGGGCTCTCTGGGGACCCTGATGTATGGGGGGGAGGCTCTCTGGGGACCCTGATGTATGGGGGGGGGCTCTCTGGGGACCCTGATGTATGGGGGGGGCTCTCTGGGTACCCTGATGTATGGGGGGGCTCTCTGGGTACCCTGATGTATGGGGGGGCTCTCTGGGGACCCTGATGTATGGGGGGGAGGCTCTCTGGGGACCCTGATGTATGGGGGAGAGGCTCTCTGGGGACCCTGATGTATGGGGGGAGGCTCTCTGGGGACCCTGATGTATGGGGGGAGGCTCTCTGGGGACCCTGATGTATGGGGGGAGGCTCTCTGGGGACCCTGATGTATGGGGGGGCTCTCTGGGGACCCTGATGTATGGGGGGGAGGCTCTCTGGGGACCCTGATGTATGGGGGGGAGGCTCTCTGGGGACCCTGATGTAAGGGGGGCTCTCTGGGGACCCTGATGTATAGGGGGGTTCTCTGGGGACCCTGATGTAAGGGGGGGGCTCTCTGGGGACCCTGATGTAAGGGGGGGGCTCTCTGGGGAATCCTGATGTAAGGGGGGGGCTCTCTGGGGAACCCTGATGTAAGGAGGGGGCTCTCTGGGGACCCTGATATAAGGAGGGGGCTCTCTGGGGATCCTGATGTAAGGGGGGGTTCTGTGGGGACCCTGATGTAAGGGGGGGCTCTCTAGCTACCCTGATGTAAGGAGGGGGCTCTCTGGGGACCCTGATGTAAGGAGGGGGCTCTCTAGCTACCCTGATGTAAGGAGGGGGCTCTCTGGGGAACCCTGATGTAAGGAGGGCTCTCTGGGGAACCCTGATGTAAGAAGGGCTCTCTGGGGAACCCTGATGTAAGGGGGGCTCTCTGGGGAACCCTGATGTAAGGGGGGCTCTCTGGGGACCCTGATGTAAGGAGGGGGCTCTCTGGGGACCCTGATGTATAGGGGGGTTCTCTGGGGACCTTTATGTAAGGGGGGGCTCTCTGGGGAACGCTGATGTAAGGGGGGGCTCTCTGGGGAACCCTGATGTAAGGAGGGGGCTCTCTGGGGAACCCTGATGTAAGGAGGGGGCTCTCTGGGGAACCCTGATGTAAGGGGGAGGCTCTCTGGGGAACCCTGATGTAAGGAGGGGGCTCTCTGGGGACCCTGATATAAGGAGGGGGCTCTCTGGAGATCCTGATGTAAGGGGGGGGTTCTGTGGGGACTCTGATGTAAGGGGGGGCTCTCTAGCTACCCTGATGTAAGGAGGGGGCTCTCTGGGGACCCTGATGTAAGGAGGGGGCTCTCTGGGGACCCTGATGTAAGGAGGGGGCTCTCTGGGGACCCTGATGTAAGGAGGGGGCTCTCTGGGGACCCTGATGTAAGGAGGGGGCTCTCTGGGGACCCTGATGTAAGGAGGGGGCTCTCTGGGGACCCTGATGTAAGGAGGGGGCTCTCTGGGGACCCTGATGTAAGGAGGAGGTTCTCTGGGGACCCTGATGTAAGGAGGAGGTTCTCTGGGGACCCTGATATAAGGAGGAGGTTCTCTGGGGACCCTGATGTAAGGGGGGCTCTCTGGGAACCCTGATGTAAGTGGGGGAGGCTCTCTGGGAACCCTGATGTAAGTGGGGGAGGCTCTCTGGGGCCCCTGATGTAAGTGGGGGAGGCTCTCTGGGGACCCTGATGTAAAGGGAGGCTCTCTGGGGCCCCTGATGTAAGTGGGGGAGGCTCTCTGGGGACCCTGATGTAAAGGGAGGCTCTCTGGGGACCCTGATGTAAGGGGGGGCTCTCTGGGGACCCTGATGTAAGGGGGGGGGCTCTCTGGGGAACCCTGATGTAAGGGGGGGGCTCTCTGGGGAACCCTGATGTAAGGGGGGGGCTCTCTGGGGAACCCTGATGTAAGGAGGGGGCTCTCTGGGGACCCTGATGTAAGGAGGGGGCTCTCTGGGGACCCTGATATAAGGAGGGGGCTCTCTGGGGACCCTGATATAAGGAGGGGGCTCTCTGGGGACCCTGATGTAAGGGGAGGCTCTCTGGGGACCCTGATGTAAGTGGGGGAGGCTCTCTGGGGCCCCTGATGTAAGTAGGGGATGCTCTCTGGGGCCCCTGATGTAAGTAGGGGATGCTCTCTGGGGCCCCTGATGTAAGTGGGGGAGGCTCTCTGGGGCCCCTGATGTAAGTAGGGGATGCTCTCTGGGGCCCCTGATGTAAGTGGGGGATGCTCTCTGGGGCCCCTGATGTAAGTGGGGGATGCTCTCTGGGGCCCCTGATGTAAGTGGGGGATGCTCTCTGGGGCCCCTGATGTAAGTGGGGGAGGCTCTCTGGGGACCCTGATGTAAAGGGAGGCTCTCTGGGGACCCTGATGTAAAGGGAGGCTCTCTGGGGACCCTGATGTAAAGGGAGGCTCTCTGGGGACCCTGATGTAAGTGGGGGATGCTCTCTGGGGCCCCTGATGTAAGTGGGGGAGGCTCTCTGGGGACCCTGATGTAAAGGGAGGCTCTCTGGGGACCCTGATGTAAGTGGGGGAGGCTCTCTGGGAACCCTGATGTAAAGGGAGGCTCTCTGGGGACCCTGATGTAAAGGGAGGCTCTCTGGGGACCCTGATGTAAGTGGGGGAGGCTCTCTAAGGACCCTGATGTAAAGGGAGGCTCTCTGGGGACCCTGATGTAAAGGGAGGCTCTCTGGGGACCCTGATGTAAAGGGAGGCTCTCTGGGGACTTGTTTACATAGGCAGACCACCGTTCTGCCTCTGTTGGAAACGATCGTCTGGGCCTGGCGGACATCGGGTCCTCCGGACCCGCTGGTTAGCTCTCGGTGTGTCCAATCACAGCGGCAGCAGGTCAAACAGCATGCAGTAAATGTACGTGGTTAAAGTGAGTTTATTTTTCTTTATTTTCTTAAATCTTTAACATTTATTTTGAACATGAAGTAGAGAAATTCTGTGACCAATGCATGTAATGTAGCAGTGCAATATATATGTGGGGCTTTGTGAGGGTGTGGCTTGTGTGTGGGTGGGGACAAAGGGGGCCCCATGAGCCCCTATTGCCCGGGGGCCCCATGAGTTGTCAGTCCGCCCCTGTTTTACACTCTCTAGTTTTAGTAAATCTCCTCCACTGTGTAGTAAGAGTAGTGACAATATAGTCACAGCTGACACTGTCAGATGCCACAGATAGGCTGGAAGGAGGGGGGCATTAAAATTTAGCTTTGGCACCCCATGATCCAGTGGCGGGTGGTGCTCAAAATTTTTTGGGGGGGTGCAAAATTTTGAAAAAAAAAAAACATCAATCGCAGCCTCACTGTACCCATCAATCGCTGCCACTGTGCCCCATCAAATGCAGCCACTGGGCCCATCAGTTAATAAAGAATTTTCAGGGAAAATATGTTTAGAGAGGGGGACAAGACAGGGGTGCCCTCTGTCCCCCCTGCTTTTTGCCCTCGCCATGGAGCCATTAGCAATCCATATCAGATCTAGCTCAAAGATTGAGGGGTTTGTAAGAAGAACAGGAGAGGAGAGGATTGCCCTGTATGCCGACGACATCCTATTGTTTCTTGGAGATATGGGAAACTCTCTTAGGCAGGTAATGGACACAATGGAGTGGTTTGGTAATGTGTCAGGACTAGTGGTGAACTGGAGGAAGTCAGCACTATTGCCAATAGACACCCTTAATAGTCCGGTCTTGTCGGGAATTTCACACTTAAAAGTAGTCTCAACAATTCGTTATTTAGGTATAAATATGACAAAAGATCCCAATCAGTATATTGTAGATAACCTAGATCCACTACTGAGTAAATTTAAGTGTAAAATAGATATCTGGAACCGGCTGCCCCTGTCTGTAGCAGGGAGGGGCAATCTAATTAAGATGGTTTGGCTGCCTCAACTGCTGTATTTGTTACACAATGCACCAGTGTGGGTGAATAAAAGGTGGTTAAAAAAAATTGATACGCTATTTAGGGAGCTGTTATGGAGGAGGGGGAAGGCTAGGATCAGCCTTCAGAACCTACAATTGCCAGTTAAAGAAGGAGGAATGGCCCTCCCGCACCCAAGGTGTTATTTTCTGGTGGCACAGTTGCAGCATATAGGGGGTGGAAGTGCTGACAGAGGTTTGTTAACCCTGGAGGCGCCCCATAAAACAGTGGTGGAGGCATTGGAGGCAGACTCATTACCTGGTAGTGGTCCCACAACCAAGCTAATAATAAAAGTTTGGAAGGTAACAAAGTCTTTAACCACTTGAGCCCCGGACCATTATGCTGCCTAAGGACCAGAGGTCTTTTTCCAATTTGGCACTGCGTCGCTTTAACTGCTAATTGCGCAGTCATGCAATGCTGTACCCAAACGAAATTTGCGTCCTTTTCTTCCCACAAATAGAGCTTTCTTTTGATGGTATTTGATCACCTCTGCCGTTTTTATTTTTTGCGCTATAAACAGAAAAAGACCGAAAATTTTGAAAAAAAATGATATTTTCTACTTTTTGTTATAAAAAAAATCCAATAAACTCAATTTTAGTCATACATTTAGGCCAAAATTTATTCGGCCACATGTCTTTGGTAAAAAAAAAGTTAATAAGCGTATATTTATTGGTTTGCGCAAAAGTTATAGCGTCTACAAACTAGGGTACATTTTCTGGAATTTACACAGCTTTTAGTTTATGACTGCCTATGTCATTTCATGAGGTGCTAAAATGGCAGGGCAGTACAAAACCCCCCCAAATGACCCCATTTTGGAAAGTAGACACCCCAAGGAAATTGCTGAGAGGCATGTAGAACCCATTGAATATTTATTTTTTTTGTCCCAAGTGATTGAATAATGACAAAAAAAAAAAAAAAAAAAAATATTTACAAAAAGTTGTCACTAAATGATATATTGCTCACACAGGCCATGGGCCTATGTGGAATTGCACCCCAAAATACATTCAGCTGCTTCTCCTGAGTATGGGGATACCACATGAGTGGGACTTTTTGGGAGCCTAGCCACGTACGGGGCCCCGAAAACCAATCACCGCCTTCAGGATTTCTAAGGGCATAAATTTTTGATTTCATTCCTCACTACCTATCACAGTTTTGAAGGCCATAAAATGCCCAGATGGCACAAAACCCCCCCAAATGACCCCATTTTGGAAAGTAGACACTCCAAGCTATTTGCTGAGAGGCATGTTGAGTCCATGGAATACTTTCTTTTTTGACACAAGTTGCGGGAAAGTGACGATTTTTTTTTTTTTTGCACAAAGTTGTCACTAAATGATATATTTCTCACACAGGCCATGGGCATATGTGGAATTGCACCCCAAAATACATTTAGCTGCTTCTCCTGAGTATGGGGATACCACATGTGTGGGACTTTTTGGGAGCCTAGCCGCATACGGGGCCCCGAAAACCAAGCACCGCCTTCAGGATTTCTAAGGGCATAATGTTGTGATTTGACTCCTCACTACCTATCACAGTTTTGAAGGCCATAAAATGCCAAGATGGCACAAAACCCCCCCAAATGACCCCATTTTGGAAAGTAGACACCCCAAACTATTTGCTGAGAGGCATGTTGAGTCCATGGAATATTTTATATTTTGACACAAGTTGCGGGAAAGTAACACTTTTTTTTTTTTTTTTTTTTTTTTTTGCACAAAGTTGTCACTAAATGATATATTGCTCAAACATGCCATGGGCATATGTGGAATTACACCCCAAAATACATTCTGCTGCTTCTCCTGAGTATGGGGATACCACATGTTTAGGACTTTTTGGGAGCCTAGCCGCGTACGGGGCCCCGAAAACCAATCACCGCCTTCAGGATTTCTAAGGGCATAAATTTTTGATTTCATTCCTCACTACCTATCACAGTTTTGAAGGCCATAAAATGCCCAGATGGCACAAAACCCCCCCAAATGACCTCATTTTGGAAAGTAGACACTCCAAGCTATTTGCTGAGAGGCATGTTGAGTCCATGGAATACTTTCTTTTTTGACACAAGTTGCGGGAAAGTGACAATTTTTTTTTTTTTTGCACAAAGTTGTCACTAAATGATATATTTCTCACACAGGCCATGGGCATACGTGGAATTGCACCCCAAAATACATTTAGCTGCTTCTCCTGAGTATGGGGATACCACATGTGTGGGACTTTTTGGGAGCCTAGCCGCATACGGGGCCCCGAAAACCAAGCACCGCCTTCAGGATTTCCAAGGGCATAATGTTGTGATTTGACTCCTCACTACCTATCACAGTTTTGAAGGCCATAAAATGCCAAGATGGCACAAAACCCCCCCAAATGACCCCATTTTGGAAAGTAGACACCCCAAGCTATTTGCTGAGAGGCATGTTGAGTCCATGGAATATTTTATTTTTTGACACAAGTTGCGGGAAAGTGACAATTTTTTTTTTTTTTTTTTTTTTTTGCACAAAGTTGTCACTAAATGATATATTGCTCAAACATGCCATGGGCATATGTGGAATTACACCCCAAAATATATTCTGCTGCTTCTCCTGAGTATGGGGATACCACATGTGTGGGACTTTTTGGGAGCCTAGCCGCATACGGGGCCCCGAAAACCAAGCACCGGCTTCAGGATTTCTAAGGGCGTTAAGTTGTGATTCCACTCCTCACTACCTATCACAGTTTTGAAGGCCATAAAATGCCAAGATGGCAAAAACCCCCCCCAAATGACCCCATTTTGGAAAGTAGACACCCCAAGCTATTTGCTGAGAGGCATGGTGAGTATTTTGCAGCTCTCATTTGTTTTTGAAAATGAAGAAAGACAAGAAAAATGTATTTTTTTTTTCTTTTTTCAATTTTCGAAAGTTTGTGACAAAAAGTGAGGTCTGCAAAATACTCACTATACCTCTCAGCAAATAGCTTGGGGTGTGTATTTTCCAAAATGGGGTCATTTGGGGGGGGTTGTGCCATCTGGGCATTCCATGGCCTCCGAAACTGTGCTAGGCAGTGAAGAGTGAAATCAAAAATTTACGCCCTTAGAAAGCCTGAAGGCGGGGCTTGGTTTTCGGGGTCCCGTGCGCGGCTAGGCTCCCAAAAAGTCCCACACATGTGGTATCCCCATACTCAGGAGAAGCAACAGAATGTATTTTGGGGTATAATTTCACATATTCCCATGGCATGTTTGAGCAATATATCATTTAGTGACATCTTTGTGCAAAAAAAAAAAAAAAAAAAAAAGATTTGTCTCTTTCCCGCAACTTGTGTCACAATATAAAATATTCCATGGACTCGACATGCCTCTCAGCAAATAGCTTGGGGTGTCTACTTTCCAAAATGGGGTCATTTGGGGGGGGTTTGAACTGTCCTGGCATTTTATGCACAACATTTAGAAGCTTATGTCACACATCACCCACTCTTCTAACCACTTGAAGACAAAGCCCTTTCTGACACTTTTTGATTACATGAAAAAAATAATTTTTTTTTGCAAGAAAATTACTTTGAACCCCCAAACATTATATATTTTTTTAAAGCAAATGCCCTACAGATTAAAATGGTGGGTGTTTCATATTTTTTTTTCACACAGTATTTGCGCAGCGATTTTTCAAACGCATTTTTGGGGGAAAAAACACACTTTTTAAAATTTTAATGCACTAAAACACACTATATTGCCCAAATGTTTGATGAAATAAAAAAGATGATCTTAGGCCGAGTACATGGATACCAAACATGACATGCTTTAAAATTGCGCACAAACGCGCAGCGGCGACAAAATAAATACATTTTTAAAAGCCTTTAAAAGCCTTTACAGGTTACCACTTTAGATTTACAGAGGAGGTCTACTGCTAAAATTACTGCCCTCGTTCTGTCCTTCGCGGTGATACCTCACATGCATGGTGCAATTGCTGTTTACATTTGACGCCAGACCGACGCTTGCGTTCGCCTTTGCGCGAGAGCAGGGGGGGACAGGGGTGCTTTTTTTTTTTTTTTTTTTTTTTCTTTATTATTTTTTTGCTATTTTATCTTATTTTTAAACTGTTCCTTTCATTTTTATTTTTTTTTAATTAATTTTATTGTTATCTCAGGGAATGTAAATATCCCCTATGATAGCAATAGGTAGTGACAGGTACTCTTTTTTTAAAAAATTGGGCTCTATTAGACCCTAGATCTCTCCTCTGCCCTCAAAGCATCTGACCACACCAAGATCGGTGTGATAAAATGCTTTCCCAATTTCCCAATGGCGCTGTTTACATTCGGCGAAATCTAAGTCATGAAATGCTCGTAGCTTCCGGTTTCTTAGGCCATAGAGATGTTTGGAGCCATTCTGGTCTCTGATCAGCTCTATGGTCAGCTGGCTGAATCACCGGCTGCATTCTCAGGTTCCCTGTTGGGACAGGAAAGCCAGAGAAAAACATGGAAGACGGTGGGGGAGGGGGGGAATTCCCTCTCACTGCTTGCAAAAGCAGTCTAGAGGCTAATTAGCCGCTAGGATTGCTTTTACATGAAAGCCGACCGCTGGCTGAAAAGAATGATACCAAGATGATACCTAAACCTGCAGGCATCATTCTGGTATAACCACTCAAAGTCCAGCAACATACCAGTACGTTGCTGGTCCTTGTTAGGCATATATTGTAAACTTTTTTTTCATGCAGCCTGTGGGCTGAACGAAAAAAAGATATTGATCGGTGGGTATGCCCACCATTAGAATACCTCCCTTCATCCACCCACTTCTAATGATGGGCATACATGCACCATTTATATATGCCGAAGCATGGGGGCATCCTCCCGCAAAAGGCAGGAGCAAATCGCTCCTCCACCCACTACTGCCCCCACGCTTCGGCATATATGCTGAAGTATGTACCTGTGGTGGTGAAATCACCTCCGACAGCGTTGGAGTCACGGCTTTATATATCGTGGGAGCAAACGCTGTTGCTGTCAAGATAAATAAATCCGCGCTGCAACTGAATGGCGTACCTGCTAAGCAAATGATGGTTAACAATAAAACAAAGCAACATTACAGTATAACAGTAAGACTTACCATACCTGCAAAGCAAATACAAAAAAAAAAATAGTAAAAAATAAAACATTTAACGCAACCTGTGCCTAAAATATATATATGCCGAAGCATGGGGGCATCCTCCCGCAAAAGGCAGGAGCAAATCGCTCCTCCACCCACTTCTGCCCCCACGCTTCGGCATATATGCTGAAGTATGTAACTGTGGTGGTGAAATCACCTCCGACAGCGTTGGAGTCACGGCTTTATATATCGTGGGAGCAAACGCTGTTGCTGTCAAGATAAATAAATCCGCGCTGCAACTGAATGGCGTACCTGAAAACAATAAAATGGTTACCAACAAAACACAGTAAACGGTAAAGTATGAAAAATCTGAAAAGGAAACATGGTAAAACATAATAACAATAAAACATTGCAGAATAGAATAGAGTAAAAAAGAGAAGAACAATAGAGAGAGAATAGAGAGAGAGAGAACAATAAAACAACAACTATTTTTGGTTTTTTTATTTTATATTTTTTTTTGTGTTTTTATTTTTTTTAATTTTTTTTTTATTTTATTTTTTTTACACTTTTTTTTAGTAACTTTTAACTTTTGTAACTTTTGTTCCAGGTTTGGGTCTCTCAAAATGCAATGGCATCTTGGGAGACCCTGTGTTAGTGTGCCTAGTCTGTGCAGTGCTGAACCCTACGCTAATACTCAACTAATGTATGGTAGCGTTCAAAGCATTCACCCATGCAAAGACCAGGATTGCCAGGACAGGAGGGACAATAAGACCGGGTGTCACGCCTAAATCCGCGCTTGCTGCAGACACGACATCTTTTTTGGGGGGCTCGTTGGGTAGGGGTACTCGGGATGGCATAAGGAAAATGCCGCTCATGCAGCCGGCTTACTGCATTTGGTTGGGGAAGGTGAGGTAGAGCACCGTCTGGAAACAGAAGGGCTCTGACGATCTCTTCCTGGAATTTAAGGAAGGATCCAGTCTGTCCTGAAGCTCTGTATAGCACATGAGCATTCAGCAAAGCCAATTGAAATAAGTATACAGACACTTTTTTGTACCAGCGTCTGGCCTTACGGGCAACTAAGTACGGCGCCAACAACTGGTCGTTGAGGTCCACCCCTCCCATATTAAGGTTGTATTCGTGGACACAGAGGGGTTTCTCCACAACACCAGTCGCCGTAGAAATTTGGGTCGTCGTGTCTGCATGAAGGGAGGTGAGAACGAAAACATTCTTCTTATCCCTCCACTTCATAGCGAGCAAATTATTATACTTCAAGCAGGCTCTCTCCCCCAGCCTAAGACGGGAATCTACAAGCCGCTGGGGAAAGCCCCGGCGATTAGGTCGCACGGTGCCACATGCTCCAATCTGCTGATCAAACAAGTGACTAAAAAGTGGCACGCTCGTATAATAATTGTCCACGTACAAGTGGTACCCCTTTCCGAATAAGGGTGACACCAAGTCCCACACTATCTTGCCAGCGCTTCCTATGTAGTCAGGGCAGTTTGTCGGCTCTACGTGACTATCTTTTCCCTCGTAAACCATAAATCTACATGTATAGCCTGTGGCCCTGTCACAGAGCTTATACATCTTGACCCCGTATCTGGCACGCTTGCTGGGAAGGTACTGTTTGAAGGACAAGCGGCCAGAAAACTTAATCAGGGACTCATCAACGCAGACAACTTGATGGGGGGTAAACAAGTCTGCAAAACGTTGGTTGAAGTGGTTTACGAGGGGCCGAATTTTGTAGAGCCGATCGTATGCAGGGTCTCCACGAGGACGACAGAGTTCATTGTCGTTGAAGTGCATGAACCGCAAAATCTGCTCGTATCGTGCCCTGGCCATGGAAGCAGAGAACAAGGGTGAATGGTAAATTGGGTCAGTGGACCAATATGACCGCAACTTACTCTTTTTATTCAACCCCATGAGGAGGGAAAGGCCCAGAAAGGTCTTAAATTCGGAGACCGTAATTGGTCTCCAATCTCTGGCAAGGGTGGACTGGGGCATAGTGGCGATGTATTGACCAGCGTATAAATTGCTTTGGTCCACAATAGATCTATAGAGATCTTCGGTGAAAAACAGTGAATAAAAATCCAGTGGCATAAAGTCAACTGTTTCCACCTGAATTCCGGGTTGGCCAGTGAAAGGGGGAAGTACGGGTGCTGCAGAAGTGGAAGGTTCCCAATTCGGATTGGCCAATGCAGCAGGAAGGGCACTATGGGCACGACGGGCCTGTCTTTGTCTTCTTGGTGGCAGCGGGACACTACTAGTGCTTGCCACCTCGCCAGCTTGAACTGCACTTATGGGACTCGCCACGTCACCACGTGATACTGCAGTGCTGGATGTACGACCAGGGTGTACTAGGCCGCTGGTGCTTGCCAGTTCACCAGAAGGAGTAGCGGCGCTAGTACTGCTCTGCTCCATACGAGAGCCCTGCGGTTCTTGCACTTCAAGGACAGAAGAAGATTGGGGTCTGGTACGCCTGACCCTAGCAGGGACCACAACTCTGTCGTCAGAGCTATCTGTCATGGAGCCGCTGTCCTCTACAGGATCGTATTCTGAGCCTGAACTTGACAGATGAGTGACTTCCTCTTCACTATCTGTCATACTCAGAAACGTGTAGGCCTCTTCACTAGTGTACCTTCTATTTGCCATTTTGGGCTCTAAATTTAGGGGTACACTAGTGAGACTCGCAGGCAAAAAAGCTCCTGACTGTTGGCGACTGTATCAAAACGCTACCAAAAAACTGTTAGCGATCACAGGGATCAGGCCTGACTCTGCGAACGCTGCAGTTATGTGTGCTTAGTGTTTTGTAAGTGTCAGTTATCGATCGATACTGCACTTGGGTGGGCTGGGCAGGGCTGGGCCGAGGAGCAAAACGCAGGTGCTAGCAGGTATCTGGGCTGATCCCGCTAACACTGCGTTTCAGGGAACCCTAAACTGCTGGGGAGTATAGATCTGATCGGATCAGATATCGATCCGTTCAGATACTATAGCACTAAGGGAGGTGTATGCTGCGTGCGTGGGTTTTAGCGGTACTAGCGCTAACCTGACGCTGCCTGGGGCGACGCAGACCTTATCAGATCCTAAAAACTTAACTTCTATCACCGCCGGGCAATTAGGGGGTTAAACCTTTATAGGGTAATAAACGGCGGGTGCCCTAAAACTATAATAAACTATAATAAACTGTAATAAACTGTAATAAACTACAGAAAACAAACTAGCTAACCAGCGTCACCCGTAACACTTATACTGTGATCGCTGGTGAAAGGGTTAACTAGGGGGCAATCAAGAGGTTAAAACCTTTAGCAGGTAGTATATGGGGGTCCCTGTCGCTATAAAACACTGACAGCGAACCTATATACTTACCTCCCTAACTAGCGTCACCTGTGTCACTAATACAGCGATCAGAAAAACGATCGCTTAGCGACACTGGTGACGGGGGGTAATCAAGGGGTTAACTTTTATTAGGGGGGGTTAGGGGGGTACCCTGGACCTAAGGGGGGGTACCCTAGACCTAAAGGGGGCTAACCTAACTGCCCTAAAACTTTTAACTGACACAAACTGACACCAATGCAAAAAAAAAAAAAATGCTATTGGTGTCAGAGTGACAGTGGGTACAGGGGGGTGATCAGGGGGTGATCGGGGGGTGATGGGGGGTGACAAGTGTGCCTGGCGTGTTCTACTGAATGTGTAGTGTTGTGCAGACTTACTTGGATGTCTTCTCTCCTCGGCGCGGCGACGAAAAGACCGGCTCAAGGAGAGATGACATCACTTCCTTTCCCTCTGTTTACATTACAGAGGGAACGGAAGCATTTCATTCGCCGGGAGCGATCGGGAGGGGGTGGCCAACAATGGATGGCCGCCCCCTCACCTCTCATTGCCCGGGAAGAAATGGCGACCGCCTCGGGCACCGGGGGGGGACCGATCGGACCCCCCACCCGCGGAAGGCAAATCACGTACATGTACGTGATTTTGCCTGTCCGTGCCACCTTGCCGACGTACATCGGCGTGAGGCGGTCGTCAAGTGGTTAATGGGATATGTTGGGTTCACAGAATATGCCCCCCTCTGGTATAATAGGAACTTACAGGAGATAGTGGTCATGGGGGAATTTAAGGAATGGGCGAGGTGGGGTATAAATAGACTATCCCAGTTGTACAGAGGGAACGTATTAAAAACCTTTGAGGATCTCCAAAAGGAAAATGGCATTCCGAGACAAACATTTTTTAGGTATTTACAAATGAGAGCGGCTTTGGAGGTACAATTTAGGGCAGGTCCCCCAGTTTGGACTGAGGCTGCATTGCTTCAGAAAGTGGTTAAACCTGGGAAGATAAAGGGTTTTATTTCAGGAATATATGCGCAACTGTGCAAGGAAAGTATTGTAAGATTAGAGCATCTTGGCTGCAGGGAGGGTTGGGAGACGGATGTGGGAAAGTTAACAGATACACAATGGAGGAAAATACTGGAGATAGGACAGGAGGTTTCAGTTTCACCCGCACAGAGATTTTCTCATTTAATGTTGCTACATAGAGCATACTACACCCCAAAAAAATTATTCCGTTTTGGTGTAAGATTAGACGCCAAATGTCCTAGGTGTGGTGAGGAGGGCGATTTGATACACATGGTATGGAGGTGCCCCAAGCTAGTCCGTTACTGGCTTGGGGTAGTAGATTCCATTGGTGGCAAGTGGGGGTTATCTCTAGAGACAGATGTCAGATTTTGCATCTTTGGACATAGAGCGTGGGGCTCGGAGGAGGTAGCGGCTAAAACAGCAGTTTTGAGATGCCTTTACCAGGCCCGAAAGCTTATTATGCAAAGATGGCAAACAGCCCTTCCCCCGACAGTTCAGGAATGGGTTAAAATAGTAAATGATATAATATGGAAGGAGAGAGCCCTATATATTAGAAGAGGGAACCTTAAAAAATTTGAAAGGATGTGGAACCCTTGGATAATAAGTATAGGGTGTCAGGAATAAAGGAATGGTGGTAGGATCCGGCTTAGGGTGGGTGGAGAGTAGGGGAAAGGAGGGAGGGCTAGGGGTAAACAGCTTTCTGCCGCCTTAATATACAACATGAAGCTTAACCGATGGATAGGATAAGTAGATGTAACGGGAATAGGGAGGAACAGATGGGGGGTATATGGCCCCTTTTCTAGGGAACTATGTCTACATGAAACCGATGTTGTTTTAATATGTCGTATGTAAAAGTAAGAAATGTTAATAAAGATTATTTAAAGAGAGTATAACAAGCATGCTTTACTATATATACAGACTGATTTTGCTGCTCCGGGTTTAGTAACACTTTAAGCTTTCACAATAAAACCTGGAAGCTGATTGGTTACTATGCACAGCTTCACCAGATTTTACACTCTCTAGTTTTAGCAAATCTCCCCCACTGTGTGGTAAGATTAGTGACAATATGGTCACAGCTGACACTGTCAGATGCCACAGATAGGCTGGAGGGAGGGAGGGGCATTAAAATTTAACTTTGGCACCCCATGATCCAGTGGCGGCTGGTGCTCCAAATTTTTTGGGGGGCGCAAAAGTTTGAAAAAAAAAAACATCAATCGCAGCCTCACTGTACCCATCAATCGCTGCCACTGTGCCATCAAATGCAGCCACTGGGCCCATCAATTGCTCCCACTGTGCCCCATCAAACGCTGCCAGTGTGCCCCCCGCTGGCTGCACTTACCTGTCTCAGTGGGACAGCTCCTTGATGTCTTCTCCCGTCCTCTCTTCCCGTCCTCTGCTATGATTGGACGCCTGTTATCCAATCACAGCGCCTGTCGTTTCAGCCAATCAGGGGATGGTTAACAGATCCGAGCACCTGATTGGTGGAGAGGCGGTTTAGTGTTAGGAAAGCGAAGATTAATTTGCTTTTCTAACACAGCTGAGTGCCCAGCGAGCGACCAGCATGGCGCTCGCAGGTCACCTTTATTGACTCCTATTAGAGCCTATGGCTCTAATCAGGTTCTTCAAAATCACCCCCTGCTGCTGTAATTCAGGCGCCCTGTGTCTGAAAATGGTCCGGGCGCCTGAATAGGGGGTGGCAGTGGCGATCCATGAATCTATCTATTGGTGATAGAGGGGGGTGGCAGGAGAGAGGGGGCGGCGCCCTTAATGCATGGCCCACCACGGCCATGATCAGATAAAGCCAGGCAGCTGCTAATGACAAACTCCTAAATACAACACACTATTCTGAATTGGCCATTCTAGGAAGGACACACTTTGCTTATTTTTATATTATAATAAAGATCACATTTAGAGCCATTATTACAGAAAATTGCCTGCCTGTTATTTCTTCCCATATTGACTATTTTCTGCCATCTCCTATACCCCTTACACCCCCATCTGGGGGTCATCTGCTGTGTGTGGGGTCAGGACAATATTGTTGCTCATACATGAAGAAACTCCTTATATGAACAATGAGTGTATGACTAATGGATGAATGATGTGTAGAAAGTCCATGAAATGTATGGAGGTGATCAGGGATGGTGAGGACCAATCCAATGTCTCGGAGAGCTGCCAGCTTGGCTGAAAACACCCTGATAGTCACATGACCAGGAACAATCAGTGAATGGATGAGGGGTCATGGCTATAAATCCTGTGTGATCTGTAAGGATATTCAATGCTGTCATCTGACCTGTTATTCTGTATTTTACTTTCCCAGAGAAATTCCAGAAGGAGCAGCAATGCCAACCAAGGAAAATGGAGCCATGCCCATTTAGAAGATGACCTCTAGTCAGCCTGGTACTGGGAGAAATAAAGAAGACCTTGTAGAGTGAAGATGGGAGATACCTTGAAGTAGTTTTAATTAGGGTTGCACCGATACTGTTTTATTTATTTATTTTTTATTTATTTATTTTTAGCAGCGAGTACAAGTACTGATACTTTTAGTACTCGCCAATGCTAAGTACCGATAAATTTGTGGTGTGATTTGAACCCATACAAAATGTATGCGATTTGAACAGGAATGCGGTGCAATTCATGTCCGAATTGCATGCGGTTTCCCGTGGGCTCCTGTGTGTACCCAGGCTGTGTGGAGCAGAAAACCGCATGCGATTTGGACAGGAATTACACCGCATTACTGCTCAAATTGCATGTGATTTGTTGTAGTGTGGTTTAAGCCCATTCAATATGTATCAAATCGCACCGAAAAGGTATCTGTTTCAGCTACACGATTCTTTGTGAGGTCCTCTCTGCACTCCTATGCTCCCAGTACTACATTGACAGTGATATGCAATGCAGTAAATACCGGACTGGTTTATATTGCTGCTCAAACCTTTTCCTGTCAAAATTTGGTGGTGCAGGGAATTATATGGGACTATTTTTTTAATCAGGACATTTTTTATTGAGAAGAACTAAAGCCTCGTACACACGATCAAATTGTTGGCCAACAAAACTGTGGACTTTTGTCTGAAGGGCGTTGGCCCAAACTTGTCTTGGAAGGAATTGTCGGCCAACATATACGAACGTAGTGACTCTACATGGTTTTTCAGCTCTTTAGCACCATCCTTTGGGCTCCTTCTGCTAATTTTGTGTTAGTAGAAGTTTGGTGAGTGTTTATTTGCACTTTTCATTTCATGCTTTTCCGTTTGTTTCTGAACGGCCGTTCCTCAACCACCCATGTTGCGGAATCAGAGGAGATAACGTGTTATTTATTATTGGTCTTGCAGTTGTTGCTTTGACATTTTTTTTTGGTTGAATAATAATGTGTCTGCTACCCCTCTCTGCCAATCCCTCCATTGGCTGCCACTCGCCCAACGAATTAAATTCAAAATACTAACAATAAGTTACAAAGCCATCCACAACTGTGCCCCCAGCTACATCACTAACCTAGTCTCAAAATACCAACCTAAATGCCATCTCCGTTCCTCCCAAGACCTCCTGCTCTCTAGCTCCCTCGTCACTTCCTCCCATATCCGCCTCCAGGACTTCTCCCGAGCCTCGCCCATCCTCTGGAATTCCCTACCCCAATCTCTCAGACTGTCTCCAAATGTATCCACTTTTAGGCGATCCCTGAAGACTTTCCTCTTCAGAGAGGCCTATCCTGCCTCCATCTAACAACTGCATTATTTTCTCCATTAGCTCATCCCCCACAGCTATTACCCTTTTGTATAACTTGACCCTCCCTCCTAGATTGTAAGCTCTAACGAGCAGGGCCCTCTGATTCCTCTTGTATTGAATTGTATTGTACTTGTACTGTCTGCCCTAATGTTGTTGTAAAGCGCTGCGTAAACTGTCGGCGCTATATAAATCCTGTATAATAATAATAATAATAATAATAATAATAATAATAATAATGATTTGATTTGGTATATTTTCTAAATTTTTGGATGCACAGAATGCACTTTTTGGTTGAGTTCTATTGGCAGATATCATGTCTAATCTTATTTGTTTTCTTTTTTTGATGAACAATAAAACAATTGTGTAGAATAATACTTGGCTTTGTGTTTTACTTCAAATGACAGTTTGGGAGTCGGCAGTTACATTTTATAAAATACAATGTAAAATTGACAAGGGACACCAATATAGTTGTAGCTTTGATCTTAACTGCTTGCCGACCGGCTCACACCGATATACGTTGGCAGAAGGGCACGTACATGCAGATTAACGTAGCTGTACTTTGCCCTTTAAGAAGTGGTTTGCGGGCATGCGCGCCCCGCTGCGACCTCTGTGAGTGTGATTGCGGGTCCCACAGAGAGGAAGAATGGGGAAATACTGATGTAAACAAGCATTTCCCCATTCTGCCTAACGACACTGTCACTGATCACCGCTCCCTGTAATCGGGAGCGGTGATCAGTGTCATGTCACACATAGCCCCTCCCCCACACAGTTAGAATCACTCCCTAGGACACACTTAACCCCTACAGTGCCGCCTAGTGGTTAACCCCTTCACTGACAGGCACCTTTACAGTTTTAATCGCACTCATCGTTGTATAAATGTGAATGGTCCCAAAACAGCACCAAAAGTGTCTGATCTGTCCACCATAATGTCACAGTCATGATAAAAAATCGCAGATCACCACCATTACTAGTAAAAAAGAAAATATTAATAAAAATGCCATAAAACTATCCCCTTTTTTGTAGACGCTATAACTTTTGCGCAAACCAATCAATAAACACTTATTGCGATTTTTTTTTTTTTTTTTACCAAAAATATGTAGAAGAATACGATCGGCCTAAACTGAGGGAAAAAAAGTTTTTTTTAGATTTTTTGGGAATATTTATTATAGCAAAAAGTAAAAAATAATGTGTTTTTTTCAAAATTGTCGCTATTTTTTTGTTTATAGGGCAAAAAATAAAAACCGCAGAGGTGATCAAATGCCACCAAAAGAAAGCTCTATTTGTGAGAAAAAAAGGACATCAATTTTGTTTGGGTGCAACATCGCACGACCGCGCAATTGTAAGTTAAAGTGATGCAGTGCCGAATCGCAGAATACGCTCTGGTCTTTTGCCAGCCAAATGGTCTGGGGCTTAAGTGGTTAAAAACTACAGGATAATGGTGTTGTGGTAACTTCCCCAAATAAAAAAAGCATAATAATATTATTCTTCATATCACTAGAAAAAAAAGCCTTAGTTTGCAATAACTCCATCAGTATCACCAGAAAAGCAGCTTCATTATTATCCCATTAAAGAAGAGAATTGTGCGCTGCATTTATAGATTTCATAATTTACCGTGTCACGAATGTTAATTCTCCATTATGAACGTTCGTTTACAAGACCGACCACTTCCTTGCTTCTGAGCATGCGTGTTTGTACGTGGACTTTTGTCCGACGGACTTGTGTACACACGCTCAGAAAATCCGACAACAGACATTTGTCCGCGGAAAATTTTAAAACCTGCGATCCAACATTTGTCCGTGGAAAATCCGACAACAATTGTCCGATGGAGCGTACAAACGGTCGGATTTTCCACCAACAGCCTGACATCACACAATTCCCGACGGAAAATCTGATTGTGTGTACGCGGCTTTAGTCTTCCAGTTTTCCACATTTTGTATTACAGAAAAAAGTGAAAAAACGGTTCAAAGTTAAACCAAGAGACCAAATCTGGGTACACACTGACTAGAATCGGGTCGGGTTAGCAGTCAGTCAGTCAGTGAGAATATCTGTCTGTACAACGAAGCTGGTCTAATAGCTGACTTTTGCTAAAGGGACATGCTGGAGAACCAGATTCTGACCAATGGCTGCGAGAGCTGATCAGTGTATTCTGGGGGAGGGGGAGGGAAATCAGTCCCTCTGGCAGAATACAATAGGATAGCAGGGCAGATTGCTGCACCAACATGGCTTGTGTTGGTACACCAATCCTGTCAGTTTTTTTTTTTTTTGCTGTGTATGTGTGTGTATGTTTAGATATAGATATGGATAGACAGATATATTCAGAGTATAGCAATGTAATATTCAATGTAAATATGTGAGAAGAAATTGGAGGAGAAGCGGTATAACCTTAAGCTGCATAGGGGGGTTTTCACTGTCAGGGCGGTAAGGATGTGGAACTCTCTTCCACAATTGGTGGTGTCAGCAGGAAGTATGTATAGTTTTCAAAAAATCTTGGAACGTGCATCTTGGTGAACGCAATATACAGGGATATTGGAAATTATTATCGATAGGAACACACACACCCACACAGGTTTAACCGGATGGACTATTATTATTATACACAATTTATATAGCACCAACAGTATACGCAGCGCTTTACAATGTAGAGGGGGGGCAGCACAATTACAGTACAGTTCAATACAGAAGGTACAGGAGGGCCTCGCTCCTAGAGCTTACATTCTAAAGGGAGGGGGTGGTGGTACAAAAGGTAAAAGATGCGGGGAATGATTTGATGGGGGGTGCTCGGGGGACAGTTGTTAGGTGGGTGTGGGATAGGCTTCCCTGAATAAGTGGGTTTTCAGTGATCTCCTGAAGGTGGACAGGGTAGGGGCTGATCCGATATACCATGGCAGGGAATTCCAGTGGATGGGACAGGCTCTGGAGAAGTCATGAAGGCTAGCATGAGAGGAAGTAACAAGGGAGCTAGAGAGCAGGAGGTCCTGGGAGGAGCGGAGGGGGCGATTTTATCAATATCTGCAGATGAGGTTGGTGATGTAGATGGAAGCGATGTTGTGGGTAGAATTTTGAATTTTATACAGTGGGGTAGGGGAAGCCAGTGAAGGGATTGGCAGAGGGGCAGCAGTCACGGATCGATTAGTGAGGTGTATTAGTCTAGCAGCAGCATTCATAATAGACTGAAGGGGGGATATCCTGCGTAAGGGTCGGCCATTAAGGAGAGAGTTGCAGTAGTCAAGGTGGGAAATAATCAAGGAGTGAATAAGTTGCTTTGTGGTGTCATTAGTCAGGAAGGGGCGAATTCTGGAGATGTTGCGGAGGTTAAGGTGGCAGGATTTATCCAGTGATTGGATGTGTGGGCTGAAGGAGAGGTCAGGGTCAATTGTGGAGGGACCAATGGTTGTGCTGTTGATCTTAATGGTAAAGTCATGGGGGTGGGACCGGGAAGGAGGAAATATTACAAGCTCAGTTTTAGAAAGATTGAGTTTGAGGAAGTGGTGTGACATCCATACCGATATGTCATTCAGTAAGTTTGATATCCGTGAGGAGATCGAGGGGGTGAGTTGAGGAGTGGAGAGATAGATCTGGGTGTCATCGGCATAGAGGTGGTATTGGAAGCCATCGGAGGTTATTAACTGGCCCAGAGAAGAGGTATAGAGCGAGAATAGGAGGGGCCCAAGGACATAGCCTTGGGGTACCCCAACAGAGAGAGGAAGGGGAGCAGAGCAGATGGAGTTGTAAGTGACACTGAATGTTTGCTGAGATAGGTAGGAGGAGAACCAGGATAAAACAGAACCACAGAGGCCAAGGGAGTGTAGTTTGCTGAGAAGGAACAGGTGGTCAAATCTGTTGAAGGCAGCAAGAGGTCTAATGCCGCGTACACACGGTCGGACTTTCTATCCTACTTGGTCTGGCACACTTTCTGACGGACTTTGTCCGCCAGGTGCGCCGGACTTTAAAACGGACGGACTTGCCCACACACGACCAGACTTTGCGGCGGGCTAAGTCCGCCCGTCTTTCTGACGGACTTTCGCCGGAGTTACGGCAGACTTTCAGACTTGCCCACACAAGGACAAGTCCGTTCATTTTGAACGTGACTCAGGTGCGACAGGACTAGAAAAGGATGTCAATCTTGCCGCTTTTATCGTACCAGGCCGCATGCCCTCAACATGGGGGGTGGGTGCTTTGGGGGAGGGGGGGGCCCTGTGGGGCCCCCCCTCCCCCAAAGCACCTTGTCCCCATGTTGATGAGGACAAGGGCC
Source organism: Lithobates clamitans (assembly GCA_037952925.1). Classification (NCBI taxonomy): domain Eukaryota; kingdom Metazoa; phylum Chordata; class Amphibia; order Anura; family Ranidae; genus Lithobates; species Lithobates clamitans. The sequence continues at coordinate 246,400 of JBBGZY010001369.1, read as the reverse complement.
TCTTCCCGACAACCCTGGCCGTTGGTTGTCGGGGTCTGCAGGCGAGGGGATTATCGGAATCCGGGAGCCCCCTATAATAAGAGGGCCCCCAGATCCCAGCCCCCCCACCCTATGTGAATGAGTATGGGGTACATGGTACCCCTACCCATTCACCCAGGGAAAAAGTATAAATAAAACACTACACAGGTTTTTAAAATATTTTATTAAACAGCTCCGGGGGGATCTTCCTCCGGCTTTGGGGGTCTTCTTCAAGCTTCGGTTGGTTCTTCTCCGCTCTCTCCTCCCAGTGTTCCAGTTCTTCGGCCGGCTCCTCCGCTGTGTTCAGGTAGCTCTCTTGCCAGCAGAGGTCCGGACGTCTTGTCTTGTCTTGTCTGGTCTTCTCCAGATGTTGACACGATGCTCTCTCTGGCTGGACTGCTCTCTGAGGGCTGCATTGTGACTTATATAGGTGGAGACCCCACCCCCTTTTGATGTCACAGTCCCTGGGCATACTGGGACTGTGACGTTTTAGGGGGCGTGGTCACTGGGTGATGTTGACCACGCCCCCTAAAACAGCATGCCCAGGGACTGGGACATCAAAAGGGAGAGCAGTCCAGCTGGAGAGAGCGTCGTGTCAACATCTGGAGAAGAGAAGAGAAGCCAAGAAGCCCAGAAGACAAGAAGCCAAGAAGCCCAGAAGTCCGGACCTCTGCTGGCAAGAGAGCTACCTGAACACAGCGGAGGAGCCGGCCGAAGAACTGGAACACCGGGAGGAGAGAGCGGAGAAGAACCAACCGGACGCCGGGAGAAGATTAACCGGAGGGACCCCCGAAGCCGGAGGAAGATCCCCCCCCCCGGAGCTGTTTAATAAAATATTTTAAAAACCTGTGTAGTGTTTTATTTACACTTTTTCCCTGGGTGAATGGGTAGGGGTACCATGTACCCCATACTCATTCACATAGGGTGGAGGGGCCGGGATCTGGGGGCCCTCTTATTATAGGGGGCTCCCAGATTCCGATAAGAACCCCGCCCGCAGACTCCGACAACCAACAGTCAGGGTTGTCGGGAAGAGGCCCTTGTCCTCATCAACATGGAGACAAGGTGCTTTGGGGTGGGGGGGCCCCGCAGGGCACCCCCCTCCCCCAAAGCACCCACCCCCCATGTTGAGGGCATGCGGCCTGGTACGGTTCAGGAGGGGGGGCGCTTGCTCATCCCCACCCCCTTTCCTGACCGGCCAGGCTGCGTGCTCGGATCAGGGTCGTATGGATTTTAGGGGGGACCCCACGCCGCTTTTTTGGCATAGGGGGGTTCCCCTTATAATCCATACCAGACCTAAGGGCCTGGTATGCTCCGCGCTCGCCGCAATAGGAAAATTTGTTTTTCCTATTGCAGCGAGCGCGAAATGCAATACCCTGCCCTTGCGTCGTATCTGGTCCGTTGGACCAGCATACACATGAGCGGGCTTTCCGTCGGACCAGCACACAGAGGAGCGGACTTTCCGCCAGAAGCTGAGTCCGACGGAAAGATTTAAAACATGTTTCAAATCTAGGTCCGGCGGGCTTTTGGGAAAAAGTCCGCCGGAAAAGTCCGCCGGAGCACACACACGGGCGGATTGTCTGGCAGACTCTGGTCCGCCGGACCAAGTATGCTGGAAAGTCCGACCGTGTGTACGCGGCATATGAGTATGGAGTAATGGCCATAGGTTTTAGCAGTTAGTAGGTCATTGGAGAGTTTTAGTAGGGCAGTTTCAGTGGAATGTTGGGGACGGAAGCCAGATTGTAGGGGGTTGGGAAGGGTGTTGTCCGTAAGGTAGCAAATCATTCGGTCATGGACATGAAGGTGTGACGGGGCCATGTGTAAAGTTAGGGGTCCAGAGGTGTCAACCCATCCAAAATCCTATAATTGGTGTTAAACTCACCTTTAATCCAGTGCCGGGCAAAGCTCCCCGGCACTGTACTTCACACCCCCTTCTGAAGTCAGAAGGGGGTGTCAAATTTACCTTTGGGCTGAAGCCCCTGGTCTTTTTCCCACCTAGCAACACCCCTGCCCTCTCCTCCCCAGCACTGATAGGGTTACCCCTCTCCTTCCCAGTACTGATAGGGTTACCCCTCTCCTCCCCAGTACTGAGAGGGTTGCCCCCTCTCCTCCCCGGTACTGATAGGGTTGCCCCCTCTCCTCCCCGGTACTGAGAGGGTTGCCCTCTCTTCCCAGGTACTCATAGGGTTACCCCTCTCCTCCCCAGTACTCATAGGGTTACCCCTCTCCTCCCCAGTACTGATAGTGTTACTCCCAGGGGCGTTGCTAGGTGGGGAAAAGACCAGGGGCTTCAGCCCAAAGTCTGTGCCTGACACCGCAGGGGGGGTAAGCTCACTTGCTAGTTGCTGACTGGCTTACAAGTCTGCATCAGTGCTGACCTACCTGACCCACACTGACCTACCTGACACACAATGACCCACAGTAACCTACCTGACCCACACTGACCATTACACTGACCTACCTGACACACACTGATCATTACACTGACCCACACTGACCTACCTCACGCACACTGACCATTACACTGACCTACCTGACACATACTGACATGCAATGACCTACCTGATCATTACATGTCAGACCTCAGGTGACTGTGATCGCCTCCTGCAGCTCAGCCATAGTGTGCAACGTGTCCATCCTAGTAGACAGCAGGCAGGCAGGGACAGGACAGCAGAGTTGCCTGCCCGAGTGCCGAGCCAGGATCTCATACTGCTCGATGCGGCTGCATTGTAATTCCCGCTTTTTGGAGCTTGCAGTATGAGATTCCCGCTCGGGGTTTAGGGCTAATAATAGATTTGTGAATGCCTGAGACCCGGGGCTTTTTGGGGGCCCACTCGGGGCTCCAGCCCCCCCTCTATACATCACTGGGAGAGGGGTAACCCTATCATTTGCGGAGAGGAGAGGGGGTAACCCTATCATTTGCGGAGAGGAGAGGGGGTAACTATCAGTGCCGGAGAGGAGAGGGGTAACCCTATCAGTGCCAGAGAGGAGAGGGGTAACCCTATCAGTACCGGGGAGGAGAGGGGTAACCCTATCAGTACTGGGGAGGAGAGGGGTAACCCTATCAGTACCGGGGAGGAGAGGGGTAACCCTATCAGTACCGGGGAGGAGAGGGGTAACCCTATCAGTACCGGGGAGGAGAGGGGTAACCCTATCAGTACCGGGGAGGAGAGGGGTAACCCTATCAGTACTGGGGAGGAGAGGGGTGACCCTATCAGTATTGGGTAGGAGAGGGGTAACCAGAGATGTATCCAGTGAAAATGGCACCTATGGCAAGCACTGAAAGTCCCTGTCAAATCATTTGAAACCCAACTTTCAGATAACCTTAACAAAAAAGCAGGTGGTATGGAGGTGATACAACGCCTCCTCACTGCTTCTCAAATGCTCTCTAAAGAGTGATCTGTTTGCAGATCGCTCTTCAGAAATGAAAGCATTTGTGAATGAGCCCCTACATATTCCACATAGTCCACAATGCCCACCTCACATCTTAATCCTCCTCACATCTTAATCCTCAGAATCCACAGCATTACCCCATACACCAGAGTCAATAGTGTTACATCTTATATCACAGTTCCCCCCTTAAATTATAGTTCCCAGAGAGCCCCCCCTTACATCAGAATCCCCAGAGTTCCCTTTCACACTGGGAAACCTGATCTAAAGAATGTTGTGGACTCTGGTGTAAAGGGGAAATTTGATAAAAGGGGGTCTCTGGTCACCAGAATCCCCCCTTACATCAGATTTACCAGCATTCCCTATTATATTAGGGTTCCCAGAGTCCCCATTACATCAGAGTCCCCCTTTATATACTCTGTAAGGGGGGACTCAGACACAAACGAGATCTCTGTGGACTGGGATGTAGGGGGGCCTCTGATGTGAGGGGGTCTCTGGTTACCACAGAGATCCCACTTACATCAGGGTTCCCCTTTTCCCCAGAGTCTGCAGAGTTCCCCCTTAAAGCAGTGTGCCAGACAATAAGTATTTCTAGAAAGGGGTCAGGTCAGCCATGGCAGCCCCCTTACAGCACAGAGCCTTTTACTTTATATGACCAGCCCCCCCTCCCCAGTATGTGAGAGCATTTCCCCACCTCCATGGGACTACAAATTCCAGCATAGTAGGCTGCGCTCCTATTTCTTTGCTGCTCCCCAGTTCCCCCCACACAGTGTGACTGAGAATGATGACTGCACTAATATACAAGAGGACACCCTCTCTCCCTGCCTGCTGCACATACACTGCCAGAGTCTGTGCCCCCACTCCCCCCTGACTAGAGACATCTCCTGATTGAGTCCACAGTCCCCCGGACCTCAGTTGATTCCATTGTCTGCAGGGCGGAAGCTGGGAGGCGGGGTACTCGGAGGTGGAGCAGGGAGGAGAAAGTTACATTCTCCTCCTCTGCCGGGGGGGTGGTCCTGGCAACCAATCGTCTTCTCAGCAGGGGACACAGGGTAGCGGTGTGCTGTGGCAGCCCCACAGTGGCAGCGGACTGCGGGCAGGACTTGTTTCGAGCATAAAAACATAAAACAATGGGGTTAATCCGGCCCCGATGCCACCGCTATAGTCCAAGCTACAGCATCCCTGACAGCAGGTGGCGGAGTGATATTCAGCTGTCAGGGATGCTGTAGCCGGAACTATAGAGGTAGCATCGGAAAATGAGGCCACCTGCCTGCTTACTTAGCGGCCAGTAACTGCACTCACAAGAGTTAGATAGCCAAATGAGAAATAGTCGCACTCACAGCGCTGCCATTGTCCATTATCAAAGGTGCTGAAAAGGAGATCCTGCCTATGCTCGGGAGCCGGAGAGGGAAGAAGAGATACTCAGACCCTGGTAGGTGCCTTGCTGCCCAGCCACTCATGAGCGCCCCCTTCATTTGATGCCCATGGTACTTGCCATATGTGCCATACCCTGGATATGCCACTGGGAGTAACCCTATCAGTGCCATGGAGAAGGGGGTGTTATACCATGTAACACTATCACTGCCAGGGAGGAGGAGTCTTCACATGATTTAAAGTAAAAATATTGGCAAAATGTCCTGATTTTGGATATAGTGAGGAAGGGTTCAAATAAATCTGAGTTTTTGCTCTCTGTGTGCTATTGGGGATGTCCCATCACTGCTCTTCTCATAGCTAAACAGGAAGTGAGAGGAAATCCCCGGTTGTCACCAGAACTAGTGTTCCCATTGGCAGATCTCTTCTCTATGAATGACATCTATTGATCCGGATCTCCTCTGTATAACATGGAGTCAGACATTCGCTGCACTTTATTCTGGTGATCGATGTGACGTCATTGTCATAGATTGACATCATGAAAAGTTATAAATATTTTATATCCTGAATTTGTCTGAAATAAACTTTTCTCAGTTTCTTTTATCTATATTGGGGATTCTTTGTATCCTTATCTCCTCCCCCCAGTAGCAGTTCCTCTCTGCTGCCGGTGTTCTGCCGAGAAAGTTCCCCTCAGCGGATAAGGACCCCCCTGTACTGTGCAGGCGCAGCGCTTGCGCAGTACGAGCTGCCGGAAATAGCTGAAGCTGAATAGCTGTACACGGCGCCTGTAACGGGGCCCCTCGCGGGCTCGTTACGCTCGCATCGCTTCGGGCACGGCCTCGCTTCGCTTGGTACTTTTTTATTCTACCTCTATGTCCACTTGGATGGTGGGGCTTGAACCTGGACTCAGGGTGCAGGCACCGTGTACAGCTGACTCAAGGTTTTCAGCTTCGGCTATTTTCGGCGGCTCCGTAGTCATTTGTACTGCGCAAGCGCTGCGCCTGCGCAGTACAGGGGGGTCCTTATCCGCCGGGGGAACTTTCTCGGCGAGACACCGGGACTGCTACTTCTCTCTCACACTCAGTATATGACACTCCCGTTCACACTGACTGCAGATATCAGCCCACCCTCCAATCAGCAGCTTCCGTTCTGTAGCTGGGCGTGGCTGTGCACACATGGCTACTTATTATTCATTACCTGCAGTCAGTGAGGCGCTGATGGGGGAGGAGCGGTATTAGCATGAAGGGGCAGGGCTCTGTGTAGTGGAGGGGGCGTGTCTGTGGTGTATGGAGGAGATGAGTGACAGGTGTAGGAAGTGAAATAAAAGGATACAATGGGGGTCATTTATTATAGCGCCAAAAAATTCTCCTGCAGTACCAAAAAATAACTCTCAAAAAAGGCCAGAAAGACTTCAACTCTCAAAGTCAGCGCTAATGCAAATGGAAAGCAGCGCTATTGTGGCAATAATGCCTGTCAGATCACATATGCTGGAATAGTGGAAGTCAATGGGGCTCGAACCTGCAAAATCCAAAAATCTCACTGAAGGCTTATATGCAAGTTCTTTGCCATAAAAAGTGTTTGGAGACCCGGGTCCTGCCCCAGGGGACATGGATCAATGACAAATTTTTTTTTAAAAACTGCCGTTTTTTTCGGAGCAGTGATTTTAATAATGCTTAAAGTGAAACAATACAAGTGTAATATTCCTTTAAATTTCGTACCTGGGGGTGTCTATAGTATGCCTGTAAAGGGGCGCATGTTTCCCGTGTTTAGAACAGTCTGACAGCAAAATGACATTTCAAAGGAAAAAAAGTCATTTAAAACTAACCGCGGCTATTAATGAATTGCCGGCCTGACAATACACATAAAAGTTCATTGATAAAAATGGCATGGGAATTCCCCACAGGGGAACCCCGAACCAAAATTTTAAAAAAATGACATGGGGTCCCCCTAAATTCTATACCAGGCTCTTCAGGTCCATACGAGACCCTTATCTGAACACGCATCCTGGCAGGCCGCAGGAAAAGAGGGGGGGCGAGAGAGCGCCCCCCCTCCTGAACCGTACCAGGCCACATGCCCTCAACATTGGGAGGGTGCTTTGGGGTAGCCCCCCAAAACACCTTGTCCCCATGTTGATGAGGACAAGGGCCTCATCCCCACAACCCTTGCCCGGTGGTTGTGGGGGTCTGCGTGCGGTGGGTTTATCGGAATCTGGAAGCCCCCTTCAACAAGGGGACCCCCAAATCCTGGCCCTCCACCCTGTGTGAAATGGTAAGGGGGAACAAAAGTACTCTTTTGATCGCTGCTGTGAATATTTTTGTTTATTTGCAGATATGGAAAATTTGTATTTCTACTTATGATACTTATGATATTTAAAGGCGTTCGATAAGAAATGGTGTCCCTGGGTTAGCAGCAGGTGAATGACAAAAACAAAAAGGCCCAGTTTGAGCCCTGGTTCACACTGACAGAGTGAGGAAATCGTTCAGCTGAAATCACACAATTTCATTCCTGCATGTCAGTCCCGACTGCCGGGGGAATTTCAGAGACATCTGAGCAGGTTTCTGCACTGATATCAATACAAATTGCACCCCAAAGTCGCACCAATTAAAACAGTGCAATTGCCACCGCTTTGACATGTCAAATCGCACCAATGTGAACTAAAGTTGACACATACAACACTGCCTATCCACCAGCTGAATTCATAGCCTGCAATTCTCCACAGCTGTTATATATAAAAATTCCACCTTTATCATTAACTTGCAGGTGTGCAGAAGCCTAGGTTTACATTGGAGCGATTTGTCATGCAATTTGAGAAATAAAATCGCATGACTATTGGCAGCACTGGCACTGTTCCAATCGATGCGACACTGATTTTATGGTGCCGCACCAATTTGCTAAAGTAGTTCCTGCACTACTTTTGCTGATTTCAGGTGCGACTTCAATAGACATTTGTGTATGAAGCCACACGGATGTCTATCAAGTAGCACCTGAAATCACGCTGCCCTTGCTACTTTGAAATCGTGCTACTTCAAGTGAAGTAGCACGATTTCAAAGTAGCATCAATGTGAACCAGGGTGAAGAGATTAGTTGTTTGGTGCATGAATACATATTGAAATAAGATATAAGAGATATTGCACTTTCCCAAAACCACCACCACCAAAAACTAAAGAGAAAGAAAAGTAGAAGAAAAAAAAATCACCACAACAAAGCTCAATAATGTACTTTTATTTTACCAGCAGGAAAAAAAAAGGTACATTCATTTACTAGCTTCAAAAAAATTTGGACAGGATATATGGTGCTACATTTAGCAATGGGATTTTAAGGGCCCTGCTCGTTGGAGCTTACAATCTAAAATTTGATGAAACATTAGCGTGGACACGGCTTTATTTTCAGTATATAACGGGCAACACATCACATTTTTATCTGCAAGATTACAGAAACATACTTAACAGTCATTCTTACAAAGCATTCCAACATAATATTAAAAAAGACTTATTCAAAACACCCACCACCAGCCCACAATCCACACATACATACATTGGTGACCATGTTCTGTTGGAAGCTGCATTTCGGTGTACACAATTAAACGAGATCAAAAAGGCTGGAAGGTCAGCAGATGCTTCCAAACGATGTTTGCATGATCAGACAGGAACAATACACACACACACAACATTGACAGCATGGCCACATGAACCCACTTTTGATTAAAAAAATGCACAAGTATTTCAGCAAATATCCCTAGTTGTGCATTTGTCAATATGCACAATTTCATTCCTTCTCTCCCACAATTCTCAGGCCAAATGAACCCCCCTACTGCAGGCCTTTATATAAGAGTAAGAGAGGTTGTATTATTAGCACACTGACACACCCAATAGAAGTACACGCCCAATACAGGTACACGTCCACCAGTATCTTTCTTTTTTTTTTTTTTTTTTTTTTTTAAATCCTGAAAAATTTTATTTTGAAATAAAACATTTCAATACCAAATGCTCAGCTCAGATTATCACCCCACATCACCGATATGAATGTGCAACAAGGCTCGTATCCATCGGTATCAGCAAACTACAACAGAAAGTCCTGGCCAACAAGTATTAAGAAAATAGCATTCAATTGACCTTTTCAGACAGTCACATTTGTTTCCCTTAGGATTATGTGCGAGAGGTCTGCTTGTTCTTTCGTGTTTATTAACATAAACGCGTATGCATGTGTAATTGGGGAATTCATGTTTATGTCAGCTGGGATGGCGTCCACACATCTTGTATGCTCTTTAAAGGTCTACAAATAGCTATCTTGTAATCATGCCCACTTGTTGTGGTTATAAAAAATGTTCCCCTTTATAAAGCTGCAAATTTGTGAAAATATAGAAACAATTTGCATGATTAGTTAACCACTGAAGGCAATGAACACAATTACTTTATCTAAGCTTGCTTGTTGCACCAGCAAGTTTCCCCTTTTGTTCCCAACCTTTAAAGACCAGTTCATTGTTTTTCTAGGTAGTTGTCTTTCGTGTGACATAACTTCCCTAAAAAATAACTACTATACTGCTAGGACATACACTATTTAACTAGTAGGTAAATGAGGTCAAAGGGTGACATATTATATATAGGTTGAAAAAAGACACCAGTCCATTAAGTTCAACCTGTGTGGGTGTGTGTGTTACCTGTGTGTCCCCCCCGAACTACATCAACATATGACAAAACGCGTAGGGTTGAGCAATGCGCTGATGTCACCATAACCCCCGAGTCCCAGGAGGACGGGTTTTTGTATGTGTGCCTGCCAATGCATATTTTTAAGGCGTAATTTATACACCTTTAACATATGTGCAATAAATGTTATTGCGATTTTACACTATGTGGATCCTTTTTTGTTTTGGGGAACGCCTGTAACAACTGTGTTGTGAAGATTGGTATGTCAATGCTTGGAGATCCTCTGAAGTTTTAAAATGCCCTGGCTGGGTATGGAGCCACAAGCGTTTTTGACCTCTTGTAGTGAGAGGTCTATGTGAGCTGGTAAGTGACCCCTTGGTGGTGGTGGTGGTGGTGGTGTTGATGCACAGAATCACAACTCAAGGTGGTGGATCATAGCGATACTCACCAGGATCAGCAGTATATGTCATTTGTGGACTCTTTATTTTCTATTTAATTTATTTACCTAGCGCAACTCACTAAAGTTATACAATATTGGGACTGTGCAGACATCTCACAAAGGAGAAGTACAGCCAAAGCTCCTTTGGCTGTACTTCTCCTGTGGATCACAGGACTGCAATTCGTTCTCCACTTCTGTGACCTATTCGCAGCCGACAGCGAGCTGGCTCCTGGCTGGCACCTGGCGCCTAAGCCAACCAATCCCACCCCATCCACAGCCCAGTGCTCCAGTGAGCAGGGTGGGGGGGGCAGAGCAGAGAGCCAGTAAATGACAGTCACCAGCTCTTTGCTCACAGGGCTCTAAGAACTGAGCGTTCAGCGGTGTTTGATTGCTCGGTTCTCAGTCTTAAAGCCAGCTGGGGACAGATGCAGCATCAGACTGATGCTGCATCCACCTAGGTAAGTAGGATTCTTGAAACCTAAAAAAAAAAAAAAAGAAATGCAGAATTTCACTTTTTTTTGTATAATAACTTTTTATTTTAGAACAACACATAACATAGCATGTCCAACAGGTGCAAGTTGTGTAAACAGCGACCACGCAGGGTCGTATCGATGGTTACAGTTAGTATATATGTTGAACAAACACATACATTACCATTTACCAAAAGAAAGGTGCTATTCTAGGGATAACTCTATGGTGCCCACTTAGGGAGTAGTCAAGGAATGCCGTATACACTATGCGTTTGTGGGATATATAAATAGTGTGAAACCAGCCTAGGGGCTAACGTGGGTGTATTCCGGGAGGGGAGACCTTTGGAGTGAGCAGGGTATGTAGCCCGATGGCCCACGGCCGGAGCAGGAGGGGGGGGCTAAGGCCTCCATCAATCCGCCCCCTGCTCCCACGCAGGCCACCGCGACCACAGAGCAGTGATTTGTTCATGCGGAATTTGCCGGACTCCTAAAAAACCCGGGGTCTCCACAGCGGGCTTCAGGTCTGTGTTAAGCGCCCCGTGACTAGCTATCTCTCATGAGTTTCCCTAGTATTTATAATAAATAAACAATAATAAATGGAGAAACATAATAACAGAAAGGAATGAATAAAGAGAAAAGAGGGGGAGGGGGATACAGTGAGGGGGAAGAAGAAGGGTAGGAGAGGAAGAGGGGGAAATGGTGAGAGATGAAGGGTTGGATCAGGTTACCTGCAAATAGTGGTAAGCTTCCTCTGCATCTGCAACGGACCCCCCGGGGCTGGATTCAGTGTTCCACGAGTAAGTTCAGGTCTTAGGGTCGTGCCTACTGGGGCGAGTTTTTGCTAGCCTAAGTACTTTAAGAGCAGGGTCTGCCAGTTCCAATAGTGCAACGTCTAAACTAGATGGCACTTTAGTAGGGTCTGAGGTATATTCGGTCAATGACACCCAAATGTCATAGAATTGGTCTTTGTGGCCTTTGTTGGTCGCCACCCAATCCTCAGCCTCCCGGATCTCACTCACTCTTCTGATCCACTCAGCATGTGTGGGGATCGTGGGTTTCTTCCAATAAACTGGAATCATGCGCCTAGTCGCGTTCAACAAGTGCGGCATCACACTTTTCTTATATTTACGTACTGAGATCGGGGGGACCTGCAGAAGAAAGTGGGTCAGGGAAAAAGGGACATCTATCCCTGTCACTATTTTGATTTGGTTTCGTATGTCTTCCCAGAAGGATTTAATCAGAGGGCAATCCCACCATATATGTTTCAGTGTACCCCTCTGTCCGCATCCTCTCCAACACAGCTTGGATGTGGAAGGGTAAAAGCGGGCCAAGTCCGCGGTACCCTATACCAGCAGGATAGTAGCTTAAAGTTTGTTTCCTGGGTTTTGGACTCTATCGAGGATGTGTGAGTAAGCTGGTATAAGTGTGTTAAATCTGTCTTTGCAAAAACCAAGCCTAGGTCATTTTCCCAGCGTCTAATATAGGCAGGTGTGCTATGAGGGAGCGCCGAGCCTAATAATTTATATAGTTCCGAGACCAAATGCGGTGTAGGTTCTTCTGCAATTAAAAGTTGTTCAAGGTGGGTGAGAAACGAGGGATCTCTAATCTTGTGGCCGTGTAGTTGGAAGAAATGGTGTAGCTGTCTATATTTCCAGAAGTTCATTGGCGTGCCCTGTCGGCCTATAGGCAAAGATTCGTAGCTCAGGAGTTTACCGTCTTTCATAAGTTTACCACAACTGGCGTCTCCACCCTCTACCCACGATTCAAAAAACCCATTTGCTCCCCCGGAAGGAACCATAGGAAACCACCGAGTGGGGCCAGCGGAGACACTGAAGGGGCCAATTTTAACAGTGGGTTAATCTTATCCCAGATCGACAGTACCTGGGTTGTCAGGGGGGACATCATCTCCGACAGTCCTCTATGCTCTCGGGACAACCAGGGAGCATATGATAAATTCCTACCGGCTAGACACTTCTCTAAAGGTATCCATAGCTTAGAGCGAGTGTGGAAATGCCAGTTGAGCATTCTCTGTAATGCAATAGCCCAGTAGTATCGTCTAACATCTGAAAGGCCCAGGCCTCCATTCTGTTTCGAGCGCCAAAGAACTCGTAGGGATATCCTAGGTTTACGTGCATTCCATATAAAATCTGACAGTAGGCTAGATATCTTGTCGAAGAAAGATTGGGGCAGGCGAATTGGTAGCATCTGTAAAAAGAACAGTATGCTTGGAAAATATTTATTTTTAATAATGTTCACTCTTCCTAACCATGTAAAGGCTGTCTGTGTCCATTGAGAGAGGTCTTTTTTAACCATAGCTAGCAATGGGAGGTAGTTTGTGGCATATAGGCTATTAAAGCTGTCTGTGAGTTGAACCCCGAGATACTGAATAGCCGACGTGGCCCAGGTGAAGGGGAAAGCGGATTTAAGGCTCGTTGTTAATTGGGATGTCATGCAAAAGGGGAAAATTTCTGACTTTGAAAAATTTATTTTAAAATTCGAGAGAGAAGCAAAGAGCTTCAATTCCTTCATCAGGTTGGGCAATGAGAGCAGGGGGTCTGAGACATGGAACAGGACATCGTCAACATATGCCGAGAGCTTATGTTCTGTGTTGCCAATCACCAGTATCTTTCAATCTATCTCTTCATGTATGTCTAAAGTGATTGCACCTGATGGGCAGGAACACATAATACTATTCGCAACTGTGTTAGCCCTTGGCTATGTGCATCAAATCTCCAACTACAGACCAAAGATCAAAGTCCATTTGCATCCACATAAACAAAGCAACAGTTTTCTAAGCATATGTACCTGTGCAGTGTAAATCCTAAAATTGAAAAGTCCCTGGGCATGATTAGTGCTAATAAACATTAACATCAGTCCCTGACTGCAATGGGCTTCCAATATAAAGTCCATAATTAACTTTCTTACATTAGAACCTATTTCGACAGGAGACAAATAATGTGCCAGTATGCCTTTGGATTGTGGTGAGAAACCCACACAGGGAGAACATATAAACTTCAACACAAGGATTAGCATGTTGGGGAATTGAACCAACATCCCAGGTGCTGCTAGACAGAACTGCTACCCACTTAGCCACCAGGCAGCCTCACACATGTTCTCTGCATCTCTGTGGTGTGAACCAGCTCTAAGTCCATAGCCATGCTCAGTGTCACAAGCAATATACAATATATTGGCCTTAGTATTGGGACGCCTGCCTTTAAACGCACATGAACTGTAATGGCATCCCAGTATTAGTATTGGGTTCAAAACTCATTTGGCCCACCCTTTGCAGCTATAACAGCTTCAACTCTTCTGGGAAGGCTGTCCACAAGGTTTAGGAGTATGTCTATGGGAATGTTTGACCATTCTTCCAAGTGCATTTGTGAGGTCAGGCACTGATGTTGGATGAGAAGGCCTGACCTACAGTCTCCTCTCTAATTTATCCTCAAGGTGTTATGTTGTGCTGAGGTCAGGACTTTGTCCAGGCCAGTCAAGTTCCTCCACCCCAAGCTCGCTCATCCATGTCTTTATGGACCTTGCTTTGTGCACTGGTCCAAATGATTTAGTGGAGGGGGGATTATGATGTGGGGTTGTTTTTCAGGAGTTGGGCTTGGCCACTTAGTTCCAGTGAAGGGAACTCTTAAGGCGTCAGCATACCAAGACATTTTGGACAATTTCATGCTCCCAACTTGGTGGGAACGGTTTGGGGAAAGCCCCTTTCTGTTCCAACATGACTGCACACCAGTGCACAAAGCAAGGTCCATAAAGACATGGATGAGCAAGTTTGGGATGGAGAAACTTGACTGGCCTGCACAGCAGAGGCGGGGGCAGAGTGGCAATTTCCCCCCGGGCCGCTCTGATTCCCTGTAAAAGGGCCGCAGTGCAGCCAGCTCATTACTGTGCATGTGCAGTTTCCGGGCCCAGCCGAGTGCTATTGCTCGGGCAGCTCTGGCGGGGGGGTGGGGTTAACAGGGCTGGATGCTGAATTTAGCGGCTGAATTGTAGTGAAAGAACAGTGATCCATCCCGTGCTGCAGCTGCAATGTGTCCTGTGGCAGGGATGTTGGCTGCACCTGTCACAGCCTGGGCTGCTAGTGTGTGTGTGTGTTCGGTCTTGCAGAGTACACAGTACAGCCCTCCTCTACTGCACAGAGTCCTGGCCTCAACCCGATAGAACACCCTTTGGCTGAATTAGAGCAGAGACTGTGAGCCAGGCCTTCTCATCCAACATCAGTGCCTGGCCTCCCAAATGCTCTTCTGGAAAAATGATCAAACATTCCCATAGACACACTAAACCTTGTGGACAACCTTCCCAGAAGCTGTTCTAGCTGCAAAGGGTGGGCCAAATCAAATTTTATCCCTACGGATTAAGACTGGGCTGCCATTAAAGTTCATGTGTGTGTAAAGGCAGGTGTCCCAATACTTTTGGCTAAATAGTGTATCTGGAAAAGATTTGCTCTCCTACACATATATACTATATTTAGACATAGTTATAGGACCTGGCAGATGAGAAAACTTCTCTATATGAAGCAGCATGTTGGGGATTTGAACCCATACACTCAGGGATGCTAAGCAGAAGTTCTAACCTCTAAGCCACGGAGCTGTCACATGTGAGAACCTCCTACACATAACTATACATAAGTACACATAAAAACACATAAATACTGCATTTCTATGGACATACAGGTGATGGAATTACATTACTCAAGAGTTATTCTTCTTGATTTATTCTGTGATATTTGGTGTTTTTTTGTCAGTGAGAGTAGAATATTACCCTCAAATTTTTGGGAATTACATTTTGATTTCTGATGGTGCACATATCACATTTTTTGGGCTCAAATTATGAATATTTGGAAATAATAAAAAGCACAAAAAAATTGTGATTCATTTTAAATTTGCACCAGCAATGGTATTGTTTGTGGATTGTAAAGACACCTGTGTGAGTTTGGGTAAAGGTTGTTGTGAGATTGAGAGTAACAAGTGAAAGTGACAGAGAAAAATATATTCCACATTCTAGTATTCTTAAAAACAAAATATTTTATGTAATAGCAACAATGTTGCAAAGGAACATTTATTTCAGAGAAAGATACATTTCATCTCAACATTAAAAGTTTATTTTTTGTGAAAATTGCATAGTTGAATAAAGACACCAGTCCATCCAATTCAACCTGAGTGAGTGTGGGTGCGTGTCCACAATTATCCCTATTTTTATTTTAAGGTACCCATATAGCGCTGTCAATTTATTAGCTCCACACATACATCACAAACTCACATTGGTCCCGACCCTGAAGGAGCCCACAATCCAAGGTTCCCAGCTCACATTCATATACTAGAAGCCAATTAACCTACCAGCATGTCTTTGGAGTGTGGGAAGAAACCCATGCAAGCACAGGGAGAACATGCAAACTCCAGGCAGGTATTGTTGTGGTTGGGATTCGAACCAGCGACCCGTTTTACTGCTAGGCAAGAGTTCTAACCATTACACCACTGCGCCACCCATAAGTCACAATTGTTCCATTACAATCAATGGCTGAAACTTGCATTGGACTAGAATAGAGCAGATTTTCACTTCCAGAAAATGCTCTCTAATTAGCTCTCATTTTGATATTTACTATAGTGCCGGCTAAAAAAGACACTGGAGTTAAAATGAGAGCAATTTTCAGGTCTGAGCATGCTCAGTTGTGTTGGCACCTAGTTGTCCAAAATGGGGAATTTTTTACTTCTCAGACTTTTAAAGATATTTCAGTGTAGAAATCACTTTTTCACACAGTTTAAAAGCAGATAATCTTTAAATAATATATAGCATATTTCAGTGCCATTTAGGCAATTATATCATGCTCTAAACATTATTTCCATGTGCAATTCTCCAGGTTTTAGCAGAAGAAGGGTTTGGGCGCTATTTGGTTTCAGAGAACTATAGAAATTCAATTTTGGGAGTATTTTCTCACCAGCGCTATAGTGAATACCATTTTAGCGCTAATTAGCGCTAATTAGCGCTAATTAGTGGCAATTAGCGCTAATTTGCACCGCAGCTCTATAGTAAATGACCCCCTAACTCCTTAAAAGAGGAAGTCTCTGGACTAGCTTTGGATGGAATACAATCTCACAAAATAGCTTTTTAATAACTATCAGAAAGCCTGGCCCTACAGTTCCCACATTTCTTCTTCACCGGTTTGGTCTAGAAAGAAAGTAGAAACAAGAACTATAAACGAAAAAATTCCATACAAAAAACCCCTGCTGTAGCTGCTACTTACAGACAAGGGCTTACCTTGGGGGCAGTATGGGGCCCGGATGCTGCTGCTGGTTCAGTCTGAGCGGGCGCTCCATCCTCAGACCTGTCCTCAAGTAGACTGCTGCTGTACTGCTAAATGAGCCTGTCCGGATTTCAGCAGACTGTTCCCCAAGCAGCATGTCCTCAGTGTATCCACGCCGTGCTTCTTTAAGAAAAAAGGCACCCGGAAGTGCATCATGTGACTTATGGTTCCGGCGCCATCATGCCATGTCACCAGAAGTCCTCTGACACCATCTTAGTACACCACGGCAGAAGCACAAGGAGGACACAGTTCCACACAGCAGAGCTGGGGAAAAAATGGAAGGGAGTTGCCACCACTCACACCACCAGGTAGGCAAGTAACTCCAAAAATAGGGAACCCTTCTGGTAGAAGTATAGACTAACACCCAGGACTTGGCCACAACTAGTCCTGGATGATACTAGAGAAGGGGGGTCCACCAACTACAGTTACCAGACCTAAGAAAACAAAAAACATGTCGGTGCTCCTGGAGGGTCTGGAAACACGAAACAACTGAGGGTCAGAGGAAAGGGAGGGGCCTTTTAAATTGTATCTGATTTGTGCCAATCATCTCTTAAGTAGCTGTCCTGGAAGGTGAGGGGGAAATGGTAGCTGTCCTGGAAGGTGAGGGGGAAATGACACATTATGCCTCATAGATTATACGTTGGGGTGTTTTCTTTCCAAAATTGGGTCATTTTTGGGGCGTTTGTCCTGTTGCTCCAGGGCCTTCAAAAGTGTAAGAGGTAGTCAAGAAATTATATGTGTAATTTATGCTCCTAGAACGCCTGAAGGTGCTCCCTCAATGTTGGGCATCTGTTTGTGGCCAGGCTGTGTAAAAGCAGATGCTGCCCGTACATACAGGAGATTTATCTGCACGGCACAGCTATACACCATCCAGGTAATAGCGCCCATGAGCCTCTAGCCCGCTTCCCTATAATGGCTTACCAGGCATTCTAAACATATATACACTGGCCTTTATCACCAGCACCTGTGCATCTCTAATCCTGTGCTAGTATTCATTTCTCCCGGGACATATTTGTATAATCTTGCTTACCAACAACACACCATTTTACTTTTTATGCGTCAGACGATCATATGAATTCTATGCTCCTGAGGAAGCGTATGTTTACGCACAACATGTCGAGCGATTAAATGAACAAGTCGTGCCCGGGCTCACACCCTGACCCACAGCACCCTACATATACATCTGTAACTGGATAATACGGGAACTGCAATTACCGCCCGTCTGGATGTACTATTGTATTCTCTCTATCTGATTAAGTGGTGTCAGAGTGTTTGTTGTAGAGTGCATAATATAGAGTGTTTTATATACAGTCAGGTCCATAAATATTGGGACATTGACATGATTCTAATCTTTTTGGCTCTATACACCACCACAAGGGATTTGAAATGAAACGAACAAGATGTGTTTTAACTGCAGACTTTCAGCTTTAATTTGAGGGTATTTACATCCAAATCATCTGAACAGTGTAGGAATTACAACAGTTTGTATATGAGCCTCCCACTTTTTAATGTACCAAAAGTAATGGGACAGATTAACAATCATCCATCAAACTTTTACTTTTTAATACTTGGTTGCAAATCCTTTGCAGTCAATTACAGCCTGAAGCCTGGAACGCATAGACATCACCAGACGCTGGGTTTCATTCCTGGTGATGCTCTGCCAGGCCTCTACTGCAACTGTCTTCAGTTCCTGCTTGTTCTTGGGGCATTTTCCCTTCAGTTTTGTCTTCAGCAAGTGAAATCCATGCTCAATCGGATTCAGGTCAGGTGATTGACTTGGCCATTTCATAACATTCCACTTCTTTCCCTTAAAAAACTCTTTGGTTGCTTTCACAGTATGCTTCGGGTCATTGTCCATCTGCACTGTGAAGTGCTGTCCAATGAGTTCTGAAGTAGACATGTGCAGGATGAAAAAATTTGTTTAGTTTCGTTTCGTTTCGATTCATTATTTAACTAAATTCGTTTAGTTAAATTTGTTGCATTCGTTACATTCATTTTCGGAATTCGTTTCATATTCGAATTTGAAAAAATTTGACCGCATTCGAAAACTTAGACCGTATTTCAAAAAAACTATCAGATTCGAAAAAATTCTACCACATTCGAAAAAAACTGTCAAATTCGAAAAAATTCTACCACATTCGAAAAAAACTGTCAAATTCAAAAAAATTCTACCACATTCGAAAAAATTCGACCACATTCGAAAAAAACTATAAAATTCAAAAAAATTCTGCCGCATTCGAAAAAAACATTAACTGAATTTGAAAAAGTAAATTATATATAACCATTTTGCAAAATTTGAAATTCGTATAGAATTAAATTGAATTCCAATAGAAAAGATTAGGATAGAATAGAAAATATAAAAGAATAGCATGGAAAAACAATAGAACAGAATAGAAAAAAATATAATATATTGTATTCTAATCTTTTCTATTCAAATTCAAATTCATTCTGTACCAAATTCCAATTTCGGAAGATGGTTATATATATATTATATTTTTTTCTATTCTGTTTCATTGTTTTTCTATGCTATTCTTTTTTATTCTATTCTAAACTTTTCTATTCGAATTTAAATTCATTCTATACGAAATTCGAATTTCGGAAGATGGCTCCTGAAATTCGAATTTTGTATAGAATGAATTCGAATTTGAATAGAAAAGAATAGACTAGAAAAACAAAAGAACAGAACAGAATAAAATATAATATATATATTATATTTTTTTCTATTCTGTTCTATTGTTTTTCTATTATTTTCTATTATATTCTAATCTTTTCTATTTGAATTCAAATTCATTCTATACAAAATTCGAATTTCGGAAAATGGTTATATAGAAATAAAATGAAATCAAATTCTAATAGAAAAGAATAGAATAGAAAAACAACAGAACAGTAGAACAGAATAGAAAGAAATATTATATATATGTGTATATATATAGAAACCATCTTCCGAAATTGGAATTTGGTACAGAATGAATTTGAATAGAAAAGATCAGAATAGAATATTTTATATTTTTTTCTATTATGTTCTATTGTTTTTCTACGCTATTCTTTTATATTATTTTCTGTTCTATTCTAATCTTTTCTATTTGAATTCAATTTCTTGAATTTCTTCCAAAATTTTAATTTCTTATAAAATGAATTTGAATTTGAATAGAAAAGATTAGAATAGAGTAGAAGAGAAAAGACTAGAAAAACAATAGAACAGAATAGAATAAAATATATATTATATTTTATTCTGTTCGATTGTTTGTCTAGTCTATTATTTTCTATTCTAATCTTTTCTATTCAAATTCAAATTCATTCTATACGAAATTCCACTTTCAGAAGCTATCTTCCGAAATTCGAATTTCGTATAGAATGAATTCAAATTCGAATAGAAAAGTTTAGAATAGAATAGAAAAGAATATCATAGAAAAATAATGAAACAGAATAGAAAAAAAATATATTATATATATATAAAACATCTTCCAAAATTCAAATTTCATATAGGCCGAAATCAAACTTGAATATAAAAGATTAGAATAGAATAGAAAATAATAGAAAAGAATAGACTAGAAAAACAATAGAACAGAATAGAATAAAATATAATATATATATTATATTACAGAATAGAATAAAATATAATATAATGTATATCTTTTCTATTCAAATTCGAATTCATTCTATACGAAATTCAAACTTCAGAAGCCATGTTCCGAAATTCAAATTTCGTAAAGAATGAATTTGAATTGAAAAGACTATTATAGAATATAAAATAATAGAAAAGAAAAGCATAAAAAAAACAATAGAAGAGAATAATAAAATTATATATATATATATATTCTATTGCTTTATTATTTTATATTCTATCTTATTGTTTTTTTAGAAAAAAGTTTTCTATTTTTTTCGACTTCGTTTCGAATTTGTCTTCGAATTCGATTCGAATATGTTTTCGAATTTGATTCGAATTTGTTTTTCGAATTTGATTTGAATAAGTTTTCGAATTCGATTTGAATATGTTTTCGAATTCGTTCGTTTTTTTTCCGGATTCGTTTAAATTCTTTACTTTTGTAATTCGGAAATGCGGATGCATCCGCATTTCCGAATAATGAAAAATTTGTACGAATTTCGGTTCGGAACGAAACATAATGCACATGCCTATTCTGAAGCATTTTGCTGAATATGAGCAGATAATATTACCCGAAACACTTCAGAATTCATCCTGCTGATTTTGTCAGCAGTCATATCACCAATAAATACAAGAGAACCAGTTCCATTGGCAGCCATACATGCCCACGCCATGACACTTCCACCACCATGCTTCACTGATGAGGTGGTATGCTTTGGATCATGAGCAGTTCCTTTCCTTCTCCATACTCTTCTCTTCCCATCACTCTGGTTCAAGTTGATCTTGGTCTCATCTGTCCATAGGATGTTGTTCCAGAACTGTGAAGGCTTTTTTAGATGTTGTTTGGCAAACTCTAATCTGGCCTTCCTGTTTTTGAGGCTCACCAATGGTTTACATCTTGTGGTGAACCCTCTGTATTCACTCTGGTGAAGTCTTCTCTTGAGTGTTGACTTTGACACACATATACCTACCTCCCGGAGAGTGTTCTTGATCTGGCCAACTGTTATGAAGGGTGTTTTCTTCACCAGGGAAAGAATTCTTCGGTCATTCACCACAGTTGTTTTCCGTGGTCTACCGGGTCTTTTGGTGTTGCTGAGCTCACCGGTGCATTCTTTCTTTTTAAGGATGTTCCAAACAGTTGATTTGGCCACACCTAATGTTTTTGCTATCTCTCTGATGGGTTTGTTTTGTTTTTTCAGCCTAATGATGGCTTGCTTCACTGATAGTGACAGCTATCTCATATTGAGAGTTGACAGCAACAGATTTCAAATGCAAATAGCACACTTGAAATTAACTCTGGACCTTTTTTTCTGCTCCTTGTAAATGGGATAATGAGGGAATAACACACACCTGGCCATGGAACAGCTGAGCAGCCAATTGTCCCATTACTTTTGGTCCCTTAAAAAGTGGGAGGCACATATACAAACTGTTGTAATTCCTACACCGTTCACACGATTTGGATGTAAATACCCTCAAATTAAAGCTGAAAGTCTACAGTTAAAGCACATCTTGTTCATTTCATTTCAAATCCATTGTGGTGGTGTATAGTGCCAAAAAGATTAGAAATGAGTCAATGTCCCAATATTTATGGACCTGACTGTATGTATCTATATGTAATAATTGTTTTCTAATTCTAATTTCTACATTAATAAATATATTTAAAGTGGAGGGCCACCCTAAAATTAAAAATAGCATGAAAAATCTTTAAAAAAAATAAAAAAAAACATTTGAAAAAATTTTTTTTTAAAACTTACCTGAACCCTTGTTGCTAGGCAGTCTTCCTAATCTGCCTCTTCCTATTCCGTGGCGTGTCCTGCTCCTTGGTGAGCGGCCCTGTTGCCTTCTGGGAACTGTGTGTGTTCCCAGAAAACCACGGGGCCATTCACAGAGCGCCGCGCCGCTCGCACGTGCACAGTAGGAAACTGGCATTGAAGCCGCAAGGCTCCACTGCCTGTTTCCCTTAGTTAGAATGGTGGTGCCGGGACCCGAGAGCCCAGGGATGGGTCAGCCTCGGGCGGCCGACATCGTGGACACCCAGAACAGTTAAGTGTACTTATTTAAAGTCGGCAGATACAGTGTTTGTAGCTGCTGACTTTTAAAAAAAAAAATGTCCTGGCCGGAATCCTGCTTTAATTATTTTTTGTTGGCCTACTTGTGTTCCTTTAAAGTGCATTTTCAGTAGTTTTTAGCCCACTTACATTCACTGATTTACTCGGGAAGCGGTGAGGATTTTACCACTTCCGGTTTCAGCTGTCACTTCTCCTGGACACTGGCTGGGGAAGAAGCTAAGGGAGTGTGATCTGTGTTCTAATAGGCCTCTGATGGCTCATTAAAGAGAACCTGTCATAGTAAATACGCCATCACATAGGGACCGATGCCACCTATCTGATAGGATTAATATAAAAGCAGAACTGCACTGCATCTGAGCACCACAAACCAAAAACATTATTCAATTTATTTTTAATATTCAAAGCAAACTCCCCCCATCCATCACTTCTAGCACCCTCTAGCATTTCTGGTTGTGGCCATCTTGAGTAAGGGTAGAGGATTCATGCAGCATTTACTTTCTGGAATCCATCTGGCCTTAGATCAGGTGTTCCGTCAGATTTGGTAATGGAAGTGACGTTCCATGATGGCCATCTTGGTACACCCCGCACTCAGCCACAGTAAGCGTGCAGTCAGACGGCCTCTATGCCGGTGTTCCGTCAGATTTGTTAACAGAAGTGACGGTCCGTGATGGCCATCTTAGTACACCCTGCAGTAAGCCTGCAGCAGACATCTTTTTACACCCACCCAAGTCTTGCATTTCACGCTTATTTTTACCAGTAAACTGAGATTATATAGTAAAATTAGGGATGAGCTTCGTGTTCGAGTCGAACCCATGTTTGACTCAAACATTGGCTGTTCGGTCGTTCGCCAAATTGCGAACGATATGGGCCGTTCGCGCCAAATTCGTGTGGCACGGCCCACAATTCACTGCAGCATCACAGTGCATTGCTGGCTGATGATTGGCCAAGCATGCACTATGACCCGCATGCTTGGCCAATCACAGAGCCGTCTGAACAGAGAGCCGTAATTGGCCAAAGCCAAGGAGGCTTTGGCCAATTATGGCTCAGGGGATTTAGTACACGCCCCACACTATATAAGGCCGCCTGCACGGAGGCCCTGTGTAGTGTGTGTTCCGGCGTTCATTGAGAGAGAGAGACAGACAGTGACATTTGATTTGAGTTAGATAGATTAGGCAGAACAGTCAGTGAGTTTAGCTGCACTTACAGTGTATTGTGTATATATATGCATCCCAGGTGTTGCATATATATATATATATATATATATATATACACACTGTATTCAGTTTAGCTAGATCCGTTCCTGTTATCATCTTACAGACAGGCAGGCTTGTCTTGTTACAGTATTTACAGCTACCTGAAGAAAATTACTGGTGTTCTTTTGATCCTATTAGTACCACAGTCAGGCAGCTAGACTATTTACAGTTAGTGCAGTGCATCCTGCTCACAGTGTTCAGCTAAACCTACAAGTTAGTGGGGTGCGTCCTGCTCACAGTGTTCAGCTAAACCTACAAGCTAGTGGGATGCGTCCTGCTCACAGTGTTCAGCTAGATCCGTTCCTGTTATCTTCTTACTGACAGGCAGGCTTGTCTTGTTACAGTATATACAGCTATCTGAAGAAAATTACTGGTGTTCTTTTGATCCTATTAGGACCACAGTCAGGCAGCTAGACTATTTACAGTTAGTGCAGTGCGTCCTGCTCACAGTGTTCAGCTAAAACTACAAGTTAGTGGGGTGCGTCCTGCTCACAGTGTTCAGCTAAACCTACAAGTTAGTGGGGTGCGTCCTTCTCACAGTGTTCAGCTAGATCCGTTCCTGTTATCTTCTTACTGACAGGCAGGCTTGTTTTGTTACAGTATATACAGCTACCTGAAGAAAATTACTGGTGTTCTTTTGATCCTATTAGTACCACAGTCAGGCAGCTAGACTATTTACAGTTAGTGCAGTGCGTCCTGCTCACAGTGTTCTACTAAACCTACAAGTTAGTGGGGTGCATCCTGCTCACAGTGTTCAGCTAAACCTACAAGTTAGTGGGGTGCGTTCTGCTCACAGTGTTCAGCTAAACCTACAAGTTAGTGGGGTGCGTCTACCTCACAGTGTTCAGCTAAAGCTACCTGTAGAAGGTTGGTGGTGTTCTCATACTACAGGCAGGCAGTTGATTTTGCTAGCTGCAGTATCAGTACATATATATATATATATATATATCCCAGCTTAGTGCAGCGACAGGCCATTAGTATGTCTGGAAGGCCAAGAAGGAGAGGCAGACAGTCACAAGCCAATAAGAGAGGGCAAGCAGGCTCTGTGTCTAGTGCTGGTCGTGGAGACGGTGCATCCTCATCAGCACGTGGCCGTGGGACACGCTTGCCATTTTTTTCGGCAGCTGGCCGTGTTGAGCCGCAACATGCGGAAGACTTGGTCGAGTGGATGACCAAGCCGTCCTCATCCTCCTCATCCTCTCTCACCCATGCCCAGGGTACTTTGTCTGGCAAAGCAGCGGCCTCTTCCCTTGGCTCAATGTCATCAGTGACTCCTTCCCTAGCCCCACCATGTCCTCCTGAGGAGTCCCTCAAACTGTTTGACCACAGTGTTGGGTACATGCTACAGGAGGATGCCCAGCGTTTGGAAGGCTCTGATGATGATACTGAGCTCGATGAAGGCAGTAACATGAGCACGGACAGAGGGGGTGCCCAAGAAGGACAGCAATCTGGCAGTCATGCTCCCCCTGCTGCAGCATACTGCCAGGTTTGCTCCAGTGATGAGGGGGGAGGGGATGATGAGGTCACTAACTCAACGTTGTTGCCTGATAGGAGAGAGGAGGAGGAGGAGGAGGCGGCACATCACCAACGAGGCAGGATGCCCTCCAGGGGCCAGCCTAAGGGCAGCACATTGACTGCATCACACCCCAAAGCTCCACATGTGCAGGGCGCTGCAGTCTCTCTTCAAAAAGTTCTTTGGTGTGGGCCTTTTTTGAGACGAGTGCGTCAGATCGCACCGCAACATATGTCTCAAGCGTATCTTGCGTGGCCAAAACATCTCCCGCTTGGGTACCACATGCTTGACCAGACATATGTTGACCTGCCATGCAGTTCGTTGGCAAGCGTATCTAAAAAACCCACACCAAAGAACAAAGAGGACCTCTCCTTGCTCCTCATCAGCTGAGATTTCCAACCCCACTAGACCTTCAATCCTCTCTGAGACCTGCACTGAGAGGAATGAAGGTGTAGAATTAGGTTTGTAACAGCCAAGTACTTGTGGGCAATCTGCTTTTGGTACACCGACGTCAGATTGTACCAGGCAAATTTCCCTGCCCCAGCTGCTGCACCGCCGAAAGAAGTTTGCTCCCAGCCATCCACATGCCCAGCGGTTGAATGCTAGTATGGCAAAATTGCTAGCACTTCAACTGCTGACTTTTCAGTTGGTAGACTCTGCCCCCTTCTGTGAGTTTGTGGAATGTGCGGTTCCTCAGTGGCAGGTACCCAAACGCCACTTTTTCTCATGGAAGGCGATTCCGGCTCTCTACCAGCATGTGGAAGGCAATGTCCATGCCTCGCTGGACAGGGCGGTCAGCGGTAAGGTGCATATTACCGCTGACTCATGGTCCAGCAGGCATGGACAGGGACGTTACCTAAGTTTCACGGCGCATTGGGTGACTCTGCTGGCAGCTGGGAAGGATGCAGGACAAGGTGCAGTAGTGTTGGAGGTTGTTCCGCCACCACGCCTCCAAAATGCTAATGATTGTGACACACCTCTCTCCTCCACCCCCTCCTCTTCTTCTTCCTCCATGGCCTCTTCCTGTGCTTTGTCCTCGGAACCAGCGGTGCTCCGTAGCCGTTCAAGGGGCTACACAAGTACGCAGGCCAAAAGATGCCATGCGGTGCTTGAGCTGGTGTGCTTGGGGGACAGGAGCCACACTGGGGCATAGGTTCTGTCAGCTCTGCAGGGGCAGGTTCAGAGGTGGTTGACGCCACGCCAACTTAAGACAGGAATGGTGGTTTGTGACAATGGCACCAACCTCCTCTCTGCCCTCCGACAGGGACAAATGACCCATGTGCCCTGTTTGGCTCACGTCCTTAACTTGGTGGTGCAGCCATTCTTGGGCAGGTACCCGGGCTTACAGGATGTCCTGAGGCAGGCCAGGAAAGTCTGTGTGCATTTCTGCCGGTCATATAATGCCAGTGCTCAGTTGACGAACGTCCAAAAGGAGTTTAACCTGCCCAAGAACCGCCTAATCTGTGACATGCCCACCAGGTGGAACTCAACGGTGGCCATGCTGCAGCGGCTGCACACGCAGCAGAGGGCCATTAATGAGTACCTGTGCGACTATGGCACCAGGACAGGGTCAGGGGAGCTTGTTTTTTTTCCCTACGTCAGTGGGCCATGATCAGGGATGCATGCACTGTCCTGTCACCATTTGAGGAGGCCACGAGGATGGTAAGCAGTGACAGTGCATGCATCAGTGACACTGTCCCCCTTGTCCACCTGTTGGAGCACACACTGCATGGAATAATGGACAGGGCACTTGAGGCAGAACAGAGACAGGAAGAGGAGGACTTCCTTAGCTCTCAAGGCCCCCTTTATCCAGACAGTGTTCCTGCGTGCCCGCCGATCACACAGGAAGAGGAGGAGGAGGAGGAAGATTGTGTCAGTATGGAGGTGGAGCCTGGCACTCAGCATCAGCAGCAGTCTTTAAGGGATCAGTCCCAAGAAACACATGGACTTGTATGTGGCTGGGAGGAGGTGGCTGCGGACCATGTCGTCCTTAGTGACCCAGAGGACTCCGGACCGAATGCCTCAGCAAACCTACGCTGCATGGCCTCCCTGATCCTGCAAAGCCTGCGTAAGGATCCTCGTATTCGTGGTATCAAGGAGAAGGACCAATACTGGCTGGCAACCCTCCTTGATCCACGTTACAAGGGTAAGGTTGCGGACCTTATCTTGCCATCGCAGAGGGAGCAGAGGATGAAACGTCTTCGGGAGGCCTTGCAGAAAGGTCTGTGCAATGCGTTCCCAGAGACTGGGAGGTTACAAACTCCTGTTTCTGGACAACGTGTTGCTGAGGCTTCGGTCAGTCAAAGAAGGAGCGGTGGAGAAGGTGGCCGTCTGACCGATGCGTTCAGACCATTTTTTGGTCCGCAGCCCCAAGGTATGATCGGTTCAAGCAACCATCGCCAGCGTCTGTTTTACATGGTGCAGGAATACCTAGGGGCAAGATCAGACTTGGACACCTTTCCCACCGAAAATCCTCTGGGTTACTGGGTCTTGAGGATGGATCACTGGCCAGAGCTTGCACAGTATGCAATTGAGCTACTGGCCTGTCCTGCATCCAGCGTTCTTTCGGAACGCACATTCAGTGCTGCTGGAGGTGTCGTAACCGATCACAGGGTGCGTCTGTCCACCGACTCGGTCGATCGACTGACCTTCATAAAAATGAATCAGTCTTGGATCACCACCAGCTACCAAGCACCTAATGCTGATGTAACCGAATAATTTTTTTTGAAATCTCAGATCCCTTCAAAGACTGCCTATGCTGATGTTGAGTGACTATCCCTGAGTAATTATCCTCTTCCTCCTCAATCATCACGCTGATAGCTTGTAAGAACATTTTTGGTTCTGGGCGCCACCACCAGTGCCTAAGGCACCATTTTTCAGCCCCTGTTTAACAGGGGCGTGTAATTACAATTTTTGATGCAATACTTTGCAGCAGGGCTCGTTCCTGCGTTCCAACTAGAGTGTCTGTGAGGGGTTGCAGTGTTGTAGCACCAGCACCAGTGCCTAAGGCCCAATTTTTCTGCCCCTGTTTAACAGGGGCGTGTAATTACAATTTTTGATGCAATACTTTGCAGCAGGGCTCGTTCCTGCGTTCCAACTAGAGTGTCTGTGAGGGGTTGCAGTGTTGTGGCACCAACACCAGTGCCTAAGGCCCAATTTTTCTGCCCCTGTTTAACGGGGGCGTGTAATTACAATTTTTGATGCAATACTTTGCAGCAGGGCTCGTTCCTGCATTCCAACTAGAGTGTCTGTGAGGGGTTGCAGTGCTGTGGCACCAGCACCAGTGCCTAAGGCCCAATTTTTCTGCCCCTGTTTAACAGGGGCGTGTAATTACAATTTTTGATGCAATACTTTGCAGCAGGGCTCGTTCCTGTGTTCCAACTAGAGCGTCTGTGAGGGGTTGCAGTGTTGTGGCACCATCACCACCACCACCAAAGGCCCAATTTTTCTGCCCCTGTTCAACAGGGGCATGTAATTACAATTCTTGATCTAATATTTCACAGCAGGGCCCATTTCTGCAACCACCAAGAGCGAGGGAGGACTTACAGTGTTGTGGCACCAGCACCACCACCACCATCACCAAAGGCCCAGTTTTTCTGTCCCTGTTCAACAGGGGCATGTAATTACAATTCTTGATCTAATATTTCACAGCAGGGCCCTGTGAGGGCTTATGTTGTTGTGGCCACAACAACACCTAAGGCCCAAATTTCTGCTGAGTATATAGGGAAGGCCCCTACTTTCAAACATCTAACTTACAAACGACTCCTACTTGCAAACGGAAGGAGACAACAGGAAGTGAAATGAAATCTACCCCTAGTAAGGGAAATTCTCTCCTGTAAGAGTTACATAGTTACATAGTTACATAGTAGGTGAGGTTGAAAAAAGACACACGTCCATCAAGTCCAACCTTTGTGTGTGATTATGTGTCAGTATTACCTTACATATCCCTGTATGTCGCGGTCATTCAGGTGATTATCTAATAGTTTCTTGAAGCTATCAATGCTCCCCGCTGAGACCACCGCCTGTGGAAGGGAATTCCACATCCTTACCGCTCTTACAGTAAAGAACCCTCTACATAGTTTAAGGTTAAACCTCTTTTCTTCTAATTGTAATGAGTGGCCCCGAGTCTTATTAAACTCTCTTCTGCGAAAAAGTTTTATCCCTAATGTTGGGTCACCAGTACAGTATTTGTAAATTGAAATCATATCCCCTCTCAAGCGTCTCTTCTTCAAAGAGAATAAGTTCAACGCTCGCAACCTTTCCTCATAACTAAGATCCTCCAGACCCTTTATTAGCTTTGTTGCCCTTCTTTGTACTCGCTCCATTTCCAGTACATCCTTCCTGAGGACTGGTGCCCAGAACTGGACAGCATACTCCAGGTGCGGCCGGACCAGAGTCTTGTAGAGCGGGAGAATTATCGTTTTATCTCTGGAGTTGATCCCCCTTTTAATACATGCCAATATTCTGTTTGCCTTATTAGCAGCAGCTTGGCATTGCATGCCATTGATGAGCCTATCATCTACTAGGACCCCCAGGTCCTTTTCCATCCTAGATTCCCCCAGAGGTTCTCCCCCCAGTGTATAGATTGCATTCATATTTTTGCCACCCAAATGCATTATTTTACATTTTTCTACATTGAACCTCATTTGCCATGTAGTCGCCCACCCCATTAATTTGTTCAGGTCTTTTTGCAAGGTTTCTACATCCTGCGGAGAAGTTATTGCCCTGCTTAGCTTAGTATCATCTGCAAATACAGAGATTGAACTGTTTATCCCATCCTCCAGATCGTTTATGAACAAATTTAATAGGATTGGTCCCAGCACAGAACCCTGGGGAACCCCACTACCCACCCCTGACCATTCTGAGTACTCCCCATTTATCACCACCCTCTGAACATGCCCTCGTAGCCAATTTCAATCCAGGTACCCACCCTATGGTCCATGCCAACGGACCCTATTTTGTACAGTAAACGTTTATGGGGAACTGTGTCAAATGCTTTTGCAAAATCCAGATACACCACATCTACGGGCCTTCCTTTATCTAGATGGCAACTCACCTCCTCATAGAAGGTTAATAGATTGGTTTGGCAAGAATGATTCTTCATGAATCCATGCTGATTACTGCTAATGATATTGTTCTTATTACTAAAATCTTGTATATAGTCCCTTATTATCCCCTCCAAGATTTTACATACTATTGATGTTAGGCTAACTGGTCTGTAATTCCCAGGGATGTTTTTTGGGCCCTTTTTAAATATTGGTGCTACATTGGCTTTTCTCCAATCAGCTGGTACCATTCCAGTCAATAGACTGTCTAAATAAGTTAATATGGGAAAAACATTTCTCCTTTCCACTGATGCTTTCCAATCCTTGTTCCACAAAAAAACCCAAATTCTCAAAAAAATTTGTCATTGGGACAAAAAGTGAGGTGAAATCTTCTAAAGAGGAGGAAAGACAGCAAAACAAATGTCACAGGCGTGATAACCCTTCCCTATGTTTTCCAAAAAGCTTAAAAAAGATTTTTTGGCTGGAGCTAAACACGTTAAAAATGTACCCGTTCAAAATGACAAAGAGATTCTACTTAACAACAAACCTACAGTCCCTGTCTTGTTTGCACCGCCTGTATACTGCTGTTCAGAGTATATAGGGCCTGGTGGCCCCACACCTTTCCTTATTTTAATTTGGGTGCGGGGTTCCCCGTAATATCCATACAAGACCCAAAGGGCCTGGTAATCGACTGGGGGTTCCCATGCCATTTGTCTCACTGATTTTAGTCCATATTGCCAGGATCCGACATTACATTAAACCCGCAAGCAGTTTTAAATGAGATTTTGTCCTTTAAAAATGACATTTGGTACAGGGACTGTTCTAAACACGGGAAACACGCACCACTTTACAGGCATACTATAGACACCCCCCAGGTACGATATTTAAAGGAATATTTTACTTTTTTTTTTTACTTTAAGCATCATTAAAATCACTGCTCCCGAAAAAACGGCCGTTTTTAAAAAATTTTTTGCATTGATACACGTCCCCTGGGGTAGGACCCGGGTCCCCAAACCCTTTTTAGGACAATACCATGCAAATTAGCCTTTAAAATGAGCACTTTTGATTTTGAACGTTCGAGTCCCATAGACGTCAATGGGGTTCTAACGTTCGTGCGAAATTTCGGTCCGTTCGCAGGTTCTGGTGCGAACCGAACCGGGGGGTGTTCGGCTCATCCCTAAGTAAAATACAGGTTTTTGACATTCGTCCGAATGTCTTGATGTTGATGTTGAATTTTAAAAGCGGTGGTGTTCTGTCAGATTAGCAAACCCGTGAGATCAGCAGGCTTGCCGCTGCTTTTAAAATTCAACATCAACACAGTGTCACAGTTTTCAAAATCCTGTATTTCACTATAGAAGCGGAGTTTACTGGTAAAAATAAAGGCCCATACGCACGATCGGACTTTTTGACAACATGCAAATTAGCTGTTTTGGGGCAACATCTGACCATGTGTACGCTCCATCGGACAAACATTTTCGGTTTTCATCGGACTTTTGTTGACTGTGCAAACAGGCAAACTTTCCGGCAACAAAAGTCCGATGGAGCAAAGTCCGATCGTGTGTACACAAAGCCATCAGACTTTTGTACAAACTACAGTACCTGCCCGCGAGAATGTTTCCAGCGCGATCCCATCGCACTGGTTCTCGGCGACAGGGTACTGTACATCTCGTGCTGGCTGCAATAGGAAAAACACATTTTCTATTGCAGCGAGCGCGAGAGGGAATTCCCCTCACGGAGCATACCAGGCCCTTAGGTCTGGTATGGGTTTTAAGGGGAACCCCAACGCCGAAAGAACCGCATGGGGGTTCCCCCAAAATCCATGCCAGACCCTTATCCGAACACGCAGCCCAGCCGGTCAGGAAAGGGGGTGGGGACGAGCGAGCGCCCCCCTCCTGAACCATACCAGGCCGCATGCCTTCAACATGTGGGGTGGGCACTTTGGGACAGGGGGGCGCCCTGCGGCCCCCCCACACCAAAGCACCTTGTTCCCATGTTGATGAGGTATGGACCTTAAGGGCAACCCCCACGCCAAAAAAACGGCGTGGGGGTCCCCCCAATCCATACCAGACCCTTACCTGAGCACGCAGCCCGGCCGGACAGGAATGGGGGTGGGGATGAGCGAGCGCCTCCCCTCCTAAACCGTAACAGGCCACATGCTCTCAACATGGGGGGGTTGGTGCCTTGGAGGAGGGGGGTGCGCTGCGGGCCCCCCACCCCAAAGCACATTGTCCCCATGTTGATGAGGACAAGGGCCTCTTCCCAACAACCCTGGCTGTTGGCTGTCGGGGGCTGTGGGCGAAGGGCTTATCGGAATCCGGGAGCCCCCTTTAATAAGGGGGCCCCCAGATCCCAGCCCCCCACCCTATGTGAATGAGTATGGGGTACATCATACCCCTATCCATTCAGCTGGGGGGAAAAAAGCGTCAATAAAAAACACACTAGACAGGTTTTTAAAGTAATTTATTAGGCAGCTCCGGGGGTTTTCTTCCGACTTCAGGGGTCTTCTTCAGAATTATCCACTCTCTCTGGCCTCTTCTCCCGGTGTCAGGTTCTTCTCCTGCTCTCCGGCCTCTTCTCCCGATGTCCGGTTCTTCTGCCGGGCTCCTCCGATATCTTCTGCTCTTTTGCCACTCTTTTGTTAGCGGTGGCCCGGTCTTCTCCGTCATCTTGTTCCCTCTTCTCTTCTTCCAATGTTGACACAACGCTCTCTCTCGCTGTAATGCCGTGTGCGAGGTACGTGAAGACTTATATAGGCATGGGGCGTGGTCACTGCATGATGTCACCCGGTGACCCCGCCCCCTTATGATGTCACAGTTCCGGGGCATGATGGGACTGTAACATCATAAGGGGCGGGGTCACCGGGTGACATCACCTGGTGACCACGCCCCATGCCTATATAAGTCATTGCGCACCTCGCACATGGCATTACAGCGGGAGAGAGCGTTGTGTCTACATCGGAAGAAGAGAAGAGGGAACAAGACAACGGAGAAGACCGGGCCACCGCTAGCAAAAGAGCGGCAAAAGAGCAGAAGATAGCGGAGGAGCCCGGCAGAATTGGAAAGTGGGAGAAAAACCAGACACCGGGAGAAGAGGCCGGAGAGAGCGGAGAAGTCGGAAGAAGACCCCCGGAGCTGCCTAATAAACTACTTTAAAAACCTGTCTAGTGTGTTTTTTTATTGACGCTTTTTTTCCCCAGGTGAATGGGTAGGGGTATGATGTACCCAATACTCATTCACATAGGGTGGGGGGCCGGGATCTGGGGCCCTCTTATTATAGGGGGCTCCCAGATTCCGATAAGCCCTCTGCCTGCAGACCCTGACAACCAACAGCCAGGGTTGTCGGCAAGAGGCCCTTGTCCTCATCAACATAGGGACAAGGTACTGTGGTGTGGGGGGGCCGCCCAAAGAGCCCACCCCCCATGTTGAGGGCATGCGGCCTGGTATGGTTCGGGAGGGGGGGGCGCTCACTCGTCCCCACCCCCCTTCTGACCAGCCGGGCTGCATACTCAGATAAGGGTCTGGTATGGATTTTGGGGGCCCACACCATTTTTTTGGCATGGGGGTTCCCTTTAAAATCCATACCAGACCTAAGGGCCTGGTATGCACCTGGAGGGGAACCCATGCCGTTTTTTTATTTAAAATTTGTCGTGGAGTTCCCCCTCAGGATTCATACCAAACACCTGTCGGCAATGCTTGTCGCTCATCGCAAAAGGAAAAAAACACATTTTTCCTTTCCAGATGAGCGAGCCAGCTCGGCGCTGGCTCCCGCGACGGGGCTCGCAGATACAGAAGTTGACCAAAGGGTGGCAGTAAAGAGCTGAAAAAACACGTGATTTGGTTGAATTTGGATGAAAAAGTCCTGCCGTGTGTATGCTTAACCTCCCTGGCGGTATGATTCTTTCGGATTTTAGGTGCTGAAAGCGGTACAATTATTTTGCATGGAAATTTGGCGTTTTATATTGTAGGTCTGTAATTCTTAACAATAACACACTTAAATCTGTCCAAACAAGAGTCTAGTAGATATCCCGGGTATGATAAAGTTTGAAACACAAAAACATAAATTATAATATAATAAATAAAAATAAATAATTATTAAAAAAAATTTTAAAAAATAATAATAAAATAAATTTCCCCACGATTCACTATCGCTCAATTCTGCAAATGTTCTAATTTACTATTGCTGTTTTCTAGCTGGTCTAAAGCCACCTTTGACGTAAAGGAACACTTTTTGGTTGCTATGGACAATCTCCAGTTTCCAGGCAGAAAGAACAGTATATATAACATAAAACTGCATGCAGGGCATGGGCCAAAGCACTGGGGACAAAAGGGATGTGAAATCATTTCATACAGTACTGTAATCTGTAAGATTACAGTACTGTATGTGTTATGATTTTTACAATCTTTTGAATTTGCCGCCAGGCTCCGCCCCGTGCGTCGCGACGCTCGCAGGGAATGGAGCCTGGCAAGGAGAGGCTTCAGAGGAGGACAGAGCCCGCAGACACAGCGGGGGACATCGCAGGATCCCGGGGACAAGGTAAGTAAAGCCACACTAGTATCCTGCAATGTAATCCCAAGTGTGGCTCGGGGTTACCGCTAATGGGACTGAAATTTTAACCCCAAGCCACGCTCAGGAAAACCGCCAGGGAGGCTACTTAGTTTAAGGCCACGCCCTTTGTACAAAAAGCCACTGAAAAGTTTGTACAAACTCCTATCGTGTTTATGGTCCTTAAGTGTGAAACGCAAGACTCCGGTGGGTGTAAAAAGATGCCTGCTGCAGGCTTACTGCAGGGTGTACCAAGATGGCCATCACGGACCGTCACTTCTGTTAACAAATCTGACGGAACACCGGCATAGAGGTAGGAGGGTGTGCTTAGCTGAGAAAACTCCTCCTGAAGACTCCTGGGATGTATGACATCATTTGACTAGGCCAGAAACCAGGAAGTAACTGAGCAAATGTAAAAACAAGCAAATATAATATATGTTCCTATCTATTTGCTAATACCAGCAGCATAAGGATTACAAATAGGGAATACTGATTGAGACAGTGAAGTTCCACTTTAAAGTGGAAGATAAGGCTAGCTATAACTGTTCTAAAAAATGTCCCCCCATCCCCCTATAAAAAAAGTTTGGTGTACTTACACTTTTACACATACATTGATTGTATGTAAACTCCATATGTGCCCAATACCAGACCGATCTTCTATAGGAAATCGGTAAGAATGTGAGCCAAGCAGTTCTATTGATGTGTCCATAGGCTGTCAGAGTAGCTTAGGCATCGCTCCCAACTGTCCCTGATTTTGAGGGATTGTCCCTGATCCAGAACAAAGTCCCTCTTTCCTCCTCATGTTGTTCTGATCTATATAGTTGTATATCAAATGCACTATTTATCGATCAAAAGTGTTTCCCAGTGCTAAACCTTTCATCCCATTTCTAAATTGCTGCATTTGTACATTTGAAAAGCCAATATAAAGGAATAGACGTGGTAATAAAGAACATGTGGGTTTAGCTAAACCTTTTTTTCCATATAATTCTCCTTTAACTGCTTCAGATCCGGGCCATTGCCAAATGACGGCAACAGCGCGGATCTTAATTGCCGGGACTACGTCCATTGACGTCGTCCCGTGCACGAGCGGCCTGCGCGCCCCCTGCAGGGCGCGCGCGGCGCGCTCGGTGATCAGCGAGTCTATGAGACTCGCCTGATCACAGATCAGAGTTAGGGGTTGGTCCCAACCCCTTACCACATGATCAGCTGTCAGCCAATGACAGCTGATCATGTGATGTAAACAGAGCCGGTAATCGGCTATTTTCCTCCTCGCGCTGACAGCGTGAGGAGGAAAAAAAAAACCCGATCACCGGCGGCCGTGATCGGGACATCAGTCCCGATCACGGCGATCTTGTAACACAGCAGTGCTGCCTACCAGTGCCCACCAGATTAACCCATCAGTGCCCACAGTGCCATCAATCAGCGCCACCCATCAGTGCCCACAGTGCCACCAATCAGTGCCCACAGTGCCACCCATCAGTGCCCACAGTGCCATCCATCAGTGCCACCCATCAGTGCCACCCATCAGCACCCATATCAGTGCCACCCATCAGCACCCACATCAGTGCAACCTATCAGTGTCACCTACCAGTGCCCATAAGTGCCCATTAGTGCCCCCCATCAGTGCCCCCCATCAGTGCCGCCCATCAGTGCCCCCCATCAGTGCCCCCCATCAGTGCCCCCCATCAGTGCCGCCCATCAGTGCCCCCCATCAGTGCCCCCTATCTGTGCCACCTATCTGTGCCACCTATCTGTGCCACCTATCTGTGCCACCTATCCGTGCCACCTATCCGTGCCGTCCATCCGTGGCCATCAGTGCCGCCTTATCTGTGCCCATCAGTGCCGCCTTAATTGTGCCTATCAGTGCCGCCTTAACTGTGCCCATCAGTGCCGCCTTAACTGTGCCTATCAGTGCCGCCTTATCTGTGCCTATCCGTGCCCATCAGTGCAGCCTATCAGTGCCCACCAGTGCCGCCTCATCAGCGCATATCAATGAAGGAGAAAAATGACCTGTTTGCAAAATTTTATAACAAACTATTAAACATGATTTTTTTTTTTTCAAAATTTTCCATCTTTTTTTGTTTGTTTAGCAAAAAATAAAAACTCCAGCTGTGATTAAATACCACCAAAAGAAAGCTCTATTTGTGGGGGAAAAATGATAAAAATTTCATTTGGGTACAGTGTTGTATGACCGCGCAATTGTCATTCAAAGTGCGACAGCGCTGAAAGCTCAAAATTGGTCTGGGCAGGAGGGGGGTTTAAGTGCCCAGTAAGCAAGTGGTTAACCTCCCTGGCGGTATGATTATTTCGGATTTTAGGTGCTGAAAGCGGTACAATTATTTTGCATGGAAATTTGGCGTTTTATATTGTAGGCCTGTAATTCTTAGGAATAACACACTTAATACTGTCCTAACAAGAGTCTAGTAGATATCCCGGGTATGATAAAGTTTGAAACACAAAATCATAAATTATAATATAATAAATAACTATAAATAATTATACCAAATAATAATATAATAATAATAAAAACTATTCAATGTAATCAAATCAAAAACACTGAAATTTGCTCAGTTGCAGAATTGTCGCTGTCATTACTTTTAGTGTTTGATGACGAATTTCCCCACAAATCACAAATCACTTTCGTTCAGTTCTGCAAGTGATTCTAATTTATCCCTTTCATGACTAAGCCTATTTTTGAAATTTGGTGTTTACAAGTTAAAATCCGCATTTTTTGCTAGAAAATTACTTAGAACCCCCAAACATTATATATATTTTTTTAGAAGAGAATCTAGAGAATAAAATGGCAATTGTTGCAATATTTTTTAGCACACGGTATTTGTGCAGCGGTGTTTTAAACGCAAATTTTTGGAAAAGTGACACTTTCATGAATTTTAAAAAATCCAAACAGTAAAGTTACCCCAATTTTTTTGTATAATGTGAAAGATGATGTTACGCCGAGTAAATAGATACCAAACATGTCACCCTTTATAATTGCACGCACTCGTGGAATGGCGACGAACTACGGTACCTATGAATTTCCATAGGCGATGCTTTAAAAAATTTTTACGGTTACCAGGTTTGAGCTACAGAGGAGGTCTAGGGCTAGAATTATTGCTCTCGCTCTGACGATCGCGGCAATACCTCACATGTGTGGTTTGAACACCATTTACATATGCGGGTGCGACTTCCGTATGCGTTTTCTTCGCTGCGCGAGCTCGCGGGGACAGGGGCACTTTAAAAAATTTTTTTTTTTTTTATTTATTTTATTTATTTTTGTACTTTTATAAATTGTGTTTTAAAATTTTTTTTTTTTTTTACTTTTATTGCTGTCACAAGCAATGTAAACATCCCTTGTGACAGTAATAGGTGGTGACAGGTACTCTTTAAAGACCCCCCATCCCTCCTTTACACTTCAAAGTATTCAGATCGCCGAAAACGGCGATTCTGAATACTGTGTACTTTTTTAAATTCGGTGCCATTGGCAGCCGAGTAAACGGGAAGTGACGTCATGACGTCGCTTCCGCGTTTTCAACAAGAAGGCTGGAACGAAGCCACTCGCAGCTTCGTTCCAGTCCGCCCCCAGCCGCCGAAGGCAGCCGAACGGACACCGGGACTCCCGATTGCACGGGAGGCCCGGTAACAGCGGCGGGAGGCGGCGGGAGGGGGGGATGTCCCCTCCCGCTCCTCCGGTATAACAACCGAGCGGCTTTTAGCCGCATTGGTTGTTATATATGGGTAGCCGATCGCCTGCTGAAAACAACGGTACCGGGATGATGCCTGCAGCTGCGGGCATCATCCCGGTATAACCCCGGAAAGCCGAGTACGCATATGTGCGTACGGTCGGCGGGAAGGGGTTATTATCGCTGTTTTCTAGCTGGTCTAAAACCACTTTGATGTAAAAGGACACTTTTTGGTTGCTATGGACAATCTCCAGTTTCCAGGCAGAAAGAACAGTATTTATAATATAAAAGTGCATGCAGTGCACTGGACAGACCACTGGGGACAAAAGGGATGTGTAATTATTTTATACAGTACTGTAATCCATAAGATTACAGTGTACTGTATGTTTTGAATTTTTTGAATTTGGCGTCGAACTCCGTCCCCGTGCATCACAACGCTCGCAGGGAACGGAGCTCGACACTCGGCACTGTGAATTGAGTGAGATGACAGCTCGCAGACACAGCGGGGAGACATCGCAGGATCCAGGGGACAAGGTAAGTTACTTTGCCTGGATACTGCGATGCGATCCCGAGTCTGGCTCGGGGTTACTGCTTTTGGTACTGAAATTCCACCCCCAGCCAGACTCGGGAATACCGCCAGGGAGGTTAAGGGGGCATGGCAGGGAGTGTGTCTTATGCCTACATACTTTTGCTAATAGGTGTCCCTTGATCTCAAAAAGTTGGGAGGTATGCTTAGGGACACCCCCACATTATTACAATATACCTGACCAATCACCTGTAGGTGCTCCTTCAGCTACTGTATGCAGTGCAGGCACCAGTCTGGTTGGATAGGGACTGTAGATGGTCCCCATGAGAAGTTTGAGGTGATGTAATGGAGATTGTACAATTGCATTGTTGTTACCAGATAAATGTATTGAATTTTCCCTTCCACTGTATGTTCATCCAGCCAGGAATTTGATGCTTCCCACAGGGAAGGGGGGAGGGAGCACTCATCTGATAGGTGACACCTCGGAGCTTACCAGGACTGAACTCTCACCCAGCCACCATGGCACAGAGCGGGATGTCTGAGCCGCCCATCACCAGCATTGTCACCTTCTCACCCTCCCCAGAAATACCGGCTCTATGAAGACCGGGTACCCCCAGAGCCTGCATCTGGATCAAGGTGACAACTCTGTGCTGCTTCATCAGTTTCACTTCCATCTCTTCTGAGAGCGCAGAGATATGTTGGTGTTACATAATAAATAGGATGGATGGTGGTTTGTACATCCTCTATTATAGTCAGGACTAAAAAATAACAATGTAAAAAATGTTTCTTTAGTCTGTTAAAGTTGAAATATAGGCAAAACTTTTTTTCTTTTCGTTCTGGATGGAGTAAGGGAGGGTTATAACCCCTGTCAGAATATTTTTTTCACCATCTGTGTCCCATTGCCGAGATTTCCCTTCACTTCCTGTCTCATAACCAAGGGAGGAAGTGAGAGGAAATCCCTACAAATTAAGGGCATTCCCCCAGGTCACCAGAACTAGTGTCCCCATTGGAAGATTTCCACTCTATTACTTTTTTGGGGACAACCCAAAATTTGGGATTTTCTTTTACTTTTAAATGATAATAGTAAACAGGACAAATAGAGAGGAATGATCTCTTTAATAGGGGCACAGACAGGTTTTATTGCTGACAGAGGTTCTAATCCCTCTCCACTCTATCCAAAACCAAAAAAAAAAGGTTTTGCCTTGGAATTGCACAGAGCAGCCCCCCACCAGTGCTCCTGGCTCCTCCAGTCTGTTGTGTGCCCCATAGAAAGCTGCTTTGTATAGGGCAGTCTTAATAATACTCCCTTTCCTAGGGTGACATTGCATCTCAGTGTGGTTGTGACCTTATTACAGGAAGCAAGTTAATTGCAGGTTAATATAAGGGGGAAAGTTAGAAAAAGAAGAAAACTAATGCAGCCATCACTTCTTTTTGTGCTTAGATTTGAATAGATACACATTTAATGGTGACACATTTTTGTTTTAAAAGAACCGCATGCTTTTAAGTTAGGAATTACAGGAGCAATATGCTCTACGAAAATAACTGCAACTGAATAAACAAGTCCATAGGTGAATGTCTAACCCCAAAAAATGTAAAAAAAATAAAATAAGAAATTGAATATAATAGAAAAGTATTAGAACGTCTGCCATGTTTTTTATTGCCCCAAATGCTACAGCTATCCATGAAACATATTCACACCACTAACCATAAAATGAAAAAGGTAAAAAAGAATCTTTATTATTATAAATGTATAAAAACATATGTATGATACAAAACAAAAAAAAGCATTAAAGTAAACAATGATATAAAATGAATGTGTGTGTGTGTGTGTGTGTGTGTGTGTGTGTGTATACACACATACATATACACACAGACATTAAAGATGAACTCTCCTCATCATTTATAAATCATAGGGGTCCAGTAAACGTGTCCAAATACCTTCCAATCTTTCCCAATTACTTTTTGGAAGATATAGCTTCTTTATTTCTTCTTTGCTCTTTCTCCATCACAATGGCGGATTTGTGGATAGAAGTGGGTGGCAGAGCATGGCTTCCACTGGCCCCTCATGTATTGAACAGTCTTGTTGGGCTCCCTCTTTAGTAGGGATGGTGGTAGGGATGGAGAGATCAGGTAGATCTATTTTGGGGACATGCCTGTCTCAGCTGCCATTCTTTTTACAGACTCTGGAGCTGACAAGAGGATACACACATCTTTGTACAAAGAGATACAATGTAACAATTCTGGAGATTGCTATAGGGAATTAGTAACCAATGGTTAGAACTCTTTGTGTATCCCCTCTCGTGTTCTTTAGAATTGTTACATTGTATATCTTGTTATAAAGATGTGTGTATTTCCTAGACTTCTCAGCTCCATCTAGTGGCCACAATGTGGTATTTCACTACTGCCCAAACTAGAAGAACAGAAGAGAAAATAGAATTCATACAAAATGAATATACGTGCAGATTTGTTGGGCAAATGGCCATGCATGTTTTCTGTTTTTAAATAGCCCCCTTAGTGTTGTCAGTCTGCAAAATGAAGATCAGTTAGTGGTATTACAGGATAGAAACATTCACAAAAAAATGAATTGTTGAAGGTTCACCTTTAAAAAACAAAAAAAAAAAAAATCACCCTGCAGTCTAGAGTCCCCGGTAGGTTACAAAACAGTTCAGCATCTTAAACCCACAGCCTTGTCTGCTTGCTGACTGTATAACAGATATACGGCGACCCTGCTATGCCAGATCACGTACGTCATCTGACACTTTTAGGTAGGGGGCGCACTCGCTTCCGCTGCCATTACAGACAGCGGAAGCCGATCGGTGGCTGCAGGGCACTCAATTCCTGCTGGCACCCACTGATTGTTAGACAGAGCGAGAACTGCGATCTGCCTATGTAAACAAGGCAGATCACGGTTCTGACAGGGAGGGAAGGGATGGAGTTTGTGTCAGCGCAAGGAAGGGACAAAGATCCATGTCTTCCCCTAGTAAAAGCACCCCACACAGTGTAGTAAAACACTGGCTAGGCACACAGTTAACCCTTTAAATTGAAGTTAACCGTTTCCCAGCCAGTGTCAATAGTACAGTGACAGTGCATATTTTTAGCACTAATCACTGTATTAGTGTCACTGGCTCCCAAAAATTGTCAAAAGTGTTAGTGTCAGAATGTCTGCCCTAATATTGCAGTCCCGCTATAAGTCACTGATCACTAGTTTACTAGTAAAAAATAAATTTAAAAAATCCCATAGTTTGTAGACGCTATAACTTTTGCACAAACCAATTAATATACGCTTATTGGGATTTTTTTGTACCAAAAATATAAAAATATGTAGCAAATACATATTGGACTAAATTTAAGAATTTTGATTTTTTTTAAATTATTTTTATTGGATGTGTTTTATAGCAGAAAGTAAAAAAAAATATTGTTTTTTTTTTTCTCAAAATTGTCGGTGTTTTTTTTTTGTTTGTTTGTAGCGCAAATAATAAAAAAACAGAGAGGTGATCAAATACCACCAAAAGAAATCTCTATTTGTGGGGAAAAAAGGACATCAATTTTGTTTGGGTACAGCATCGCACCAGGCTGCATTTGATCAGCGCTGGTGGGGCTGCATTTGATGGGCGCTGGTGAGGCTGCATTTGATGGGCGCTGGTGAGGCTGCATTTGATGGGCGCTGGTGAGGCTGCATTTGATGGGCGCTGGTGAGGCTGCATTTGATGGGCGCTGGTGAGGCTGCATTTGATGGGCGCTGGTGAGGCTGCATTTGATGGGCGCTGGTGAGGCTGCATTTGATGGGCACTGGTGAGGCTGCATTTAATGGGCGCTGGTGAGGCTGCATTTGATGGGCGCTGGTGAGGCTGCATTTGATGGGCGCTGGTGAGGCTGCATTTGATGGGCGCTGGTGAGGCTGCATTTGATGGGCGCTGGTGGGGCTGCATTTGATGGGCGCTGGTGGGGCTGCATTTGATGGGCGCTGGTGGGGCTGCATTTGATGGGCGCTGGTGGGGCTGCATTTGATGGGCACTGGTGGGGCTGCATTTGATGAGCACTTCATTAGATGGGTGGGGTATACATGCGCAGGGAAAAGTGGGTGGAGTTTTATTGGAATTTTATTATTGCAATTTTATTATTCTCTCTGCAGCAAGCTGCATTTGATGGGCGCTGGTGAGGCTGCATTTGATGGGCGCTGGTGAGGCTGCATTTGATGGGTGCTGGTGAGGCTGCATTTGATGGGTGCTGGTGGGGCTGCATTTGATGGGCGCTGGTGGGGCTGCATTTGATGGGCGCTGGTGGGGCTGCATTTGATGGGCGCTGGTGGGGCTGCATTTAAAGGGTGCTGGTGGGGCTGCATTTGATGAGCACTTCATTAGATGGGTGGGGTATACATGCGCAGGGAAAAGTGGGTGGAGTTTTATTGGAATTTTATTATTGCGGTGCCATATCGCAAAAAATTGCCTGGTTATGAAGGGGTTGGCTCTTCCGGAGGTCAATTGTTTTAATGAAAGAAAAAGGAAAAAACTGCACTAAGGTAAGCCCGGGTTCACACCTATGCGAATTAGATGCGGCTTACACCGCATCTAATTCGCAGGACATTTTAAAATACATTCATATGAATGCATCTGGTTCACATATGTGCGTTGCATTCGCACTGCGCATTGCACAAAAAACGTGTGCGTTTTCTGGGCATTGCGGTGCGAATTACGAGCCCCTTATCTTCTATGGGAACATTGCGTTCTGAACATGGATTTTCTACTTCTCCTCACTACACCTCCCCTTCTCCCCCCCCTCTCCCTGCTCACTGATCCTGAGCTAAAACGCAGTGATTCCTTTGAACAGGAGATTTTTATCTCCCCAGTGAAACCTGAGCTTCAATTCGCACCGCACATGTGTGAAACCGGGCTAAATCAAAATGGTGTACCTAAATACAAATAAAACTAATGGGGAACAGATCATGAATAGTAAAAGCAGCGATTCTTCTGCACAACAAAAACAGTGTAAATAAAGAGAAATAATAATAGAATCGCGTTAAGGCATTAACTTCATAATATATACATTAATCAATAATACTACCCATGAGACATTTACATATACCATGTATCATGAACAAGTTGGCAAGAAATGATATGATGCCAAAATTTAGAAACGAAAAGTGAAATCAATAAATATTGATGAAATAAATGTATATGGCATTAAGTGTAATGTCCAAACACTAGAATAGCCAAACAACC
Source organism: Lithobates clamitans (assembly GCA_037952925.1). Taxonomy (NCBI): domain Eukaryota; kingdom Metazoa; phylum Chordata; class Amphibia; order Anura; family Ranidae; genus Lithobates; species Lithobates clamitans. The sequence goes on along the minus strand of JBBGZY010001369.1, from coordinate 202,311 downwards.
GTGAACAAATAGATTGAAATACAAAAATATTGGAAAAAGTCCATCAAATTGTGAATTGTATGGAATCTTCCATGATGTGAAAAGTCTTGAGTTAAATCCACCACCAGTGATAGAGATTTGCCGCTTACCAGAACCCCATGATCCCCCACTACAGAGGATCAGGGGAAGCCTGTGCAGAGAAAGCCCTCCGGAGCTTAGCAAGTGGACCTGGACTCTAGATTCCTTGGTGGTGATAAAACATCCAGAGATACCAAATTAAGCTATTGGAACTCAGATCCCATCATATCTCCCCAGCTCATAGATGACGAGTGTGGCCAGGTTAACAATGTGATGATATTCTCCTCACTTGTTCCAGTTTCTGTGGAGGTTCAGAGCCTTCAGAGGTTAATCTGAAAGTAGGGGAGGGGGCAAGTTTCAGATACATGGAAAGGAGACAGACATTAGATTGAAAGCTCCAATGGCCACAGGAAGGAAACACTCCTTCCTGTGGCCACTTGTTTTAATGCCATACTTGTACTGCCACATCCGGTCTGATAACTCCCATTGTGTCCGGCCTAATACCAGAAACCAGAAATATATTGGGCCAGCACACCTGGAACAAGAGCTTTCCTTTGTTTGCGTCGCTTTAACTGACAATTGTGCAGTCGTACGACACTGTAACCAAACAAAATTTACGTCCTTTTTTTCCCACAAATAAAAGAGCTTTTTCGTGGTATTTGATCATCTCTGCAGTTTTTATTTTTTGCGCTATAGATAAAAGAAGAGCGACAATTTTAAAAAAAACACAATGGGGGTTATTTACCAAAGGCAAATCCACTTTGCACTACAAGTGGAAGTGCAGTCGTTGTGGATCTGATGGGAATATCTGACATGAGGGGAAGCTCTGCTGATTTTATCATCCAATCATGTGCAAGCTAAAATGCTGTTTTTTAATTTTCCTTGCATGTCCCCTTCAGATCTACAGCGACTGCACTTCCAAGTGCACTTGTAGTGTGAAGTGGATTTGCCTTTAGTAAATAACCCCCAATATATTTTTTACTTTTTGCTATAATAAATATCCCAATTCAAAAAAAAAAAGTTTTTTTCCTCAGTTTAGGCCAATATGTATTCTTCTACATATTTTTAATTAAAAAAAATAGCAATAAGCATATATTGATTGGTTTGCGCAAAAGTTATAGCGTCTACAAAATAGGGGATAGTTTTATTGCATTTTTATTATTTAATTTTTTTTTTTACTAGTAATGGTGGCGATCTGTGATTTTTAATGGCACTGTGATATTGTGGCGGACAAATCGGACACTTTTGACACATTTTTGGGACCAGTGACAATCATACAGCGATCAGTGCTATAAAAATGCACTGATTACTGTATAAATGTCACTGGCAGGGAAGGGGTTAACACTAGGGGGCGATCAAGGGGTTAACTGTGTTCCCTAGGTATGTTCTAACTGTGGGGGAGATGGGATTGACTAAGCAAGGAGACCAATCGGTGTTCATACTTAGTATGAACACACTATCTCCTCTCCCCTGACAGAACCGGGATTTGTGTGTTCACACACACAGACCCTGGTGCTCGCTCTGTCACAAGCAATAGCGGGTGCCCGGCAGTCATCGTGCCCGCCGGGCACTCGCATCAGCTCCCGGGACATGCTGCGCGCACGTTCCTCCTACAGCGTCCTAAAGAGCCGACGTACAGCTACGACGGATCGCCCAAGGGAGCCAACCTGCCGCAGTTAAATAAGCTCCCTATTCACATCTGCTTCATTCACCATCTTATACAAACAAAACAATAAAACCTCAGGGGTGTGTCCAACGTCTTCAGGGGTGTGTCCAACGTCTTCAGGGGTGTGTCCAACATTTATCATTTACAGATACAAAATGTATTATATGGGGGGAGCCATTACATTCTGTCTGTACTCCATGTTGGGCTTTCTGATCAGAAAGGGCCACAATGCCTGTATACTTTCTATAAGAGGGTCAGCATAACAGCCAGACGACTAGCATTTTCAGAAGCTATTCAACAACAGTAGGCCTTGTTTTTGAAAGTAAATGGTTTGTAAAATGCTATTCCATTTTTTTTTCTTCAACAAGACACTAATTCCTCCCAATAAACTATAATCAATAGAGTGATTATAAATAAAGAAAAAAAATTAAACATGCCATACTTACCTGCTCTGTGTAATGGTTTTGCACAGAGCAGCCAAGATTCTCCTCTTCTCGGGTCCCCAGCCAGCACTCCTGGCTCCTCCCCCTCACTGAGCGTCCCCATAGGAAGCTGCTTGGTGTGGAGGCACTCATGTATGCTCGCTCCCAAGTTGGCTGTGTGTGTCCATTGACATAAAAGGGGCGCAGATTGGCCCCCCAGTTCATTCCTCACTATCTGTAATTGACAGCAGCAGGAGCTAATGGATCCCACTGCTGCCTCTGTCCAATGGGGAGAGCAAGGCAGGGAAGCTACTGCTCTTGCGCACATCGCTGGATCAAGACTGGGCTCAGGTACCTATAGGGGGAGCTACGTGCAGAGGGTTTTTAACCTTAAAGTAAAGTTCCACCCAAAATTGGAACTTCCGCTTGTTTGTCTCCTCCCCCCTCTGGTGCAATATTTGGCATCTTTAGGGGGGAGTGGGGAAACGGGAATCTGTTTTTGGCCACTCCCCTTCCCTACTCCCAGGAGACGGGGCCTCTGCGCCATCTCCCGGAAGTTCGGCCCCCTCCTCCTTCCCCGGATTAATTAGAAAGTGCAGTGCACTTCATGCATGCGCAGTAGGCTTCACTGCCTGGTTCCCTTACCGGCAAAAAGCGGCTACACCCGACAGCCGATCCGAAGATTGGCTGCGGTGCCGACATTGTGAGCTCCCTGAACAGGTAAGTGTCCTTATATTAAAAGTCAGCAGCTACAGTATTTGCAGCTGCTTACTTTTAATTTTTCGTGGGGTGGGCGGAGCTCCTCTTTAATACACAGATTGCATTAAGGTAATAAAAACCTTGTAACTTTTAGAACTCCTTTAAGGCTTAAAGGGGTTGTAAACCTTCGTGTTTTTTACCTTAATGCATCTTATGCATTAAAGTAAAAAAACACCTGGCAGTGACCGGCCCCCCAGCCCCCCTGGTTTACTTACCTGAGCCCTAGAACTTGACCCGATGGGCAGGGGAGGACTTGGTTGTGGGGGCCCCTGGGCTTGAGTCACTTTCGGGCCCTACCTTCTATACATTACTTTAAACTTTTAGTTTTCTTTTAAGCGCACCACTCTGATACCGTTTGTCCGCCATTACATCACTGTCTAATGCAGACGGGTTTTCTCAACGGCAGTAAACGAGGCACTACGTAACTGCCAATAACCAATCGGCAGACCCAGTGGTGTAGCGTGGGGGGTGCAGGGGGTGCCGTGGCCCCGGGCGCGACATTTAGGGGGGCGCCAGTATGTGTCACTGGCTGCCTCCTCCTAATTTCTAATTTCTGTGTCCCCGGACCGGCCGCCATGTTAAGTGTCCGGCGCCCTGTGATTGGGCGTATGGGGGTCATGTGAGGCGTTGGGCTGGCCTGTCCTTGATCGCTCCTGAAGTCCCGCCTCCGCACATGACCCCCCCATACGCCCAATCACAGGGCGCTGCACACTGAACATGGCAGCAGGCAGAGCGCAGGGGAGAGAAGAATGTGACCCGCCCGCTGTCTTCTCCTTCTCCTCCGGATCGATGCAGCCAGGATAAGAAGGTGAGTGAGAGTCTTATTACTGGGAGGGGGAGGGGAGAGAGACTGTAGGCAGGACAGTATAGTGTAGTATAGTATGGAGGTCAGTGTAGTGTAGTATAGTGGACAGTGTAGTGGTCAGCATAGTGGTTAGTGCAGTATTTTATAATGGTTAGCATAGTGGTCAGTATAGTGTAGTTTAGTATAGAGGTCAGTGTAGTGTAGTATAGGGGTTAGTAGGGTGGTTAGTGTAGTGGACAGTATAGTGGTCAGTATAGTGTGGTGGTCAGTGTAGTGTAGTATGGTGGTCAGTGTAGTGTAGTATGGTGGTCAGTGTAGTGTAGTATGGTGGTCAGTGTAGTGTAGTATGGTGGTCAGTGTAGTATAGTATGGTGGTCAGTGTAGTATAGTATGGTGGTCAGTGTAGTGGTCAGTGTAGTGTAGTATGGTGGTCAGTGTAGTGTAGTATGGTGGTCAGTGTAGTATAGTATGGTGGTCAGTGTAGTGTAGTATGGTGGTCAGTGTAGTGGTCAGTGTAGTGTAGTATGGTGGTCAGTGTAGTGGTCAGTGTAGTGTAGTATGGTGGTCAGTGTAGTGGTCAGTGTAGTGTAGTATGGTGGTCAGTATAGTGTAGTGGTCAGTGTAGTGTAGTATGGTGGTCAGTATAGTGTAGTGGTCAGTGTAGTATAGTATGGTGGTCAGTATAGTGTAGTATGGTGGTCAGTGTAGTGTAGTATGGTGGTCAGTGTAGTGTAGTATGGTGGTCAGTGTTGTGTAGTATGGTGGTCAGTGTAGTGTAGTATGGTGGTCAGTGTAGTTAGTATGGTGGTCAGTATAGTGTAGTATGGTGGTCAGTATAGTGTAGTGGACAGCGTAGTGTAGTGGACAGTGTAGTATAACAGACAGTGTAGTATAGTGGTCAGTGTAGTATAGTATAGTGGTCAGTATAGTGTAGTTTAGTATGGAGGTCAGTGTAGTGTAGTATAGTGGACAGTGTAGTATGGTGGTCAGTGTAGTGTAGTATAGTGGACAGTGTAGTATAGTGGTCAGTATAGTGGTTAGTGCAGTATAGTATAGTGGTTAGCATAGTGGTCAGTATAGTGTAGTTTAGTATGGAGGTCAGTGTAGTGTAGTATAGTGGTTAGTATAGTGGTTAGTGTAGTGGACAGTATAGTGGTCAGTATAGTATAGTATAGTGGTCGGTGTAGTGTAGTATGGTGGTCAGTGTAGTGTGGTGGTCAGTGTAGTGTAGTGGTCAGTGTAGTGTAGTATGGTGGTCAGTGTAGTGTAGTGGTCAGTGTAGTATGGTGGTCAGTATAGTGTAGTGGACAGTGTAGTATAGTATGGTGGTTAGTGTAGTGTAGTATGGTGGTCAGTATAGTGTAGTGGTCAGTGTAGTATAGTATGGTGGTCAGTGTAGTATGGTGGTCAGTGTAGTGTAGTGGTCAGTATAGTATAGTATGGTGGTCAGTGTAGTGTAGTGGTCAGTATAGTGGTCAGTGTAGTATGGTGGTCAGTATAGTGGTCAGTATAGTGGTTAGTGTAGTATAGTATATTGGTTAGTATAGTGGTCAGTATAGTGTAGTTTAGTATGGAGGTCAGTGTAGTATAGTGGACAGTGTAGTATGGTGGTCAGTATAGTGTAGTATGGTGGACAGTGTAGTGTAGTGGGCAGTGTAGTGTAGTGGACAGTGTAGTATAACAGACAGTGTAGTATAGTGGTCAGTGTAGTGTAGTATAGTATAGTGGTCAGTATAGTGTAGTTTAGTATGGAGGTCAGTGTAGTGTAGTATAGTGGACAGTGTAGTATAGTGGTCAGTGTAGTGTAGTATAGTGGACAGTGTAGTGTAGTGGTTAGTGTAGTGGACAGTATAGTATAGTGGACAGTGTAGTGTAGTGGTTAGTGTAGTGGACAGTGTAGTGTAGTGGACAGTGTAGTATAGTGGACAGTGTAGTATAGTGGACAGTGTAGTATAGTGGACAGTGTAGTATAGTGGACAGTGTAGTATAGTGGACAGTGTAGTATGGTGGTCAGTATAGTGTAGTATAGTGGTCAGTGTAGTGTAGTGTAGTATAGTGGACAGTGTAGTATGGTGGTCAGTATAGTGTAGTATAGTGGACAGTGTAGTATGGTGGTCAGTATAGTGTAGTATAGTAGTCAGTGTAGTATAGTGGACAGTGTAGTATGGTGGTCAGTATACTGGACAGTGTAGTATGGTGGTCAGTATAGTGGACAGTGTAGTATGGTGGTCAGTATAGTGGACAGTGTAGTGGTCAGTATAGTGTAGTATCGTGGACAGTGTAGTATGGTGGTCAGTATAGTGTAGTATAGTGGTCAGTATAGTGGACAGTGTAGTATGGTGGTCAGTATAGTGGACAGTGTAGTGGTCAGTATAGTGTAGTATCGTGGACAGTGTAGTATGGTGGTCAGTATAGTGGACAGTGTAGTGTAGTATCGTGGACAGTGTAGTGGACAGTGTAGTTCTCAGTGTAGTGGTCAGTATAGGAATCAGGTAGGTCAGTACTATTGTATTTGAAGGGACTCAGGGATAGCTAACAGTCCGCAGGTTAGGGGGGGCGCAAATTACTTGTGTTGCCCCGGGTGCTGACAACCCACGCTACACCAATGGGCAGACCTCAAGATAAGAGTTAAAGGAATTTTAAGGAAAAAAAAACTTATTTAAATGCTCATCAATGCAGCCTTGGAGAGCTTGCTTGTCCAGTGTCATTTGCAGCCTTGTCAGTGTCATTTGCAGCCTTGTCAGTGTCATTTGCAGCCTTGCAGCCTTGTCAGTGTCATTTGCAGCCTTGCAGCCTTGTCAGTGTCATTTGCAGCCTTGCATCCTCCATCTGCAGCCTTGTCCGTGTCATTTGCAGCCTTGCATCCTCCATCTGCAGCCTTGTCCGTGTCATTTGCAGCCTTGCAGCCTTGTCAGTGTCATTTGCAGCCTTGTCAGTGTCATTTGCAGCCTTGTCAGTGTCATTTGCAGCCTTGTCAGTGTCATTTGCAGCCTTGCAGCCTTGTCAGTGTCATTTGCAGCCTTGCATCCTCCATCTGCAGCCTTGTCAGTGTCATTTGCAGCCTTGCATCCTCCATCTGCAGCCTTGTCCGTGTCATTTGCAGCCTTGCCCAAGCTGCAGTTAAACTGCAGTGACTTGTTAGTGTCACTGCAGTTTAAATATGGCGCTGCCGAGATACACAGAGCCGGTCCTGTGTATCTCGGCTCCTGTTGGCTTTTCTTGGCTCCTCTCGCAGTCCCGCCCTATGATGGACATAACACAGGTCCAATGGCGGGACTGGGCCTGACTGTGAGCGGAGCCAAGCGCCACCGATATACATACATAGCCGAGTGTACTCGGCTAGACTCGGCTCCGCTCATAGTCACGCCCAGTCCCTGTGTTATTTCCATCATAGGGCGGGACTCGACGTGACTGTGATCGGAACTAGCCAAGTACACTCGGCTGGAGCCAGCGGGGCCCCCTATTGGGCGGGGCCCATGGGCTTGAGCCCAGTCAAGCCCAATGGCAAGTCCGGCCCTGCCGACGGGGATGCGCTGCCTCTCTGCCCGGGGTTCTTGGCTCTTGATTAGATAGATTGATAGCAGCGCAGCCATTGGCTCCCGCTGCTGTCAATCAAATCCAATGACATGGGGGGCGGGGCCGAGTCATACGTTCAGCGGCTATGGACGCCGAATGCTGGACTCGGGAGCGCGCCCGCAAAGTAACCCCCTCAGGAGAGCGCTTCTCTGATGTGGGGAGGAGCTGTGAGAGCTGCTGGGGAACCCCAGAAGACGAGGTTCGGGGCCACTCTGTGCAAAACGAGCTGCACAGTGGAGGTAAGTATGACATGTTAGTTTTTTTTTTTTAAATAACAAACCCTTACAATCACTTTAACTCTAGGCAAATAACAATCACCCTTCCAGTGGAGCTACCCCCAAACTATAAGGCTATTTTCACACTGAGGGAGGTGGCGCCGTTGATAAAGTGGCGCTATATTTAGCGCCTCTTTACCGTCGTTTTAGCGGTGCTATCCAGCCACTAGTGGGGCAGTTTTAACCCCCGCTAGCGGCCGAAAAAGGGTTAAAACCGCTCCCACAAAGCGCCGCTATATTGGCGCTTTGCCGGCAGGTTTGCAGCACTGCCCCATTGTTTTCAATAGGAAGGGGCGCTTTAGGAGCATACTTTAGGTGAATACTCCGCTCCTACAGTGCTCCAAAGATGCGGCTTGCAGGACTTTTTTGACCGTCCTGCAAGTGCTCCGCTCCAGTGTGAAAGCCCTCGGGCTTTCGCATTGGAGTGAATTGAGCGACTCTTTCAGAGCACTTTGCAGGCACTATTTTTAGCACTATAGTGCCTGCAAAGTACCTCAGTGTGAAGGTAGCCTTAGGGTTAAATACTTATATTTTTTGACTAGAGTACCTAAAAAAAAATTTAAAAAATCACTTTTACTTACCTGCTTCCCCCCTCTCCAGGCATTTGGTGGGGCCCTCACTGCAGTGTTATTGGTCCCACATTTTACCTGATGTCACCACTGGCTGGAGAATCAAACAGAAGAGGTCTTGGGATCAGCAATCACATAGAAGGAGGAGCAAAACTTCACCCTCCAGGGCATGTTGCCTCCCATCCACCCTCCTCTCCTCTGCTGCAAATGTTGGGCTTTTTTTTTTTGTCCTCTATTCCTAATTAAAAAAAAAAAAAAAGCCCTGGCCCGTGCCCCCTGTGCATGTCATTCGTCTAGGCCAGTGGTCTCCAAACTGCGGCCCGGGGGCTAGATGTGGCCCTTGCTGGCTTTTATCCAGCCCTGGGGGCACTATTTCACCCACTGATACCAACAATGGGGCAAAATTCCCCCCACTGACACCAATGAAGGGGGCACATTTCCTCTTAATGATGACACAGATGGGGCAAAATTCCTCCCACTGACACCAACAATGGGGCAAAATTTCTCTCAATAACACCAACAATGGTGCCCAATGACATCAAAGATGGGGCACAATTCAACCCACTTTCACCAATAATGGGGCGCAATTTCTCTATTTGAAACAAACAATGGGGCATTATATTTTCCCACTGACGTCTGGACCATTTCTACTTACACTGGACACAGTCCAGCCCTCCTAAAATCTAAAGGACTGTAAACTGGCCCTTTGTTTAGAAAATTTGGAGACCCCTGGTCTAGGCATATGATGTGCACTTTGCCCACATCGCCTCCTGGGATATGTATCTTATATGCCAGGAGGCTTAGTCCTACACTGGGAAAGGAGGAGGGGGCTGTCAGCTTAACCCGGAAAAGTCAGACGCTTACCGATGACGTCACAGAAGAAGATGGCGGTGTGGGGCTAAAGAGGGTGCAGAGAAGAAGAGGATCTCAGCAGAACAACTCTGGATCCGCTGGGCGGGTGAGTACCTTAACCCCTTCCCGACCGCCGCACTACGATATACGAATATGGGCAAAAGGGCGTACAGGTAAGTCCTCTTTAAGATGCGGCATTGTGGGCGCGTGCGCCCGCCACGTGCTCCGTGACCGTGGGTCCTGCATACTCGATGTCCGCCGGGTGTGTTACAGGGAGGAAGAATGGGGTGATGTCTTTGTAAACAAAGCATTTCCCCGTTCTGCCTAGTGACATGACAGAGATCACTGCTCAGAGGTGTAACTACAATCTTCAGGGCCCCGATGCAAGAAACCATGGAGGGCCCCCCTGACAGGGCTCTTTTCTCCGAGCCCGATGGCGGAACACCCGGGCCCGGTCGCAAGTGGGTGGCTGCATGTAAAGGAATCGTTTTCTCTCCCCCCCCTGCTTCTCCTCCTCTCCCTCCCACAGGCATTTAGGGGCTGCAGGAGGAAAATGGAGAGATGGGTTCCTCTATGTCGGTGTTTCTCAATCTTTTTCCAGTCAGGGCACCCTTGAAGTGGCTGCACTGCAACCACCCTGCAACTGTGTGCATTGCATGCAGTTGCAGCATACTGATGATGCATTTAAGGGGTTAAAACAGGCGGTCAGGAGGCAACATATTGCCTCTTTACCGGCTGTCAAATGCCTCTGAAAAGCGATTTGAGCATGGATCACTTTTCAGAGGAACAGCATTTTTTTTTGCTGGTACTATGAACAAGCAAAAAAAAAAAAAAAAATCGGATCTCAGGCTAGGTTCACACTGCTGCGAATTCTATTGCGAATTTGAGCCGTTGCGATCGCTCGAATTCGCAAGTCATTTAAATTTCATAGATTAACATTAGTGCCGTTCACATCGATGCGTTGCGAATATAACCTGCGTGAAAAAAAAGGTCCTGTGCGAGTTTGATCCGTGTGCGATGCGAATTCAGCTCTATAGACTACAAAATTTGCAGTAGAATCACAAGAACACATATAGAATTCGCAATGCAAATTCGCAACGCAATCGGAACAAAATCGCGCTAAATTCGCACTGCAGCAGTATGAACCTAGCCTCATGGGACACAAATAGGGGGTCAGGATTAAAAGCGCATACATAAAATGTGCATATATACATGTAAACACACATAATTATATATATATATATATATATATATATATATATATATATATATTTATATATACACACAGTGGCTTGCGAAAGTATTCGGCCCCCTTGAACTTTTCAACCTTTTGCCACATTTCAGGCTTCAAACATAAAGATATAAAATTTTAATTTTTTGTGAAGAATCACCAACAAGTGGGACACAATTGTGAAGTGGAACGAAATCTATTGGATTTTTGAAACTTTTTTACCTAATAAAAAAATGAAAAGTGGGGCGTGCAAAATTATTAATAAATTGGCAAGGCACATATAGAGTTGGCCTGTATCCAATATAAGTATTATTCGGACATAAATGTTCTATAACCAGGGAAACACTGGGCGTAATCACAAAGGATTTACAGCAATATTCATATAAAAACATAGTTTAATACTTCATTAGACATAAAGAGAATTGTTAAAATTCAATCAATCAAGGGTATGGTGGATACAAGGCGTATACAATTACAGTACAGGTAGTTGTTACATTGTAGGCATCCTTAAGTTGTTAACTCTATGCGTTTCTTGGCTTATAACCAATCATCAGGAGTTCAGATGCATAATAACTAGAAAATAATAAAGCAGCCATTAATCTAATGATTGACATAAACATATCGAGAAAGCAAAAACTACAATAGTACTCACAAGCAAAATGGATAGATGATAAAATGAGAAGGTGGTCCGGCCTGCAAAGTCTCACCCGGGGTTGAGGCAAGGACCAGCCCCCCCAGAGGTAAACCCCAAAGGGGAGGAGGCTGCCATCAAAACCAGGACACCCCACACAGTATGGCCCAACGAGAAGGGGGAACCTGGCAAGCGCATGTGGAGTGCTATGGGGGGAGAAAAAGAATTATGAGTGGAAGTAGGAGTGAAATGAGAAACCATCCATGAATAAACAGATGAAAGTGACTGGGGGGGTGTAGCAAAAGTAACCAGTGCATTTTTATAGCACTGATCGCTGTATAAATGACAATGGTCCCAAAATAGTGTCAAAAGTGTCCGATGTGTCCACCATAATGTTTCAGTCCCGATAAAAAAATAACAAAATAAAAATCGCAGATTGTCGCCATTACTAATTAAAAAAATAAATAATAAAAATGCCATAAAACTATCCCCTATTTTGTAGACGCTATAACTTTTGTGCAAGCCAATCAATATACGCTTATTGCGATTTTTTTACCAAAAATATGTATAAGAATACATATTGGCCTAAACTGAGGAAAAAATTGTTTTTTTTTTAATATATTTTTGGGGGATATTTATTATAGCAAAAAGTAAAAAATATTGCTTTTTTTTCAAAATTGTTGCTTTTTTTTTGTCTTTAGCGCAAAAATAAAAAACAGCAGAGGTGATCAAATACCACCAAAAGAAAGCCCTATTTGTGGGGAAAAAAGGATGTAAATTTTGTTTGGATGCAGTGTTGCATGACCGGGCAATTGTCAGCTAAAGCGACGCAGTGCCGAATCTCAAAAAGTGCTCTGGTCAGGAAGGGGGTAAAATCTTCCGGGGCTGAAGCAGTTAAATATGCAGGACCTGCAACCAGGTAAGTGGTGGGGGGGGGGGGTCACAAAAAAAAAGAGGGGGAAGGGGTTGGGAGAGTAAAGTTCCGCTTTAAAGTGTAGATTTTTTATTTCTCTGGAGTTCAGCTTTATGGCTATTTGTTTTAGACTTTTCTGCAGATTTGTTCTTCTCTCTATTATGAAGAAATTGCTGTTTTGTATTTTCTCAAACAAATTTCAGAAAGGGAGAGAGAACCTTCATTATATCATCCTGAGCGATCTCTGGTGTTCTAATGAGAAAAGCTGCAGTTCCTGCAAAAGTTCCTTTTGCAGGGGATGCTGATGATTTAGGCATAGTGCTGACATTGGAAGGGATAGGGGCTCATTATCACACATTTCCTGGGAGGATGTAATATTAGCTGGAGTGGGGCCAGGCTATAAACCATTTGTAATGACTGAATAGAACAACAGGGGGCGCACCGAGCATGTGAACTCCACATGAACAACTGATGTAGAAAGGAAAGAATGAAAAGGAAGATACAATGTTGCATTTTTTTCTAGGAAAAGGACATTTTGAGACTTTGTTGCATATATTGTATATGTTGAATGACTTGGCTAAAGCTGGCTACACATTGTAAAACTTTCCTTTAGATTTACCAAAACCATATAATATGAGGTCAAACTGGAACACTTTCAAATTGTATGCAATCAGGCCGGCTCTTCCACTACATAGGTGAAGCTAAATCTAAAAGGAAATTGAATAAGAAAATTGTATATGTGTAGCCAGCTTTAGTTATTTAGTTTTAATACAAGGTTCCAGGCACAAAGACTTTTTATATTTAAGGACTTTTATTTATAAGGATTTTTTTCACAAAGAAATGATATACATAATAGGTTTGTAAAAGTACTTTGTATAATAGAGATGTGGACATTTGGGGGAATTTAGCTTATTTGTGGATGCGCTTATTGAAGTAGAGCTGTAGTACCAAGAATGAACAGCAGAGGGAGCGCAGAGACCTTTTTTGGGCAGAGGAATTTTTCTGCTATGTACAAACATTCTCCATTCTTTGCGATAGCAATGCGATCGATTTACTAAAAGAGCTGAGAACCTTCAGTCAGGCTGAATTTATTTCTTTGTTTGTTTCCTTTTCCATTGAAATGAATGGAAATGCATCAAATTACTATACTGTGCACATTATTGAAATGCAATGAAATGCTGTAAAACCAGCCTTAGGAAGAAAAAGGCCTGAAAGGGACACTGGGGCTCACCAGAGGAAATGAGAGTTGGGGTAACCTTGTAATGAGTGTAAGGCTGGATTCACACCTATGCATTTTTAGTGCTTTTTGCATTTTGCAGATTTGCACTACAGAACGTGTTCCATAGGAAACCATGGTAAATGGACAGTAGTGCAAATCTGCAAAATGCAAAAAGCACTAAAAATGCATAGGTGTGAATTGAGCCTTATAGTGTGTGCGGAAAGATGCTGGATTGGTGCTGACGGGATTACACATTACACAATGCCTCCATAGTACATAAAAAGGACAAGGGGACATGCTTTACATCTGGAGGAAAAGAGATTTAACCTTCACATTTGAAATGCTTCTTCACAGTAAGTGCTGTGAAAATGTGGAATAGACTCCCTCAGGAAGTAGCTCTGGCCATCAAAGCTGATCATTTGAAAAACAAATGCACAGAATATTTCTGGATATTATTATCTACAGCAGGGATATGCAATTAGCGGACCTCCAGCTTTTGCAGAACTACAAGTCCCAAGAGGCATAGCAAGACTCTGACAGCCACAATCATGACACCCAGAGGCTTGATGGGACTTGTAGTTTTGTAACAGCTGGAGGTCCATTAATTGAATATCCCTGATCTACAGTATATATAGGTAATAATACCAGGGATTGTTGATCCAGGGAACGTTTGACTCCCATGGGAGATCAGGAGGGTTTTTTCCCCACTGGAGCCATTGGCAGCATTCTGTATATGGTATTGTTTCTCCTTCCTCTGAATCAACTGCAAGTGTAAGATTTTTTTTATTTCTATTGGTTAAGCTAGATGGACTTTTTTGAACCAGATTAATTATGTAACTATGTATTATATAGTTAGTCAGGTTGAAAAAAGACACAAGTCCATCTAGTTCAACCAAAAATATAAAAATACAATCCCATATACACAATCCTTCACCCACAGTTGATCCAGAGGAAGGTGGAAATCCCCAGCAAAGCATGATCCCATTTGCTACAGCAGGGAAAAAATTCCTTCCTGATCCCCCAAGAGGCAATCGGATTTTCCCTGGATTAACTTTACCTATAAATGTCAGTACCCCGTTATATTCTGTACATTTAGGAAAGAATCCAGGGCTTTCATAAAGCAATCTACTGAGCTGGCCAGAACCACCTCTGGAGGGAGTCTATTCCACATTTTCACAGCTCTTACTGTGAAGAAACCTTTCCATATTTGGAGATGAAATCTTTTTTCCTCTAAACGTAAAGAGTGCCCCCTTGTCCTCTGTAATGACCCTAAAGTGAAAAACTCAACACCAAGTTCACCATATGGACCCCTTATAGATTTATACATGATGATAATATCCCCCTTCATCTCTTCTCAAGAGAGAATAGATTCAGTTCCTCTAATCTTTCCTCATAGCTGATCTCCTCCATGCCTCTTATCAGTTTGGTTGCCCTTCTCTGCACTTTCTCCACTTCCCCGATATCCTTTGAGAACTGGAGCCCAAAACTGAACTGCATATTTCAGATGAGGTCTTACTAATGATTTGTACAGGGGGGCAAAATGATTTCTCTCTCTCTGGAGTCCATACCTCTCTTATACAAGAAAGGACTTTGCTCGCTTTGGAGACCACAGCTTGGCATTGCATGTTATTATTGAGATTATGATCTACCAAAACCCCCAGATCCTTCTCCATTATGGTATTAATAATGTAACAAAACAGTGCATTATATCAGAGCACTATAGCATGTTATATACACACTTGGGAATCTCCTTTTCATTCTGAATCTGCAGGCTGTAGTTGGGCCCTCAGCATCCTCATTTACCATGCAGGGTTATTGGTTATCCTATAACCCACCTGATGTCACCACTGACTGGAGTATCAAACAGAAGAGGTCTTGGGGGGACCGGTCACATGGTAGGAGGAGCCTGTAGAAGCAAGGTATAAGGTAAGTGCTTTATATGGGTACCAAAGACAAATATTTGCATCTAACCCTTGCAGTGCTTGGAGCGGAGCTCTAAAAGGGTAGATTTATTAATTTCTCCGGAGTTCAGCTTTAGAGATATTTCAGACTTTACTGTGACTTTCCCTGTTATAAAGAAATTACTGTTTGTATTTTCTCTAAAGGAAGAGTCAACCATCATAACAACCTGAGCAACCCATAGTGTTCTAATGAGAAGCTGCAACATCTGCATCCCGTTAGAAGTGGATGAGTGGTAGAGAATATCACAAAAGTTCCTTCTACAGGGGATTGCAGAGATTTGGGCACAGGGCGGACATTGGCAGATATAGGGGTGCAATATTACTCATTTCCTGCCCATCTTCTAAAGCTGTAATATTACCTGGAGTCAGGGTTGGTGCAAGGATTTTTGACACCCTAGGCGAAACCTCATTTTGCCACCCCCCGCCCTGCCCCCACCCCCTTTTCCCTGCCCACACCCCCTTTTCCCTGCCCATGTATACCCCACATTTTTAATGAAGCGCCCATCAAATGCAGCCTCACCAGTGCCCACCAAATGCAGCCTTACCAGCGCCCATCAATGCAGGCTCACCAGCGCTCATCAAATGCAGGCTCACCAGCGCTCATCAAATGCAGGCTCACCAGCGCTCATCAAATGCAGGCTCACCAGCGCTCATCAAATGCAGGCTCACCAGCGCTCATCAAATGCAGGCTCACCAGCGCTCATCAAATGCAGGCTCCCCAGCGCTCATCAAATGCAGGCTCCCCAGCGCTCATCAAATGCAGGCTCACCAGCGCTCATCAAATGCAGCCTCACCAGCGCTCATCAAATGCAGCCTCACCAGCGCTCATCAAATGCAGCCTCACCAGCGCTCATCAAATGCAGCCTCACCAGCGCTCATCAAATGCAGCCTCACCAGCGCTCATCAAATGCAGGCTCACCAGCACTCATCAAATGCAGGCTCACCAGCACTCATCAAATGCAGCCTCACCAGCGCTCATCAAATGCAGGCTCACCAGCACTCATCAAATACAGGCTCACCAGCACTCATCAAATGCAGCCTCACCAGCGCTCATCAAATGCAGCCTCACCAGCGCCCACCAAATGCAGCTTGCTGCAGAGAGAAGAGAGTAGGAACACCAGTGGCCGGGCGCCCTAGGCAGCAGTGAGCCCTAGGCAGCTGCCTAGTTTGCCTAGTGGTAGCGCCGGCCCTGCCTGGAGTGGGACCGAATTAAAACAATTTGTAATTGATTGAACAGTGCAATAGGGGGCGCTCTGAGCACATCATCTCTGCATTTACAAATGATGTAGAAAGAAAAGGAAGATACAATGTTGCAGTCTTCTAAGAAAATGCCAATAGTTTGAGACTTTGTTTCACATATATGTGTTGAAAGATTTGGCAAACTTTAAAGCGGTATTAACCCCTTCCTGCCTACGCCTTTTTCTGACATTTGTTGCTTACAAGTTAAATAGGAAGTAAACTCCTCTGAGGTTTTTGTACCTATAGGAAAGCCTTATTATAGGCTTACCTATAGGTACTGTAAATATCTTCTAAATGTGCGCCCGTTCATGCCGTTTCTTCAGGGCCCATGCCATGATCAGCGGCTCCCGTGCGGGAGTGATGTCATCGTGGCTTCGGCCAATCACAACGTTGGAGCTTGCGAATCCAGAATTAACTCCAGGAAAAACGTCAACCGTGTCAGTGAACGGCGCCGCTGCAACAGCTTTAAGCTAAGTATTTCATAATGAGCTAATATGCGATGCATGCTAGCTCATTATGCATTTCCCTTGCAGGGTTTTTTTCCCTAGGTTTACAACCTTTTTAACCACTTAAGGACCGGAAGATTTTCCCCCTTAAATGACCAGGCCTTTTTTTGCGATACGGCACTGCATCACTTTAACTGACAATTGTGCATGGGTCGTGCGAAGCCGTACCCAAACAAAATTGATGTCCTTTTTTTCCCACAAATAGAGCTTTGTTTTGGTGGTATTAGATCACCTCAGTGTTTTTTTTATTTTTTGTGCTATAAACTGGAAAAAAAACAAAACAATATTTTTTACTTTTTGCTATAATAAATATCCAAAAAGGAAATAAAAAAACAAAATTTTGTTATTAGTTTAGACCGCTATGTATTATTCTACATATTTTTGGTAAAAGAAAAGAAAAATTAAAAGATATAAATCGCAATAAGCGTATATTGATTGGTTTGCACAAAAGTTTTAGCATCTACAAAATGGAAAATAGATTTATGGCATTTTTATTATTTTTTTTACTAGTATTGCCGGTGATCAGCAATTTTTAGCAGGAATGCGACATTGCGGCAGACAGATCGGACACTTTTGACACTTTTTTGGGACCATTGACATTTATACAGCGATCAGAGCTAAAAATAGCCACAGATTACTGTATAAATGTCACTGGCAGGGAAGGGGTTAACACAAGGGGATGATCGAGGGGTTAAATATGTTCCCTAGGGAGGTTTTCTAACTGTGGGGGAGGGGACTGATTGGAGGAGGAGGAAGATCGCTGTTCCTAATCACTAGGAGCAGCAGATCTCTCTCTCCTTCCCTGACAGAATGGGGATCTGTCTGTTTACATTGATAGATCGAAAAAAGAGGGGGATAGTAGCGGGACTTTGCGTGAGACATGTCAATGAGTAAATATGCTAATTGGTCAGAATCAAATTTAATTGACCTGCACCCACTATGGTGCTGGTGAATAGTGGGTGCAGGTCAATTAAATTTGATTCTGACCAATTAGCATATTTACTCATTGACATGTCTCATGCAAAGTCCTGCTACTATCCCCTCTTTTTTCGCCAATAACTGGGATAGAGACATGTCAATGCATTTTTCTGGTGTGGACAGGTCACAACTCCACTTTTGATACATTGATAGATCCCAGTTCTGCCTCTCTGAGGAGAGATCGTGGGTGGCCAGTGGACATCACGACTGCCGGCCACACCCCGGTCATGCGGCCAACATACAGCTACGACGATTTGCTGGAACGAGCCGACCTGCCACAGTATAATCATGGCGGCTGGTTGGCAAGTTGTTAAAAATCTGTATTTTTTTGCTAGAAAGTTACTTAGAACTCCCAAGCCCAACCCCTGAAAAACAACCCCACACCATAATCCCCCCTCCACCAAATGGTTTGGACCAGAGCACAAAGAAAGGTCCATAAAGACATGGATGAGCGAGTTTGGGGTGGAGGAACTTGACTGGCCTGCACAGAGTCCTGACCTCAACCCAATAGAACACCTTTCCTGACGCCTTCATGGCAGCACACACTGGGTTGTGACTCCGCCCCCACAACCTGACAGGATTGGTCTATCTATAAAGTTGAAGAGAGATGACCCCCACCATTCTCTTATTTATCCTCACCTGACAAGATGGTTGGACATCGCAAGAGCCTCTTACCGCATCACCCCAGCAGGTTCAAGCCTCTCCTGTTTGGAAGTCCCTCTTGTACAGTCTCTAAAGGAGCTTCTATGGAGGGAGCCCCCACTCTGGTGGTCTCAGGGGCAGCATCGTGGATCATCTGGCACATAGTAGGCTTTAAAGAAGCTGAAGTATTGCAGTGGTCTCCACTTCTTTTCTTTTTCTATTTTCCTTTTTCTATTTTCCTTTTTCTTTCTCCCTCTGGTACCTGTAGTCCCACAGCACTCTAGGCATGCAGTGATGGCCGCCGGCGTGTCCCGCTCCACATTGCGCATGCGCGGGAGAATCGAATAGAGACAGCCTTCACGTTTGCCAGCTTCCAACATGGCGCCGGAACCGTCACGGCGCTTCTGCGCATGCGCGAAGCGTCATTTTTGGCGCAACAGCGGCGGCATATTTAAAAAAGGGCTCTGGTTTTTCAACACAGCAGTTTGCTATTCTGCTCGTTTTGGCTGACTCTTCTTGGCATCCTGAAACTGAAATTCCCTCTGGAAACTGGTAAGTCATTTTGATCCTTCCTGATTCATCGTTACAAGGGTATTTTTTATTAAAAAAATAAATAAATAAATAATAATATAATTTAAAAAAAAAAAAAAAAAAAAGAAATATATTATTATTATTATCTTGGCATAGATATATATGTATATTTTTGTTTTCCTCTTTAAACCATTCCAGACCTTTATTCCTGCCTACATTCTTCTTCTCTGCTCATGGAGACCACTGCCCAAGCAGACCACCCACGTCCTGTAAGGTAAGGGGCTGTCCATATGGTAAGTATTGAAGAGAGAAAAAAAGAGCGCACATCTTCTGACAAGACTTCTTCTATCAGTCCGTCCAGGTCTAAATCAAGACGCAGGGAGAAATCAAGCCATGCCTCAAGCAGAAGATCCCGCAGAAGCCGATCACGCTCCTCATCTCGTCACAGACACTCTCACCGTAGCCATTCTCGTTGTGGTCACTCACGCCACAGTCGTTCTCGACGTAGCCGATCTCATCATAGAAGATCGCCTTCATCACGTCGCAAGCAAACCCAGCACACCCGTCCCGCAGCAAATTGCTGCTGGGTATGTGGCGCCACGGCTTTGCCAGATAAATTAGCATGTCGCTCGTGCTTCAATGAAGCTACGAAGGATAGAGAATCGGACGTCAGAGAAGTAACTGACCTGATTCGGGAATCAGTCAGAGAATCTATAATGGAGTCAACTGCACCCCTGCCGGCCAGGTCAGAACCAGGTACCTCCATGGCTCCTCCTCGCTCAGCAATCGAAGTAAGGGCAGATCCAGAATCCCCTTCAGAGAACGAAGACTCGGAAGTGCCAACAGGTTTTGACTTCACCTTGGTCGAACCATTTGCAAAATCTGTCAAAGAGGCCATAGGTTGGGAAGAATCTGAGGAAACACCTCAAAAAACGCGGAAATATTTTCCGAACCTGAAAAGGGATCCAGAAACCTTCCCTTTCATCGAGGAATTAAATGATTTGATCAAAGATGAATGGGAGAGAGCCGACAAGAGGCCTAACCTAAACAACAGACTTACAAAAATGTACCCTTTAAGAGAACCTAAGGTCTCCTCCTTAATTAACGCCCCGGTTGTGGATGCCTCTTTGATGCGTTTGGCAAGGCATGTCACCCTACCCATTGAAGATGCCGTCTCCTTCCGTGACGTCCTAGATCGGAAAATAGACCTAGAACTCAAAAAAGCCTACTCCACAGCAGGGGGCGCTTGCAGACCAGCAGTCACCACAGCAGCAGTCGGTAGAGCCATTTCAGGCTGGACTGTTAATATTGAAAAATCTCTTCAGGGAGAGATAGACTTGGAGAAAGTAATTACGTCTCTACAAGAACTTAAATTAACGGGCGATTTTATTGCAGAAGCCTCCGTGGACATTATTAGGTGCTCAGCCCGGGCAATGTTAGCCTCGGTTATGGCAAGACGAGCTCTGTGGCTAAAACCCTGGGTAGCAGACGCAGCATCAAAAACAAATTGGTGCAGAATTCCCTACGATGGTTCCAACCTCTTCGGCTCCAAATTAGATACGGCAATTTCCAAGGTGACAGGGGGAAAATCTGGGCTCATTCCCTCTGACAGGAGACCAAAGAGACCAAGAGGTCCCGTTTACAAAGGTAACCTTCCAGAAAGGTACAGAGAAGCAAAAACATACAGACCAGGCAGAGAGTTTAAAAGAAACTGGAAGAACACACAGTCTTCTTTCCTGAGGATGCAGAAAACCAAGGCCACCCCTTCTACCGAACAACAGAAGTCCTTTTGAAGGTACGCCCGCCCATCCCCCGAGGGTGGGTGCCAGACTAAAAAGATTCACACAAATATGGTCAGAAAACATCAGGGATCATTGGACCATTTCTACAATCAAGTACGGTCACAAGTGGAGATTCCTGAACAAGATCCCCAGAAACCATTTTTTGCCAACCAAACTCCCGGCTTCTCAACAAAAGAGAAGAATCCTTCTGCAATACATAATGGAGCTAAAACAAAAGGAGGCAATTTTGGAGGTTCCACTATGTCAAAGAGGCAGAGGTTTCTACTCCCCTCTGTTTTTAGTAAAAAAGAAAACGGGGGATTTACGGCCAGTGCTGGACTTAAAAAGACTAAACAAAAATATCAAGATAGAAACCTTCAAGATGGAGAGCCTACAGTCCATACTATTAGCGATGAATCTAGAAGATTGGATGCTGTCCATAGACTTATCAGACGCCTATCTTCACATCCCAATACATCCTGCTTTTCAAAGATTTCTCCACTTTTCAATCAATCAACACCACTTCCAGTTCCAGTGCCTACCCTTCGGCATCTCATCAGCTCCCAGAACCTTCACCAAGGTTCTTCTGCCTCTCATGGCATACCTCAGAGAAAGAGGTCTGAGAGTACATCATTATCTGGACGATATACTTCTTCTAGCAGAAAGTCGCCAGGTCTTGGTACAACACCGAGAGATCCTACTATCAACTCTGCAAAACTTTGGTTGGCTGGTGAACTGGCAGAAGAGCAAGCTTCAGCCCACTCAGAAGATGATTTTCCTTGGTGCGGAGCTAGACACCATCCTGAACAGAGTACAGCTTCCTCAGGAGAAAATCATGCCTCTGATTCAGAAAGTTCAGAGGCTAATCTCGGTTACACACTTGCCAGCCAGAGTATGTATGAGCATCCTGGGCTCCATGTCTGCGACTCTGCCCATGATTCAGTGGTCCCAATGGCACACAAGAATCTTGCAGAATTCTTTTCTGAGGCAGTGGAATGGAGAATCAATGCTTCAGAAGATCTACATACACAGGTATGTGAAACAATCGATGTGGTGGTGGACAAGGCCCAGGAATCTCAAGAGATACAAATCTCTAGTTTCTCCACAGCCAGAAGTGGTCACTTCAGATGCCAGCCAGCTAGGATGGGGAGCTCATTACCAAAATCTAGCAGCACAAGGACAATGGAAGTTTCAAGCCCAGGGGATAGTATCCAACATACTAGAGCTCAGAGCGGCCTTTCAGGCACTTCTAGCCTTCACTCCATACCTGATAGGGAAGAATGTGGTGATACGGATGGACAACAGAGTCGCTGTAGCATATATCCAGAGGCAAGGGGGTACGAGGAGTCACACTCTGATGCAGGAGGTACGCCCTATCATGGAGTGGGCTCAAGTACACCTAATAGACCTAAAAGCGGTATATGTCCCAGCAGCCCAGAACATGCTGGCCGACTATTTGAGCAGGGAGCTTCTCTCCAACAACGAGTGGTCATTGAGCCAACGGGCCTTTTCCCTTCTTGCAGCAACTTGGGGAACACCAGAAATCGACCTAGCAGCCACACCTGCGAATGCCAAATGTCGGAGATTCCTGTCAAGAGCAGCCTTCCCATCAGCCGAAGGGATGGACTGTCTAACCCATCCGTGGAATTTCAAGCTGGGTTACATTTTTCCCCCAGTACCCTTAATTGCGAGGTTCCTATCCAGGCTTCGGAAATCATCGGCAACTGTAATAGCCATAATTCCTTTCTGGCCGAGGAGGCCGTGGTTCACAACCCTACTACAGCTCAGCCTACAACAGCCGCTTCCTCTCCCAGTAACATCGGACCTTCTGTCCCAGGGTCAATTTCTACATCCAGCTCCAGAGAAGTTACACCTGACAGCATGGAAATTGAAAGGATTCGGCTATTAGAGCAAGGATGCTCACAGGAGGTCATTTCTACTCTCCTTCAAGCTAGAAGAAGCACCACCAACAGGACCTACTCACAAGTATGGAATAGGTTTTGTTCTCTGGCTCAACAAAAAAAATGGAACCCAGTATCACCAGAACCTCCTCAAGTTCTAGAATTTCTTCAGTTAGGTATTACCAAAGGCTTAAGCTCTAGCACTAGGGATGAGCCGAACACCCCCCGGTTCGGTTCGCACCAGAACCCGCGAACGGACCGCAAGTTCGCACGAACGTTAGAACCCCATTGACGTCTATGGGACTCGAACGTTCGAAATCAAAAGTGCTCATTTTAAAGGCTAATTTGCATGGTATTGTCCTAAAAAGGGTTTGGGGACCCGGGTCCTACCCCAGGGGACATGTATCAATGCAAAAAAAACTTTTAAAAACGGCCGTTTTTTCGGGAGCAGTGATTTTAATGATGCTTAAAGTAAAAAAAAAAAGTGAAATATTCCTTTAAATATCGTACCTGGGGGGTGTCTATAGTATGCCTGTAAAGTGACGCGTGTTTCCCATGTTTAGAACAGTCCCTGCACCAAATGTCATTTTTAAAGGAAAAAATCTCATTTAAAACTGCTTGCGGGTTTAATGTCATGTCGGGTCATGGCAATATGGATGAAAATCAGTGAGACAAACGGCATGGGTACCCCCCAGTCCATTACCAGGCCCTTTGGGTCTTGTATGGATATTAAGGGGAACCCCGCACCCAAATTAAAATAAGGAAAGGTCCCTATATACTCTGAACAGCAGTATTCAGGCGGTGCAAACAAGACAGAGACTGTAGGTTTGTTGTTAAGTAGAATCTGTTTGTAATTTTGAACATTTTTAATGTGTTTAGCTCCAGCCAAAAAATCTTTTCTAAGCTTTTTGGAAAACATAGGGAAGGGTTATCACCCCTGTGACATTTGTTTTGCGTCTTTCCTCCTCTTCAGAAGATTTCACCTCACTTTTTTGTCCCAATGAAAAATGTTTTTTGAAAATTTGGGTTTTTTTGTGGAACAAGGATTGGAAAGCATCAGTGGAAAGGAGAAATTGTTTTCCCATATTAACTCTTACAGGAGAGAATTTCCCTTCCTTAGGGGTAGATTTCATCTCACTTCCTGTTGTCTCCTTCCGTTTGCAAGTAGGAGTCGTTTGTAAGTTAGATGTTTGAAAGTAGGGTCCTGCCCTATATACTCAGCAGAAATTTGGGCCTTAGGTGTTGCTGTGGCCAAAACACTGTAAGCCCTCACAGGGCCCTGCTGTGAAATATTAGATCAAGAATTGTAATTACATGCCCCTGTTGAACAGGAGCTGAAAAATTAGGCCTTAGGCACTGGTGCTGGTGCCACAACACTGCAACCCCTCACAGACACTCTAGTTGGAACGCAGGAACGAGCCCTGCTGCAAAGTATTGCATCAAAAATTGTAATTACACGCCCCTGTTAGACAGGGGCAGAAAAATTGGGCCTTAGGCACTGGTGCTGGTGCCACAACACTGCAACCCCTCACAGACACTCTAGTTGGAACGCAGGAACGAGCCCTGCTGCAAAGTATTGCATCAAAAATTGTAATTACACGCCCCTGTTAGACAGGGGCAGAAAAATTCGGTCTTAGGCACTGGTGCTGGTGCCACAACACTGCAACCCCTCACAGACACTCTAGTTGGAATGCAGGAACGAGCCCTGCTGCAAAGTATTGCATCAAAAATTGTAATTACACGCCCCTGTTAAACAGGGGCTGAAAAATTGGGCCTTAGGCACTGGTGGTGGCGCCCAGAACCAAAAATGTTCTTACAAGCTATCAGCGTGATGATTGAGGAGGAAGAGGATAATTACTCAGGGGTAGTCACTCAGCATCAGCATAGGCAGTCTTTGAAGGGATCTGAGATTTCAAAAAAAATTATTCGGTTACATCTGCATCAGGTGCTTGGTAGCTGGTGGTGATCCAAGACTGATTCATTTTTATGAAGGTCAGCCGATCGACCGAGTCGGTGGACAGACGCACCCTGTGATCGGTTAC
Organism: Lithobates clamitans; assembly: GCA_037952925.1. Classification (NCBI taxonomy): domain Eukaryota; kingdom Metazoa; phylum Chordata; class Amphibia; order Anura; family Ranidae; genus Lithobates; species Lithobates clamitans. The sequence continues at coordinate 177,755 of JBBGZY010001369.1, read as the reverse complement.
CACGCCTCCAGCAGCACTGAATGTGCGTTCCGAAAGAACGCTGGATGCAGGACAGGCCAGTAGCTCAATTGCATACTGTGCAAGCTCTGGCCAGTGATCCATCCTCAAGACCCAGTAACCCAGAGGATTTTCGGTGGGAAAGGTGTCCAAGTCTGATCTTGCCCCTAGGTATTCCTGCACCATGTAAAACAGACGCTGGCGATGGTTGCTGGAACCGATCATACCTTGGGGCTGCGGACCAAAAAATTGTCTGAACGCATCGGTCAGACGGCCACCTTCTCCACCGCTCCTTCTTTGACTGACCGAAGCCTCAGCAACACGTTGTCCAGAAACAGGAGTTTGTAACCTCCCAGTCTCTGGGAACGCGTTGCACAGACCTTTCTGCAAGGCCTCCCGAAGATGTTTCATCCTCTGCTCCCTCTGCGATGGCAAGATAAGGTCCGCAACCTTACCCTTGTAACGTGGATCAAGGAGGGTTGCCAGCCAGTATTGGTCCTTCTCCTTGATACCACGAATACGAGGATCCTTACGCAGGCTTTGCAGGATCAGGGAGGCCATGCAGCGTAGGTTTGCTGAGGCATTCGGTCCGGAGTCCTCTGGGTCACTAAGGACAACAACGTCCGCAGCCACCTCCTCCCAGCCACGTACAAGTCCATGTGTTCCTTGGGACTGATCCCTTAAAGACTGCTGATGCTGAGTGCCAGGCTCCACCTCCATACTGACACAATCTTCCTCCTCCTCCTCCTCCTCCTCCTCGTCCTCTTCCTGTGTGATCGGCGGGCATGCAGGAACACTGTCTGGATAAAGGGGGCCTTGAGAGCTAAGGAAGTCCTCCTCTTCCTGCCTCTGTTCTGCCTCAAGTGCCCTGTCCATTATTCCACGCAGCGTGTGCTCCAACAGGTGGACAAGGGGGACAGTGTCACTGATGCATGCACTGTCAGTGCTCACCATCCTCGTGGCCTCCTCGAATGGTGACAGGACAGTGCATGCATCCCTGATCATGGCCCACTGGCGTGGGGAAAAAAAACCAAGGTCCCCTGACCCTGTCCTGGTGCCATAGTCGCACAGGTACTCATTGATGGCCCTCTGCTGCGTGTGCAGCCGCTGCAGCATGGCCAACGTCGAGTTCCACCTGGTGGGCATGTCACAGATTAGGCGGTTCTTGGGCAGGTTAAACTCCTTTTGGAGGTCCGTCAGCCGAGCACTGGCATTATATGACCGGCGGAAATGCACAGAGACTTTCCTGGCCTGCCTCAGGACATCCTGTAAGCCCGGGTACCTGCCCAAGAACCGCTGCACCACCAAGTTAAGGACGTGAGCCAAACAGGGCACATGGGTCAGTTGTCCCTGTCGGAGGGCAGAGAGGAGGTTGGTGCCATTGTCGCAAACCACCATTCCTGCCTTAAGTTGGCGTGGCGTCAACCACCTCTGAACCTGCCCCTGCAGAGCTGACAGAACCTCTGCCCCAGTGTGGCTCCTGTCCCCCAAGCACACCAGCTCAAGCACCGCATGGCATCTTTTGGCCTGCGTACTTGCGTAGCCCCTTGAACGCCTACGGAGCACCGCTGGTTCCGAGGAAGAGGCCATGGAGGAAGAAGAAGAGGAGGGGGTGGAGGAGAGAGGTGTGTCACAATCAGCAATTCGGAGGCGTGGTGGCGGAACAACCTCCAACACTACTGCACCTTGTCCTGCATCCTTCCCAGCTGCCAGCAGAGTCACCCAATGCGACGTGAAACTTAAGTAACGTCCCTGTCCATGCCTGCTGGACCATGAGTCAGAGGTAATATGCACCTTACCGCTGACCGCCCTGTCCAGCGAGGCATGGACATTGCCTTCCACATGCCGGTAGAGAGCCGGAATCGCCTTCCGTGAGAAAAAGTGGCGTTTGGGTACCTGCCACTGAGGAACCGCACATTCCACAAACTCACGGAAGGGGGCAGAGTCTACCAACTGAAAAGGCAGCAGTTGAAGTGCTAGCAATTTTGCCAAGCTAGCATTCAACCGCTGGGCATGTGGATGGCTGGGAGCAAACTTCTTTCGGCGCTGCAGCAGCTGGGGCAGGGAAATTTGCCTGGTACAATCTGACGTCGGTGTACCAAAAGCAGATTGCCCACAAGTACTTGGCTGTGACACACCTAATTCTACACCTTCATTCCTCTCACTGCAGGTCTCAGAGAGGACTGAAGGTCTAGTGGGGTTGGAAATCTCAGCTGATGAGGAGCAAGGAGAGATCGTCTTTGTTCTTTGGTGTGGGTCTTTTAGATACGCTTGCCAACGAACTGCATGGCAGGTCAACATATGTCTGGTCAAGCATGTGGTACCCAAGCGGGAGATGTTTTGGCCACGCGAGATACGCTTGAGACATATGTTGCAAATAGCAGCGGTGCGATCTGATGCACTCGTCTCAAAAAAGGCCCACACCAAAGAACTTTTTGAATAACGCGCAGAGACTGCAGCGCCCTGCACATGTGGAGCTTTGGGGTGTGATGCAGTCAATGTGCTGCCCTTAGGCTGGCCCCTGGAGGGCATCCTGCCTAGTTGGTGATGTGCCACCTCCTCCTCCTCCTCCTCCTCCTCCTCTCTCCTATCAGGCACCCACGTTGAGTCAGTGACCTCATCATCCCCTCCCTCCTCATCACTGGAGCAAACCTGGCAGTATGCTGCAGCAGGGGGAGCATGACTGCCAGATTGCTGTCCTTCTTGGGCACCCCCTCTGTCCGTGCTCATGTTACTGCTTTCATTGAGCTCAGTATCATCATCAGAGCCTTCCAAACGCTGGGCATCCTCCTGGAGCATGTACCCAACACTGTGGTCAAACAGTTCGAGGGAATCCTCATGAGGACATGGTGGAGCTAGGGAAGGAGTCACTGATGACATTGAGCTGAGGGAAGAGGCCGCTGCTTTGCCAGACAAAGCACCCTGGGCATGGGTGAGAGAGGATGAGGAGGATGAGGACGGCTTGGTCATCCACTCGACCAAGTCTTCCGCATGTTGCGGCTCAACACGGCCAGCTGCCGAAAAAAAGGCCAAGCGTGTCCCATGGCCACGTGCTGATGAGGATGCACCGTCTCCACGACCAGCACTAGACACAGAGCCTGCTTGCCCTCTCTTATTGGCTTGTGACTGTCTGCCTCTCCTTCTTGGCCTTCCAGACATACTAATGGCCTGTAGCTGCACTAAGCTGGGATAGAACACCTGTAATTTTCTTAAGGTAGCTTTATATACTGTAACCAGACAAGCCTGCCTGTCAGTAGGAAGATAACAGGAACGGATCTAGCTGAACACTGTGAGCAGGACGTACTGCACTAAATGTATATAGCAGGAACGGATCTAGCTGAACACTGTGAGCAGGACGCACTGCACTGAATGTAAATAGCAAGAACGGATCTAGCTGAACACTGTGAGCAGGACACACTGTACTAAATGTAAATAGTCTAGCTGCCTGACTGTGGTACTAATAGGATCAAAAAGAACACCTGTAATTTTCTTAAGGTAGCTTTATATACTGTAACCAGACAAGCCTGCCTGTCAGTAGGAAGATAACAGGAACGGATCTAGCTGAACACTGTGAGCAGGACGCACTGTACTAAATGTAAATAGTCTAGCTGCCTGACCGTGGTACTAATAGGATCAAAAAGAACACCTGTAATTTTCTTAAGGTAGCTTTATATACTGTAACCAGACAAGCCTGCCTGTCAGTAGGAAGATAACAGGAACGGATCTAGCTGAACACTGTGAGCAGGACACACTGTACTAAATGTAAATAGTCTAGCTGCCTGACCGTGGTACTAATAGGATCAAAAAGAACACCTGTAATTTTCTTCAGGTAGCTTTATATACTGTAACCAGACAAGCCTGCCTGTCAGTAGGAAGATAACAGGAACGGATCTAGCTGAACACTGTGAGCAGGACACACTGTACTAAATGTAAATAGTCTAGCTGCCTGACCGTGGTACTAATAGGATCAAAAAGAACACCTGTAATTTTCTTCAGGTAGCTTTATATACTGTAACCAGACAAGCCTGCCTGTCAGTAGGAAGATAACAGGAACGGATCTAGCTGAACACTGTGAGCAGGACGTACTGCACTAAATGTATATAGCAGGAACGGATCTAGCTGAACACTGTGAGCAGGACGCACTGCACTGAATGTAAATAGCAGGAACGGATGTAGCTGAACACTGTGAGCAGGACGCACTGCACTAAATGTAAATACCAGGAACGTATCTAGCTGAACACTGTGAGCAGGACGCACTGCACTGAATGTAAATAGCAGGAACGGATGTAGCTGAACACTGTGAGCACAACGCACTGCACTAAATGTAAATACCAGGAACGGATCTAGCTGAACACTGTGAGCAGGACGCACTGCACTGAATGTAAATAGCAGGAACGGATCTAGCTGAACACTGTGAGCAGGACGCACTGCACTAAATGTAAATACCAGGAACGGATCTAGCTGAACACTGTGAGCAGGACGCACTGCACTGAATGTAAATAGCAGGAACGGATCTAGCTGAACACTGTGAGCAGGACGCACTGCACTAAATGTAAATACCAGGAACGGATCTAGCTGAACACTGTGAGCAGGACGCACTGCACTGAATGTAAATAGCAGGAACGGATCTAGCTGAACACTGTGAGCAGGACGCACTGCACTAAATGTAAATACCAGGAACGGATCTAGCTGAACACTGTGAGCAGGACGCACTGCACTGAATGTAAATAGCAGGAACGGATCTAGCTGAACACTGTGAGCAGGACGCACTGCACTGAATGTAAATAGCAGGAACGGATCGAGCTGAACACTGTGAGCAGGACGCACTGCACTAAATGTAAATACCAGGAACGGATCTAGCTGAACACTGTGAGCAGGACGCACTGCACTGAATGTAAATAGCAGGAACGGATCTAGCTGAACACTGTGAGCAGGACGCACTGCACTGAATGTAAATAGCAGGAACGGATCTAGCTGAACACTGTGAGCAGGACGCACTGCACTGAATGTAAATAGCAGGAACGGATCTAGCTGAACACTGTGAGCAGGACGCACTGCACTAAATGTAAATAGCAGGAACGGATCTAGCTGAACACTGTGAGCAGGACACACTGCACTGAATGTAAATAGCAGGAACGGATCTAGCTGAACACTGTGAGCAGGACGCACTGTACTGAATGTAAATAGCAGGAACGGATCTAGCTGAACACTGTGAGCAGGACGCACTGCACTGAATGTAAATAGCAGGAACGGATCTAGCTGAACACTGTGAGCAGGACGCACTGCACTGAATGTAAATAGCAGGAACGGATCTAGCTGAACACTGTGAGCAGGACGCACTGTACTGAATGTAAATAGCAGGAACGGATCTAGCTGAACACTGTGAGCAGGACACACTGCACTGAATGTAAATAGCAGGAACGGATCTAGCTGAACACTGTGAGCAGGACGCACTGTACTGAATGTAAATAGCAGGAACGGATCTAGCTGAACACTGTGAGCAGGACACACTGCACTAAATGTAAATAGTCTAGATAGAAGATAACAGGAACGGATCTAGCTAAACTGAATACAGTGTATATATATATATGCAACACCTGGGATGCATATATATACACAATACACTGTAAGTGCAGCTAACTGACTGACTGTTCTGCCTAATCTATCTAACTCAAATCAAATGACACTGTCTCTCTCTCTCTCTATCTCTCAGCACACCGGAACACACACTACACAGGGCCGCCGTGCAGGCGGCCTTATATAGTGTGGGGTGTGTACTAAATCCCCTGAGCCATAATTGGCCAAAGCCACCCTGGCTTTGGCCAATTACAGCTCTCTCTACTGACGGCGCTGTGATTGGCCAAGCATGCGGGTCATAGTGCATGCTTGGCCAATCATCAGCCAGCAATGCACTGCGATGCCGCAGTGAATTATGGGCCGTGACGCGCCACACGAATTTGGCGCGAACGGCCCATATCGTTCGCAATTCGGCGAACGACCGAACAGCCGATGTTCGAGTCGAACATGGGTTCGACTCGAACACGAAGCTCATCCCTATCTAGCACCCTTAAAGTCCAGATTTCGGCTCTTTCAGCTAAAACAGGCATTAGATGGGCACTACATCCTCTAGTGATTCAGTTCATGAGAGCCTGCTTAAAAATCAGACCTCCAAAAAAACCCACATTTCCACCATGGAATCTCTCTACAGTACTCGATGCATTATCCAAACCTCCTTTTTTGGCCGACTGAGACAATTTCACTTTGGAACCTGACTCTGAAGGTAACCTTCCTTATCACCATTACATCTGCGAGAAGAGTTTCAGAACTTAAAGCATTACTGATAACAGAACATTACCTAGTCTTCTATCCCGATAGAGTGGTATTGAGGCCTTCAGAACGTTTTACTCCCAAAGTATCATCTTCTTTTCATTATAATCAAGATATCAACCTTCCATCCTTTATTAATAACCAAGGTGAACCTCATGCATTGGACGTTAAAACTATCATTACCAGCTATTTGGAAGCTACAGCCTCTTTCATAAAATCAGATACTCTTCTCATAATTCCTCACGGTCCTAGGAAAGGTCATCCAGCAACTTCCCGAACAATCGCATCCTGGCTAGTCAACACCATTAAAAAGACATATTCATCTCAGCAGCTAGCCATCCCAGAAGGCATCAAGGCACACTCAACCAGGGCAGTGGCAACTTCATGGGCAGCATATTGCAGAGTTTCACCGGAAACGATCTGTAAGGCAGCTACCTGGTCATCAAGACATACGTTTACTTCTCACTATAAAATTGACTCTGCACAACTAACTACAGCGGACTTTGGCAGAGCCATTATTACAGCCAATTCCTCAGCTCTTTAGAATAATAAACTTTAATTTGCACCCTCCCGACTGGCGAGTTATTTCCCAGTGTGTGCTGCCATGAAGGCGTCAGGAAAACGGAAAATTGTATACTCACCTTTCCGTAATTTTCCTTTCCTGACGCATCTTCATGGCAGCACACAGATTCCCACCCTGTTTTAAATGATATATACAGAGAATGGTGGGGGTCATCTCTCTTCAACTTTTATAGATAGACCAATCCTGTCAGGTTGTGGGGGCGGAGTCACAACCCAGTGTGTGCTGTCATGAAGATGCATCAGGAAAGGAAAATTACGGAAAGGTGAGTATACAATTTTCCATTTTTTTGCTAGAAAGTTACTTAGAACTCCCAAGCCCAACCCCTGAAAAACAACCCCACACCATAATCCCCCCTCCACCAAATGGTTTGGACCAGAGCACAAAGAAAGGTCCATAAAGACATGGATGAGCGAGTTTGGGGTGGAGGAACTTGACTGGCCTGCACAGAGTCCTGACCTCAACCCAATAGAACACCTTTGGGATAGATTAGAGTGGAGACTGTGAGCCAGGCCTTCTTGTCCAACATCAGTGCCTGACCTCACAAATGCTCTTCTGGAAGAACGGTCAAACATTCCCATAGACACACTCCTAAACCTTGTGGACAGCCTTCCCAGAAGAGTTGAAGCTGTTATAGCTGCAAAGAGTGGGCCAACTCAATATTGAACCCTACGGACTAAGACTGGGGTGTCATTAAGGTTCATGTGTGTGTAAAGGCAGGCGTCCCAATACTTTTGGTAATATAGTGTGTGTATATATATATATATATATATATATATATATATATATATATATATATATATATATATATATATATATATATATATATATATGTATGTATGATGTTTGGGAATTCTAAGTAATTTTCGAGCAAAAAATACTGATTGCTACTGGCACTCAAGCAAAGCGTTGGACGGTTCCATCACAGTTACATGTAAAAAAAAAGTGCCAGAAAAAGCGAGGTCTGGAAGAGGGTATTAGGGGAGGGGCTCTCCTGAAGAGAGACCCCCCAAGGCTGGGGAGGAAGGAACCTGAGGGCCACATATCCTCCCCCTAGACTTCAGGGTAGGCCCAAAGACCCCCACCCTCCACCCTGAGTGAAAACAAAAAAACACATATATAAAGTGTAGGGTGACACACCCAGAGATCAAAAATAAATACATAGGCATATAGGATTTCAAAAGAAAAAAACTGCCGGTCCAATTCAGTGCATTGATTAGGCCTTGGAAAAAAAATAACCTTAATGAAGATATAAAAATATAATAATAATAATAATAATAAGTTTTGTCCTTAGATATATTTCATGTTCAGCATCTAAACTTCTGAGCTATACAGAGAGAATGGGATCCACACTGACATCTCTGATTGGCTGTATACCAGGAACACAGCGCCACCTCCTGGATGTTGTCAGGAGATACAGAAACCACAAACTACAATCAAAGGAAATTGTATTTTTCTTTCTATAGCAACATGTAACATTGTGTGTGACCTGATCACTTCCTCCTCTAATGACATCACAACTGTCACATGTCACATTCTCTCTCCATCCCATCATACATGGGGAGGGGCAGTGCAATACTTTCCATTACACCCTCCCCCACCCCAAAATCATACCCTCCAGCAGCATGAAAGTCATCCCAGTGTGATCCTCTCTTCTCAGCTCATATCCAGTAACTGACTCTCTATACGCCCTACAGCCACTTACATATTCACTGACCCCGCCCATCAGGTTCACCTCCTCCCCTCCCACTTCTTTCTCTGCCATAAGGAATGCATAAAATGATCAGCTTGGAGGTTCGAAGCTACTAACAAGACTCCGCCCACTTACACAGATACCCCTAACATAGCCACACCCACGCCACACCCTCTGTCCAATAAGATACTATCTCAGCCTCCACCACTAGCTCACTCCTTGCCCACTCTAAGCCCCAGTTCACACTGGGACGACTTGTCAGGTGACCTAGTCCCCTGACAAGTCGCCTCCCGTTCTGTGCAATGGAACCGTTCTAATCGGATCGACGCAAGTCGCTCCGACTTAGAAAATGGTTCCTGTACGACTTTCAGGGCGACTTGCATTGACTTCTATACAGAAGTCGTCTTGCAAGTCGCCGCTGAGTCGTGTCCTGGGTCGCCTGAGGCAGTCACGCTGTAAGTCGTGCTGCCTCAGTGTCTGGCCTCCGCCCCCCAGAGTGACATCACTCAGTGAAGTGATCAGTGTGGAGTCTGACAGATACTGAGCAGTCAGAGGAATCCTACACAGAGACCCTGAATATAGCCACACCCACCGCACACCGCCCATCCAATCATCTGCCGGACACTCTTTATTTATTCTGCAGCTCCAGCTGGTGGAGGATGTAGAATGTTATAATGTTTATCTTTGTGTTGTTTGGAAACATTTTACTGTCATTGTAACAGTTCAGAGTGTAGAATGTTATTGTATTTGCTTGTTAGTAATAGAAGTGATCTCCAATAAAACACTCAGTGTACTCTGTTCTGTGTGCTCTGTGCTCTGTGCTCTGTTCTGTGTGCTCTGTGCTGTGTACTCTGTACTGTGTGCTGTGTGCTCTGTACTGTGTGCTCTGTACGGTGTGCTCTGTACTGTGTGCTCTGTACGGTGTGCTCTGTACTGTGTGCTCTATGCTGTGTACTCTGTACTGTGTGCTCTATGCTGTGTACTCTGTACTGTGTTCTCTGTGCTGTGTACTCTGTACTGTGTGCTCTATGCTGTGTGCTCTGTACTGTGTGCTCTGTGCTGTGTACTCTGTATTGTGTGCTCTGTACTGTGTGCTGTGTGCTCTGTACTGTGTGCTGTGTGCTCTGTACTGTGTGCTGTGTGCTCTGTACTGTGTGCTCTGTACTCTGTGCTGTGTGCTCTGTACTCTGTGCTGTGTGCTCTGTACTCTGTGCTCTGTACTGTGTGCTCTGTACTCTGTACTGTGTGCTGTGTACTCTGTGCTGTGTGCTCTGTACTGTGTGCTGTGTGCTGTGTGCTCTGTACTATGTGCTCTGTGCTGTGTACTCTGTACTGTGTGCTCTGTAATGTGTGCTGTGTGCTCTGTACTGTGTGCTCTGTACTGTGTGCTGTGTGCTCTGTACTGTGTGCTGTGTACTCTGTGCTATGTGCTCTGTACTGTGTGCTCTGTACTGTGTGGTGTATGCTCTGTGCTCTGTGCTGTGTGCTGTATGCTGTATGCTCTGTGCTGTATGCTCTGTACTGTGTGCTGTATGCTTTGTCTTGTGTGCTCTGTGCTTTATGTTGTGTGATCTATGCTTTATGTTGTGTGCTCTGTGCTTTATGTTGTGTGTGCTCTGTACTGTGTGCTTTGTGTTGTGTGCTGTGTGCTCTGTGATTTTTTGTTGTGTGCTTTGTGTTGTGTGCTCTATGCTTTGTGTTGTGTGCTCTATGCTTTGTGCTCTGTACTGTGTGCTTTGTGCTTTATGTTGTGTGCTCTGTACTGTGTGCTCTGTGCTTTGTGTTGTGTGCTCTATGCTTTGTGTTGTGGGCTGTGTGCTCTGTGTTGTGTGCTGTATGCTTTGTGTTGTGTGCTCTAAGCTTTGTGTTGTGCGCTCTATGCTTTGTGTTGTGCGCTCTATGCTTTGTGCTGTGTGCTCTATGCTTTGTGTTGTGTGCTCTGTGTTGTGTGCTCTATGCTTTGTGTACTGTGTGCTCTATGCTTTGTGCTGTGTGCTCTGTACTGTGTGCTTTGTGCTCTGTACTGTGTGTTCTATACTTTGTACTGTGTGCTCTGTACTGTGTGCTCTGTGCTCTATGTTCTGTGTGCTCTATGCTGTATGCTTTGTACTCTGTACTGTGCACTCTGTTCGCTGTATGCTCTTATGCTCTGTACTGTGTGCTGTATGCTTTGTTGTGTGTTGTATTCTCTGTGCTGTGTGCTCTATGCTTTGTACTGTGTGCTCTGTGTTGTGTTCTGTGCTGTGTGTTCTGTGTTGTGTTCTGTGTGCTCTATGTTTTGTGCTGTGTGCTTTATGTTTTGTGCTGTGTGTTTGTACTGTGTGCGTTGTGCTCTGTGCTCTATGCTTTATGTTGTGTGCTCTGTGCTGTGTACTTTATGTTGTGTGCTGTGTGCTCTGTACTGTGTGCTGTATGCTTTATGCTGTGTGCTCTGTGCTCTGTGCTCTATGTTGTTTGCTGTTTGCTATATGTTATGTGTTGTGTGCTCTGTGCTGTATGCTGTGTACTCTGTGCCGTATGCTCTCTGCTCTATGCTCTGTGTTGTGTGCTTTATGGTGTGTGCTCTGTACTGCGTGTTCTATGCTTTGTGCTCTGTACTGTGTGGCCCCCAGAGTGACGTCACTCAGTGAAGTGATCAGTGTGGAGTCTGACAGATACTGAGCAGTCAGAGGAATCCTCCACAGACCCTGAGTATAGCCACACCCACCGAACACCGCCCATCCAATCATCTGCCGGACACTCCTCTTTACTTATTCTGCATCTCCAGCTGGTGGAGGATGTAGAATGTTGTAATGTTTATCTTTGTGTTGTTTGGAAACATTTTACTGTCATTGTAAAAATTGAGAGTGTGGAATGTTATTGTATTTGCTTGTTTGTAATAGAAGTGATCTCCAATAAAACACTCAGTGTGCTCTGTACTGTGTGCTCTGTACTGTGTGCATTGTACTGTGTGCTCTGTGCTGTGTACTCTGTACTGTGTGCTCTGTGCTCTGTACTGTGTGCTCTGTGCTGTGTGCTCTGTGCTGTGTGCTCTGTGCTGTGTGCTGTGTGCTCTGTACTGTGTGCTCAGTACTCTGTGCTGTGTGCTCTGTACTGTGTGCTCAGTACTCTGTGCTGTGTGCTCTGTACTGTGTGCTCTGTGCGCTCTGTACTGTGTGCTCTTACTGTGTGCTCTGCACTGTGTGCTGTGTGCTCTGTACTGTGTACTATGTGCTCTGTACTGTGTGCTCTGTGCTGTGTACCCTGTACTGTGTGCTGTGTGCTCTGTGCTGTGTACCCTGTACTGTGTGCTCTGTACTCTGTACTTACTGTGTGCTCTGTACTGTGTGTTGTGTGCTCTGTACTCTGTGCTGTGTGCTCTGTACCCTGTAATGTGTGCTCTGTACTCTGTACTGTGTACTCTGTGCTGTGTGCTCTGTACTGTGTGCTCTGTGCTGTGTGCTCTGTACTGTGTGCTGTATGCTTTGTCTTGTGTGCTCTGTGCTTTGTGTTGTGTGCTCTATGCTTTGTGTTGTGTGCTCTGTGCTTTATGTTGTGTGTGCTCTGTGCTCTGTTCTGTGTGCTTTGTGTTGTGTGCTGTGTGCTGTGTGCTTTTTATTTATTCTGCAGTTCCAGCTGGTGGAGGGATGTAGAATGTTACAATGTTTATCTCTGTATTGTTTGGACATTTTTTACTGTCATTGTAACACTTCCATGGTGAGATATATTATAGAGAGACAGGAGAGGAGCAGAGGACACCTCCATGGTGAGATATATTATAGAGAGACAGGAGAGGAGCAGAAGACACTTCCATGGTGAGATATATTATAGAGAGACAGGGGGGGAGCAGAGGACACTTCCATGGTGAGATATATTATAGAGAGACAGGAGGGGGGCAGAGGACACTTCCATGGTGAGATATATTATAGAGAGACAGGAGAGGAGCAGAGGACACCTCCATGGTGAGATATATTATAGAGAGACAGGAGGGGAGCAGAAGACACCTCCATGGTGAGATATATTATAGAGAGACAGGGGGGGAGCAGAGGACACTTCCATGGTGAGATATATTATAGAGAGACAGGAGGGGAGCAGAAGACGCTTCCATGGCGAGATATATTATAGAGAGACAGGAGGGGGGCAGAAGATACTTCCATGGTGAGATATATTATAGAGAGACAGGAGGGGGGCAGAAGACACCTCCATGGTGAGATATATTATAGAGAAACAGGAGGGGGGCAGAAGACACTTCCATGGTGAGATATATTATAGAGAGACAGGAGGGGAGCAGAAGACACTTCCATGGTGAGATATATTATAGAGAGACAGGAGGGGGGCAGAAGACACTTCCATGGTGAGATATATTATAGAGAGACAGGAGGGGAGCAGAAGACACTTCCATGGTGAGATATATTATAGAGAGACATGAGGGGAGAAGAAGACACCTCCATGGGGAGATATATTATAGGGATACAGGAGGGGAGCAGAAGTCACCTCCATGGTGAGATATATTATAGAGAGACAGGAGGGGAGCAGAGGACACTTCCATAATGAGATATATTATAGAGAGACAGGGGGGGAGCAGAGGACACTTCCATGGTGAGATATATTATAGAGAGACAGGAGGGGGGCAGAAGACACCTCCATGGTGAGATATATTATAGAGAGACAGGAGGGGGGCAGAGGACACTTCCATGGTGAGATATATTATAGAGAGACAGGAGAGGAGCAGAGGACACCTCCATGGTGAGATATATTATAGAGAGACAGGAGGGGAGCAGAAGACACCTCCATGGTGAGATATATTATAGAGAGACAGGGGGGGAGCAGAGGACACTTCCATGGTGAGATATATTATAGAGAGACAGGAGGGGAGCAGAAGACACTTCCATGGTGAGATATATTATAGAGAGACAGGAGGGGGGCAGAAGATACTTCCATGGTGAGATATATTATAGAGAGACAGGAGGGGGGCAGAAGACACCTCCATGGTGAGATATATTATAGAGAAACAGGAGGGGGGCAGAAGACACTTCCATGGTGAGATATATTATAGAGAGACAGGAGGGGAGCAGAAGACACTTCCATGGTGAGATATATTATAGAGAGACAGGAGGGGGGCAGAAGACACTTCCATGGTGAGATATATTATAGAGAGACAGGAGGGGAGCAGAAGACACTTCCATGGTGAGATATATTATAGAGAGACATGAGGGGAGAAGAAGACACCTCCATGGGGAGATATATTATAGGGATACAGGAGGGGAGCAGAAGTCACCTCCATGGTGAGATATATTATAGAGAGACAGGAGGGGAGCAGAAGACACCTCCATGGTGAGATATATTATAGAGAGACAGGAGGGGGGCAGAAGACACTTCCATGGTGAGATATATTATAGAGAGACAGGAGGGGGGCAGAAGACACCTCCATGGTGAGATATATTATAGAGAAACAGGAGGGGGGCAGAAGACACTTCCATGGTGAGATATATTATAGAGAGACAGGAGGGGAGCAGAAGACACTTCCATGGTGAGATATATTATAGAGAGACAGGAGGGGGGCAGAAGACACTTCCATGGTGAGATATATTATAGAGAGACAGGAGGGGAGCAGAAGACACTTCCATGGTGAGATATATTATAGAGAGACATGAGGGGAGAAGAAGACACCTCCATGGGGAGATATATTATAGGGATACAGGAGGGGAGCAGAAGTCACCTCCATGGTGAGATATATTATAGAGAGACAGGAGGGGAGCAGAGGACACTTCCATGGTGAGATATATTATAGAGAGACATGAGGGGAGAAGAAGACACCTCCATGGGGAGATATATTATAGGGATACAGGAGGGGAGCAGAAGTCACCTCCATGGTGAGATATATTATAGAGAGACAGGAGGGGAGCAGAAGACACCTCCATGGTGAGATATATTATAGAGAGACAGGAGGGGGGCAGAAGACACCTCCATGGTGAGATATATTATAGGGAGACAGGAGGGGGGCAGAAGACACCTCCATGGTGAGATATATTATAGAGAGACAGGAGGGGGGCAGAGGACACCTCCATGGTGAGATATATTATAGAGAGACAGGAGGGGAGCAGAAGACACCTCCATGGTGAGATATATTATAGGGAGACAGGAGGGGGGCAGAAGACACCTCCATGGTGAGATATATTATAGAGAGACAGGAGGGGGGCAGAAGACACCTCCATGGTGAGATATATTATAGAGAGACAGGGGGGGAGCAGATCACACTTCCATGGTGAAATGTACTATAGAAATCCAGATCTCTCCTATCATGTATGGTCAGGGCTGGGACAGAAAAGAGGAAGAAATGCCAATCACAATACATGGATATCTAATAGAACTGATCACTACACCAAGTATTGCACAAATATGGAATTATCTTCTGTTCTGCAAATGATATTTCTGTTCCATGCCATGGGCTATCTCAGCACATAGTATAGTACCTAGATGTCACAGTATCGGCCGCTTCAGGCATAACATTCATATGAACACGCTCCTCCCCCACTCCACCCCTATACGTCATCCTCTACTTCAAACTTCATATTACTTCTTACAATGAAACTGTCTCCATATGAGAGACAACACGACTGAGGAGCAGAGAGATCTCTGATGATGGGACGATGGAAAGGTAATGTCTGGCTGTACATAATATTGATACTACTACTACTATTGATATTGATATTTATACTACTATTGAGATTGATATTATTTCTACTATTGATATTGATACTACTATTGAGATTGATATTAATACTACTATTGATATTGATAATACTATTATTACTACTATGGAGATCAGTATATAGAATAGATGTGATCTGTATATAGAGATATAATATATGATCCCAGCGGTGTATACATGGAGATCAGTATATAGGAATAGATGTGATCTGTATACAGAGATATAATATGTGATCCCAGCGGTGTATACATGGAGATCAGTATATAGAATAGATGTGATCTGTATACAGAGATATAATATGTGATCACAGCGGTGTATACATGGAGATCAGTATATAGGAATAGATGTGATCTGTATACAGAGATATGTGTGATCCTAGCAGTGTATACATGGAGATCAGTATATAGGAATAGATGTGATCTGTATACAGAGATATAATGTGTGATCCCAGTGGTGTATACATGGAGATCAGTATATAGGAACAGATGTGATCTGTATACAGAGATATAATATGTGATCCCAGCGATGTATACATGGAGATCAGTATATAGGAATAGATGTGATCTGTCTACAGAGATATAATATGTGATCCCAGCGGTGTATACATGGAGATCAGTATATAGGAATAGATGTGATCTGTTTACAGAGATATGTGTGATCCTAGCGGTGTATACATGGAGATCAGTATATAGAATAGATGTGATCTGTATACAGAGATATATTATCTGATCCCAGTGGTGTATACATGGAGATCAGTATATAGGAATAGATGTGATCTGTATACAGAGATATAATATCTGATCCCAGCGGTGTATATAGGAATAGATGTGATCTGTATACAGAGATATAATATCTGATCCCAGTGGTGTATACATGGAGATTAGTATATAGGAATAGATGTGATCTGTATACAGAGATATAATATCTGATCCCAGCGGTGTATACATGGAGATCAGTATATAGGAATAGATGTGATCTGTATACAGAGATATAATGTCTGATCCCAGCGGTGTATACATGGAGATCAGTATATAGAATAGATGTGATCTGTATACAGAGATATAATATGTGATCCCAGCGGTGTATACATGGAGATCAGTATATAGGAATAGATGTGATCTGTATACAGAGATATAATGTGTGATCCCAGCGGTGTATACATGGAGATCAGTATATATAAGATATAAGGTGAAGAGTGTAGTGTGCGGGGGGGTGAGGGGTCAGGAATGTAATGGTGACGAGCTCTATAGCGGTAATAGTTTTGCACAGAGCAGCCCCGATCCTCTTCTTGTGGGGTCCCCCGACGGTGCTCCAGGCCATTCCTCTTTGAGTGCCTTTCCATGGGGGCACCCATGCAGGCTCGCTCCTGAACCACTCTGTCTGCATCTATTGACACAGAGTGGGTGGCTTCGCCCCGCCCCTGCTAACTTGTCACAGCATTTTATTGCTATCAATCTGCCCAATGAGCAGAGAGACATCAGTGAAAGCTGCTGCTCTAATGCACATTGCTGAATCAGATTGGGCTCAGGTATGTAAAGGGGGGGGCTGGGGGGGCGGGGTTCCTGCAGCACAGAAAGTTTTTTATTATCTGAATGCATTGAGGTAAAAAACAACCTTAAGGCTTTAGAAGCACTTTAACCGCTTCAGATCCGGGCCATTGCCAAATGACGGCAACAGCGCGGATCTAAATTGCCGGAACTACGTCTACTGACGTCGTCCCGTGCACGAGCGGCCTGCGCGCCCCCTGCAGGGCACGCGCGGCGCGCTCGGTGATCAGCGAGTCTATGAAACTCGCCTGATCACAGATCAGAGTAAGGGGTTGGTCCCGACCCCTTACCACATGATCAGCTGTCAGCCAATGACATCCACCCATGCCACCCATCCGTGCCACCCATCCGTGGCCATCAGTGCCGCCTTATCTGTCCCCATCAGTGCCGCCTTATCTGTCCCCATCAGTGCCGCCTTATCTGTCCCCATCAGTGCCGCCTTAACTGTGCCTATCAGTGCCGCATTAACTGTGCCCATCAGTGCCGCCTTATCTGTGCCTATCCGTGCCCATCAGTGCAGCCTATCAGTGCCCACCAGTGCCGCCTCATCAGCGCATATCAATGAAGGAGAAAAATTACCTGTTTGCAAAATTTTATAACAAACTATTAAACATGATTTTTTTTTTTTCAAAAATTTCCATCTTTTTTTGTTTGTTTAGCAAAAAATAAAAATCCCAGCTGTGATTAAATACCACCAAAAGAAAGCTCTATTTGTGGGGAAAAAATGATAAAAATTTAATTTGGGTACAGTGTTGTATGACCGCGCAATTGTCATTCAAAGTGCGTCAGAACTGAAAGCTCAAAATTGGTCTGGGCAGGAGGGGGGTTTAAGTGCCCAGTAAGCAAGTGGTTAATCTTTGTCTATGTTCCAGTTTAAGCTGGTACCCTGACCAGTGCTCCAGGTTTCCTGCTTCCGGGTGTCTTGTTCCTCTTGTAGTCTTCTATGGAGTCACCCTTGCATGCAGGGACTAGAGTTGTCTCCCTACATCAGGGGTGTCAAACTGGCAGCCCTGTAGCTGTTGCGGAACTACAAGTCCCATTATGCTTCTGCCTTTGGGAGTCATGCCTGTAACTGTCAGCCTTGCAATGCCTCATGGGACTTGTAGTTCTGCAACAGCTGGAGGGCTGCCAGTTTAACACCTATGCCCTACACAGTGTGCATCAATAGAAACGCATAGCCCCATAGCCTAGAATAGCAAGGCACTCCCCTCCTCCCTTCCCCCTCCCTTCTCCAAGCTGTCAGACTGACTCCACTACCCTATTAACCCTTTCCTGTGTACACCAGAAGTTCAGGGAAGCAGCACTGGGATAGCATGAACCAACAGCATTGAAATGGTATAAACCGCATATGCTGTGTTATGAATTGTAACAAATAGTTTACTGAGGAATGTTGATTTTATTGTGCTCAATGTGTTCAGCTGAAAGAATTCTGAGAGTTGAATCCTACGTCAAGTGATGTGTATTCCTTTTGTTAGGTCTCCTGTATATCCTGGTCTTTCCATTGCTGACATGGGGGATGGTGTACATACAGAGTGGATCGGAGATCAGTGAATGTAGTATGAAGTGTCCTCGGTCTGAAGGTGTTCTGGAGCTGTACAGACGATGTGGGGGGGTAGCAGACACTTTACTGTTGTTGTACTGTGAAGATCTGCGCACCAAAAACTATGACAAGACCAGACTTCACCTGGACACAGGGAGCGGCTGCTGGAAGCTGACCCAGACTGGGAGGAGAGACTCCTGTGTGTATATTCTAGAATTCCACAGCAACCCGACAATTACACTCTCCTCTACAGAGATCCGTGTTCTGGGTAAGAGTCCATATACTGCATCACACTTCTCTCCACGGTATATTGTACAATATGGGGGAAAATAAAAGAGATACACTTATTTATAGAGGCCAGTAACACTTAGGGTGACCATGAGTTCCGGATTGCCCGGGATAGTCCTGCATTTTGCAAGTCAGTCCCGGAATGAAACTGACACAGCCGATGCAGCTGTTCGCAATTCTGCAACGATGACATAATCTTGGCGAGCCGTGCGGCGCCCTGCCTCTCCTGGAGAAACACAGCAAGAGGTGGATAAAGCCCCCTCACCTTCCTAATTGGGTGCTTTCACAAAGGAGGAGCCGTGGGCATTAGCCAGCCCTGGTTTTTTGCCTCCCGCCCCTGACATCACCCCCAGCCGCCGGTGTTCGGCGTGTCTTACAGCTGTGGAGCCCCAAGCGTCCCGACTCCCGGACAGAATACTGGATGCTGCAGTGCTCAGTCCTCCTCCTCAGTGTGTTACAGACATCAGGTACATTCAGTACTAGTATTTCTCTATGGTTGAATTTATTTTGTGCATGTGCATTCCAGTGGCGGCTGGTGCACAATATTTTGAGGGGGCGGCAAAAAAACCTCCCCCCACTCGCACCACTGCCACCCGCCGTCCAAACCCGCCCCACTGACCTCTGCTGCCACACGATGCCACCACCTCCTCCCACGGGTGATGGATGGGAAGGCGGCCTTACTCAGTCTCAGGACCCACTTCCTGATTGGCCGGGAGGAGAATCAGGAAGACAATAGCAAATATTAATTTGCTATTGTCACAAAACTGGGTGGGCTCAGGGTGCAGTGCTCTGCGCCCCAAGCCCACCCTTTTTTTGAAGCAAATTAGAACCTCAGGCTCTAATCATGTGCTTCCAAAAAAAAAAAAACCAGTAGAAATCCATGCGTCCAGCGCCCTGCGTGGAGATTAGGGGCCTGGCGCATGGATTAGGGGGGCTGCCACTGGTGCATTCACTGCATTGTGCATGGATTTGTACATATCAAGTAGGAGAAGCTCATTTTAGATTCATCTTGAGGCTTCATTTTTTCCAATTTTTACTCCAGATCCCTCAGATCATTTGAATCCTTTTTTGTAGTCTAAAGTATGGGGTTTTCTTTATGTGCAACTTTAGTGCCTTAGATATAAAGAGCATTTGCTGTTAGCCTAACATTGAAAGAACAATTACACTCTTTGAATCTAAGCGTCTGCCTGCAACTGCAATGATAGGATAACATACATTAAACAAATGCTTTTTCTATCTAAGGCACTAAAGTTGCCTATAAACCCAACTCTGCTCACGAGCATGGCCACCCACCGACTGCATTGTAAGCTGGTGACACTGCCCCCTTGTGATGTCACTGACCAATGCATGCTGGGGGTTGTCCCTGAATGGCAGTTTGGAAATGTGGTCACCATAGTATTGCTGGCAGATCACATAACTAATCATTGTGGGTACAAGAGCTAGCACTCTATTCCATGTATCTGGGCTCTGTGCTGGTGAGCTATGACTGATGGTGACCTTCTTTCTCCTGATCATTCCAGATCCGGTTCTCATCTCCAACCTCACCGGTACCGGGGGCTGGTTGGGTGAGGAGACAGCGATGAGCGTCCAGTTCTCTGGAGAAGAGAGCGCTGTGACCTGGGAGGTGGACGGGGAGCCTCTCCCTGAAAGATACCGGCTGATAGATGACAATAGGACGCTGATTATCCCCAGTGTGCAGAGAGACGACGCCGAGAGGAGATTCCGGGTCAGGATCACAAACCCGGTCAGTGAGGAGATCCGGGAATACCGGCTGGAGATCGGAGGTGAGAGGGGCAATTACTGGGGGAATAATCTGATCTGTATAGAAGATGATCATAGTGGGAGTGAATAGTAATGCCATTTTCACATCTCTCTCCCCTCAGATTTGACAATTCCCACCCCCAGCCATGTGATTTGAACAATTAACACCAGGCCCAGACATCATGGAACTGTGGGATGGGATTTTTTAAATAGAATAGGGGTATTTCATAAACCTTCACACCTCTTATCATGTTCTTGGACAATCAACATCTGCCTTGACACATTATATGGGGATTGGATGAAGTTAACAGGTACCCAGTGCTGTGTTTTGGCCTAGGCCGACAAGGCCCAGGCCTAGGGCGGCACTTTGTGGGGGGCAGCAAAAAGGCCCCCCACACAAAAAGGAACCCGCTCCCTCCCGACTCCTGCAAGGAGGGCTACCATCAGGGGAGTACAGCTGAAGACAGCAGTGGCATCGTGGGTGCAGAGGGGGCCAGGAAGCAGTTTTAGTAGGTGCCGTCAAGCCGCAACCCCTGGTAAAGTGGTGACTCTCTCTCTGATTGGCGCTTTGCTGTGGCCAATCATGGGGAGTGAAACATCAGGAAGGAAGCTGGGCGGCGGCGGCAGCGTGGCAAAACAATTGGAGCCGCTCTCTCTTCTTTTCTCCCTTTGACTGACAGGAGAAAGGGGAGGGGGGCGAGCGGGGGAGATACACAGACAGCCCGCAGCTCTCCTCTCCCCTATCACAGTGCTGCTGCTGAGTTCTCTGGCAAATGGAGCAGCAGTGCTGTGACAGGGAGAGGAGAGCTGCAGGCTGTCTGTGCATCTCCCCCGCTCGCCCCTCCTTCCCTTTCTCCGATCAGCCAAAGGAAGAAGAGAAAGAGCAGCTCTAATTGGGTTTGCCGCACCGCCATGATTGGCCATAGCAGAGGGCCAATCATAAGACACTGAGGGGCATCATGGGAAATGTAGTCCCTGAAGACTGGTGGCCCCAGTGTGTTCACAGACACCATGCTACTTCTGGGTTCCGGGTTCCAGGCTCCCCCCAGCACAGTGCATGCATGCGGGGGGGGGGAGATCCTGGAACCCAGAACAAAGCAGAGGAATTGAGTGTTACAGGAGGAGAAATAGAGAGTACTGTGCTGGAGAAGCCAGAGAGGGAGCCACACAGAACCCCTGTACCTGCACCACCAGAGAGCCACGCTGTACCCACACCACCAGAGAGCCACACTATACCCACACCACTTGAGAGCCACACTATACCCACAACACCAGAGAGGGAGCCATGCTGTACCCGCACCACCAGAAAGGGAGCCATGCTGTACCCGCACCACCAGAAAGGGAGCCACACTGTACCCACACCACCAGAGAGCCACACTATACCCACACCACCAGAGAGCCACACTATACCCACACCACCAGAGAGGGAGCCACGCTGTACCCGCACCACTAGAGAGGGAGCCATTCTGTACCCACACCACCAGAGAGGGAGCCACACTGTACCCACACCACCAGAGAGCCACGCTGTACCCGCACCACTAGAGAGGGAGCAACTCTGTACCCGCACCAGAGAGCCACGCTGTACCCACACCACCAGAGAGCCAAGCTGTACCCGCACCACTAGAGAGGGAGCAACTCTGTACCCGCACCAGAGAGCCACGCTGTACCCACACCACCAGAGAGCCAAGCTGTACCCGCACCACTAGAGAGGGAGCAACTCTGTACCCGCACCAGAGAGCCACGCTGTACCCACACCACCAGAGAGCCACGCTGTACCCGCACCACTAGAGAGGGAGCAACTCTGTACCCGCACCAGAGAGCCACGCTGTACCCACACCACCAGAGAGCCAAGCTGTACCCGCACCACTAGAGAGGGAGCAACTCTGTACCCGCACCAGAGAGCCACGCTGTACCCACACCACCAGAGAGCCACGCTGTACCCGCACCACTAGAGAGGGAGCAACTCTGTACCCGCACCAGAGAGCCACGCTGTACCCACACCACCAGAGAGCCAAGCTGTACCCGCACCATTAGAGAGGGAGCAACTCTGTACCCGCACCAGAGAGCCACGCTGTACCCACACCACCAGAGAGCCACACTAGGGATCACTGTTGCGGTTTCGCCGGGTCCGGTAAGAGGGCCTGTTGACCATTATCCATTACTGCTCCTAGGGACTGAGCCATTAGGAAGTGTCTAACCTGATATGCTCTAGGCCTTATTGACCGCCACAACAAGCTCCAACGCTGGGCCTCCGGTCCAAAAAGGAGGGGTGACACCATTTTTACCGCACCAGGTGACACCAACCCTAGTGATGCCACTGTCCTGGAGCCCAGGGCCACAACAAGTTCTGGCACTATGCTCTGGTAACTGGCCAGACAGGGGTTCGCTAGCGTGGGCACCCAGGACATCTGCTGCCCGGGGTCCCACAAGCGCCGATCAGCTTTCCATACCAGCCGACACTCTCTCCCCACTGTCAGCCACACACACTCCTCAGCTCCTCCTCAGCTCCAATCTTCTAGTGTACACAGCCAGGAGGAGGAGGAGCCACAGAGGAGGGACAAGACTTCAGTGCAAGAGCCGCGCTGCTGGTCTGAGGTCTGTGTATAGTTTACAGTGGAGGGGGACACAGTAACCGGGAAGGGGGCAGATAACAGATGCAGACATGGAGTGATGTGAGGGAGGGTAAGGGGATATGTGCTGGGTGCTTTGGGAGGAGAGAGGGTATGTGCTAGTGGGGGGTCTGATCCTCCCCCCACCACTATGAAAAGATGCCGCATCCCTCTCTGTCCTCCTCCTGCGGTGTCCCTCTCTGTTCTCTTCTCGTGGCATCCCTCTGTTTTCCCATGAAGATGACAGGGCGGATCGTAAAAAGGGAGGGGCATGGCCTTGACAGGAAGGGGTGGGTCATATTTAAATTTGGGGGTGCGTGAGTTTAGTCAGGCCTAAGGCAGCACAAAACCAAAATACACCACTGCAGAAACCCCGTGGCCATTATTGCTAGGGTATGTTCCTGACACTCATTGCTGCTGAAATGGCTTCTTCCATCAGTAGTGAAACATCTTCATCATTATAGGACAAGTCCAGCTCAATGTCACAAATTAATACTAGCTGGGGCAGCCATCAGAAATTTTTGGGCCCCTTACACAGCTTACACACCACCAACATTCCCCAGGGCTTGCCCATGGGCCATCCCACTGAATCCACACACCAGCCACCCCACCTGTATGCACTCAGCCCCCCCCTCAGTCCTGTATGCACTCAGCCCCCCCTCAGACCTGTATGTATGTCAGCCCCCCCCTCACATCTGTATATATGTCAGCCCCCCTCACATCTGTATATATGTCAGCCCCCCTCACTCCTGTATATATGTTAGTCCCCCCTCACTCCTGTATATATGTCAGCCCCCCACACCTGTATACAGTATATGTCAGACCCCCCTCACATCTGTATATATGTCAGCCTCCCTCACTCCTGTATATATGTCAGCCCCCCTCACATTTGTATATATGTCAGTCCCCCCTCACATTTGTATATATGTCAGCCCCCCTCACTCCTGTATATATGTTAGTCCCCCCTCACTCCTGTATATATGTCAGCCCCCCCCCACCTGTATACAGTATATGTCAGCCCCCCACACACACATCTGTATATAAGTCAGCCCCCCTCACATCTGTATATATGTCAGTCCCCCCTCACATTTGTATATATGTCAGCCCCCCTCACTCCTGTATGTATGTTAGTCCCCCCTCACTCCTGTATATATGTCAGCCCCCCTCACACCTGTATACAGTATATGTCAGCCCCCCACACACATCTGTATATATGTCAGCCCCCCTCACATCTGTATATATGTCAGCCCCCCTCACTCCTGTATATATGTTAGTCCCCCCTCACTCCTGTATATATGTCAGTCTCCCCTCACTCTTGTATATATGTCAGCCCCCAAACACACCTCTATATATGTCAGCCCCCCACACACCTGTATATATGTCAGCCCCCCACACACACCGCTATATATGTCAGTCCCCCCTTACACCTCTATATGTTACTCCCCTACACCTGTATATATGTCAGCGGCCCACACACCTGTATATATATGTCAGCCCCCCTCACACCTGTATATATGTCACCGTCACCCCCCACCACCTATATATATGTCGGCCCCCCCACACCTGTATATAAATCAACTCCTCACACCTGTATATATGTCAGCCCCCACACCTGTATATATGTCACCCCCACACCTGTATATATTTCAGCCCCCTCACATCTGTATTTATGTCACCCCCACACCTGTATATATGTCAGCCCCCCCACACACCTGTATATATGTCAGCCCCCCAACACACCTGTATATATATCAGCCCCCCTCACACCTGTATATATTACACCCCCCCTCACACCTTCATATATGTCAGTCCCCCCACAGACCTATATATATGTCAGGCCCAACCTGTATATATGTCAGCCCCCCACAAACACACACACCTATATATATGTCAGCCCCCACATACACAAATCTGTAAACACACAAGGCTCTGGCCCCTCCCTTGACGTCACAAACAGCCCCCTCCCTTTCCTTCACAGACCCTACTTGTAAAGGAAATCTTTCTACCTAGTCTCAGCTCATTTTCACAAAGCTGACATGTTGCTGACACAGAGGAGCACAGTACAGGCAGCTCACACGAGGGGTGCACATGCACATAGTAGCCAGAGGTGGCAGTAAAGAGCTCGATGTCTGAGCTCAATGACACAGAGCATCAGAATCTGCTCATTTGTGTAAAGCACAACACGGCTCCCCTTCATCCGCTCCTGCCTTCTCCTGGCCCGGGCAGGCCCCACTGGCCCCAGGGGCCCCTTACAGTTGTATCAGCTGTACCCCCCTTATGGCAGCTCTGCTACTAGCTACATCTTACTCCATTGTGCTCTATGGGGAAAACTGAACACTGGGGACTGTATGTGGGGCGGGGCTGCCATTCAAATAATCAGTGTGCGTTCAAGAGCTAGCACTCTATTTCATGTATCTCGGTGTTGTTAATATATGACTTATCAATCCAGATCCAGTTCTCATCTCCAACATCACCAGTAACTTCAGCCGGCTGGGTGAGGACACGGCTGTGAGCGTCCAGTTCTCTGGAGAAGAGAGCGCTGTGACCTGGGAGGTGGACGGGGAGCCTCTCCCTGAAAGATACCGGCTGATAGATGACAATAGGACGCTGATTATCCCCAGTGTGCAGAGAGACGATGCCGAGAAGAGATTCCGGGTCAGGATCACAAACCCAGTCAGTGAGGAGAACCGGGAATACCGGCTGATCAATGATACGATGTTCATCAGAATGCTGGAAACAGAAGGTATTGGTGACTATGGGGGGGTCATGTTATATTCCATGTATGGGGGTGTTATAGATTGGGGTCCTGTCTCCTCTTCTCTGGGGGGTCATAGTGGGAGTGTGACACAGAATAGTAACATTGTGTCTTGTTGTCTTTTCTCTGCTCTCCTGATGGAGGATTATACAGGTGAGATGTGGCATGACTGCCATACAGACTGATACATTGTATATTTATTACATGTTCTGTATTAGTTATTTTAAATCCTATTTACTCTCACAGGTTCTGATTCATATGGAAGGACAAAAGTGGGTCTGATTGTTGGTTTTGCAGTAGTGTTGGTGTTAGTGGTGGTCTTAGTCGTGGTGGTAGTCTGCAATAAAGAAAGGGTGAGTGGTTTTCTATCTCTCCTTTATAGCGCAATATTATGTTGTTAATGAGAATAGTTAGTTATTCAGTGGGTTTAGAGACAGAACTATGTTGTCACCAGCTAGAATGTACTACAGTATGTAGTAGGGATGCACCAATATTGATATTGGTATTGGGGCTGATACTGAGTATTTTCACGAGTACTTGTACTTAATAGCACTGCAAAATATTGCATGTGATTTGAATAGAAATGCGGTGCGATTTCTGTCCAAATCACATGCGGTTTCCTGCACTGCTTCTATGTGAACCCAGGCTTGTCATAGTGATCACACAGGAGCAGTTTGGGAAACCTCCCTGCATGACGGGTTCCACCAGCTCCGGCTCTTATCTGACTGGACATCTGCAGCTGCGGCTCCTCCTGCCTCTCCCATGGCTTTGTTTCCTCCAGCAGCTCTCTCCACCAACCTCCAGTGGTTCGAACTATCTCTTTCTAGTGCTTACAGTACGGTCTAGAAGGATTCTAATTGGTCAGCACCTTCACATGGAAGATGCTAGCCAATCAGAAGCCGTGTAGCCCATACTGTCAGGAGAGGAGAGAAAGTCGTGGAGATTTCAAATCCCCGGACCGGTGAAGCGGCTTTTCTTGACAGCGGTGGATCACAGCAATGTGGTTGGGGAGATGGGGTCCAGTGGTTGACTCAAACCCCTGGGGGGAGAGAACTGCTGGACGAGAGAGAGAGGCTGGGGAGAGAGAGAGGCTGGGGAGAGAGAGAGGCTGGGGAGAGAGAGAGGCTGGGGAGAGAGAGAGGCTGGGGAGCAAAGCCATGGGAAAGGCAGGAGGAGCTGCAGATGTTCACAGTCAAATGGGAGCCAGAGCTGGTGGAACCCGTCATGCAAAGTGGTTTCTCCATTCCTGTGTGAGCTCAAAATCTCTGACAAGGCTGGGCTCACACAGTCCTGGTGGGGAAACTGCATGTGCTTCTGACAGGACTCGCACTGCTTTCCTGTTCAAATCACATGCAGCGCAATTTGCGCCCATTCATTTTGTATGGATGCAAATCGCACAGCAAAGTATCAGTACTTAGTATCAGCGATACAAAAAAAAGGGTTCTCAGCTCGCCCCTTCTATGTAGCAGTGTCCGGGTTTTTTTTCCATAAGCTGGTTTCCAGTGCTGGATCTGCTGGTATGGTGGTCATTTTACAACAGCGTTGTACTAGGGTGGACATTTTTCCAGGAACAATCCTGGGGTATCTAGGAAGACATTCAATGCCCCCACCTGACCTTTCATCCTGTATTTTATATTCTCAGATCCTGTCCAGGTGTAGAGGGAGCAGTAAAGTGATTCGAATGGATTGTTGGCCGCTGTCACCCAGAATGGATCTGACCACATTAAAGGGGATTCAGGTACTGGAAGAGACGGAGGAGATCCAAATGCACAGTGACCCCTCATCTGTCACCATGGCAGGATTTCAGAGCCTCCCATACATTGTATGTAATGGGGACACTTCAGATGACCGTGCCATGAATACACAAAACTGATCTATGACCTGAGCTGGGGATAAATCTTTAACATCTACATTTATTAGCAGTACATCACATTATAGAATATAGATTATGATTTAAATTTTAGAAAATTCACTAGAGAAAAACAAGACTGTGACATTCAATGTGTTTCTTGTTTTGGCTCAGCTTCTCCTTGCTATAGGATTTCTATTATCTGTTGCACTTTTATCTCTGCACCTCTCTCTGTGTGATGTAAGTCTTCAAAGGTTCCTGTAGGTGTCGCTGTGGGGTTGATTTTTCTAAAACTGGAGAGTGCAAAATCCTGTGCAGCTCTTCATAGAAACCAATCAGCTTCCAGATTATATTGTCAAAGTCATTGAACAAGCTGAAGTTAGAAGCTGATTGGCTACCATGCACAGGTGCACCAGATTTTGCATGCTCCAGTTTTAGTAAATCAACCCTTCTGTTTTTATATAAAGTGTACCTGTCTTCATAGATTGGAAAAGGTCAAATCACAACTTATTTACTAGGATGTAGAATTGTAATCAAGGCTTTCTTTATGAATGTATAACAAATAATCTGTCCAAAAATGAACAAGGAAAATGGAAATGTGACTTGATGGTTGCTCTGCGTATTATGTATATTGTGTGACCGGAGATGTATTTTCATTACACTATTAATAATGTGCTACCAAGTGTGTGTGTGTGTTTTGGGTTTCATGAATTTCTAGCTTTTTCCTGCAATGCACTATAATAATATTCACATGTAGAATATATATATATATATAATCTCTCTATATATACTAAAAGTTTTAAAAACGGCCATTTTTTTCCGGAGCAGTGATTTTAATAATGCTTAAAGTGAAACAATAAAAATGAAATATTCCTTTAAATATCATGCCTGTTGGGCGACTATAGTATGCCTGTAAAATGGCGCATTTTTCCCATGTTTAGAACAGTCCCTGCAGCAAAATGACATTTCTAAAGGAATAAAAGTCATTTAAAACTGCTTGCGGCTGTAATGTAATGTTGTCCCCCCCAGCCCATTACCAGGCCCTTTGGGTCTGGTATGGAAATTGAGGGGAACCCCGCACCCAATTTTTTTTAAAAAAAGGAGTGGGGCCCCCAGGCCCTATATACTCTGAACAGCAGCAGTATACAGGCGGTCCCCGGTTACAAACAAGATAGGGACTGTAGGTTTGTTCTTAAGTTGAATCTGTTTGTAATTTGGAACACGTATATTTTGAAAGTGTAGCTCCAGCCAAAAAATCTATTTTAAAGCTTTTTGGATAACATAGGGAAGGGTTAGAATCACCCCTGTAACATTTGTTTTGCTGTCTGTGCCCCTGTTCAGAAGATTTCACCTCACTTTCTGTCCCAATGACAATTGGATTTAGAAAATTTGGGGTTATTAGGGAAACAAGGATTGGTGATAAAGCATCAGTGGAGACACCTTTTTCCCATATTAACTCTTACACGAGAGAATTTCCCTTCCTAGGGGTAGATTTCCTCTCACTTTCTGTTGTCTCCCTCCGTTTGTAAGTAGGAGTAATTTGTAAGTTGGATGTTTGAAAATAGGGGACCGCCTATATACTATATGGCCTGCCCTGTGCACTCTGCGGAAAATTGGGCCTTAGGTATTGGTGGTACCAGAACATTGTAAGCCCTCACAGTTACTCTTGGTGGGTGCTGGAACGGGCCCTGCTGTGAAATATTATATCAAAAATTGTAATTACGCACCCCTGTTAAACAGGGGTAGAAAAATTGGGCCTTAGGCAGTGGTGGTGGTGCCCTGAACCGAAAATATTCCTAGAAGCTATCATCATGAAGATTGAGGAGAAATAGGATAGTCACTCAGCATAATAGGAAAGTCAATCAGCTTATGCAGTCTTCAAGGGATCCCACATCCATAGAAAAATCAATCGGTTACATCAGCATCAGGTGCTTGGTAGCTGGTGATCCAAGACTGATTCATTTTTATGAATGTGAGCCGATCAACAGAGTCTGTGGACAGGCACACTCTGTGATCGGTTACAAAGCCTCCAGCAGCACTGAATGTGCGTTCAGAAAGAACGATGGATGCAGAACAGGCCAGTAGCTCAGTTGCATATTGAGCAAGCTCTGGCCAGTGGTCCATCCTCAAGACCCAGTAACCCAGTGGATGTTCTGGTGGAAAGGTCTCCAAGTCTGATCTTGCCCCTAGATATTCCTGCACCATGTAATTCAGACGCTGGGGATGGTTGCTGGAACCGATCAGACCGGGCACTGAGGACTGAAGAATTGTCTGAAGGCATCAGTCAGCCGGCCACCTTCTCCATCGCTCTTTCTGTGACTGAACAAAGCCTCAGCAACATGTTGTCCAGCACCAGGAAATTGTAACCTCCCAGGCTCTGGAAACGCATTGCACAAATCTTTCTGCAAGGCCTTCCAAAGATGTTTCATCCTCTGCTCCCTCTGCGAAGGCTGGATAAGTTCTGCAACCTTACCCTTGTAACGTGGATCAAGAGGGGTTGCCAGCCAATAATGATCCCTCTCCTTGATACCACGAATCCTAGGGTCCTTTCGCAGGTTTTGCAGAATCAAGGAAGGCCATGCAGCGTAAGTTTGCAGAGGCATTCGATCCTGAGTCCTCTGGGTCATGAAGGATCACATGATCCTCAACCACCTCCTCCCAGCCACGTACAACTCCATGGGTTTCTGGGGACTGTAAACGATCCCTTGAAGACTGCTGCTGATGCTGAGTGTTATCCTCCACCCCCATGCTGACACAATCCTTCTCCTCCTCCCCCTCTTCTTCTTCCTGTGTGATCGGCGGGCCTGCAGGAATACTAGTAACTGGATAAAGGGAGCCTTGAGAGGTAAGGAAGTCCACCTCTTCCTCCCGCTTTTCTGCCTCAAGTGCCCTGTCCATTATTCTGTGTGCTCCAACAGGAAGACAAGAGGGACAGTATCACTGATGCATGCACTGTCATTGCTTACCATCCTCATGGCCTCCTCAAATGGTGACAGGACAGTGCATGCATTCTTGATCAGTAGCCACTGGCATGGCGAAAAAAAGCCAAGCTCCCCTGACCCTGTCCTGGTGCCATACTCACACAGGTACTCATTGATGGCCCTCTGTTGCATGTGCAGCCGCTGCAGCATCGCCAATGTTGTGTTCCACCTGGTGGGCATGTCACAAATGAGGCGGTTCTTGGGCAGGTTGCATTCTCTTTGAATGTCAGCCATCCGAGCACTGGCATTATATGACCAGCGGAAATGACCACAGACTTTCCTGGCCTGCCTCAGGAGATCCTGTAAGCCAGGGTACCTGCTCAAGAACCACTGCACCACCAAATTCAGGAATGAGCCAAACAGGGAACATGGGTCAAGTGTCCCTGTTGGAGGGCAGAGAGGAGGTTGGTGCCATTGTCACATACAACCATTCCTGGTTGAAGCTGGCGTGGCGTCAGCCACCTCTGAGCCTGCCCCTGCAGGGCTGACAGAATCTCTGCCCCAGTGTGGCTTTTATCCCCTAAGCAGACCAACTCAAGCACCTCATGGCATCTTTTTGCCTGAGTGCTTGCGTAGCCCCTTGAATGCCTATGGAGCACCGCTGGTTCAGAGGAGAAATCTGAAGAGGAAGAGGCCGTAGAGGAAGAAGAAAAGGAGGGGGTGGAGGAAAGAGCTGTGGCAGAATCACCACTAGCATTTTGGAGGCATGGTGGCGGAACAAGCTCCAACAATACTGAACCCTGGGATTTGATAAGGGTTAGTAGGAAATGTCGTATTTGCATATATCTAAAATGTTCCCTTAGGGGGATGTCATGTGAGGAGCGTAGGGCTGCAAATGTTTTTATCCTAGTTGTGGAACACATAGAGTGGACATCCACAAAGCCTTGCTCAGTCCACCATCGAAATTGTTGCGGATTATCGTGTCCCGGTGGGAACAGTGGACAGTGAAGAAGGGAGAGTAGGGGGAGATGTGGGGAGATTAAACCTGCGGAGTATTTAACAGAGTCCCATAACTGTAGTGAATGGGCCAAGCATGGGCCCATGACACTAGGGCGATGTTCTCGAGGAAGCCATGGAAGGGAGGCTAAGGGTATCGGGTGAGAGTCTATTATATCCATAGTGGCCCATAATGGCATCTGAGATTTCTCATGGAGATGGGATAATGGAGCTATGGCTGCCACTATGTAGTAAGCTTGTAGATTGGGTACCGATAAACCTCCATTAATTTTTCGAGCGAATAATACCTGCTTTTTAATCCTAGGTTTCTTGGAGCCCCAAATAAACTGCATGATCTTGCGCTGGTGTATCTGGAGAATATGGGAGGGGACTGGGACCGGGAGAAGTCTGAAGTAGTAAAGCAGTTTTGGGAGGTAGGACATGTGAACGGTAGTAATCCTACCGAACCAGGACAATGGGAGAGCGGACCACGAGGAGAGCATATTAGAGAGTTTCCTAAGTAATGAGGGAAAATTAGCTTGAAATAAATCTGAATATTTTGGGGTGAGTCGAATACCAAGATATGGTAAAGACTTCAACCATTGGAAGGAAAAGTGTGACTGTAGGGCTTCTAATTCAGATAGTGAGAGATTTATCGACATTGCGTTTGATTTAGCAGGGTTGACCGATAGACCTGAGAAAGTGGCAAAGGTTTCCAGAAGAGCTAACAGATTAGGGAGAGTGATTCTCGGTTTAGTGATGGTCAGTAATATGTCATCCGCGAACATAGACAATTTATGCGGGGTTCCTGCTATATCCACTCCAGTTATATCAGGATGGGATCTAATGGCTTCCGCCAGGGGTTCCAATGCTAAAATAAATAACAATGGAGAGAGTGGGCATCCCTGGCGAGTGCCACTTCTAATTGGGAAGGTGTATGATTCAAACCCATAATACTTCACCTTGGCTTGAGGGGAATTATAGATGGCTGAAACCCAGCCCATGAAAGAAGTGCCAAAACCAAAGTGCTTTAACGTTTGAATCAGGTATGGCCATGACAATGTATCAAAGGCTTTATTGATGTCCAATGATAAGAACATGGTTTCCAGGGATCTATTATGAACTATGTGTTGTATTTGGAGAAGGCGTCTTATTGCGTCCCCTGCCTGCCTTCGTGGGACAAATCCCACTTGATCTTTTTTTATTAGGTGTGGAAGGAAGGAATTGAGACGAGTGGCCAGGATTTTTGTTAAAATTTTCATATCGATATTAATGAGTGATATGGGCCGGAAGTTGGCCCAGGATGAATGGTCCTTATCTGGTTTAGGTATCATGACTATATTAGCGGTCAGTTGATTGGGTGTGAAGTGATAACCATCCTTGACTGAATTATACATCTTCGTCAAATGCAGAGCAATGACATCTGCCATTTTCCGGTAATAAAGTGCTGTGAAGCCATCTGGGCCAGGCTTTTTGCCCACCTTTAACTCCTTAATACATTGGAGGACTTCTGAGATCTGTATATCTTGGTCCATCAGAGATGTATGAGTTTCAGACAAGGACGATAATGATAGATTCTTAAGAAAGGCGTCTAGGCCTTGGATTGAAAGATGATCTGGTTCCGAATAAAGTTTAATGAGGCGATGTCTGAATTCCTCCAGAATTTTTTGGGGGTTACCCATTAGAGAATTGTGGCGGGTGCGAAGTGTAATAGGGGTAAATTTCGTGGCAAAGGTGCATAATCTATTGGCTAGCATTGTATTAGGTTTATTCACTTTAATATACCACCTTTGTCGGGCCCATCTTAGGGTTCGTTCTGCTTCGTCAGTCAGGCATAGGTCTAAGTCTGTGCGGGCTTTATCTAAAAGTTTGCGATTAGTGGGAGTAGGTTTTAGTTTGAAGGTCTTGGTCGCGGTCTCTAGTTTTAATTCAAGCTCTTGTCAAGCCCTTGCTCTCTCTTTTTTACGTCTAGACGCTATGCGGATAACGTGACCTCTAAGGACAGCTTTATATGCTTCCCAGAGTGTAACTGGGGATGGTACTGATCCTGTGTTAATTTTAAAATATTCTGCTGAAGCATCATGAATGTCAGCAAGAATCTCTTTGTGGGATAGAAGGGAGTCATTCATCACCCATGGGGAGAATTGTGAGTTACTCAGTAAAGAACGACAAACCGTCAGGATGGGGTCATGATCTGACCATGGGGCGGCAAGAATAGAAATTGATACTATTAAGGGAAGGTGTTTGCGAAGGACAAACATATGGTCGATCCTAGAGTGAGAGTGGTGAGGATGGGAATAGTAGGTATAATCCCTACTTTGGGGATGGAGTTCCCGCCATATATCTATTAAGTCAGAATTCTGTAGGGACTGCAAAAAGGATTTGGTGGCCACAGGAGGGGGTTTATGGTCTGGTGGGTACTTGTCAAGGGAGGGCTTCAACGTTACATTAGAGTCACCTGCCATCAATAGGGTTCCTTTTTGGTGAGATCGTAACAGGGAGCAGACGTGGGTAAGAAAGGGCCCTGGGTTGGTATTCGGAGCATAATATGACATGATTGTTATCTCATTATCCTGAATCGTGCCTTGCAAAAGTAAATATCTACCATTTGGGTCTGCTATCTGCTTACTGCAAATAAATGGAACCGTTTTGCTTATGGCGATCAGAACACCTCTGTGTTTAGTGGAGGCGTTAGCCAAAAATACCTGTGGATAGTATGCCGCAAAGTATTTAGGGCAAGAGGTGGTAGAGAAATGCGTTTCTTGTAGACAAGCAATATCTATTTTTTGTTTTAGATATTTGAAGATTTTGACCCTTTTCTGGGGGGAATTCATTCCCTGAACATTCAGGGTAAGCCAATTAAGGGTCATGGGATCAGGGAATTTCTCCTATATAAATTTCCAGTCAGACATCCCGCAGACCTGGGGGAAAGGGAAAGAAGAAAAGACAAGCAAAGGGTACAAGAGAAAGAGTGAAGCAGGTAAGGTAGAGGTAATAGGAAAGTCTCGAAGTTGGATAGACAACAATACCTTAGTTGCTTTGTTTTGTGGGCTGAGAGACCCACACTTGAGTAAGACATTGGCCGCGACAGCTGTCTCGACCAAGTGCTGACTCATCGGGGGTAGCATTGGTCCGACGGGACCACCGGCCTATCATTAATCAATCGTGACTTGTAAATGTACGTTAAGAGCAGAAGCTAGAAACCATTGAACTTAGATTTAGTGGAGATGACTTAAAACAACTGAACTAAACATTTGTTGATGAAACATTAGGAAACATAATGGTACAACCAAAACTTAGTCCCCGATGGCCTGGACCAAAGGGCCGGAAGGCCCTCAGTCCCCTGACCACCAGGGAGATTGATCTAACCCCACCGTGCCCCACCACCTCCTCAACGGAGTCAGCGGTACAGGGCACGGTTACAACTGCCCGCGCCGCATTGGAACACCACAAAAGGTTGTTCCTGCAGCTGCGGTTTCACCCTCCCCCCACCACGTCAGACCCTAGAAGGAACAAAAATGTTAAAGTCACATTCTTGTATTAAGTAGTAAAGGTTATCATGTAGACTTAACCAAAAAAAAAAAAAAAAGATTATAAAATTTTATAAAAGAAAATTATAAAAAATATAAAAATAATCCATCTTTTAAGCATGGGTAGTCTTTTTCCTGGAAACATGTTGATAGATGACTTTTTGCCAATCTTCCATGTCGCTTCTTACACCTCACGCCGCCATCTCACAATTGGGGCGGGCCCTAGCGAGGTGACCTTTAAAGTTATTAAGGCATAGGACCAGAGATTGGGTACTGGGGACTAGTAGCACTTTATCCAGCACACCTAAAAGTTCCAGGTGTAAAAGCAGTAGAAAGAACAAACAGGGATGACCGTGGCCCGGGTTCGGGTAACAGAAGGGGGCCAGATGACATCAAAAACAAATAGAAGAAAAGTACTTTCAACCATTATTGGCTTTATGGAACTTCTGGGACTGCAGTTCTCGGAGAGCTTGGGATCCGGGTTGCGAACGTTGGGAGCCTTGTCGAGGGGGCCAGGAGGGCCCTGGTCTGGAGGAGGAGGAGGACGCCGCCTCCGTCTGGGAGGAAGGAAGGTCCAGCTGCAGATCCTGGAAATGACGCCTTAACTCCGCCGGAGAAGTAGCCTGAAATTGACGACCCAAATGAGAGAATGATATTTTGAAGGGGAATCCCCATCTGTACTTGATCCCCTGGGTTTGCAGTATTTGCAAGTACGGTTTGAGTCCCCGCCGTCTGGCAATCGTGACCGGCGAGAGATCAGCGAATAGCTGAAGGGAGTTCCCCTGAAAAGAGAGATTTTGTTGTTCTCTCGCCGCCTGTAATAGCTTTTCTTTAGTTCGGTAATAGTGGAACTTTATGATAACGTCTCTCGGGAGACCATCCGTGGGTTTAGGGGCCAGAGATCTATGTATGCGATCGAACTCAAGCCGGTCCACAGGAATTTCCGGGGCCAGTTCCTGAAAGAATGCCGTCGCTGTGCCCTGCAGATCATTCACCGTTTCTGGAATACCACGGATGCGTAAATTATCCCTGCGGGCCCTATTTTCTGCATCTTCCAACTTGTCTTTCAGGGACTCTATTTCTGTTGTTAATTTTTCTACTTCTTCTTCATGACCCTCTAAGACTGTGATTGCCAAATCCATGCGCTGCTCTAATTGATTAGTGCGGTGGCCTATCTCTTTAAGGCCCCGCACCAAATCTGAGGATAGCTTGCGTGATGCCACAGTGATTTCGTCCCTTACTATATTGCGAAATCTTGCTAAAAGGTTATCAAAGTCCAGGGGGAGAGGGCTTACCAGGTCTGTAGGAAATTGTTGTAAGCTGTCTGTTGGAGATTCTGGGTTATCATCTGATATGTGTGCAGCGTCTTCCCGTTCTGGAGGCTTCAGCACCATATTGGATTTCCCCTTGCCTGGTGCTGTGGAGAGCTTCTGGGGCTGCCTAGCTTTTGTGCTTTCCGGACCGGAGCATCACCGGCAGAGTCCCGAGATGCTCCGGAGTCCAGGGCGGTATGTGAGCCTCGTCCCCGCTCGTTCTGCTCGGTATCAGGCCGGGTTACTGTTCCCGTCGGCGCGGAGCGGAGGAATCACGCGGCCATTTCCTTCGCTCGCGCGCATGCACCCCCCAATACTGAACCCTGTTGTGCATCCTTCCCAGCTGCCAGCAGAGTTACCCAATGCACCGTGAAAGAAAGGTAACAACCCTGTCCATGCCTGCTGGACCATGAGTCAGCAGTAATATGCACCTTACTGCTGACTGCCCTGTCCAACGAGGCCAAGACATTGCCTTCCACATGCTGGTAGAGAACTGGAATGGCCTTCCGAGAAAAGAAATGGCGTTTGGGATACTTCCACTGAGGTACCGTACATTCCACAAATTCACGAAAGGGGGCAGAGTCTACCAGCTGAAAAGGCAGCAGTGCTAGCATTGGCCAAGCTAGCATTCAGACGCTGAGCATGTGGATGGCTGGGACAGAATTTATTTTGACGGTTTAGCAACTGGGGTAGGGAAATTTGCCTGCTACAATCCAATGTTGGTGTACCGCTAGCAGATTGGCTGCAAGTACTTGGGACACCTATTTCTACACCTTCATTCCTCTCAGTGCAGGTTTCTGAGAGGACTGGAGGTATAGTGGGGTTGGAGATCCCAGCTGATGAGGAGCAAGAAGAGGTTCACCTTGTTCTTTGATGTGGATCTTTTAAGTGCTGTTGCCAAGGACTGCATGGGAGTTCATCATATGTCTGGTCAAGCATGTGGTGCCCAAGCGGCTGCTGTTTTGGCCACGCTTGATATGCTTCAGACATATGTTGCAAACAGCAATGGTACGATCTGCTGCACACGTGTCAAAAAAAAGCCCACATCAAAGAACTTATCAAAATATGTGGGGAGTCAGCAGCCCCCTGCACCTGCTTAGCTCTGTGGTGTGATGCTATAGGGTGGCTGCCCTTAAGCTGTGCCCTGGTGGGCATCCTGCCTCGTTGGAGATGTGTCTGCTCCTCCTCCTCCTCTTCCTCCCTTCTATCATGCACCCAAGTAGAGTCAGTGACCTCATCATCCCCTCCCTCCTCGTCACTGGAGCAAACTTGGCAGTATGCTGCAGCTCAGGGAACATGACTGCCAGTTTCTTGACCCTCTTGGGCACCCCCTCTCTCTAGGCTCACGTTACTCCCTTCCTCAACCTGGGTACCTTCATCGGAGCCTTCAAATCGCTGCGCATCCTCCTGCAGCATGTACCTGACACTGTGGTTGAATAGTTCCAGGGACTCCTCCATGTATGATGGTGGGGCTAGGGAAGGAGTGACTGTTGACATGGAGCCGATGGAATAGGCCGCTTTGGCAGCTGCATTGGCAATCAAATTACTCTGAGCCTGGGTGACAGAGGATGAGGAGGGCTTTGTTATCCATTCCACCAATTCTTCTGCATGTTGTGGCTCAATAACATGGCCAGCTGCAGAAAAAAAGGACAAGCGTACCCCATGGCCACGTGTTGAGGATGCACTGTGTCCACGACCAGCATTGTCGACTGTAGACACAGAGCCTGCTTGCCCTCTTTTAGTGGTCTGTGAGCGTCTGCCTCTCCTTGGTCACCTTACGGACATGTTGTAAATTTTGTTTAGCAAAACCACACTACACTGTATCGTGTACTTTGTACACCACCAGGAAAGTAGTAGAAACTGCACTAGGGGTGCACATACCCCTAGTGCAGAAGTTTAACAACAACTATGGGTGCACTGTATGTATTATGTACACCACCAGAAAAGTAGTAGCAACTGCACTAGGGGTACACGGTACTGTGTACACCAACCGAAGTGTAATAACAACTTTGGGTGTACTGTATTGTGTACATCACCAGAAAAGTAGTAGCAACTGCACTAGGGGTGCACAGTACAGTGTACACTAAAAAAAGTGTAATAACAACTATGGGTGTACTGTATTGTGTACACCACCAGAAAAGTAGTAGCAACTGCACAAGGGGTGAAAGGTATTGTGTACACCACCAGAAGTCTAAAAGCAACTATGGGTACACTGTATGTATTGTGTACTGTGTATACCACCAGAAAAGTAACAACTGCACTAGGGGTGCACGGTACTGTGTACACCAACAGAAGTGTAATAACAACTATGGGTGTACTGTATGTATTGTGTACTGTATACACCACCAGAGAAGTAGTAGCAACTGCACTAGGGGTGCACGGTACTGTGTACACCAACAGAAGTGTAATAACAACTATGGGTGCACTGTACGTATTGTGTACACCACCAGGAAAGTAGTAGATACTGCACTAGGGGTGCACAGTACTGTGTACACCAACAGAAGTTTAACAACAAATATGGGTGCACTGTATGTATTGTGTACTGTGTACACCACCAGAAAAGCAGTAGCACTAGCAACTGCACTACGGGTGCACGGTACTGTGTAAACCAACAGAAGTGTAATAACAACTATGGGTGTACTGTATGTATTGTGTATGTGTACACCACCAGAAAAGTAGTAGCAACTGCACTAGGGGTGAACAGTATTGTGTACACCAACAGAAGTCTAATAGCAACTATGGGTGCACTGTATGTATTGTGTACTGTGCACACCACCAGAAAAGTAGTAACAACTGCACTAGGGGTGCACAGTACTGTGTATACCAACAGAAGTGTAATAACAACTATGGGTGCATTGTATGTAATGTGTACACCACTAGGAAAGTAGTAGCAACTGCACTAGGGGTGCATGGTACAGTGTACAGCAACAGAGGTGTAATAACAACTATGAGTGTACTGTATTGTGTACACCACCAGAAAAGTAGTAGCAACTGCACTAGGGGTGCACGGTACCGTGTATACCAACAGAAGTGTAATAACAACTATGGGTGCAGTGTATGTATTGTGTACTCCACCTGTAAAGTAGTAGCAACTGCACTAGGGGTTCATGGTACTGTGTACACCAACAAAAGTGTAATAACAACTATGGGTGCACTGTATGTATTGTGTACACCACCAGAAAAGTAGTAACAACTGCACTAGGGGTGCACGGTACTGTGTACACCAACAGAAGTGTAATAACAACTTTGGGTGCACTGTATGTATTGTGTACACCACCAGAAAAGTAGTAGCAACTGCATTAGGAATGCACGGTACTGTGTACACCAACAGAAGTGTAATAACCACTATGGGTGCACTGTATATATTGTGTACACCACCAGGAAAGCAGTAGCAACTGCACTAGGGGTGCGTGGTACAGTGTACACCAACAGAGGTGTAATAACAACTATGGGTGTACTGTATTGTGTACACCACCAGAAAAGTAGTAGCAACTGCACTAGGGGTGCACGGTACTGTGTACACCAACAGAAGTGTAATAACAACTATGGGTGCACTGTATGTATTGTGTACACCACCAGGAAAGTAGTAGCAACTCAGAGTTGCCAGCCCTCCGAAACAAAATATACTGGCAGGACACCAAAGTTTACGAACGGCACCAATTTTACTGACAAATAATCATGCAATTTACTGGCAGCCACATTTTTTTACTGCCACTGCAAAAAAGTACCTCAAATTGCAGTTTTCAGTGCTAAACAGTGCAAATATCAATATGTAAACTATAAACATATATCTAGTGCTATTAGCAATGTGTTTAAGTTAAACAAAAGTAAAAAAACATATTTCTGCATTGACATGAAGGTCAGGTTACTATAACCCAGTCAGCACAGAGTCCCCCCTTACATCAGAGTGTGCAGGATTCCCCCTTACAGTTAAACAAAACTCTCTTATGTAAAGGGGAAAGCTGCTAATCATGATCTAAGGTGGAACTCTGCTGTAGAGGGGGGCTCTGGTGACCAGAGACCATCTTATATCAGAGTCCACTGTGTTCCCTTTACATCAGAGTTCCCAATTACATCAGGGTCCGCAGATTGAGTTCCCCCTTGCACTGTAAGGGGGAATCCTGCAGACTGTGATGTAAAGGGGAATGCCGGGAACTCTGATGTGGGGGTACTCTGGTGACCAGAGACCACCTTCCGTAGAGTGAATACACTAAGGTAAGGGGAGTTACTAATATAAGGGGAAACCTTTATATCAGTGCCCCCTTACATTATTGTGTTTACTCCCCCCTTACATCAGTGACCCCCCCTCAGACCAGCCTGGTGGAGCTGTGACTGACCTCCTCTCAGTTGCACCATCAGTCAAAAGGCTCCAGCTTGGTGGCTCTGGGTTTTATCCTACAGGAGACGGTCAGAGGCTGCAGACATGATACAGGAGACGGTCAGAGACTGCGGTTATACTACAGGAGACAGTCAGAGACTGGCGATATATGCGGATATACTACAGGAGACAGTCAGAGACTGCGGATATACTACAGGAGACGGTCAGTGACTGCGGATATGCTACAGTAGACATCAGAGGCTGTGGATATACTACAGGAGATGGTCAGAGACTGCGGATATACTACAGGAGACAGTCAGAGACTGTGGATATACTACAGGAGACGGTCAGAGGCTGCGGATATACTACAGG
This sequence comes from Lithobates clamitans, assembly GCA_037952925.1. NCBI lineage: Eukaryota > Metazoa > Chordata > Amphibia > Anura > Ranidae > Lithobates > Lithobates clamitans. The sequence continues at coordinate 136,668 of JBBGZY010001369.1, read as the reverse complement.
AGACGGTCAGAGGCTGCGTATATACTACAGGAGACGGTCAGAGGCTGCGGATATACTACAGGAGACGGTCAGAGGCTGCGGATATACTACAGGAGACGGTCAGAGGCTGCGGATATACTACAGGAGACGGTCAGAGGCTGTGGATATACTACAGGAGACGGTCAGAGGCTGCAGATATGCTGCAGGAGACGGTCAGAGGCTGCAGATATACTACAGAAGACGGTCAGACTGCGGATATACTACAGGAGACGGTCAGAGACTGCGGATATACTACAGGAGACGGTCAGAGACTGCGGATATACTACAGGAGATGGTCAGAGACTGTGGATATACTACAGGAGACGGTCAGAGACTGCGGATATACTACAGGAAACGGTCAGAGACTGCAGATATACTACAGGAGACGGTCAGAGGCTGCAGATATACTACAGGAGATGGTCAGAGGCTGTGGATATACTACAGGAGATGGTCAGAGGCTGTGGATATACTACAGGAGACAGTCAGACTGCGGATATACTACAGGAGACGGTCAGAGACTGCGGATATACTACAGGAGACGGTCAGAGACTGCGGATATACTACAGGAGACGGTCAGAGACTGCGGATATACTACAGGAGACAGTCAGACTGCGGATATACTACAGGAGACAGTCAGACTGCGGATATACTACAGGAGACGGTCAGAGACTGTGGATATACTACAGGAGACAGTCAGAGGCTGCGGATATACTGCAGGAGATGGTTAGAGGCTGCGGATATACTACAGGAGACGGTCAGAGACTACGGATATACTACAGGAGACGGTCAGAGGCTGCGGATATACTACAGGAGACGGTTAGAGGCTGCAGACAGGATACAGGAGATGGTCATAGACTGCGGATATACTACAGGAGACGGTCAGAGACTGCGGATATACTACAGGAGATGGTCAGAGACTGCAGATATACTACAGGAGACAGTCAGAGGCTGCAGACAGGATACAGGAGATGGTCAGAGACTGTGGATATACTATAGGAGACGGTCAGAGGCTGCAGACATGATACAGGAGATGGTCAGAGACTGCAGATATACTACAGGAGACAGTCAGAGGCTGCAGACAGGATACAGGAGATGGTCAGAGACTGTGGATATACTATAGGAGACGGTCAGAGGCTGCAGACATGATACAGGAGATGGTCAGAGACTGCAGATATACTACAGGAGACGGTCAGAGGCTGCGGATATACTACAGGAGACAGTCAGAGGCTGCGGATATACTACAGGAGACGGTCAGAGGCTGCGGATATACTACAGGAGATGCTCAGAGGCTGCGGATATACTACAGGAGATGGTCAGAGACTGCGGATATACTACAGGAGACGGTCAGAGACTGCAGATGTACTACAGGAGACAGTCAGGGGCTGCAGATATACTACAGGAGATGGTCAGAGACTAATGGCCTGTACACACGGTCGGACTTTCCGGCATACTTGGTCCGGCGGACCAGAGTGTGCCGGACAATCTGCCCGTGTGTAGGCTCCGGCGGACTTTTCCGGCGGACTTTTTCCCAAAAGCCCGCCGGACCTACATTTGAAACAGGTCTTAAATCTTTCCGTCGGGCTCAGTTTCGGGCGGAAAGTCCGTTCGTCTGTGTGCTGGTCCGACGGAAAGCCCACTCGTGTGTATGCTGGTCCAACGGACCAGATGCGACGCGAGGGCAGGGTATTGCATTTCGCGCTCACTGCAATAGGAAAAACAAAATTTCCTATTGCAGCGAGTGCGGGGCATACCAGGCCCTTAGGTCTGGTATGGATTATAAGGGGAACCCCCCTACACCGAAAAAACGGCGTAGGGTCCCCCCTAAAATCCATACCAGACCCTGATCCGAGCACGCAGCCTGGCCGGTCAGGAAAGAGGGTGGGGACGAGCGAGTGCCCCCCCTCCTAAACCGTACCAGGCCGCATGCCCTCAACATGGGGGGTGGGTGCTTTGGGGGAGGGGGGCCCTGCGGGGCCCCCCCCACCCCAAAGCACCTTGTCCCCATGTTGATGAGGACAAAGGCCTCTTCCCGACAACCCTGGCCGTTGGTTGTCGGGGTCTGCGGGCGGGGGGCTTATCGGAATCCAGAAGCCCCCTTTAATAAGGGGGCCCCCAGATCCTGGCCCCCCCACCCTATGTGAATGAGTATGGGGTACATGGTACCCCTACCTATTCACCCAGGGAAAAAGTGTAAATAATAAAACACTACACAGGTTTTTAAAATATTTTATTAAACAGCTCCGGGGGGGGATCTTCCTCCGGCTTGGGGGGTCTTCTTCCGGCTTCGGGTGTCCCTCCGGTTCATCTTCTCCCGGCGTCTGGTTGGTTCTTCTCCGCTCTCTTCTCCCGGTGTTCCAGTTCTTCGGCCGGCTCCTCCGCTGTGTTCAGGTAGCTCTCTTGCCAGCAGAGGTCCAGACTTCTGGGCTTCTTGGCTTCTGGGCTTCTTGTCTTCTCTTCTCCAGATGTTGACACGACGCTCTCTCCGGCTGGACTGCTCTCTGAGGGCTGCGTTGTGACTTATATAGGCGGAGACCCCGCCCCCTTTTGATGTCACAGTCCCTGGGCATGCTGGGACTGTGACGTTTTAGGGGGCGTGGTCAACATCACCCAGTGACCACGCCCCCTAAAACATCACAGTCCCAGCATGCCCAGGGACTGTGACATCAAAAGGGGACGGGGTCTCCGCCTATATAAGTCACAACGCAGCCCTCAGAGAGCAGTCCAGCCGGAGAGAGCGTCGTGTCAACATCTGGAGAAGAGAAGACAAGAAGCCCAGAAGCCAAGAAGCCCAGAAGTCCGGACCTCTGCTGGCAAGAGAGCTACCTGAACACAGCGGAGGAGCCGGCCGAAGAACTGGAACACCGGGAGAAGAGAGCGGAGAAGAACCAACCGGACGCCGGGAGAAGATGAACCGGAGGGACCCCCGAAGCCGGAAGAAGACCCCCGAAGCCAGAGGAAGATCCCCCCCCAGAGCTGTTTAATAAAATATATTAAAAACCTGTGTAGTGTTTTATTATTTACACTTTTTCCCTGGGTGAATGGGTAGGGGTACCATGTACCCCATACTCATTCACATAGGGTGGGGGGGCCGGGATCTGGGGGCCCCCTTTTTAAAGGGGGCTCCCGGATTCCGATAAGCCCCCACCCGCAGACCCCGACAACCAACGGCCAGGGTTGTCGGGAAGAGGCCCTTGTCCTCATCAACATGGGGACAAGGTGCTTTGGGGTGGGGGCGGCCCCCTCCCCAAAGCACCCACCCCCCATGTTGAGGGCATGCGGCCTGGTACGGTTCAGGAGGGGGGGGCGCTCGCTCGTCCCCACCCCCTTTCCTGACCGGCCAGGCTGCGTGCTCGGATCGGGGTTTGGTATGGATTGTAGGGGGGACACTACGCTGTTTTTTTGGCGTAGAGGGGTTCCCCTTATAATCCATACCAGACCTAAGGGCCTGGTATGACCCGCGCCGGGGCTCGCAAGGTGTCAATCTTGCCGATAAAAGCGGCAAGATTGACATCCTTTTCTAGTCCCGTCGCACCTGAGTCACGTTAAAAATGAAAGGACTTGTCCGTGTGTGGGCAAGTCCATTCATTCTGAAAGTTCGCCGTAACTCCGGCGAAAGGCCATCGGAAAGACGGGCGGACTTAGCCCGCCGCAAAGTCTGGTCGTGTGTGGGCAAGTCCGTCCGTTTTAAAGTCCGGCGCACCTGGCGGGCAAAGTCCGTCAGAAAGTGTGCCGGACCAAGTAGGATAGAAAGTCCAACCGTGTTTACGGGGCATGACGGTCAGAGACCCTTGGTCTGGTATGGAATTTGAGGGGGACCCCCACGCCATTTTTAAAAAAAATTTTGGCGCAGGGTTCCCCTTAATATCCATACCAGACCTGAAGGGCCTCGTATGGAATTTAGGGGGACCCCCACACATTTTTTTATTTTGGTTTGCGGTTCCCGTGTGGGGAATTTCCATGCCGTTTTTATCAATGAACTTTTATGTGTATTGTTAGACCGACAGTTCATTAATAGCCGCGAGTAGTTTTAAATGACTTTGTTTCCTTTGAAATGTCATTTTGCTGTCAGACTGTATTAAACACAGGAAACATGCGCCCCTTTACAGGCATATTATAGACACCCCCAGGTACGAAATTTAAAGGAATATTACACTTTTATTGTTTCACTTTAAGCATTATTAAAATCACTGCTCCCGAAAAAAACATCAGTTTTTAAAACTTCTTTTTGCATTGATACATGTCCCCTGGGGGAGGACCCGGGTCCCCAAACACTTTTTATGACAATACCATGCATATAAGCCTTTAAAATTTGCACTTTTGATTTCTCCCACAGACTTTTAAAGGGTGTTCCGCGGCTTTCGAAGTTGCCATGAACACCCCAAATTGTTAGCTGTTCGGCGAACTGGCGAACAGCCAATATTCGAGTCGAACTCATGTTCAACCCGAACATAAAGCCCATCCCTAGTGTACACCACCAGAAAAGTAGTAGCAACTGCACTAGGGGTGCACGGTACAGTGCACACTAACAGGAGTGCAATAACAACTATGGGTGTACTATATTGTGTACACCACCAGAAAAGTAGTAGCAACTACACTAGGGGTGAACAGTATTATGTACACCACCAGAAGTCTAATAGCAACTATGGGTGCACTGTATGTATTGTGTATTGTGTACACCACCAGAAAAGTAGTAGCAACAGCACTAGGGGTGCATGGTACTGTATACACCAGTGGTTCTCAACTCCAGTCCTCAGGACCCAACAACAGGCCAGATTTTAAGTATTACTTTGGGGAGTTGCAGACTAGAATACTGCAATCACTGAGCAGCAAGTGATATCTCCTGTGATGTATTTCAGCTATCTTGCAAACCTGGCCTGTTGGTGGGTCCTGAGGACTGGAGTTCAGAACCACTGGTGTACACCAACAGAAGTGTAATAACAACTATGGGTGCACTGTATGTATTGTGTACACCACCAGGAAAGTAGTAGCAACTGTCCTAGGGGTGCACAGTACTGTGTACACCAACAGAAGTTTAATAACAACTATGGGTGAATTGTATGTATTGTGTACTGTGTACACCACTAGAAAAGTAGTAGCACTAGCAACTGCACTACGGGAGCACGGTAATGTGTACACCAACAGAAGTGTAATAACAACTATGGGTGTCCTGTATGTATTGTGTACACCACCAGAAAAGTAGTAGCAACTGCACTAGGGGTGCATGGTACAGTGCCCACCAACAGAAGTGTAATAACTATGGGTGTACTGTATTGTGTACACCACCAGAAAAGTAGTAGCAACTGCAGTAGTGATGAACGGTATTGTGTACACCACCGGAAGTCTAATAGCAACTATGGGTGCACTGTATGCATAGTTGTTTCCAACCAGACTGCTGGCTGGAAGCTAAACAGTGGGGACCTTGAGTGGAGAGTGAACAAGTCTTGCTTTTTAAATGCTGGTGATTGCTGGGTTGCATTTTTAGGTTGTTTTGGGGGCTTTTCCTTGTAGCTTTTTAACACCTTTTTCTGACACTTTTAAAACAGCTTTTTTTTCTTTGCTTCCTTCAGCCAACTAATTAAGGGGAGTGGTTAATTGGTCACAGGTGCTTGAGGCCTATATAACCTTGTGTAGAACTCATTGTGAGCCTGCTGGAACTCTGTCCAAGTGGTGAGTTAAAACCAGAGTTTAAAATGGGAGGTTATAACAGGGGTTATAGTACCTGTGTAGTGTGAGTACCTGAGTGTTGTCTAAGTAGTGTGTGTGGATCGTTAGCACTTGTGTATTGTGAGTGCACGTAGTTCTGCGAGTGGTCTGCGAGTGCACGTAGTTCTGCAAGTGCATGTAGTTCTGTGAGTGCACGTAGTTCTGCGAGTGGTCTGCAAGTGCATGTAGTTCTGCGAGTACACGTAGTTCTGCGAGTGCATGTAGTTCTGCGAGTGGTCTGCGAGTGCATGCAGTTCTGCAAGTGCACGTAGGTCTGCGAGTGCATGCAGTTCTGCAAGTGCACGTAGGTCTGCGAGTGGTCTGCGAGTGGACGTAGTTCTGCGAGTGCACGTAGTTCTCCGAGTGGTCTGCGAGTGCACGTAGTTCTCCGAGTGGTCTGCGAGTGCACGTAGTTCTCCGAGTGGTCTGCGAGTGCACGTAGTTCTCCGAGTGGTCTGCGAGTGCACGTAGTATCAGTGCCCTCCTGAACCCCCCCACTGTATGCCCTCCTGATCCCCCCACTGTACGCCCTCCTGATCCCTCTCCCAGTGTACGCCCTCCTGATCCCTCTCCCAGTGTACGCCCTCCTGATCCCTCTCCCAGTGTACGCCCTCCTGATCCCTCTCCCAGTGTACGCCCTCCTGATCCCTCTCCCAGTGTACGCCCTCCTGATCCCTCTCCCAGTGTACGCCCTCCTGATCCCTCTCCCAGTGTACGCCCTCCTGATCCCTCTCCCAGTGTACGCCCTCCTGATCCCTCTCCCAGTGTACGCCCTCCTGATCCCTCTCCCAGTGTACGCCCTCCTGATCCCTCTCCCAGTGTACGCCCTCCTGATCCCTCTCCCAGTGTACGCCCTCCTGATCTCTCTCCCACTGTATGCCCTCCTGATCTCTCTCCCACTGTATGCCCTCCTGATCTCTCTCCCACTGTATGCCCTCCTGATCTCTCTCCCACTGTATGCCCTCCTGATCTCTCTCCCACTGTATGCCCTCCTGATCTCTCTCCCACTGTATGCCCTCCTGATCTCTCTCCCACTGTATGCCCTCCTGATCTCTCTCCCACTGTATGCCCTCCTGATCTCTCTCCCACTGTATGCCCTCCTGATCTCTCTCCCACTGTATGCCCTCCTGATCTCTCTCCCACTGTATGCCCTCCTGATCTCTCTCCCACTGTATGCCCTCCTGATCCCTCTCCCACTGTATGCCCTCCTGATCCCTCTCCCAGTGTATGCCCTCCCGACCCCCCCCCCAGCGTGTGCCCTACTGTTCCCTGCACACCACCCTACATACTACTGACCTCTGTACACTGCTCTACATACTACTGACCTCTGTACACTGTATTATACATTAAATTCAGTTCCGTAAGCAGCACCTTATTTGCTGGCAGTGCCCCTCCCGAGACTAGACTCTGGATTCGCCCCTGGGACAAACAGAAATAAAAATCCTTCCATACTAAAGAAAAACCTTTTTATTTCTGTCTATGTTGCTGATGGAGATTCCCCTCACTTCCTGTCTGGTAAAATGTTATCAGCAGGACAGGAAGTGAGGGGAAATCTCTCTATCGGAGCTGCTGGTAATAAAAGTACAAAACCTCTAATCCCTCTCCACTCTGTCCAAAACTAAGAAAAAATGGTTCCCTGTACTTAAAGTTTACCAATGATGATCTCTCCTCTCTGATTACATTACAATGGAATGAAGAAGCCGATGATGATGGGAACATATAATATAATATAAAATAATATACAGATCTGGGAAGGTCAGGATGTCCCGCCTAAGATCCCCAATTTGTATGTTAAGCTTTCCTGATTAAAATATGAACTGAATAAAAGACATTTGTAATGATTAGGTGTGTGATTGTATTTGTAGGTGGGATGTTACTGTGAAGTCTTTAACCACTTAACAACCGCGCCATAGCTGAATGACGGCTACAGCGCAGCTCAATTACTCTGGGAGGGCATACATTGACGTCCTCCTAGAATCGTGCTCCCCTGGGGCGCGCACACGGGAGTATCTATGACCGCCGGGTCCACATCACGGTAAATGGCTACTGACAGTGGCCGTTTACCATGTGACCGCTCTGTCAAATGATGGAGGGATCACTTGTAAACAAACCGGCGTCATGTCCGGTTCCTCTCTCCCCTCTCTACTGATCGGTACAGTGTGAGCAGAGAGGGGAGAGATCGGGTGCAGCAGCGATATGGGCTGGATGTGTAGTGCCCATAGCTCTGATCTGTGCCCATTGCAGCCTTATCCATCCATCCATGCTCGGCCATCCCTCTGTCATACTCATCCAGCCATCCATACTCCAGCAATATGCATCTATCCATCCACCCCCAGCCGTACCCATCCGTACTCATCCATACTCATTCATGCTCAGTCATCCCATCCATACTCAGCAATCCACATTTATGGCTCAACCATACTCAGCCATCCCAATCCACGGCTCATCCACCCCCATTCATGCTTATCCATGCCACATCAGTTCTCATCCATGCCACTACAGTGCCTCACAAAAGTGTAATAGGTAGTCAAATTAGATTTGAAATGTATGTCCCTAGAACACTTGATGGTGCTCCCTGCATTTTGGGCCTCTGTATGTGACCTGGCTGTGGAAAAGTCTCCCACATGCGGTATCGCCGTACTCAAGAGGAGTAGGAGAATCTCTATTTTGGGGTGTAATTTTTGGTATGTACCAGTGGCGACCCGTCCATAGGGGGCGCAAGGGCGCTGCCCCCCCTCCAGGCAGTCACAAAAAAAATTTAAAAAAATATATATTTTCTTTTCCAATATTTTTATTCAGAAAATTTTTTCAACAAATACAAAATCGACCTTTTTCTTTTTTTTTGTATGAAGTATTGGAACAAGTAACAAGTCATTTATAAGACAGTTACAACACAAATTATTTTGTATACCTGTGAAGTTTTAAGTATCCTTGTCCTTATTTTAGGTATATACAGTAATGACCTCAACCGAAAAAAAAACAATGTAAACAAAGATAGAACATAGAAAGGAGGAACCTCCTCTAGTTGGCACACAAATGTACTTCACATGCAATGTGGGGAACCGCGGGGGAAGGTCCATCTCCTTCCGTCCCCTCCGCTTGGTGTAACCATCTAATTTTGGCCCCAAAATAGGCCTGTGGCCAATTCCGGCTAAAAGAAAAGAAAGAGAATGATAGAAGGAAAAGTAGAGGATAGGGAAGGGGGGTGCACTCTGGCCCTGGAAAAAGATATTCCTGAGCCACTCCAAACTCATTATGTAGTTGAAAGATAGTTGATCCAAGGGGTCCCATATTTTTTCAAACAAAGCCATTTTATCGTTTAGAATTGCAGAGAGGCATTCGTTCACCATTATCCATGACAATTTGGATTTTAGCAAGTGAAAGGGGATCATTGGGGATTTCCAAGACTTAGCTATCGCTATTCTTGCTGCTACAAATATAAAAGCTATGAGTCTCTTCATGGGTTTCGATGTCCCCTCCACTGGACGTCCCAACAGAGCGAAGGTTGCCACTCTCGCTGGGACCATATACCACCTCATCAAGACTTTATAATTTGCATCTATTAACGATGTATTGATATATGATTTGGACGCACATAGTGACATCTTGCTCCATTCCTCAATTGCTAGGTTGATTTCTATATCTTGCTCCCATTTTTGCATGTAAAACAGCTTTTGAAAAGTTAAAGTTAGAATACTATATATCTGCGAAATGTGACCTGTGTGTCTGTCGAAGATCCTGCAGAAATTTTCCATTGGGGTGGATGTGGTTAGATCTGAAGTGCGCTTTAATGTTGCTAAAAAATTAGCTATCTGAGTATAGCGATATAGTTCTGAATTTGGGAGTTGGTACTTTTCCTGGAGGACCTGTTTCGACATAACACCTCTATGGTCACATAAGTCAGCTGTACGTAGCAGACCCTTATTAGTCCACCATGTAAATTCGTGGGGGAGGAGACCCGGGGTGAATAAAGGATAATGGGGCTAGTGGGGTGTGTGGGGATTTAAATTTGTATGTAGCTACCAATCTGTCCCATAAATTTAATGAGAAGGATAGAGTCGGACACAATATTGTCAGCCTATCCTTCCCTTTCATCCACATTAAATGGCTAATCTCATTGTTTGGATACAGAGAGGATTCCATCGTCATCCAAAGTGGATTTGGCTGTCGCGTGTGGAATCGAGTCAGCTGGGACAGTTGCGCTGCATGGTAGTACCTAATCAGGTCTGGTACCCCTAAGCCCCCCTTGAGTTTGGGTGCATATAAGGTTCGTCTATTCACCCTGGGTCTTTTGTTTCCCCATATAAATTCCAAAAGTTTGTTCTGAAACTTCCCCAAATTGGATCTTACTATTGCTATCGGTAGAGACCTAAACAGGTACAAAACCTTAGGTAAAATGGTCATTTTAACAGAGTACAAAAGGATGGGGGATTATTTGACCATCTTTTGAGATCCTCTGATAATTTTTTAAACATGGGAGGGTAGTTTCTATTGTATAATGTGGATAGGGATGGAGTTAAAAAGATTCCCAAATATGGAAGGGCCTCGTTCTGCCATTTAAATGAGAATGAGCTTCGTAGAGCTCGGATTATATGTATTGGTAAAGATACATTGAGTGCTTGGGATTTTGAATGGTTCACTTGTAGGCCCGTTATTGAAGTGAAATGTTCTAGTACTATGTGTAGAGTGGGCAAAGAGGTGACTGGGGAGGAGAGAAGTAACTATATATCATCCGCAAACAACGCGCATTTATGTTCATGGTCTCCACAATGAACTCCCTGTATATCTGGATGATCTCGTATTTTAATAGCTAATGGTTCTAATGCGAAAATAAACAATAAGGGGGATAGTGGGCATCCCTGTCGGGTTCCTCTGCGTATATCTAGATTTTGTGAACTAAAGCCCTTGACAACTAGGTGCGCTGTGGGAGCATTATATATATTTTTAAGTGTCGTCAAGAATTTTGGACCGAACCCATAGCGTTCTAAAATAAAGAACAGATATTCCCAGGAAAGGGAGTCAAAGGTCTTGTGTAGGTCTAATGAGAGCAGAAGCGCTCCCCTTTGACCCCTCCCATCCCAACCTGAATTCAGGGCAGATATGATATCGATGACCCGTCTGGTCTGATCTGGGGCTGGTGTCTTGGAAGGATTTAAATTTTTAATAGCTGCAGCTACTTCCCCTGCAGTAAATTCCGCATCCATTAACTCTATATGATCTTGGTCTAGTGTAGGTAGCTTTAGCTTTGTGGAGAGGAGCGGGGGAATCATATAGTTTAGAACAAAAAGTGAAAAATTCCTGTTGTATTAGCTATGGATTCTGGGTTGTCTGGCCATTCTGTAGTCAGAGTTTGGGTAGAGCAGGTGTAAATGGTCTGGGAGTTAGTTTTCTCGCTATAAGTTTATTGGGTTTGTCTCCCAAGGTATAATATCGATGTCTGGACCATCTGATGCTTTTTCTGCTTTTGTAGTAAGGCTCGAGTTCAAGACCGTGCGGCTGCGTCAATCTGGTCTCTAAGGTCAAGATTCTGTTTAGCCCTTTGTTCGCGCGTAAGGCGTCGCAATTCCTCAGTTTGTTGGCTGATCATTTGTTCACGCACTCGTTTCACTCTGGAAGCCAATTGTATCAGTTTGCCGCGGATGGTGGCCTTATGAGCCGCCGACTTCCTCAAGTCACGTGGTCTGTGATGTAACGCGTGGGAGGAGCCAGTGACTTTCACTGTTGTCTGACACATCAGTCTAGCAGCAGCGGCTCTTTCAATGAGCCTCGTCCACAGCGGCTGACTGCAATCTGCATGCCTGTATGCCTTAACTAACCGGGCGCTCGTGAGTGTATCACTGTGCTGTTTTGCCTTTGTCCTTATCTTTTCAGTTCATTGCGCAATGATATGTGTTCTTGTTTTTCTTGCATAAATCACCCTTTGCTGAGACTACAAAGTGAAACAAAATCATCAATATTATCTCGCTTGGAGCTTGTTAGTGTTAAAGCTATGAATGAGTTTGACAATCACTACAGCAATTAATCGCTTTATTGTAATGATGGATGGACTGCCGGGCTAGTTATACCATCATCTTTAATTCTTGGACTAGTTAATCTAGGTTTATCCTTTTCTGTATTTTTACATCTTAAGTGCACTTTTTATTAAGAATCGCACCCATATTATTATTATATTATTTGAAAGCATAATTGTTATTGATCACTATTGGGATTTGTTTTAACTAATTGGGATTAGTGCATTGAGCAGATTTTAGGGAATTTAGACACATTTATGCACCTTTTAGCATCTTTATTCATTGAGTGAGTTTAAGCACACTATGCATTTTTATCAAATCATATTTTGTATCTGCACATTTTTGTATTTCACAGGGTGTGAGATGCACATTGATTGAATATTTATTAGAGCGCATCAATATACACATTTATTTGAGCATAGAGATTAACTGATCTGCTGCTACATATTTATTGTCTATTAACAAGTTCGGGGCGTGGAGGTAACCAAACTGAATTGCTGATCTGCAGCATATTAAAATCAGGTCAGTAATTTGTCTTTGCTGCCTGGCAAGGTTGTGTAAATGTCCAGCATGGATGGATAGAAATACAAATCCTTTGTCTAGTAAAATAACTCATTTCAAACGTGCATTTAGATGTTGCCTGGAGTTCAGTTAGAAGTCCGTGTTGTGTACTTTCTGTACCTTTTCTGTCTGCCTGATCATCTAATGAAAACTATCAAGGCAGGCTTCAGTTTGATAAGTGGGATACTTCTTTTGTACTGACACTTTAATATTTAGAATTTTATATATCTAAGGATAGCAAACCTACAATAGGTCAGATTGGGATCACTGAGTGTGTTATAAACAGATAAGCAAAAAGCTTCCCAGATCAACCATAAACGAAATTGCAGTTCTGCAATGCCTGGTTTAGGCTGGGTTCACACTGGTCCGACAAACGCTCCGACATTGGGAGCTCATGTCGCATGACGTGTGAAATGTAATGTTTCCCTATGGGAGCCGTCCTAACTGGTCCGACACAAAGTCGTTCCGACTTTAGAAATGCTCCCTGTACTACTTTGGTCCGACTTTGATCCTACTTCAGCCTATTGACTATCATTGAAGTCGGATCAAAGTCGGATCGCCGTCTTGCATGATCCGACTTCGGCACGCGACTTGTGCTCAGATGATCTTGAGGGGGAACTCCGCGCCAAATTTTAAATAAAAATCCGGCATGGGTTCCCCCTCCAAGAGCATACCAGGCCCTTAGGTCTGGTATGGATCTAAGGGGAACCCCCTACGCCAAAAAAATCGGCGTGGGGTCCCCCCCAAAATCCATACCAGACCCTTATCCGAGCACGCAGCCCAGCCGGTCAGGAATGGGGGTGGGGACGAGCTGGCGGCCCCCCCCCTCCTGAACCGTACCAGGCCGCATGCCCTCAACATGGGGGGGTGCTTTGGGGCATGGGGGGCGCAGTGTGGGCCCCCCCACCCCAAAGCACCTTGTCCCCATGTTGATGAGGACAAGGGCCTCTTCCCGACAACCCTGGCCGTTGGTTGTCGGGGTCTGCGGGCGGGGGGCTTATCAGAATCCGGGAGCCCCCTTTAATAAGGGGGCCCCCAGATCCCGGCCCCCCACCCTATGTGAATGAGTATGGGGTACATCGAACCCCTACCCATTCACCTAGGGAAAAAGTGTCAATTTAAAAAAAAAACACTACACAGATTTTTAAAGTAATTTATTAGACAGCTCCGGGGGTCTTCTTCCGACTTCGGGGGTCTCTCCGGTTCTTCTCCGCGCTCTCCGGGTCTTCTGCCGCGCTCCTCCGCTCTCTTCTGCTCTTTTGCCGCTCTTTTGCTAAAGAGGAGGAGCCCGGTCTGCTGCCTTCTTCTCTTCGGGGGTCTCTCCAGTTCTTCTCCGCGCTCTCCGGGTCTTCTGCCGGGCTCCTCCGCTCTCTTCTGCTCTTTTGCCGCTCTTTTGCTAAAGCGGAGGAGCCTGGTCTTCAATCTTCTGCCTTCTGCCCTCTTCTCCTGATGTTGACACGACGCTCTCTGGGGCTAGAATGCTCTCTGTGCGCTCTGCTCTGACTTATATAGGCGGTGACCCCGCCCCCTTAAGCCGTCACAGTCCCTGGGCATGCTGGGACTATGACGGCATAAGGAGGCGTGGTCATCGGGTGATGACCACGCCCCCTAAAACGTCACAGTCCCAGCATGCCCAGGGACTGTGACGGCTTAAGGGGGCGGGGTCACCGCCTATATAAATCAGAGCAGAGCGCACAGAGAGCATTCTAGCCCCAGAGAGCGTCGTGTCAACATCAGGAGAAGAGGGCAGAAGGCAGAAGGCAGAAGGCAGAAGGCAGAAGATTGAAGACCAGGCTCCTCCGCTTTAGCAAAAGAGCGGCAAAAGAGCAGAAGAGAGCGGAGGAGCCCGGCAGAAGATCCGGAGAGCGTGGAGAAGAACCGGAGAGACCCCCGAAGTCGGAAGAAGACCCCCGGAGCTGTCTAATAAAATGCTTTAAAAATCTGTGTAGTGTTTTTTTTTTTAAATTGACACTTTTTTCCTAGGTGAATGGGTAGGGGTACGCTGTACCCCATACTCATTCACATAGGGTGGGGGGCCGGGATCTGGGGGCCCCCTTATTAAAGGGGGCTCCCGGATTCCGATAAGTCCCCGCCCGCAGACCCCGACAACCAACGGCCAGGGTTGTCGGGAAGAGGCCCTTGTCCTCATCAACATGGGGACAAGGTGCTTTGGGGTGGGGGGGCCGCAGCGCGCCCCCTCCCCCAAGGCACCACCCCCCATGTTGAGGGCATGCGGCCTGGTACGGTTCAGGAGGGAGGGGGGCGCTCGCTCGTCCCCACCCCCATTCCTGTCCGGCCGGGCTGCGTGCTCGGATAAGGGTCTGGTATGGATTGGGGGCGACCCCCCACGCCGTTTTTTCGGCGTAGGGGGTTCCCTTCAAGGTCCATACCAGACCCAAGGGCCTGGTATGCTCTTGGAGGGGGAACCCATGCCGGATTTTTATTTAAAATTTGGCGCGGAGTTCCCCCTAAAGATTCATACCAAACAATGCCGGGCATTGGCGGGGATCCAAGTCGGATCCCCGTTCATTGAAAGTCGGACACATGCCGGCTTCATGTCGCAGGGCAAAGTCGGATCCAAAGTAGGACGGCTGTCGTGTCGCACCAGTGTGAACCCAGCCTCAGGCTGGGTTCACACTATACTACACGACAGTAGTACGACTTTCATCCTACTTCGCTCTGCGACATCAGTCCTACATTGGTCCTACATTGATCCTACATTGGTCCTACATCCATCCGACTTTTATGAACAGGATACTACTTTGATCCGACTTTTCAGATAGTACACTTGTCCTTTGACCAATCAAAACTAACACACAATGGGAGGGGCTACAGCAGGGGGCAAGAAATAACACAATGTCGGATGCCAAAGTCGGATGGTTAGGACAAAGATCCGACTTTGATACTACTTCAATGATAGTCAATGGGCTGAAGTAGGATCAAAGTCGGACCAAAGTAGTACAGGGAGCATTTCTAAAGTCGGAACGACTTGTGTCGGACCAGTTAAGACAGCTCCCATAAGGAAACATTACATTTCACACGTCATGCGACATTAGCTCCCAATGTCGGAGCGTTTGTCGGACCAGTGTGAACCCAGCCTTAAAAAAAATATACACTGGAGGCAGATAGATTAGATTTTTCTCTGTGCACGTCTTTTCAGATTTAAAGTGTTACTAAACCCACAACAGTAAATTCAGTGTGTATATGCAGGAAAGCACGATTGTTGTACTCGCTTTGGAACCTAAGGGATATATCCTTTGCATTGTGTAAAAAAGGCTGTTTAATCCTGTCTTCTCTGATCCTTCCTTTTTTTTTTCTTTTTTTTTTTTTTTTATCCAAAGAAAAGTTTATTGAGTTCAGCATAAACAAACAGAACCAGGCTTCAACAATACACAGATACATTGTATATTTTGTGAATTCTCATTACAATTTGGCAGTACATCAACCTAAGTGAGGCCCATCGTTCAGACCAATAGTCTGTACAAGTGTAGTTAGCCAGCATTTAGACCCAGTAATCTCCCCATCACCTGATCCACCGGGACTAGTCCCGGTACATTAAGCCACGGGCCCCAGAGTTTCTCAAACTTTCGGGTACACCCCCTATGTTGATATACCATTTTCTCCATTATGATCATGTTCCCAACTGCGGAAATCCATTTTTTAAATAAAAATACCCCTATAATACACTAGCTTAATGTATTCTAGTAAAGTTAGTCTGTAAACTATGGTCTGTTTTGTTAGTTTATAGCAGTAGTTTGTTATTTTATAAACTTACAGCAGGCCGTGGCCATCTTAAGTGTGGGCATCTGAAGCCAGACTGTATTTCTTCCTGGATCTTATCCTTGCAGATCTCGCACATGCTCAGTGCAGCACAAGCAGTGTAATAGGCTTCAGGACAGGTTTCCATAGCAACGACAGTGTCAGAGGAAGTTGCCCCCCCTTCCCAGAAGGCATTGCAAACAGGAAATGATGTGATGGGCCAGGGAGGGGGAAGTGAAAAATGAATATAGCAGATATACAGTAGGTGCTGAGAATTTTTTTTTAAAAAATATCCAATTTGTTTACAGTGCACAGTTTACTGAGGGATGCTGAAGAGTTGTAAAAGTGTGTGGAACTCCACTTTAACTGTGGGAGGGTCCTCTGATATCCAGTGGAGCATTATCATCTTACGTGCCAACAATAGGGTCCTAGTAATTGCTGTTCTGACGCTCTCCTCCCATTCAAAGACTTCCAGCACATTTAATAAGCAGTGTTTTGAGTCAGTGGGCATAGAGATCTGAAATACCCTGTTTATGGTATCCACCACTCCGCTCCAATAGGAGTGAAGCTTCGGGCACCTTCACAGGATCAGATCTCCATGGTCCCTTTTGCATCTAGTGCACATTAGGGTAAATCTAAGACCCATTTTGTGTAATCTATGTGAAGTATAGTACACCCTAAAAATAAAATACAGTTGTGTTAGCCCTTGGCGATACATTAAGTGAACCCGTGGGCACCACTTGTAAAATCTCCTCCCACTGGTCTCCATCTATCTGTCCCACATCTCTCTCCCACTTCTCTATCATTCTCAGGGGCTGTTTATTCAAGAAGCTCTGCAGGAGCATTTTATAACATTGAGAAATGAAACCTTTAGTGTTGGCAGCTCTCAGGACTAAGTTAAATAATGGTGTTGGTGAAGGACACCACTCGGAAGCACTGCTCTCAGCTTTCACAGCAGTTTCAATTGCATATAATGGAACCTCATATTGGACAGCAAGCCGTGTCTTTCCTGCAGAGCCTCAAAAGGTAGTAGAATACCATTCTGAAAAATATCTCTAATGTATATCACCCCAAATCTCTTCCATAACACCCCATGCTGTAACTGTGCTATTTCAGGGTAAGTCCCATTGGACCATATCGGGCTAAACTCAGTGTATCCCGTCACTCCTTGTAAGTATCTGAATTTGATCCAGATTTTCTGGAGAAGATTATAGGTCGGGTTTTTCTTATTTAGTTTCCCAAAAGCTAGAGCTTCAAGTGCCACCGGCACTGAATCTCGTTTCACCTTGTGTAACATCACAGTCTCTGAAGAGCTATGGGTGATACTCATCCTATCTGCCTCCCCACCCATAACCCCTATTAGGTGCTGGAGCTGCGCTGCTAAATAGTATAACCATGGGTTCGGTAGGGCTAGTCCCCCCTCGTCTTAAGGACGCTGTAAGTGTTCAAATTTGATCCTGGGGGGGTGATTCTTCCAAATTAACACTACTAGAGAATTGTGGAGCACATATAGTAGCTGGGGCATGAGGATCATCTTGATCACATTCACCCTACCAGCTATTGACAAGCATAATGAGTTCCATGTCTTAATCCGGTCTCAGAATTTCTGCAGTAGTGGGAAGATATTCAATCTCCTATAATCTCTCAACGTAGGCATTACCTGTACTCCCGGATACCTAAAGGATGTGGACAAGGGTATGGAGTTGTTGTTGGGAGGCTTGCCCCCTTCATCTATGAGCATTAGTGAGGATTTTGTCCAGTTGATCTGGAGCCCTAAATAGGTGCCAAATTCCATTATGGTTGACATGGTTTCCTGAAGGGAACCTTCAACGTCGCCCAGCAGAATCATAGTATCATCTGCGTAGAGCATCAATTTCTAGTGCCTGTCACCATAACGGAAGCCAGTAATACCCGGGTGATCTCTGATTGTGATAGCCAAGGGTTCAATAGCTAGCGCGAAGAGCAGGGGAGACAGAGGGCACCCCTGTCTCGTGCCCCGTCCCAGCGCAAAAGTATGAGACATTCTGACCGATGCCCTAATGGCTGCCTTCGGGCAGAAATAAAGCAGGCGGACCCAGGAGATGTATGTTTCCCCAAATCCAAACCACTGGAGAACACCCCATAAATACTCCCATTCGATGCTATCGAAGGCCTTCATAGCATCCAACGAGAGCAGGGCCCTTTGTCCCCTGTTATCTGCCTGGGACTGAATATTCAGATAGTCTCCTGAGATTCACTGCCGTCGACTTATTCGGCATGAACCCTGCTTGATTTGGGTGTACTATAGACGTAATGACCTTATTCAGCCTAATTGCTAGAATTTTTGCCAGTAGCTTAATGTTGCTCTGTAGCAGGGAAATGGGTCTATATGATCCAGGGTCTACAGGGTCTTTCCCAGGCTTTAGTATTAGAACAATATTAGCTGTGGACATAGAGGGGGGTAGGGT
The DNA here is from genome assembly GCA_037952925.1 of Lithobates clamitans. Classification (NCBI taxonomy): domain Eukaryota; kingdom Metazoa; phylum Chordata; class Amphibia; order Anura; family Ranidae; genus Lithobates; species Lithobates clamitans. Next base: position 118,169 of record JBBGZY010001369.1, on the reverse strand, counting down.
TCTATTTTCCCTGGCTGTAGTAAACACCGCCAGAATTTTAGGGAAAAGATCTGCAGTATATTGCTTATAGAATTCCATGGGGAGCCCATCTGACCCGGGGGCCTTACAGTTTGGGAATTCTGCCAGCACTGCTTGTAAATCCTCCATTGTAAGTGGAGCGTCTAGGGCTCTCCTGTGCTCATTGGTGATTTGTGGGAAATTAATGCCCTGTAGGTACATCATAAGTTCCTCAACGGTATACTCTCCAGTAGGGATATACAGTTTCTCGTAAAATCCTGCCAGTTCCTGCAAAATTAGATCAGGGGAGCTCACTAGTTTTCCCTCCGATGTTCTGATTGCCCCTATTACCGGGGACCGCTGCTGTGAGTTGGTATCTTGGCCAAAAGGTGGCCCGTGGTTTCACCCTCCTCGAAGAATGCTGCCTTGGAAAAGAATCTTTTCTTCTCTGCCATGGAGGACAGAATAAGCCGATTGAGCAGACCTCCATGACTCCCTGGCAGAGTCTGTGGGGTCCTGAACAAATTGAACAAAAAGTCCTGCACCAACTTTTTAAGTTCCTCCCTCTGCCCGGATAACTGCCTCTTAGATCCTTCCATTTTTTTCACTGTCCCCAATTCATCTCCTGATAAGACAGGGCCTTTGGAGTCACTCTGCACCCTGTTTTCTCTCTCCCATTGTGCCTGAGAGAGAGAGAAAACCAGAAGTATGAGGAGCGGACTCCTCCATTGCCACTGCCAGTGGAAGGAGACACCACAGGAGAGGACAACACAGCAAGGTAAGTCCCACTGTGTTCCCGCGGAGAAGGGGGGGTTTGATGTGACACAGGCTGCATTTGATGGGACACAGGTTGCATTTGATGGGACACAGGCTGCATAACAGGCTGCATTTTATGTGACAGAAGCTGCATTTTATGTGACAGAAGCTGCATTTTATGTGACAGAGGCTGCATTTTATGTGACAGATTGCATTTAAGGAGAGACTCCACTGGGGGCACCTGATATAAGGACGGATTCCGCTGGGGACACCTGATGGCATCTGGTATCTGGCGACATGGCAAGTGACACGCTTAGAGCTCCCACTGATTCTGCGTTATGGTGAGTTGAATGATTTCATTTTATATTACAATGTAATAATCTAAATAATGCACTTCAATCATCCTGACACAATAACAACCATGGCGCCGGGATGATTGAAGTGTTAACACCAGGTGTTTGGAGTATCTTTATCTGCTGATTGTTAAATGTTCTGGAATACACATATTTCTATTGTTGTGTAGGATCTGGGCCTGTTGTCCCTCAATCCCTCTCTCCCTCTCCCTCCATCCCTCGTTCATCTCAGACGCTAACCACACCACCTTAGAGCCACGCCCACCGTTTTGCTGAAACCATGCCCATTTTCACCAAGTGGGAGGGGTCAAAAAGAAAGGCCTGAAATATTGTATAAATGGACAACTTTGTGTAAAAAAAAATGCATTTTAATTTTCTTTCCACATTTTCCAAAAACTTGTAGAAAAAAAACCACGTTGCGTTCGCGTCACCTCCCACTGCTGTTGTGACACCAGTAGGATGGGCTGTCTGTGAGCTTCTGGCCGGCGCTCCCGACTTCTTTTCTAAGCGCTCAACATTGAACACCTTTATGTGAGTGTTTACTTTCTTTGTTTTGATAAAAAAGCCATATGATTTTACACTATTGGAGCTTTTTTCCGTTTATATCATATCCACTCTGCTGAGAGTTTGACGTCCCGCAAGTGTGAACCACTCCATAATTACACCAAGGCGCCTGATGCTCCATCCCAGTGCCAATGTTCGGTCTTTCGGTGGTGGTCCAGAATAATTAGTTCAAACAGCTCACTCTGACCCTCTGTAGTGGGGGTCACGAGTTTCTGGTAAGTGGCCAGTCTCTCTATATGTGGTGGTGGACCAACCACTTTGTCCTTATCCAGCAGGACCTCAATTGATTTTTATTAATCACCTGGGTGACTCATCTTGTTGTCTATGTCTACAGATGGACTTATATATAACTTTTTTCCACTATTGCACATGAAGGATGCATTTTTGATGGACTATTTATTTGTTATTTATTTCTTTACATTTGTAGTTCATTATAATATACATGTTCTACACACCTAATTTGCTCACTTACAGGGAGGACTGATGGTCATTTGTATGGTCACCAGTTTCCTCCTCAGCGCGATTCCATTTTTCTAACATTTGGGGATATTTGTACTTTTCTGGCTTGTTAGGGTCTCAAGAAATGAGAGGCCGTCAGTACTTCAGGTGTGATCGATTTTCAGAGATTGGCACCATAGCTTGTGGACTCTATAACTTTCACAAAGACCAAAAATATACACTGATTTGGGTTATTTTTACCAAAGATATGTAGCAGTATACCTTTTGGGCATAATTTATGAAGAAAAATGACTAATTTGCAAAATGTTATAACAGAAATGAAGAAAATTTCATTTTTTTAAAGAAGTTTCAGTCTTTTTTTCTTTTTATAGTGCAAAAAATAAAAAAACCCAGCGGTGATTAAATACTACCAAAAGAAAGCTCTATTTGTGTGAAAAAAGGACAAACATTTCATATGGGTAAAATGTTGCATGACTGAGTAATTGTCATTCAAAATGTGAGAGCACTGAAAGCTGAAAATTGGTCTGGTTAGGAAGGGGGTTTAAGTGCCCAGAGGGTAAGTGGTTAAAACATTATTCCCAATCTGGCATTTGTTTAAAAATTGATTATTTAACCATTTTGTTGCCACCAGGAAGTGTCTTATGTTGGCAGCAGTGGAGGTGTTAAGCCTCATACACACATTTAGATTTTCGGATGACTGAATGTCCGTTTTTTGTGGCATGCTGGTCTCTTGTCGAAAGTGAAGAGGTTACTCACAATACGAAAATTTTCGGACAACAGAATACAATGTCAGTAGTGACGTAATGTTTTGAATAGTTTTGTATGTATTCTTTAGTTTCTGAGCATGCGTAGTCTTGCTCTTATTATTATTTTTCGTACAAAAACAGTACTAATGAAACGAAAATCGGACGTTGAGTTCACATCCGCCAAAAATTTTATAGTCTGCACATCCAGCTTTTGTCTGATGAAAAAGTGACATCGGCTCTCAAAAGCACCGTACTAACGATCCGAAAATCGGCAGACAGCTCGTCGTACAAATTTTTCCATCCAATTTTCGTATCCTGTGTATGGGCCTTTACATGCATTGCCTTTCAGATTTTGACTTTTAGATTGAAGTGATGCAGTGTCTGTACAGATCCCTGGAGGTGACCCCCCAATCATGTTTCCCAGGTTCCACTATCACACCTGCGGGCACAGGACCCACATGGTGGGTGTTACCAGGTAGAGAGGAAGGAGACCAGAGACCGTCCATTTACTGATCTACTCGGGAAGCGGTGAGGATTTTACCACTTCCGGTTTCAGCTGTCACTTCTCCTGGACACTGGCTTGGGAAGGCCTATACCACCTATCTGATAGGATTAACATGAAAGCAGAACTGCACTGCATCTGAGCACCACAAACCAAAAACATTATTCAATTAATTTTTAATATTCAAAGCAAACCCCCATCCATCCATGTCTCCAACACTTTGAAAAACACCCTCTAGCATTTCTGGTTGTGGCCATCTTGAGTAAGGGTAGATGATTCATGTAGCATTTACTTTCTGGAATCCATCTGCCCTTAGCTCAGGTGTTCTGTCAGATTTGTTAATGGAAGTGATGTTCTGCGACGGCCATCTTGGTACACCCCGCAATCAGCCACAGTAAGAATGCAGTCAGAAGGCGGCAGCAGACTTTTTACACCCACCCAAGTATTGCATTTCACACTTATTTTTACCAGTAAACTAAGTTTATATAGTGAAATCCAGGATTTTCACATTAGTCCGACTGAATGTTAAATTTTACAAGCAGCAGTGTTCTGTCAGATTAGCAAACCTGTGAGATCAGCACTCTTTCAACATCAAAACAGTGTTACGGGTTTCAAAATCCTGCATTTCACTATAGAAGCTCTGTTTACTGGTAAAAATAAGTGTGGAATGCAAGACTCCGGTGGGTGTAAAAAGATGTCTGCTGCCGCCTTCTGACTGCAGGCTTACTGTGGGGTGTACCAAGATGGCTGTCACTTCCATTGCCAAATCTGACAGGACACCGGCATGCATCCTGGGATGTATGACATCATCTGACTAGGCCAGAAACCAGGAAGTAACTGAGGAAATGTAAAAAACAAGCCAATATAACATACGTTCCTATCTATTTACTAATACCAGCAGCATAAGGATTAAAAATAGGGAATACTGATTGAGAGAGTAACGTTCCAGAGTGGAAGATAAGGCTAGCTATAACTGTTCTTAAAAATGTCCCCCATCCCCCCTATAAAAAAAAGTTTGGTGTACTTACACTTTTACACATACATTGCTTGTGTCCAATACCAGACCGATCTTCTATAGGAAATCGGTAAGATTGTGAGCCAAGCAGTTCTATTGATGTGTCCATAGGCTGTCAGAGTAGCTTAGGCATCGCTCCCAACTGTCCCTGATTTCGAGGGATTGTCCCTGATCCAGAACAAAGTCCCTCTTTCCTCCTCATGATGTTCTGATCTATGTAGTTGTATATAAAATGCACTATTTATCATTCAAAAAGTCTTTCCCAGTGCTAAACCTTTCATACAATTTCTAAATTGCTGCATTTGTACATTTGAAAAGCAAATATAAAGGAATAGAAGTGATAATAAAGCACTTGTGGGTTTAGCTAAACCTTTTTTTCCATATAATTCTCCAATTCTCCTCTAAGGGGGCGTGGCAGGGGGTGTGTCTTATGCATATATCCTTTTGCTAATAGGTGTCCCTCGTTCCTATCTCAAAAAGTTGGGAGGTGTGCTTAGGGACACCCCCACATTATTACAATATAACTGACCAATCACCTGTAGGTACGCCTTCAGCTACTGTATGCAGTGCAGGCACCTGTCTGGTTGGATAGGGACTGTAGATGGTCCCCATGAGAAGTTTGAGGTGATGTAATGGAGATTGTGCAATTGCATTAATATTACCAGATAAATGTAATGAATTTTCCCTTCCACTGTATGTTCATCTAGCCAGGAATTTGATGGTTCCCACAGGGAAAGGGGGGAGGGGGGCACTCATCTGATAGATGACACCTCTGAGCTTACCAGGACTGAGAACTCTCATCCAGCCACCATGTGACAGAGCGGGATGTCTGAGCCGCCCATCACCAGCGTTGTCACCTTCTCATCCTCCCCAGAAATACCGGCTCTATGAAGACTGGGAACCTCCAGAGCCTGCATCTGGATCAAGGAGACAACTCTGTGCTGCTTCATCAGTTTCCTTTCCATCTCTTCTGAGAGCGCAGAGATATGTTGGTGTTACATAATAAATAGGATGGATGGTGGTTTGTACATCCTGTATTATAGTCAGGATGAAAATATAACATATATATAACATATATAAAAATGTAAAAAATGTTTCTTTAGCCCTGGACCATTTAGCTGGCCAAAGACCAGAGCACTTTTTGTGATTCGGCACTGCGTCACTTTAACTGACAATTGGCTCCCAAACAAAATTGACATCCTTTTTTTAGAGCTTTCTTGTGGTGGTATTTGATCACCTCTGCGGTTTTTATTTTTTGCGCTATAAACAAAAAAAGCGACAATTTTGAAAAAAAAAAAAAACATTATTTTTTACTTTTTACTATAATAAATATCACCCAAAAATATACAAAAAAAAATTTTTTTCCTCAGTGTAGGCCAATACGTATTCTTCTACATATTTTTGGTAAAAAAAATAGAAAAAAAAAATCACAATAAGCGTTTATTGATTGGTTTGCGCAAAAGTTATAGCGTCTACAAAATAGGGGATAGTTTTATGGCATTTTTATTAATAATTATTTTTTTTTACAGTAATGGCGGCGATCAGCAATTTTTATCATTACTGCGACATTATGGCGGTCAGATTGGACACTTTTGGAGCTATTTTGGGACCATTCACATTTATACAGCGATCAGTGCGATTAAAAATGCATTGATTACTGTGTAAATGTGACTGGCAGTAAAGGGGTTAACCACTAGGGGGCGCTGCAGGGGTTAAGTGTGTCCTGGGGAGTGATTCTAACTGGGGGGAGGGGCTGTGTGTTACACGACACTGATCACTGCTTCCGATTACAGGGAGCTGTGATCAGTGACAGTGTTACTAGGCAGATGGGAAATTATTGTTTACATCAGCATTTCCCCATTCTTCCTCTTTGTGAGACGATCGCAGATATCCCTGCGGACGTCAAGTCCGCGGGACCGCGATCACACTCACGAAGCTCGCAGTGGGTGTGTGCCCCCAAACCGCTTCTTGAAGGGCAATGTACAGGTATGTTAATATGCCTGTATGCACTATTCTGCCGACGTATATCGGTGAGAGCCAGTCGGCAAGCGGTTAAAGTTGAACTACAGGCAAAACTTTTTTTTTTTCCATTTTGGATGGAGTAAGGGAGGGTTATAACCCCTGTCAGATTTTTTTTTTCACCACCTGTGTCCCATTGCCGAGATTTCCCTTCACTTCCTGTCTCATAACCAAGGTGGAAGTGAGAGGAAATCCCTACAAATTAAGGGAATTCCTTGGGGACCCCCCAGGTCACCAGAGCTAGTGTCCCCATTGGAAGATTTCCCCTCTATTACTTTTTTGGGTACAACTCAAAATTTGGGATTTTCTTTTACTTTCAATGGTAATTAGAGAAGGGAGATCTCCTTAATGGTGGCACAGACAGGTTTTTATTGCTGACAGAGGTTCTAATCCCCTCCACTCTATCCAAAACCAAAAAAAAAAGTTTTGCCTTTAGTTATACTTTAACGTGATTGTAAATGTTTAGAGTTTTTTTTTTTTTTTTTTAAAAAGCTAACAGGTTTATACTTACCTGCTCTGTGCAGCCCCCCGCCAGTGCTCCTGGCTCCTTCAGTCTGTTGCGTGCCCCATAGGAAGTTGCTTTATATGGGGGCACTCCTGAACCTATATTTTATATATAGTGTGTGTGTGTGTGTGTGTGTGTGTGTGTGTGTGTGTGTGTGTGTGTGTGTGTGTGTGTGTGTGTGTGTGTGTGTGTGTGTGTGTGTGTGTGTGTGTGTGTGTGTGTGTGTATATATATATATATATATATATATATATATATATATATATATATATATATATATATATATATATATATATATATATATATATATATAAAAATCTATATATACAAATGTGCATTATATACACACAGTAATGTAGTCTTAAAAATACTCCCTGTTCTAGGGTGACATCCCATCTCAGTGTGTTTGTGACCTTATGATAGGAAGCAAGGTAATGGCAGGTTAATACAAGGGAGGGAAGTTAAAATAAGAAGAAAACTAATGCAGCCATCACTTCTAAGGACTGTTAAGCTGCAATACTATTAGTTTTTGTTCTTATATTTGGATACACATTTAACGGTGACACATTTTTGTTTTAAAAGAACCACATGCTTTTAAGTTAGGCATTACAGGAGTAATATGCTCTATGAAAATAACTGCAACTGAATAAACCGGTCCATAGGTAAATGTCTAACCCCAAAAAACGTAAAAAAAAAAATATTTGAATATAATAGAAAAGTATTAGAACGTCTGCCATGTTTTTTATTGCCTCAAATGCTACAGCTATCCATAAAACATCCACACCACTAACCATAAAATGAGAAAGGTAATAAAGAAAACAAATCTTTATGATTATAAATGTATAAAAACATATATATGATACAAAAGCATTAAAGTAAACAATGATATAAAATATAGGTTTTACATGTGTGTGTGTGTATATATACACACAGACATTAAAGATGAACTCTCGATCATTTATAAATCATAGGGGTCCAGTAGACATGTCCAAATACCTTCCAATCTTTCCCAATTACTTTTTTTGGCAGAAAATAGCTTCTTTATTTCTTCTTTGCTCTTTCTCCATCACAATGGCGGATTTGTGGATAGAAGTGTTGGGTGGCAGAGCACGGCTTCCACTGGCCCCTCATGTATTGAACAGTCTTGTTGGGCTCCCTCTTTAGTAGGGATGGTGGTAGGGATGGAGAGATCAGGTAGATCTCTTTTGGGGACATGCCTGTCTCATCTGCCATTCTTTTTACAGACTCTGGAGCTGACAAAAGGATACACACATCTTTGTACAAAGAGATACAATGTAACAATTCTAGAGATTGCTATAAGGAATTAGTAACCATTGGTTAGAACTCTTTGTTTATCCCCTCTCGTGTTCTTTAGAATTGTTACATTGTATATCTTGGTATAAAGATGTGTGTATTTCCTAGACTCCTCAGCTCCATCTAGTGGCCACAATGTGGTATCTCACTACTGCCCAAAATAGAAGAACAGAAGAGAAAATAGAATTCATACAAAATGAATATACATGCAGATTTGTTGGGAAAATGGCCATGCATGTTTTCTTTTTTTAAATAGCCCCCTTAGTGTTGTCAGTCTGCAAAATGAAGATCAGTTAGTGGTATTACAGGATAGAAACATTCACAAAAATGACTTGTTGAAGGTTCACCTTTAAAAAACTCACTCTGCAGTCTAGAGTCCCCGGTAGGTTACAAACCAGTTCAGCATCTTAAACCCACAGCCTTGTCTGCTTGCTGACTGTATACCATAGATATACGGTGACCCTGCTATGCCAGATCACGTGCGTCATCTGACACTTTTGGGTAGGGGGCGCACTCGCTTCCGTTGCTATTACAGACAGCGAAAGCTGATTGGTGGCTGCAGGGCACTCGATTCCTGCTGGCACCCACTGATTGTTAGAGCGAGAACTGCGATCTGCCTATGTACACAAGGTAGATGGAGGTTCTGACAGGGGGGAAGGGATGGAGTTTGTGTCAGTGCAAGGAAGGGACAAAGATCCATGTCTTCCCCTAGTAAAAGCACCTCACACAGTTTAGTAAAACACTGGCTAGGCACACAGTTAACCCTTTAATTAGATGTTAACTACTTCCCAGCCAGTGCCATTAATACAGTGACAGTGCATATTTTTAGCACTAATCACTGTATTAGTGTCACTGGTTCCCAAAAATTGTCAAAAGTGTTAGTGTCAGAATGTCCGCCCTAATATCGCAGTCCCGCTAGAAGTCGCTGATCACCGCCATTACTAGTAAAAAATAAATTAAAATATCCCATAGTTTTCAGACGCTATATCTTTTGCACAAACCCATCAATATACGCTTAGGCTTAATGTACACGGGATGTTTTTACAACCTCTCCTGAACGATTTAACTTGACAGATAGTAATCCACGTTTAAAACGTTTGTTTTGCCGCGTTTGCGTTCAGAAGTGTTTGAAAAAAAAAATTTTTTTTTTTTTAATCAAAATAGCCAGAAATGATAAATGCCTGTAAACGAAACGCGGCTAAACGTGAGTTACCACGTTTAGCATCTGAAACGCCGGAAACGGCGTCTGAACTCATTTTTTTTGCCTTCAAAGAAAAGCCTATAAAACGCAACTGCCTAAAGACGCCATTAAACGGACCTGTGTACATGTACACATAAGATAACATTGGATGAGTTCGGGGGCAGCTGAGAAAAGTGTCCAACTGCCTCTGAACGTCCATTTACCAGCAGCCGTGTACATGGGGCCTTATTGGGAATTTTTTTTTTCTTTTAAATATGTAGCAGAATACATATTGGCCTAAATTTATGAAGAATTTTTTATTTTTTTTATTGGATGTGTTTTATAGCAGAAAGTAAAAAAAAAAGTTTTTTTTCTCAATAAAATACCACCAAAAAAGCTCTATTTGTGGAGAACTTAGCCTTTTGGAAAGCTGTATACAGTGGGGGGATGATGATGATTTGGGGTTACAGACACCAAGGCTGTCCATTACCTCTGCAGTCTGTTACTCTGTCTGGGTAGCCATGTTGGTACGGGATGTGGCCGGCTAATTCACCACTTTCTCCAGAAATCGATCATCTCTGGTGCCGCGCCTCATATGACAAACCCCACCGCCAATTCACATACAAATTGAGGGTTCTGGCAGAGGATAGGATTAGCTATTAACCACTGCAGCCCCAGAATTTAACCCCTTCCTGACCAGGCCATTTTTTGCGATACAACACTGCGTCGCTTTAATTGACAATTGCGCAGTCGTGCGACGCTGTACCCAAACAAAATTTACGTCCTTTTTTTCCCCACAAGCTTTTTGGTGGCATTTGATCACCTCTGTGGTTTTTATTTTTGCACTATAAATAAAAAGAAGAGCGACAATGTTGAAAGAAATACAATGGGGGTTATTTACCAAAGGCAAATCCTTTGGAAGTGAACTTCCAAGTGCACTCCTTGTAAATCAGAGGGGAATATCTTAAATGAGGGGAAGCTCTGCTTATTTTATCATCCAATCATATAAAAGCCAAAATGCTGTTTTTTTTTTTTTTTTCTTCCTTGCATGTCCCCCTCAGATCTACAGTGACTGCACTTCCAAGTGCATAATAAATATCCCAATTTAAAAAAAAAACAAAACAGATTTTTCCCTCAGTTTAGGCCGATATGTATTCTTCTACATATTTATGGTAAAAAAAATAAACAAAACAAAAAACGCAATAAGCATATATTGTTTGGTTTGTGCAAAAATTATAGTGTCTACAAAATAGGGGATAGATTTATTGCAATTTTATTTTTTTATTTTACTAGTAATGGTGGCGATCTGTGATTTTAAGCGGTACTGCGATATTGCATCGGACACTTCTGACACATTTTTGGGACCAGTGACACTTATACAGCGATCAGTGCTATAAAAATGCACTACTGTATGTATGATTACATAAAATGATTACTGTATAAATATCACTGGTAGGGAAGGGGTTAACACTAGGGGGCGATCAAGGGGTTAACTGTTTCCTAGGAGTGTTCTAACTGTGGGGGATGTGACTGACTATAGGAGGAGAGAAATTGGTGTTCATACATAGTATGAACACACAATCTCTCTCCTCGCCCCTGATAGAACTGGGATTTGCGTGTTCACACACAGATCCCGGTTCTCACTCTGTCACGAGTGATAGCGGGTGCCCGGCAGTCATCGCGCCCGCCGGGCACTTGCATCGGCTCCGGGGACACGTTGTGCGCATGCGCCTCCTACAGCGTCTTAAAGAGCCATCGTACAGCTATGACGGCTCGCCCAGTGGAGCCAACCTGCCGCAGTATAACTGCGGTGGCTGGTCGGGATCCGGTTAAATAAACTCCCTATTCACATCTGCTTCATTCATCATCTTATACAAACAAAATGATAAAACCTCAGTGGTGTGTCTAACGTCTTCAGGGGTGTGTCCAACATCTTCAGGGGTGTGTCCAACATCTATCATTTACAGATACAAAATGTGTGTCTGTTATATATATATATATATATATATATATACATACATACATACATACATACATACATACATTACATTCTGTCTGTACACCGTGTTGGGCTTTCTGATCACACAGGGCCACAATGCCTGTATACTTTTTATAAGAGGGTCAGCATAACAGCCAGGTGACTAGTATTTTCAGAAGCTATTCAACAACAGTAGGACTTATTTTTGTAAGTAAATGGTTTGCAAAATGCAATTCCAATTTTTTTCTTCAACAAGACACTTTAATTCCTCACAATAAACTATGATCAGTAGAGTGATTATAAATAATTAAACATGTCATGTAATGGTTTTGCACAGAGCAGCCCCGATTCTCCTCTTCTCGGGTCCCCCGCCAGTGCTCCTGGCTCCTCCCCCTCACTGAGCGTCCCTATAGGAAGCGGCTTGGTGTGGGGGTACTCATGCATGCTCACTCCCAAGATGGCTGTGTGTGTCCATTGACACAAAGCACAGATTGGCCCCTCCCCCAGCTCATTCCTCACTATCTGTGATTGACAGCAGCAGAAGCTAATGGCTCCCACTGCTGCCTCTGTCCAATGGGGAGAGTGAGCCAGGGAAGCTACTGCTCTTGTGCACATCGCTGGATCAAGACTGGGCTCAGGTACCTATAGGGGGAGCTACGTGCAGAAGGTGTTTAACCTTAAAATAAAGTTCCACTCAAAATTGGAACTTCCGCTTGTTCATCTCCTCCCCCCTCTGGTGCAACATTTGGCATCTTTAGGGGGGAGGGAGAGGGAACAGGGACCTGTTTTTGGCCGCTCCCCTTCCCCACTTACAGGAGATGGGGCTGCTGCGCCGTCTTCCGGAAGTTCGTTCCCCTCCTCCTTCCTCTGTCGCCAGATCAATTAGAAAGCACAGCGTGCTTCACTAATGTGCAGTAGGCTTCACTGCCTGGTTCCCTTACCCTCAAAAGCGGCTGCACCCAACAGCTAATCCGAAGATTGGCTGCGGTGCTGACATTGTGGGCTCCCGGGACAGGTAAGTGTCCTTATATGAAAAGTCAGCAGCTGCAGTATTTGCAGCTGATGACTTTTAAGTTTTCGTAGGGTGGGCGGAGCTCCTCTTTAATGCACAGATTGCATTAAGGTAAAAAAAAAACCTTGTAACTTTTAGAACTACTTTAAGGGGTTGTAAACCTTTGTTTTTTTTTTACCTTAAAACATCCTATGCATTAAGGTGAAAAAACACCTGACAGCAACCGGCCCCCCAGTTTCCCCATTTTACTTACGTGAGCCCTGGAACTTGACCCGGTGGGGAGGGCTGTCTCTCTGCCCAGGGTTCTCGGTTCTTGATTGGATAGATTGATAGCAGCGCAGCCATTGGCTCCTACTGCTGTCAATCAAATCCAATGATGCGGGGGGCGGGGCTGAGTCATACATTTAGCAGCTATGGACGCCGAATGCTGGATTCGGGAGCGCGCCTGCAAGGTAACCCCCTCAGGAGAGCGCTTCTCCTAGGGGGTTATCTGATGTGGAGAGATGCCGAGGGACCCCAGAAGACGAGGTTCGGGGCCACTCTGTGCAAAACGAGCTGCACAGTGGAGGCAAGTATGATATGTTTGTTATTTAAAAAAAAAAAAAAAAAAAAAACTAATCCTTACAATCACTTTAACTCTAGGCAAATAAAAAATCACCCTTCCATTGGAGCCACCCCCAAACTATAATGCCCCGTACACACGGTCGGACTTTGTTCGGACATTCCGACAACAAAATCCTAGGATTTTTTCCGACAGATGTTGGCTCAAACTTGTCTTGCATACACACGGTCACACAAAGTTGTCGGAAAATCCGATCGTTCTAAGCGCGGTGACGTAAAACACGTACGTCGGGACTATAAACAGGGCAGTGGCCGATAGCTTTCATCTCTTTATTTATTCTGAGCATGCGTGGCACTTTGTCCGTTGGATTTGTGTACATACGATTGGAATTTCTGACAACAGATTTTGTTGTCGGAAAATTTTATCTCCTGCTCTCCAACTTTGTGTGTCGGAAAATCCGATGGAAAATGTCCGATGGAGCCCACACACGGTCGGAATTTCCGACAACACGCTCCGATCGGACATTGTCCATCGGAAAATCCGACCGTGTGTATGGGGCATAAGAGTTAAATACTTATATTTTTTGACTTGAGTACCCAAAAAAAAAAAAAAAATACTTACCTGATCCCCCCCTCCAGGCATTTGGTGCTCTCCTCTTCTTTCCGATGCTCCAAGTAGTGGTCGGGCCCTTGGCGCCTCACTTACAATGCAGTGTTATTGGTCCCACATTTTACCTGATGTCACCACTGGCTGGAGCATCAAACAGAAGATGTCTTGGGGGGCCGATCTCATAGAAGGAGGAGCCTGTGGGTATAAGGTAAGGAACAGTGCTTTATATGAGTACCCTAGGCCAAAAATGAGCATCTAACCCTTGCAGTGCTTGGGGTGGAGCTCTTAAAGCAACACTTCACCCTCCAGGGCATGTTGCCTCCCATCCACCCTCCTCTCCTCTGCTGCAAATGTTGGGCATTTTTTTTGTCCTTTATTCCTAATAATAAAAAAAGCCCTGGCCCGTGCCCCCTGTGCATGTCATTTGTCTAGGGCAGTGGTCTCCAAACTGCGGCCCGGAGGCCAGATGTGGCCCTTTGCTTGCTTTTATCCAGACCTTGGGGCACTATTTCATCCACTGATACCAACAATGGGGCACAATTCCCCCCACTGACACCAATGAAGGGGGTACATTTCCTCCCAATGACAGCAATGATGGGGCAATATTCCTCCCACTAACACCAACAATGGGGTAAAATTTCTCCCAATAACACCAACAATGGTGCCCAATGACATCAAAGATGGAGCACAATTCAAACCACTTACACCAATAATGGGGCACAATTTCTCAAATTGAAACAATGGGGCATTATTTTTCCCAATGACGTCGGGACCATTTCTACTTACACTGGACACAGTCCAGCCCTCCTAAAATCTAAAGCATAGTAAACTGGTCCTTTGTTTAGAAAGTTTGGAGACCCCTGGTCTAGGAAAATGATGTGCACTTTGCCTGCATCGCCTCCTGGGATATGCATCTGGTATCCCAGGAGGCTTAGTCCTACATTGGGAAAGGAGGAGGGGGCAGGGCCAGGCGGCACGCCATTGCTGAAGCTTTCAGCTTAACCCAGAAAAGTTGGCAGCTCACCGATGACATCACAGAAGAAGATGGCGGTGCGGGGCCAAAGAGGGTGCAGAGAAGAAAAGTATTTCCACAGAACAACGCTGGATCCGCTGGGCGGGTGAGTACCTTAACCCCTTTCGACCGCCACATGATGATATACAATCGGCAGAATGGCACGGGTGGGCAAAAGGGCATACAGGTATGTCCCCTTTAAGATACGGCATTGTGGGCGCACACGACTGCTGCGTGCTCTGTGACCACGATCGTATCACGGAGCAGAAGAATGGGGAGATGCCTTTGTAAACAAGGCATTTCCCCGTTCTGCCTAGTGACACGACACGGAGCTACTGTTCCCTGTCATCTGGGCAGTGATCGCTGTCATGTAAGTAGTAGCCCATCCCCCCACAGTTAGAATCACTCCCTAGGACACACTTAACCCCTTGATCGCCCCCTAGTGGTTAACCCCTTCCCTGCCAGTGTCATTTACACAGTAATCAGTGCATTTTTATAGCACTGATCGCTGTATAAATGTGTCCGCCATAATGTCACAGTCCCAACTAAAAAAAAAAAAAAAAGGAAGAGAAAATCGCAGATTACTGCCATTACTAATAAAAAGAAATGCCATAAAACTATCCCCTATTTTGTAGGCGCTATAACTTTTGCGCAAACCAATCAATATACGCTTATTGCGATTTCTTTACCAAAAATATGTAGAAGAATACATATCTACCTAAACTAAGGGAAAAAAATGTTTTTTTTATATATTTTTGGGGGATATTTATTGCAGCAAAGAGTTTTTAAAAAATAGCGTTTTTTTCAAAATTGACGCTTTTTTTTGTTTATAGCGCAAAAAATTTTTTAAAAAAATGCAGAGGTGATCAAATGCCACCAAAAGAAAGCTCTATTCGTGGGGAAAAAAGGAAGTCAATTTTGTTTGGGTGCAATGTCGCACGACCGCACAATTGTCAGTTAAAACGACACAGTGCCGAACCGCAAAAAGTGCTCTGGTCCGGAAGGGGGTAAAATCTCCCGGGGTGAAGTGGTTAAGCACTCCTTACCCCCTTCTATGCCACATTTGGCATGCCATTTTTTTGGGTT